>JAZEWT010000010.1:22900356-22922369 GCA_036362905.1 Mordacia mordax
TTACACCTGATGTTGTATTATTTTAACCTAGCGGTAAAATGGAAAAAACGTGCGCACCATTCATCATGTGGGCCATTTGACTCTGCAAGAAGCTCGCATTTGTTGCGCTTAGCGCTGAACTGTTTCATTCATTTCTCACAGCATAAGGCAGCTCGAGAGCTTTAAAACGACCCCTCTGCAGTCCACAGCTCGCACGAGACTCTCACGCTCAGTGTGCCGAGTTCAGTATCAAGCATAGGCGAAGCTGGTGTGCGTTAAGCCACGCTTTCACGGGCAATCCAGCCTGGGCCTTCTGCCAGCGAGCTGTTCCCATGAGCTTAAAACTGAGACCTCAGGGACAGCCCTCCTCCTTTAAAGCCGCGGTGGTGGTATTTATTTATTTATTCTTGTCTGGCCCGTGCCCTTTAATGTGCAGTGTGTTATCATGTCATCTGACACCCGCGGAGACGTGCGAAGTTTCCATTTAAGAGCCTTGCATCCGCAGCTGCATTCGAGGCATTCTGCAGCGAAGGATGTCACCCTCACCAGCAATAATCGGAGCGCTGTGGCTGACTGAAGATCCCTTAATGGCCGTCTAAGATTGCTTTGATAGGCATTTGTGAAAGAATAGTGGACAAACGTGGGCGCATTTCATAGCAAACTTTGTACGAACCGAAGATTGAAGACTGCGCTCGCTCGTACATCCGATGAACTGCTGAAAGGGATGTCTCATAAACCCGGATCTATATGAAGAAACAGTCCATTGGAGCCTATGCTTTGGCTTGTGCATTGTCAATGTTATTTTCCTATGTTAATTGACACTGGGTGTCTTATATGTGATAGAGAACGGTGGCTCCTGTATTTATTCTAAATACTCTTGAGCAATGAGCACCAGGTCATCGGAAGGCACAAGTATTGAATCGTTATTTGATTGGCGTCTACATTGAAACGTAGCCAAAATTGTAAACTTACACATGACACGCAATTCTACTAATGGGTCTCAAACCAGAGAACAGTGACCCACGGTATGCGTGCATTACAGGTCAGCCGAGTCTGCTTTTCTTGTTATTCTTGTTAATTCCTTCTCAACTCCTGTGACCTTGATGGTATCAGTCCAGTACCAGCGGGTATTGGGTCACAGCACAATATCGTCTTCTGGAGGTGATTTTGAATTTGGTTTGGTGGCCGAATCGCCAGGGTTTTCAGCTGCCACTTACTGAGAGGCAGACTGGCACTACTGCAGAGGCGGCAGTACTGAAAGCACGTCTGTGGATGTGTGGGGGGGCAAGACGCGTGTGCGGTGCTCTGATTTTTAAAACACCAGCACTGTCTTTTGCGTCAGACTCCTGAGCGGTTGTAAAAATAGAGATGAAAAGCCTCGAAGTATAAAGAACGGCATTAGGGTGATAAGTCACAAATGTTAGTCGTCACTAACTTTTGTGAGCTCAGTTGTGAAGGCCAGGTGTGCAGGTTTGCTGTGCCTGTACGTCAATGACCACACTGTGGTTTACTGATCGATTTTTACGTGTGTTGTGCACGCACCAGGAATCATGATCGACAACAAAAATAATGCAATTTTCAACACGCGCGCAATAATTCCCGAACATGAAAGACCGTGACTCGAAGGCACGGAGACAAGCGCAGTCACTTGCAAGTGGGGTTTAAAAGAGGTAGGGCTTTTAATAGAGAGCGTGATGGACCTTTGAGTGCATCATAGATTGGATGCTTCGAAACTTGCGATGGGATGATGGCATTGTCGACTGCCTGGGCTACCAAGGCGAAACGACGCGTGGCAGACACGGGTCAAGTCATTGGTACATAGATCTGGAGGCGTTCATCCAGCAGTGGATGATGATAATGATCCCCGCGGATTGCATTAACATATGGTCGGTCGTTGGTCATATATGGACCTATATACAACAGATTTTTTATGTCATAACTTCATAAATGGAAACGGCTGATGATAAACATGAGGAGTCAAATGGAAATTAATTCTTAAGCGACGCTAATAGGTCCACATATAAATCACGCGTAGTTTTCTGGTAATAACGCCCAAGGGTGCAAGGGTATTATAGCTGCAATATATCGGGGCGTGGTAATTTAAACAAATGGAAAACATTTTCATTTTGCCGGAGGGATGAGAGAAGGTGAGTTTCCAGTGAGGAGGGTAGAGGCAGCTGTCTCTGGGCCACGCTGCCATGAACCGCGCTGCCCAGTCATGAAGCCCACGAAAGCGCCCTTTGACTGACCATTGACACGTGGAACGAATGACCCTGTTTTCCATCGTTCCGTTGCCATGGAAAATGTGCAAACTCATATGGTATATTTTGTGAGACGCCGTCGTTTCACGTGTAACGCGAGCCAACTTCTGTAACCTTTTAAACTCTGTTTTATCTTTATTGTTATATTCGCCAGCGTACTTCCAGCACTGAGATGAGCGAGTCTTTTTCCATCCCTGCAGTTCCCACTACCAGCAAAACATAACTCTTGGCTAAGGAGAGCCCAGCAGCGATTCACAGTCACACCGCTCTCGCTGACTAAGTCAGTT
Organism: Mordacia mordax; assembly: GCA_036362905.1. Classification (NCBI taxonomy): domain Eukaryota; kingdom Metazoa; phylum Chordata; class Hyperoartia; order Petromyzontiformes; family Petromyzontidae; genus Mordacia; species Mordacia mordax. Next base: position 22,902,884 of record JAZEWT010000010.1, read on the forward strand.
GGCATTCTTATTCTTCCGGTATAGAGGGCATTTATAATGAGTGTCCATTATTAACCCAGGTAAGCCACACTGGGAATGAAAACTCTCATTGAGGAGGATTCTGCAGTGGCATATTTGGCCGATTCGATGTCTGAGTGTTTAGATTTCTGGAGGAATGCGTCGTACCAATTCATTCAGTATCAATACCCGCTTAATCCAGTACAGGCCGACAGAGGGCGCAAGGTGGAAGAATACCCAGGATGTGACGCCAGTGCATCGCAGGTCGATTAACCTCGGCAGCAGCAGCAGCGATGTCTTTGGACGGTGGGAAGAAATCGCAGTAGCAATGGCTCAGCGGTTATTGCGCTGGGCTACAATCCCTGGCGACCCAAGTTCGAATCCCGGTCACGGCCAACACCAGTGACGGTTTTCTTAACCGGTTCTGGGCTTCCCCGAGGTCGACTCAGCCTCAAATGAGTACCTAGTGCGGTGTGTAAACATTGCCACTAGGGAGACAAAGGCGGCCGGGAATGGTGCTGGCCACCCACCTGCTTGTGTTCCGCATCTGCCTTCATAGGTGCTCGCTAACAGCACTTGACCCTACAGTCTGTTCGTCTTGGTGCTGTACGTTAAGGTGGTATCAAAGTGCACTTGGCCTGGCACACGCACCGCGGTTGTTCGTGTGTGTGTGTGTTACCGGTCAGAGCCTCATTTGATCTGCTGTGGGCTTATGTCATCATGACACTCACTGCAACCTAAAGCGGACAGGGCGCACTGCTGCTGCTGTACTCTCTGGTATTGCGAAACTTTGCTCTCGTTCACAACACGCTGCTAACGGGACTGCCGGCCACCCAGCAATCTACCAGGTTCGTCGATTGATGCCGCTGGTCTCGAGTCCCTCATTCAAATACTAACCGGGCTCAAGCTCACCTTCAAATTTGTGGAGATCGTTTTCGTTTTTTTTCTCCGCCACTACTTGAAAGGACAGCTGGCGTGCATTGATATGCATTCCAGTAGTTTTTCCACTCTGGGACCAGGGAGATGACTTGTGATGCCATAGAGGACACGTCCGTGGCTGCGGTCAGTTTACGAAAGCAGAAACTCAGACGCTGCACTCCATCATCTCCGAGCTGCGCAGTAAAATGCTTGCATGCAGCGAAGAGAGTCTGGCGAAGAGAGTCCGGTGCACGTGCTCTTTCACATGGCCAGTTAGGATGTCTGCCATCACTCCTATGGAAGTCCTCACGTGTTTGTGATACTTTGACGTCTAACAACATTTGTGTCTCAGAAAGTTAAAGCTATAATATGTGCAAGCATAGATTGTGTCAAGTCAAGCTTATTTGGTCTGTTGACAACTGTTGACAACAGACCAAATGTCTCTGAGTAGTTGTGTTCGATGACTATTTTTTTCTTCGTATCAGAAACATGTATTTAGTTTTTGTTACAGCATTGCCTCAGGAAGCGGTAACGCATTGCTGCTGTGTCTAATATTAAGTGGAATATTTTGAAGATGGCATATGAGCCCATGGCATGTATTTTAAATCAGTTTTTAAAAAATAACGTAATGCAAATTGAGGCTATCGCCTCGTCACAGCAAGAAGGTCCCGAGTTCGAATCTCGGCTCGGGTGCCCTTCTGTGTGGAGTTTCCATGTTCTCTCCCCGTGTCCGTGTGGGTTTTAGCCAAGTACTCTGGTTTCCTCCCACGGTCCAAAACACATGTTGCTACATAGGTTAATTGGCTTGCAGATTAAATTGCCCGCAGTGCCTGTGATGGACTGGCGTCCTATTGTGGGTATATCCCTGCCTTGCGCCCTTTGTCTGCCGAGATAGGCTCCGGTTCACCACAACCCTGTACAGGACTAAGCGGTTTCTGACAATGAGATGAGATGAGAATTTACAAGTGATGCGCTTTGTTCAATTCTGCTCTACAGTTGTAATTTTGCAATGTGTGTGGTCACATTTTTGTATTTGAATACGTTCCAGACTCTCGTAAATTTCACACGCCCCGAAGGGCCAGGTGACTTTTTGTTACAGATCAGTCATTTCACAAAATCGGTCACCAAAATGCCGTTGGGGCATTTCCCCTATGTATGCAATGGTGAAGGCCCCATCCACTTAGACTCTGACTCTGTGACAAGGTGGCATAATCTGGAGGGCCTCCGTTTTCTGCCGTGTAACCACACGTTGTTTAATCTGTGGGGGCTTCACAGTCAGCTCATCATGGAAACTTGCACACCACGGCAGATGTTTGCAACAACATTTCCAAGTTACATTGCAATGTGTGTTTTTACTTTGCTGCGTGTCACTTTATTTAAACGAATTGTGTCATCAACTTCAGTGAAGAGATACTGCCGTGGTGGAATTGTTACTGCGTTGGATTTAAAATCTAGAGATCATCGGTTTGATTTGGCATTTGAAACAACTCGAAAATGTACTTCTTATGCATCAGGAGGTCGCATTTGGTGGCGTAAAGTGTGGGCAATCCCATCTCCTCCAAGCTAGCACAGCGGAGTAGGCCAACTACCTTTTCGAGCGGGTTACATTCAGCTCAATTTAGTGGAGCCGCTTCTGTCAGCAGTGACATGAGTGAGGAATTGCAGGGCTGCATCTTTATTCCCGCTGTGATTTAAAATGTTTTGTAAAACCCATCCAAAACATGTTGCTGAGTCACGAACAGGATAGACATGTACATAATCTTTCAATGTGTGCACACGACTGTGTGCCTACTGTGATTCAGATAGACAAGACAAGTTTGAGACGAGATCAATACATTACCTGGATCAATTATTGACCACGTATGGATTGTTCTTCATTCTGGCTTTTTTCTCTCGATACCATTATCATCATCCTGGACCGATCCAAATGCGTGATGGATTTAAAACATCATATTTTGGCCGTTAATATATTTTTCAAAAAACTTCTGAACAATAGTAATGACCAAGAGGACGGTCTACCTGGACCAAATATCAGCGCAGTCGGATACCAGTGACTAAGGTTTAAGCTGTCATGATTCCGTTATTCCATCCAATTACGGTTGTAATTAGTATTCAGGAACGTTCAGAGAAATCAATTCGCAGGTCACAGCGTTCGATGCCAGTCGGGGCAGCAAACAAAACCGTTTCGGTTTTATGAGACGGTAAGTTGGGTGGCACGGTGGCCCAGTGTGTAGCGCTGTCGCCTCCTCACAGCGACAGGAGAACCTGGAGGGAATACACGTGGAACAGCAGGAGAGCACACAAACTCCGTACAGAAAGGCAATCGTGTGTTGATCCACCTCAGGCAGGACTCTATTAGGAGGTCCAGATGTTACCGCTGCACAGATATAAAAACTTTATTGCCATTCCATCCGTATACAATCACAGTTTATAGAAGAACGAAATTACGCTTCTCGTGGCCCCGGTGCAAAAACAAAAACAAGGCTGAATCCACATTTCAAGAGCGGCATGACAAGGCGTGCTTAACACCCTGCCACCCAATTTGATAGCGTCCGACTGTGCACAGATGGCATGTCACGGTGTCAGCCGTAATATTTGACTTCAAGTCCACGTAAACTAATATTTTGCTCTGGAACAAAAAGACTTCAAATGAAGAGTGTGCATTGCCACGATGTGCTTACTGCGGTGCGCGAGATGAGTTTGCCGCGGCTCGCAAGGAACGTGAAGAGTAATTCCTCCTTTCGGTTGTGTGTGTGTGGGTTTTTTTTTTTAAACAGAATGTGGGCCTAATGTGTTTCTGTTATCATCGCATATTACTTCTGCAGCTGTGTGTGGGGCTGACAGAGGCTTCTGAGCCTCGAGGTTGAAATCCTTTCGCGAATTCCAGCTTCACCACTGCGGTAATTTCCTTAAAAGCCCAATTAAAGAAACAAGTTAAAGCAGTGCCAGAGTTATTAATCATTTATAATTTTTAAGAAACACCACATAAATCTGATTAATGCGTTAATGGCACGCCATCGTATGGCTTGCGTTAGTGCAGTTTAATGTAAAAAATACGTTGGACTTGATTTTGCAAATGCATAAAATCAAACTTGCAGATATTCCCGTTCTCTTTGCTTATTATCACAGCAATAATAATAATAAGAATGCACTTCTAGAGCGCTTTTCACCCTTGGGTCACAAAGCGCTGCACAGAGCTGTAGAGAGAACGGCGCGCCAGCAACAACAACAACGACATCAGAGTGACTGCACGGTTGAAACATTTGGGAAAACAGAACTTCATGACATCGAAGAGTAGCTCTGACTGCTGTTTGTGTGAATATCGGACATCTGGATCACAGCCACTGCTAACGAACCTCACGGTCACCTGCTACCCATGCACCCTCTTCTAACAGATGCTGCACAAGACCTCTTTTGTGCTCATTCTCCAAGCTGCACAACTTCTGTCGCGGCATTGATCACAGTGTTTACATTGAGGGCAGCGGTTACGGGTATGCTTAATGGTGTGGAAGAGACTGCCATCACTTAAAATAGTTTTAAAGTATGTTTTTGTGTTTTCTCTAAATGGTAGGTGTGCTGGAATGATTATAAGGGAAGTCAGAAGATAATGCTGCAGCTGTTCATCTGTTTAAATCCTTGTCTTAATTAAATATTATTTCGTCTTCCTGAAAGCGGGGATAATTTATGCTCACTTGGGAATGTCCGTGGAGAGAGGGCCTGCTATATGAAAGGTTCACAAACGTCCTCTGTTTGAGAGAATAAAAAAAACCACACCTTAAAACGTAAACATTGTTGCTGATAATGGTATATTTTTTTCATAGCAATCTGTCTTGAAACCATCTTTTATTTTGTACATATATATAGGGTAATCTCATTATTTTATTAATCGTGTGCTGGCTAGAGAAGAATATTTGAATGAGTCCGTATTAACGTCGATTTACAAATACATTGACAAAGAAATTGGAGCAAAAGCTGACAAATGCATAAAGAGGCGTCATTGTTTCCTCTGTAAAGCGCTTTGTGACCCTCGGGTGAAAAGCGCTTTAAGAGCACAGCTATTATTATTATTATCTAGATCTGCAGTGTGTGGAGTTATACGACTCAGAGATGGGAATCGGCTCGTGTGCATTCGAGCACATACAGACGTTCACGATATCGATGACTTTTCATAAAAGCCAGTGGGCTTGGGTACGGTGTATGGTTACAAAAGATTATGGCTCGCGGTTGAGACCAACAACGGAGTGGCAGACGGAGGAGATACCGCCAACACATCTTCCACTGAAGCAATGACATTGTTTCTTGTACAGGCGCTGGATCCATCGTCCGTAATGCGTGACCGTAAGCGATGGCGACGGCTTGCTAAGGCCTTCATGCAGCAGTGGATAGGTCGTGGCCGAGAGCGTTAACGCATTTCCCCCACATTAAGTGTGAGCAAGAGTCGATACTTTTGTCGGACTATAGCCGCCGATCACGAAATTCTCCAAGGGCCTGCCCAGCGCATTGTTGGGCAAGGCCCTTTGAGAATTTCAAGTGTTGGGTTGTCTGTGATGCACCATACAAATATAAGAGCAAAGTGTGTGCTCAAGTGTGAACCCAATTTCTCTCTGCAGAAACGAGCATGACATATTGAGATCCACTACTGTGCAAGGTTTCTGAATGTGTTCTGCATTCATAATCATAATAGTTGCATTTATGGAGCGCTTTTCACTCGAGGGTCACAAAGCGCTGCACAGAGCTGCGGAGAGAACGGCGCGTCAACAACAACCACGTGAGAATGGATGATCAGCAACAATCACGTTTTTTTATATGACACCGGGAGTACACTGTCAGTACCTTCTTGGAGGGGGAGTAACGACATAACATATTTGGAAGCGAGCTCATTGGAGGTTTGTGAGACATAGTGTGTAATTCGCAGTTCATGTTTACTATACATGTACAATTTGTGATCATTCATAGAAACAATCATTAGCAAATCATACAGCATCAGTTATTCATACTGCAACGTCAGGAATTAATTCTCTCCCCCATTACCCGCAAGTATTTTCCTGGTTATTGGTTGGATTTAGTTATCAAGTTTTCTTTTCAGGATATCAAAATAATTGAGCTATTGTGGTAAGACGTCTAAAGCCAACAAAGCACTTAGGGTGCTTTTTGGCACATTTATGCGGTGGAAGTTCACTTTAGCTAAGTAGCTTAGGTTTGGTGTCCCGGCAGAGAGGATCTAAGGGCCCAATTTGAGTTGAAGTTTTGGCCAAAAAATTCCACCACTTTTTTGGCAGGATGGTGGCCGTTTTTAAATAAAATCCAAATCATTCCACATTTTGTTATTCGTTCAAATGCTGACCGAAAACAGAGGGCACGCTTTATAATGCTCATTCCCATGTGCAGGTAATACCTGCCCGGCACTTTAACTGGTCTCGGGCTTTATTCACCTCTTCAGCAGATGGTACATCAGGCAGCCCACTCGCAGGGGTTAACTGGTGCCCCAAACCTTAGGAGGTCTGCAGCCCCAACAAGGGCATCTCTTTCTTATCTCATTATGTTGTTTGGTTAGAAGGGTTCTCCTTCCTCCAAGATCTCATAGAAATCATCAGCAAAGCTGCAAACCTGACTAGAAATAATATCCAATTCTTCCCAAAAAGAATGTTAATCATAATGTGGCTGCGAGTTATGTTTGCTAGAATGAAATGATTGTTTAATATTTCAAGCCACTCAAGCAGTTTTCATATCTTAATAAATCCCTTGCTCACCGTTATAGGCTCAACGCTCGCTGCATTGAGCCTCCTCTTTCGCGAGTGTGAGATGTTCAGCTACATTGTGCAGCGCCTCCAACCTTGAAGCAAAGCCTTTTGAGGAGGTCCGGAATAGGTACCTGGGTACCTCATGCAGCCCCCGCATCTGAACATCCCTCGTTTTCTTTCAGCATCAGAAGGCAGAGGAGGGGTGCGGGGGAGGTTGCTAGCCTCAGCTGCAAGCAATAAGCAAATTCTTGCTTGCAACCAGCTAACCGAGACCAGGATACTGTAGATTGAATGAGCTCCTAGGTAAATGTCCACCCCCACAGTGGAAGAATGTCACCTGCATCTTACACAACACAAGCCAATGGTTTTTTTTTGTCATAGACATGAGCACGTGTTTGCGATTTCACCATAACATATTCCAACATATGTTCTTGCTTGGACCTGGCATGCAACCAGCATATGTGGAAACGCCAGTGATCGAATCGCACCTTAGTGATTTTAATCGTATGGGCAGCCCAGCGTTTTACCAATGCTATTGAGCTGATCTTGACCATACCCTCCAATCACTCACACACCAGTGCTAGTATTGTGGCCCACTCAGCCATTAAAGTCACTCAGTGAAATAACGCTCTACCAAAGGACCAACATCTGAAATTGAAGGTCATAGAAGGCACCTGACTCACCAGCCTTACCTGTAACTGTCCACAGATGTTCATCCTCAATGGGTCATGGGCAACTACCACCACCACCACAATTCCTGATCTGTCAATGGGGAAACAAGCCTGAACTTAACTTGAACACCTGACCACCACTCTCCCAGACACACTTCAATGACTTGGTTTTCAGAGTTACTCCTTGCAATTTACTGCTATCCTGCCCCAAGTATCTTAATAATGTACTGGCGTTCCATTCTTAGTATAGCCCTGCCTTGCGCCCTGTGTCTGCCTGGTTAAGCTCCGGCACCCCGCGAGCCCGCACAAGATTAATCAAGTACTGCTAACGAATGATTTAATGCATTACATTCGCAATCAGGATTCACGCAGATATATTACATAATCTACATATACCAATTGCGCCGCATGTCTTTTCCATTTAAGTGACATTGTGCACTAAGTGACCCACTTCGACAATTATCAGTAATGTTCAGCGGAGTCTGCAGTGTATCTGCATGCTCATGCGTCCTAATCAGTGGCCCCGTTCAGTCCACGGAGACTTGTGTTTTCCCATCTTTGAAGACTACTGTTCGCGGAAACCTAGGATTGGCGGCAATTACCTGTAATGTTAACCACATGTTTGCAGCATTATTAGGGAGCCCGTGCATTCAATTCATCAAAACCTGTGAACAGCACCGAATATTTCTTTTTTTGCCAATCCTTAATATGAACGCAATTTATATTTGCAGCCGGTGGCACGGTGGCCCAGTGGGTAGCGCTGTCGCCTGCTCACAGCAAGAAGGTCCCGGGTTCGAATCTCGGCTCGGGTGCCTTTCTCTGTGGAGTTTGCATGTTCTCTCCCCGTGTCCGCATAGGTTTTCGCCGGGCACTCCGGTTTCCTCCCATAGTACAAAAAATACGCTGCTGCATAGGTTCATTGGCTTGCAGACTAAAATGCCCGCAGTGCCTGGTGATGGACTGGCGTCCGATCGTGGGTATATGCCTGCCTTGCACCCTGTGTCTGCCGGTATAGGCACTGGCTCACCGCGACCCTTTACAGGACTAAGCGGTTTCTGACAATGAGATGAGATATTTGCAGCCTGTAGCTGCTGGGTAAAGACAATCGGAGAGGTCACATACTGATCGATGTCTGTTCGTCTCGGGTGTAAAACTGCCATCGTTGTTGTAAAAATATATAGGTAGGAGAGAGAGAAATGGAGCGTGATCAGCAGCTGCATGTGCATCTTGTGGCCACATTTATTCCCAAGTCTGGCGAGTGATAGATTATAACCATCGACTCTACTCATAATGCTGAATTTCCAACAGAGGACTTCATGCAGAATCACATTTAACGATGTCAGTCACATTAAACCAAATCTGCTATGCAAGTAATTATATAGCCACTGAAAGTAAAGATCGTATGGGTATTATGTTTTGCTGAATAGTCAAAAATTAAACTTGGAAAGCCAAAAGCAACAAGTTAGTTATGTCTAACACACTATTGAAATGAGTTCATATTAGCCACAAACACTCATGAATGACTGGTTTTAAACGTAATTTACCGTCTCTTGCGCACACAGTGTTCGTTCAATGTTAAAAGTGTTCATCGTGGTGACAATGATTCAGAGGCACGAGGAAATCGCAGAGAGGCGGGGGAAAGGCAGCCAATCAGTTAGCCAGCGCCAACATGTGCCGGATATAGCATCCTATGTATTATGATTTTATCAGCCCTTAAATGTTTTTTTGATTATGCGAGGAAACCAGAGAACCCGCAGGAAACCCACTGAGAAGACAGAGAAAGGCAGTCTCTACACATGAAAGCGCCCGAGGTGGGAATCAAACCGCTTCCATCGTTCTTTCTGTTCAGCGCAGACGTTTCCACCTTGCCGCCCAGATTCCAAACAAACACCAACTCCACAGTATATTTGCCAATGCGAATTGTGTGCCCGATGGCATGTACACTGTTAGTAGCTCCTCAATGTGAAATCCTGTGCTGAACATACAGATGAATACTTGAGGACAGGTAACTTGGATACATGCGCAGTGTGCGTTTTGATACGTTTGAATGATAATCTTATATTGAATGTTGGCTCAGAAAGGGCACCAATGTAGTGTGTTCACAAGAGGAACAGCATGGTTAAATTGACATACTATTTTTCAAATGTAACTGGCATTATCCTGATCACAATATCTTCCGTCCATATTTGACAAATGTCTACTTAAATGTAATTAATGATTTATTAATACAGATGTATGATTCAACACTTATTTCGGGACGTGTTGTACAGGAGCAGTGGAGACATTATTTGCGAGGGGCCCTGTTTCACGAAGAGCTTGGAAGGGAATGGATCCCACTCTTGTTTGCTGGAGGGTTCCTTGTTGTCCTGGGAACTATGACCAAGCTGTTCACGACTTTGCCCACAACACCGGTAAACAGTGAACTATTTGCTAATTACCAGCGTGGGATTATTTATATCCACAAATAGAAGTAACAGCATGCCTTCGGATTTAGCACAGGATTGGGGGAGCGCTTTCATAACCCGTGCCCAATGAACACACAGCCTTTGAACGAAGGCTCTGACCCTGGGCTCCCTTTAAAGATTCAAGGTTCCAAAAACGTAGACGCTGCCAATTACTGCCTGTCAACCGTTCCAACGAGTTAATTATGTAAGTGCACCGTGCAACCTGCGCCGTTCAATCGCGTGGAGGACCGTGGTCGCACGACCTCAGTGGAGGAAATTAAACACTCGTTGATATCCCACATTGGGCATTTGACACGCGTGCGTGGTTCTGGCCAAGGCCACAGCTGTTGTGAATTATTTGGAAGCTGCGATTTGTGATTATTTACTTGCTTTGAATTTATGTAACCCTCCTCGTTGTGAATAAGAGCCCATTGCCTGTAAGATTAGCTTCACATATATTTTATATATGTGTAAGGCAGTAGCAACGACACCGATGGTGTTCCTGGTTTGCGCTTGTGTACCTCTGTTTAACTTTCAGTTGAACTGTCCTGATGTTGTTGTTGACATGGCGTTCTCTCCACAGCTCGGGTTTGTAAAAAAACAAACAAACGATATTATTGCTGACTTTCCGTTCTTATGTCGTTGTTGTTGACGTGCCGTTCTCTCCGCAGCTCTGTGCAGCGCTTTGTGACCCTCGGGTGAAAAGCGCTCTATTAATGAAATTATTATTATCGACGCAATCCGTGCTTTATTTAAGATTTAGTAGTGGCTGGATATAAGCACAGCTCCTGGGAGAAACACCAGTGTGCGTATATCAGAAGTCGTGTGCTTGTATCACAATTAGAAGTTGACAAATTCCTTGCTTTCCACCAGTGGGATGGAAACCTGTATTTTAAAAAATATATACTGTACTTATGTAATATGTGCTTATATTCATATTATACCATGTTGACTTTTGTGAAAAAGTTTACCCGTCAAACATCAAAATGCAGAACCATCCTGAAAAGGTCTCAACACTAATCGAGACTTTTATTTTGGATAAATACAATAATTGGCATTGTTATTGTAACTCGTCTTTATTATGTTTCTGTATAAATCGTTTTTCAATGCCATCCCACTCTTCCCACATCCAGCCGCACAGCAGTTTTCATAAGATCAAATCAACATCTTGTATATAAATGCAAAAAAAAGCCCTGTAATTTATCCACACCAACTCTGAAACAAGCCAAAAAGGTTTCTCAGACAGGAATATGAAAAATAAAATGAAACCCATTTATTTTTCAAATGTATATTAACTTAAGGAATTCCTTGGGTTATATAGGCGTTCATTCTCGTGCTTGTTATATAAAGTCTGCGCTTCAAAATAAGCAATGTCAAAGGTTAATTCCACGTTATAAATGAAAATATTTCCACTCCAGTTGTACACGAAATCAGAGCGTTCGGCAACGTTGCAGTGTTTCAATATGAACGACACCGATACCTGCAAAATTACATTCCTTCCGAATGTGTGCCTACATAGTAAGAAATGAAACACTGAAGACGGATATATATATTCAGCGTGGCAGTTACAGCTCATGATGGAGCGCACTCTACAAAAAAAAAGCGGGGCACACTTAATATTCGGCTACTTAAAAAACATTATTTATAATACAGTACGCTATTGGATTACAGCGCAGCAAAGTTCATTGTCTAATTATACATCCCTTGTTACCTCGTTTGTGCTGCCTGCCTTGAACATGCTGACCAGCGTGGTGAAGTATGATCCCAAATAAAATCCTCATGACCATAGAGGTGAAGTAATTGACGAAAGTGCTGTACACGGGGAGCATTAATTCCGCAAAAAAACTGATTTAAAACATAAATAAGTTTGCAATGGTTTGCTGTGGCAGTGATTTGGTGTTACCATAAGATGACATTGTTTTCGTGGTTACAAGGAAGCGCAATACTTCTCACAACACGCATACGCTGTGGCGCTTTCTCTAAAATAACATTTCAAAAGTAGGCATAGTTTCGTTTAAGCGTTTTGAGAAGAATCTTAGGAATTCCTCAGGTCGACTTCCTTAGGACTGCGGCATGCGGCGGGCGAAGTGTTCTGTGATATTTAACATCCAGGGATGAGATGATGTAGCCTGTGCTGGAACACAGTCAGTCAGAGTGTTTCATCACCACACGACAGCTGTGCCATGTGATGTCTTTGATGCACACAGCCCATGTGCTCTCGACACGAATGTTCTGCCCCACAGCCAGACTTACAGCTTCTTCCTTTACGGAGCAGCGAGCAGCGTTAACCCACGTGTTCAACTCGTGTTCATGGAAGTTGATGATCTTGCGCTGTGATTTCTCGCCCGTCTCGCTGCAGACAAATGGAGCCTCGACGGGGAGCCCCTGTGACTCGAAACGTTGCGTCACGCTGGTCAGGCGACCCGGATCAGGTGGGAGTGCCCACGTTTTGCCCCACCGCGCGGGATCTGGACGGAGACGTCTATTGCAGCTCGGAGCATCATGGTTAACACACCATCATCAGCCATGATCCACTGCTTAATGAAGGCCTACTATCAAAGCCATCACTATCCATCCAGCTCCTTGCACATTTCATAGTGGATGAGCCCTCAGGAGTTAACGATTAGCTCATCTCATCACATCATCTCATTGTCAGAAACCGCTTAGTCCTGTACAGGGTCGCGGTGAGCCGGAGCCTATCCCGGCAGAGACAGGGCGCAAGGCAGGGATACACCCACGATGGGACGCCAGTCCATCACCGTTAACGAATAGCGATTCAAAATAAATATTTGACCTACATTATAAACAAGCATTGTTTTCCAAACTTGTGTTTAAAATATCCCGAGGTAGGTGAGTGTTCTCTGTCATGTCTCTAAAAAAAAATTTGGTGAAGCATGATTTGGATGTTAAATTGTTGTGATGACGTGGGTGATTCCGTTCAATGTTGATGTCGACCATCATCCCAGTTTCTCGACGGTGGGGACCGAACCGTATTTATCATGAGCGCTCGGCACTAAACTCGCATCCTGGCTCGTCAGCTGGAAGACCAAATGAGTTTAGCACCAGATATTGTGTAAGATTCAAGTGGTGGCTGGTCGAGGCAACATCACAGCACTCCGGAGAGGTGTACACAGCATTTCACAACCTCTCACAATTGGTTCCTGTCCGTCTTACACACGAACATCGTCGCGCCGATGTGTGAAATATTACTGCGGCGTAACATGTTCAGCTCGAACGTCCCAGAAATAAACACACACACTAAAGACCTTGAGTGTGAGGGTGTCTATTGAACATGATTACCAGCGGTGACGTGTGACTGGCACAGGCCTTGGTGCAAGGAAATTGAAATCGGGCCCTCTGTTCAACTTCCCCACTGTCTATAAGCCAACCGGGGAGGCACCGTGGCCCAGTGGGTAGCCTGTCGCCTCTTCACAGCAAGGAAGTCCCGGGTTCGAATCTCGGCTCGGGTGCTTTTCTGTGTGGAGTTTGCATGTTCTCCCTGTGTCCGTGTCGGCTTTTGCTGGGCACTCCGGTTTCCTCCCACAGTCCAAAAAACGTGCTGCCGCATTGGTTAATTGGCTTGCAGACTAAATTGCCATCAGTGCCCGGTGATGGACTGACGTCCCATCGTGGGTATATCCTTGCCTTGCGCCCCGTGTCTGCCGGGATAGGCTTCGGCTCACGGCGGCTATCCCGAAAGAGCAGCTCTTAATAGCAATTCTCATTATCGAGCCGTGAAAACCCACATCAATACATACACGGATACTCGTAATCAACGAATGTTCTTCAGCAAACATGGGCCATAAACAAAATCCCAAAATACCATTGTATTTTATGACGCAGGTTCACTCACCGTCATGTTTTATGATCAGTTTAGCCACAGCCTGAATCAGCCGAAGTTAGGTTCAAAGGACACGTGTGCTGTGTAATTGCTTGTGACATGTTCTGCTCTAGAAGAGTCTAAATGCCTACGACTGGTCTCTACAGTTGTTGTCATTAATAACCGTGTCACCTACAAAGACGTGTCGCTCATTCGCAGTGGTGAACTATATTAACTATTCCTGAGGTCACTTGCAATCTGAAGATCAAATGATCTTCTTATAGTAAAATTGACCTTCGCATCAGCAATCACAACACAGTAATTTTTTATACAATTTGAGCAAGGAAACGAGTAATTATTTTAAGACTAGGGTCTCGAGTGTATTTGTAGCCAATATGATACCTGCTCTAGAGCACGGGGCCACACAATGCATGTCTCTGTCTCGTACTCTCCACAGTCTGGAGAGTTGATTTCCTAAACCTCTCCGCTTAATGAGACACGTTTCCAGCTATTACCTTGGTAACCTTTATATTGATTGGATAATCATATGAAAGCAATTGGTGATGATTGTATCCGATAACATGCCCTTCCAAGCCAATCTACAGCCTTATGTCAAATCTATCGCTCAATAACGGCGTCCTCGCGGCATTGTTAAGTCACGCTCACGACCACCAACACCAGTGACGATTTTTTTTTAAACCAGTCCTGGAGCTCTCCTAGGCTCACTCAGCCTTAAACGAGCAGCTAGTGCAGTGTGTAAACATTGCCGCGAGGAGCCTGGTATTGTGCTAGCGGCCCACCCCCTCTGTGCGCCGCGTCGACCTACACGGGGGTTCAGCGCACTGCGCTACGAACCCGGCGACCCGAGTTTGATTCAAGCTCGCTGCCTCCAACACGAACGGCCATTCATCGAGGCCTCCGGTAGGTTGACTCAGCCTCAAATTAGTAAGCAGGTGCGTACGTGGGAATCATCTTCAAACCCCGTCTCCACACCCGCTTGTTGCGTGAGGCCTTGAAGTCCTCTGGCCTGGGACTGTTGATGCTGTTCACTGTTGTCGTGCTGGGATGATGGCTCGCTGTTGACTAGTGCCTGCTCAGGAACACGTGTTCCTTTTTTATTTCTTTGTGTTATTTGATTAGCTTCATTGATTAATATTCATTATGTAATTTAATTGATCTATTCTTACGTTGTTGAAATGCCGTTCACTCCACAGCTCTGTGTAGCGCTTTGTGACCCCCGGGTGAAAAGCGCTATGGAAATGCAAAATAATAATAATAATAATTGGCCATTCTTCACCGTGCTATTCAATGTGGATTGGTAAAGGGTTTTTAGAACCAGTTCAGATCTAATTCGCAACTCGTGTTCGCCATGGCTGGGACCCAAACTTCGGTTGTTAGTTTCAAAGTGCAGTCCGACATCCACTGCGTCATTGCTTCCCCCTAAGACACACACACACACACATGCGTGTAGTCAAAGTAAAACCTTCCGTGGACCGTAACCTTATCGTGGTGTCGGGGTTTGCGTGCTCGGGTGAACCCCACTTCTGTGTCACATTGAATCCAGCACCCTTGCTCGGGTCTCCCTTGGTGAATAGATCTGGAGCCCAGCACTCTTGCTAGGGTCTCCCTTGGTGAACAGGTCTAGATTCCAGCATTTCTGCTAGGGCCTCCCTTGGTGAACAGGTCTGGATTCTAACACTCTTGCTAGGGTCTCCATTGGTGAACAGGTCTGGAGTCTCGCGCTCCTACTGGGGTCTCCCTTAGTGAAAGGTCTGGAATCTAGCGTTCCTGCTAGGATCTCCCTTGGTGAATAGATCTGGAGCCCAGCATTTCTGCTCGGGTCTCCCTTGGTGAACAGGTCTGGAGCCCAGCGCTCCATCTAGGGTCTCCCTTGGTGAACAGGTCTGGAGTCCAGCGCTCCATCTAGGGTCTCCCTTGGTGAACAGGTCTGGAGTCCAGTGCTCCTGGTCTGAGGGGAGGTTCCAGGCTGATAGCGATCCCAAGACCCCCTGACCAAAAGTGGTTGGCGTGAGAAAGGGCATCTTGCCGTCAAAATTATTCTCCAATTAGGAGTCGATCGACAAACCTGGGTCGACGTAGATAGCTGTCATTTAAACTGGCAACAAGATCCTATATAAGGGTTACCGTATAAAGATGAAATAGTTTTACGTAAGATTAGATTTGCCTTCTCTTTCCAGCTATTGGTGACATCATTTTACATAAGCTGTTGCTGCTGACGTTCCGGTTGGTCGGCCATCAAGCCATTGTTTTTTAACGAACAACATCTCTTGCCCCCTTTTTCAAAACGCAGACTCAAACACCGCCAGAGCAATGGCGAGCGCCGACTGCACGGGCTTCTCGGCAAGCTGTTCAACCTGAAAGCTCCCCATGGTGTTATTTCCGCAATTAATATATGTTCACTGATGGACGAACTGTCATGTTTAGCGATATTCCATATCCCACTTAAAACAATGTTGCTTTTAGTGCACACTCTACAGTAGGCACGTACAGTTTTTGTTTGTTTGATAAATCGAGTTCAACCACACCAATATTTAGAATTCTGGTCTTTCATGTTTCCAGAATTCCACGAGGCATGTTGTGTTATTTTTGGTAAGATCGATTGAAGCGTCATGACCGTTCATTTACCAAGGTGTCGACTCTGCATATTTAAAATGTCTTCGCCATAACTGTCTCCTTGTGTTTGAAATGACACTTTCATAACGGGGTGGCACGGTGGCCCAGTGGGTAGCGCTGTCGCCTCCTCACTGCAAGAAGGTCCCGGGTTCGAATCTCGGCTCGGGTGCCTCTCTGTGTGGGAGTTTGCGAGTTCTCTCCCCGTGTCCGTGTGGGTTTTCGCCGGGCACTCCGGTTTCCTACCACATTCCAAAAAACATGCTGCTGCATAGGTTAATTGGCTTGCAGACTAAATTGCCCACAGTACCCAGTGATGAACTGACGTCCCATCGTGGGTATATCCCTTCCTTGCGCCCTATGTCTGCCGGGATAGGCTCCGGCTCACCGCAACCCTGTACATGACTAAGCGGTTTCTGACAATGAGATGAGACTTTTCATAACGATGCATGCCTCGCTGCTCTGCCCACGAGCCTGTTGCTGAATTGGGATGGACTCACAGGCACTCAGACAGTGCTGGCGATCTCGATTCATCTTCGAATGGTCAATTTCGATGAACAACAGCAACCAGAATAATATGTCGAGGTGTTTCTACGCCGTGTCTCGTTCCCAAGCAGGTGTGGGATTTGTGCACGTTATACATTGTGTTATTACTATTGAGCCAGATATTTGCCTCTGCACTAGCAGTTTTAGAATTAGACGGCAGACAATAACCAGTGATCTTGCAAGCTCTGGATGCGGGACTCCATCCAGCAAACGTTCGAACTGACCAACGCAACAGCGCATAAAACACAACACGCTGCGGCCCGATTGCAGATGTGGACTGCACCGTTTTGTAAATGATCTTGTTCTCACCATTCGTCCGTACATTTGCAAATGTGTGACCTCGTGTCCGCTCGCCGCACGGCAGGGCCAGCTATTGCCACCGCTAACCCTGCGGGTCTCGCAGACCACCGCTAGATGGAGGTCTCCATGCAGTGCCCGCAGCCATCCTCACGGTCACGGTGCTCGCGACCGCACAGAGCGATTGCTCTGACATCGCTCACAACCCCCCCCTCCATTAGCAGAAATGTCAGACCGTGCTCCGCAAGTGAAATTCAGCAATTGTCGAATTTAAAAAAACCAGTCCACATATATCATCTTCCCCGCCGCGCTACCAAATACGCACTTAGGCGCATTAGTTCAAATTGGGAGCGCAACGCACCGGGCCCCAATATCGCGTTACAAAGAAGAGGTTGATTCACGGTGGCTACACAAAAAATACAAAAACAGTCTCTCCGGGCAAGCTGAAGTCTGAGCCAGTGGAGCCTGGTTCCCCTGCGGAACCAGCAGAGAGGAAGAGGCTGCCTCTGACACTGCTCTCCGCTCGGAGAGCAGGCGAGGTCTCTCATCGTCTTCGTTCCACTGAGGCAGAGACGCGGGCAATCTGCCGGGAGGAGGACAGGAGGATGTGGTGTTGAGATGTGCACGGGAGCTTGGTGCCTCTGCATTAGGGGGGAGACCGAGTGAGTTCCGCTGTGGTGTGGGCGGGCAGCTCGCTGTGTTGGTGGGAGGTTTTTGGGCCATGTGATCCAAAATCATGGCACCTGAACCACAAGGCAGCAAGCGATGGAAAATCACAGTGGTAGAAGGTGGCCGCTCTCCCCAGCTCAGCACTTTGCTTCATATCTCTCTGCTCACATTCTGTCATTGCCTCCCCGCTCATCCCGCAGTCTCCAATCCTCTCTATGTCCATGCTTTCACCATCAACTAGTGGTTAGTAGCTCGCCTCCTAATCCTTGTTTCGCTTACAGCGAATTTCACCCCTTAATCATGTCTTGCTAGTTCACCTTGAGTCAGTTAAGGGACTGGTGTTGTGACGTTTGGTTTTGAACCTAACGCTTTGTAAACATATCTTGAATGGCAAAATAAGGCATTCGCATTGAGTTTTGCATTTATCATAGGACATTAAAAAAAAACCCGCTTGGATTGTATTCCGTTGTTTGTTGGTGTGAGACCAAACAAATGGGCAACACACACACATTCAAAAACATCCGGAAACTACCCCTCCATTCACAACACACAACCGTAATCACGTTCTGCAGATAACCCCCAATTTATGGCTTGTTTTCCGTGAATGAAGTGTGTTTTCTGTGTTGCTGTGGCTCTGCCTGTGAAGTTTGGGAAGGTTGAATGAGTTCACTGAGGAGCACGGGTTTTATTCTGAGAACGTTAGGCGGCCCAGTGCTGGGTCACGACGCGTACTTTAAGACTCACCGCCCCTACACCACCGTGGTTTCCTTCCTGCAGTTACCGTTGTAAAAAGGATTTGCGATGACAAAACTCACGTCACTCAAGACAATCATCATCATCCATGACCAATCCACTGCTGGATGAAGGCTTTCCTTCCCAAGCCATCGGGCCACCTCTCTCCCAGTCCTGCGGTGCAATCATGCCCCCAGCGCATTACCATAATGATGTCTAACCAAAGGATGACGCAGCAACATGGAATCTGCAGGGATGTTTTACGATCCATCGATGGCTCTTGCGCACACGGTAGCAGAGCCCGTTTGAAACATTTCTGCCCCCATCAAAATGTTTGCATCATTTAACTACAGAGCTCGCATGCCGAGACCGAAACCTTGTTCCACTTCACGTCGTGAGCGGGAGAGATATCAGACCTTCATCTCTGCCTAGCCCTTCCTTTCGACCGCTTCCTGTCGATTACCGTTCATTTAATCAGCCGCTTTTCTTTTTTGCCTCTCTCTTATTTTTTCCTCCTTTAGCGTGTTCGAGGCACTGTTTTGTGGCGTCGAACAAGACGGCAGAAGCGGGAGCACCGCATTGCATTGAGACACCATGTACCCTGGAAATCACGAGTAACAGTAGCTGTGTCACTCTTGTGTTGCTAGAACGTGTGCTTGAGTATAAGCGCATCGTCAACAGTGGCTCAATTAACCAAACGCTCTTGCGACCTAATTCATAACCAACTAATACCCAGTGTGTAGCTCAACTCAAATATTAAAGTTCAGACTTTAACATTGTCGATGCTGCCTCGTTCCATATGAAACATTATTTTGTGGTTGTTGCCCGAGAACAGCCAACTCAATCACATTTGTGATTGACAACGGCATCGTGACCCATTCCGGTGTGTAATAATAATAATAATTGCATTGACAGAGCGCTTTTCACCCGTGTAGAGCACAGGCGCTTGCTTATTGGTAGGGCATGCCATGATTGGGTGATTGAAATCAATTTGCATGATCCCGATGCGTGCATTTAAAT
>JAZEWT010000010.1:22944294-22971600 GCA_036362905.1 Mordacia mordax
TTCTCCCCGTGATCCCAAGCCAGGAACATTTTTCACACTTAAGCCTACCTTTTGTCAAGGCTGTCTTGGCCTGTACAGCGCTCTCTCTCTCAGTAAGCACAATTTTACCGAAGAGGATTAGGTGAATATGCAAGGCAGATTGAATCAGAAATGTGATGGATTGTGGCATAGCAAGGTGGCGAGGGATTGATGTAATACATTTTCGGTACTGTATAAATTGCGTCGGTTGATTTTTGAAGACCAAAATGTGTACATGTAAAAACATCTTCCAGGGAGCAAAGTGTTCACAAGCGCTGCTCTTTCGGGACAGCCGTGTCGATCGTTCCTCCTCCCTCCTTAACGACATTTTGGTCACCCACTTTGAAGCATCATCAGGCAAATAACGTCGATACGGCTATCTCGAAAGAGCGATGCACACACATCGAGCCGTAAAAACACATGCATCAACACTGCGCAGGCAGCCTGGTTTGGCTATTACATGGATGTAATTATTTATCCGGCTGAATCGCAACCTCATCCCATGAATCCTTTAAGGAGACGCGGCAGTTCGAGGACAACGCGAAGAGCATTGTCGCGCAGAAACATTCCATGGGTACCTTTTTTTTGTCGTTACAAAGATAATAATAATAATTATATTTGCATTCCTAAAGAGTCTTTCACCCGAGGGTCACAAAGCGATGTAAAGAAGAAAAGAGGTTTCACCATTTCTGGCAATAATACAATTGTAATGATGTAAGTTTTCACGGCTCGATGCATGATGATTGCTTCGAAAAGCTGCACTCTCGGGACAGCTTTTCGAAGCAATCATCAATAATACAATTGTTAAGATCGTAGAACAGCAAATAGACTTGTCGCTACATATGCAAACAAATTGCTTAGATAATGTATGCATTGCTCTTGAACCAGATCGTCTCACACCAGAAACGGCTTCCTTGGGGGCCATTTCTCAGCGTCAGACCACGTGTTGCCAAAAGCAACGCAATATCGACGCATTGGTAGGCGTCTGTTTGATGTTCTAAGATCGTAACGCTTGTATAATTGGCAGAAATGGTAAAACCTCTTCTAGACTTATTTTTTCTTCGCAGAAACATTCGGTTTGCGAGTTTGGAAGTGGCCCTACATCTGCTTCCTCGCGTATCCTCCCCCGCATTGTTGCATTGCTGAGCTCACAGAGCTGCAGCTCCAGCGAGAGAGGAGAGAGCGAGAGAGAGAGGGAGCGAGAGAGAGAGGGTAGAGTGGCGCAAGCGTAGCTCACGGTGTTCGGTGGAAACATTCCTGCAGCCAAGTTCTCCGGAGGTCCCACCGCGTGCTGCGGAGTCTAGACAACGTGTGTTGTTTTTCTCTCTCTCTCTCTTTTTTGTTACATATGGGGTTTTTTTCTCTCTCTTCCCGTCTGGCCAAAAAAAACAATGCAAACCGCGTAGTTGCCAGCATTACTCAGGACTCCGGTGTCTGCAGCCATTGAAACGGGGTTTATTATTCGCGTATACGTGCTCACGGCTAAAGCTACCGCGCTGTCAGACGTTGAGACATTTCTCTAAAAAGTAGACGAGTGTAAAGTCAGGCTACGCTGCTACATGACCAGATACTTGTGCACGAGTAAGTGGTCCCTGTATTGTTTTGTGTGTGTGTGATCCTGATGTTACATTCTAAAAGTCATTCAGCAGCACTGCAGGTCAACTGTTGCCTCTTGCAGAAACCTCCCCGCTCTGGGGTGGGATGTCTTGCATACGATGTTACGCACGCGATGCTAAAGATTGCCACGATTCAAAGTCACAATTCCATCCCAAGAACACATTTTTTTTTTACAATGTGGTGCATCTAGTAGCCACTAGTAGCTGCAGAGTGTGTTTGAAATCAAAGCATAAAACACTGACAAGTCACACAAACACATGTGGAACGTGAATACATGTATCGTGAGCTTACACATGTACAAAAAAATTGAGGGAGTAAATTTCGTGACACGTGCAGATTTATAACAATGCTGGTTTAGGCTGTCGGTGGTGGTGAATGCCTATAATCCAGCACTGTTGAGGCAAGGGTTGGTGGATCACACACATGTAGTCAAACTTTCTGTGGGCTTCTCTGTAATATACTCTGGCTTACTAGGAGTAAGTTGAAGGGCAAATATTGACTTCGTCTGTTTCACCTGTGTCAGATACCTCGTTGCCTCATTGCATGAATTGGTTTCCTCCGGTTTCTCCGGGTTCTCCGGTTTCCTTCCACATGTAAACACTCGTTACTTGATCGATAACACCTAAATATATAGAGGACGGCAGAGCTTTGGGGGGGGGGGACGGTGGGGAATTTGGCAAAGGCTGGATCAGCGTCCAGTTGCTGCCTTTTTCCACTTGTCTGTGATTCCCCGTGCCTCTGAGTCATTTTCCCTTTACGAGAGTCAGCGAATACTCTGTGGCTCGCTGCAAGTTGAAATTAATATTATAAATATGATGAGACTCATACGAAAAATTATTTCAATTTTTACTGCGTGCAATGGGCAGCACGGTGGCCCAGTGGGTAGCGCTGTCGCCTCACAGCAAGAAGGTACCGGGTTCGAATCTCAGCTCGGGTGCCTTTCTGTGTAGAGTTTGCATGTTCTCTCCCCGTGTCCGCGTGGGTTTTCGCCGGGCACTCCGGTTTCCTTCCACAGTCCAAAAAACACGCTGCTGCATAAGTTAATTGGCTTGCAGACTAAATTGCACGCAGTACCCGGTGATGGACTGACGTCCCATCGTGGGTATATCCCTGCCTTGCGCCCTGTGTCTGCCGGGATAGGCTACATGTACAGGACTAAGCGGCTTCTGACAATGAGATGAGACTGCGTGCGATACGCAATTGCATCAACGTATGTCACACTGCCGAGTAATTTAAAATCGCTTAATAACGAGCGATACAGCTAGGCGTGTACCAAGCGAATACGGTCCACGTGCGTCGGCTTATGTTGGTGTGGTAGAGTCATGCCTGTTGTTTGTTCCGCGGGGAGCTGTAGTCAGCTTGACACCGGACAGAAGCATACATTCACGTACATATGTTATCTATAACAAAGGATAAGAAAACAATGATGAATTCACACGGTCTGGCCGATGATCAAATCACTCGGAATGTGCCTGATCTCGACAGATCCCAGAATATAAGTGGGACTACACCCGACGATTATGCGACGACTAGACATACAACTACATTGTTAATTACTTATTTACCTAGACACGTCATATTGAGGCTGAACACTCTTTTTTCAGGAGCGTCCTCCAATGGGATGCATGTACACGTAGGTATGTTTTTTGGCCATGAGAGGAAAACAGATGATCCTTGGGGAAACCCATGCAGAACAGGGGAAGAACATACACGTTGCACAGAGAAAGGCGCCCGAGTCAGGAATGGCACGCGGGTGCCCATTGCTGTGAGGCACGGTCGTCACCACCGCGCCACCCTGCTCTTCAGTGATGGGCGATTGTCACACATCAATCACGACTTGTAGGCTGCCCGTGGACTTACGTTGACGGCAGAGGGCCGCGTGACAACATTACATTGTTGTACTGCACTCTGATATGCTCCCCACTTTCACCAAACCCGCACGGACCGTGATGGCGAAAATGGCACAAATAACCCACGCGAGCCACACATTGGGGGGACGCTCCATGCAATCGTGCGTTAACAAGCAGTGCATGTACAATGGCTTTAAGCACATTTGTCTGAGCGTACTGCGCACATAACCAAAGTACGTTAAGACAATATAAATGATACGTACCGACCCCAGGATGCTTCCTGATAGGAATACCTGCTGGTGGATATCTCTCAGAGTTCAAACACAGTGCGAGTCATTGTGTGCCCAGAGGGTGTGAAGTATCCATTTGAAATGGTGGGGTTTTTTCGTGTAAAATTTCCGTGCTCCAACAGTACGCATAAATATATATATATTTTTTTCACTGACAGCCCAGAGAGCACGCGAACCGAGCGCGCTCCTTAGGCTGGAAAAGAGTGCAGGCAGGGCCTGTGTGGCATAAATGTCACGTTGCCTGCTAAGCAGACAGAAACACAGACAGAGGGGGCGATTACAGATCTCAGTCGCCTCTTGCCCCTGGCAAGGAACTGTGTCCGATGTGCATTTACATTTTATTTAATTCGCAGTAAAGTCTGCTCGTGTAATTTAAAAATTCTCTTTGGCCTGACCGCATGGAGAAGGACTTGTATAAAACCTCAAGTAATTTAGCAGACTTCCGGGGGAGGCATCGGAGGACTTGATGAGACAGACGCCCCACCTGGATGGCTATGACTCATTGGCCCTTTAGCCCACGCTTGTCCCTGTAAAAGCCAACGTTCGCATTAGTAACTGTTTATTTGGATTGTGCGGTTAAACGGAATAGCGCGGTCCCTTGGAAAAGGTACGTGGTGCCATTGGCAACCACCTTTAAATTACACGGTGAAGAGCTCTACAAAGTTAACGACAAAGAATCCGTGGCGTGGACGGGAGGGAGCCGATGAGAGAGATGACATGACATGGATCAATGGCATGCAGGCGAGGCATTGACCCGCATTTGACACAAACAGCGCAGCGCGCCCACATTTTCACTCATTCGCAACAGGACGCCTAAAGACGCCTCTCAACACGAAGGAGAGAGTCGGGGAGCGCTCGACACGGCTATCCCGGAACAAAGAGACAGCTCTGTAAAAGCAATCGTCATACATCGAGCCGTGAAAACCAACATCAGTACACGTATTGTCATTATTTAGCAACAGAACCACGGCATTCACGCAAAAAAAAACAGAGCAGAAATGTGTTGATGCCAATGGTTGGTATCCGGAAAGCTGAAAGAGTAATGACCTATAAGCAGAAGAGCCTGATTGGGTCTAAAGACTCTGTGTATCAGGAGAGGGTGTTGTATATATTAGGATGTTTTGTCCATTTCCTCTGGGAGGAAACGAGAGGACTTGGACACGACTCATGTCCGGAAGAGGACGGACTCACAGAACTGTGCGCACGGGTCCGTTCCACCAGCGTGCTGCTGCTGCTGCCACATTCGTGATTAACTCAGAGCGCAAGCCAACGCATGATAATCCCAGGCAGAATGTCAGCCGGGCGGCACGGTGGCCCAGTGGGTAGCGCTGTCGCCCCACAGCAAGAAGGATCCGGGTTCGATTCTCGACTCGGGTGCCTTTCTGTGTGGAGTTTGCATGTTCTCTCCCCGTGTCCGTGTGGATTTTCGCCAGGCACTCCGGTTTCCTCCCACAGTCCGAAAAACATGCTGCTGCATAGGTTAATTTGCTCGCAGACTAAATTGCCCGCGGTGCCTGATGATGGACTGGCGTCCCATCATGGGTATATCCCTACCTTGCGCCCTGTGTCTGCCGGGATAGGCTCCGGTTCACCACGACCCTGTACAGGACAAAGCGGTTTCTGACAATGAGATGAGATGAGAATGTCAGCCATAGACCAACCAGGCTCAATTTTGATCATCTTTCAAAATCCGAACCGCTGCGCCAAAAAAGACATTATGTTGTCACGGGCAGATGAAGTACGTTAGCCAGTAGGCTGAAAGTAAAATGTCAACGCGTAGTATAAGATACTGTATGCAGTTTGTGTGTTCTCGTCTTGGCTACGTGAGTTTCCTCTGGCTTCTCCGGTTTCCTCCCAATGCTAATCAAATGGCCGATAACATCACAATGTAGACGTTGGGATTTCCAGAGATTGTTGTCGCTGGCTGACCGCGTCGTTGCCTCCACCGCCACCGCTCTGCGGTTTGCTCGCGCCGTAAGTTGGAAAGAACCGTTGTGGTGTGCAGCTCTTTTTAAGTTGTCTGGTTTGTGTGTGGGGAGGGGTAAGCAAGTTACAACATGTCAGTGCACCGGGGGGGGGGTAATTTATTCAGGACAAGTGACTTGGGCAACACGTAATTTGACTGTGGCAGGAGGCCGCAGTACCCAGAACCAACGAGAACACAGGGAGACAATGCAAACTCCACACAGAGAGGCATTCTCCTTTAATAATAATAATTGCATTTATAGAGCGCCTTTCACCCGGGGGTCACAAAGCGCTGCACAGGGCTGCGGAGAGAACGGCACGTCAACAACGACCTTTGACAGCGGACGAATACTGTGCACGTTATAAATTGTAACATTATTATTATTACGTATGCCACTCTCCCATACTTTGCCAGACATCTTGGAAGTTGTGAGAGTACCCACACTTTCCCTCACCAGACCCGTGGTGTACCCGTTCCATACCCATTTCCACTGCTGGGTAGAAATATCTGCGGTAGAGATTTACGAAACTTGCCTCTCCAGTTTCATAGTGTCCTGGATGTATCACGAGTACAGTGTATGATATTAAAATAAACATTTAGCAATAATTCAGTACACTTGCATTGATCGCAGAAGAGAAACGTCAGCACTGCTTCATGTTACCTCGTGGAAGGTTTTTAAATCACGGTGTAGCACAGCAAGGGGCTAAAACATGTCACATTGCATTAGGCTTTTGAACTACAGTCATTTGCTGTTATCAGCATGGAATAACCAACAGCATTTCCTCTCACGGGACAGGGGAGCAGTGGCGCAGCGGTTAGCACGATGCGATGTAAACCTGGCGGTGACCTGAGTTTGATTTCCAGTCACGGTGAAAATCGTAAGTGGATGAAAATGTAAACTAATCGTCAGCCCCCCCCGCCCCCCGTGCATCCACCTGAACGGACTGGTGAGCTACGGATCGAGTATATTTTATTCAACCAGGTGAGAATTCAAGATACCAGGATTAGTGTCATTTGCAAGACGAGGCGTTGGCGGGCAGGGCGCAATCATTGATCTGTGTGATCAAGATTGAGCCAATTTGTTATGACCGCTGGATTCGAGTCGTGAAGCTCTAGAATCATTCAAGGACATGCGACCGCCCTGCCTACAACACCCATATAACCAACACGACACATGGAGAGGTCGCATCCAGCGGAGGGTTTGACAACGGTTTTGGAAAATCGTAATATTTATTTACATCCTCTGAACAGCTTCGATGAAACGCTACATAGAACGTATGAGGGAAAATATTGATAGGAAACCTTGAGTATAAAACACCCCTATATTACATTCGAGCGCCTGCGTGGGTGCATTTGAACACTGCAGCGCTGTTGAATCTTGCTCTCTTTTAAAAGTTGGCAATCATTAAATGAGTTTCATATTGTGAAGATGTACGCCCAACAATGGACCCCCAAAGCCACAAGTGGTGAATCATGATTACCTGGGCTCAAGGCCAGCTCTCTGGGGCTCCGAGTCGGATCGGAGGAACATGGGCCAGAGATGTGAACTCCATGAACCATGACCATCGGAGACGAACATAAATAAATAAATATACCTTCAATAATGCGGCCTTCTTAGCCGCAGAACGTAGCATTCTATAGACACTTAAATTGTCTCTTGGCCGAGGATGATAAACTTGTTTCTTTGTTCACTAGCTCGTTTAATGCACAACAATGAATAGCACAACGTTGTGTCAGTGTTTATGGTGAAAAGTCATGGCTTTAGCTTTAATCAAATGCTCTTTATAGACTAAAGTTAAAATAAAATTATCTTTCATTTGGTCTCTGATGGAGGCTTGTTTTACGTTTACAATGTGCGTGTTTTCTTAATAAGGCCCCACATGTATAAAGTGCTCATGAATGGGATGACATCAGGCTGGCTGATTAGTAAGTTTACACAGTGAACTGGAACAGTGCGAATAGCCTATGGGCTTGCTTTGTCAATTATATCTCATTTCATCTCATTGTCAGAAACCGCTTAGTCCTGCACGGGTTCGCGGTGAGCCGGAGCCTATCCCGGCAGATACAAGGTGCAAGACAGGGATATATCCACGATTGGACGCCATTCCATCACCGGGCACTGCGTGCAATTTAGACTGCAAGCCAATTAACCTATGCAGCAGCATGTTTTTTTTTAACTGTG
Source organism: Mordacia mordax (assembly GCA_036362905.1). Taxonomy (NCBI): domain Eukaryota; kingdom Metazoa; phylum Chordata; class Hyperoartia; order Petromyzontiformes; family Petromyzontidae; genus Mordacia; species Mordacia mordax. Next base: position 22,952,218 of record JAZEWT010000010.1, read on the forward strand.
GGAGGAAACCGGAGTGCCCGGCGAAAACCCACGCGGACACAGGGAGAACATGCAAACTCCCACACAGGAAGGCACCCGAGCCGAGATTCGAACCCGGGGCCTTCTCGCTATGAGGAGACAGCGCTATCTATTGGACCACCGTGCCGCCCTTGTCAATTTTATAATTTAACCAAATGTTGTCAGCAGTATTTACTTAAATGGTTAAATGGTTAAATTGCTGTCTCACGATGACTTTCTAATCTCATCAGCAGAGGCTCGAACAATGCTACCCATAAGCCTCTATAACAGCGCATCATGCCCGCATTTTAACAATGTTAATATAATAATGACAAATACCAAATCATAGTGTACACAGAGGTCGTGCATTGAGTCACTAACGCTAGTTAGAGACGCTGGCCAGAGCCCCAGATGTCACTCAGATCCTCTTCCAGACAGATTTGTGGTGAGCTTTATTTTAATATTTTGCAGGTTACGCTGCCAGTGTTACTTTTACAGCGCACAAGACTGTTCGCGTCATCTGAACTGCGAGCTTAATCCCCCAGAGCTGGTAAAATCAAGTCAAGCACAAAAAGCGATGCACAATGTGGGTTTTTATACTTTCACTCCATGGTGAATTGGCGAGCAAAACATTTCTTCGGGTTGTTGGCTTATATTGTGTATCTATTTGTTAGGGTGTTAAAAATGAAAGGCATATTTTGAATGCCCAGTCTTCAGTGAAGTCGAAAAACTGATCGGACCGCATTGCCATTGATGATAAATGCTTGAGCAATTTTCTTGAAAGAAGTTTAGCATTTGCACTGGTGATATTTTTAGGCAAATCCAGCCTTGCTGGGTTTTACAAAACGTTGGTGCGTTCATGCATACAGCCTGGAAGTGATCTCTCTGTGTGCTTATTAGTCCGTATACACATGTGTGGGGTGTGAATTAAATAATCATAATATCTGTTCCACGTACGTAATTGGAAGCGGCAGGGTGACATAGCCACAGAGCAAGACGTTTCCGAGTTCGATTCCAAACTTTCAGTGTGGGGTTTACATATCCTCCCCGTGTCCACGATTTTTTACCAGGTACTTCGGTTTCCTCCCATAGTATAAAGACATACTACCCATGTTAATTGGCCTGACTAAATTGTCCCCAGTGTCCTGTGAAGAACGGGCGTTCCATCGTGGATGTATCCCTGCCTTGCGCCCTGTGCCTGCCGGGATAGGCTCCGGCTCACCGCGACCCTGTACAGGACTAAGCGGTTTCTGACGATGACTACCCTGGTCGGTGTCGGTTGATGAAAGATCTGCCCAGGACTGGTTCTCTGATTATCCACTCACCACTGATCGTTACCTTGGTCAGACACGAAACTCGAGTCAACTGTGTTTAGAGAGAAGTGCGCTCTCTGCCAATACCTTATCTTACACAAGGCGCGAAGAGACACGAAGATGCGTTGGGTCAGTGTCGCTGACAGATTGAGATCGAGATGATACTGGGGAAATACACAAGCACAGCATCAAGGCTACGCCTCCAGAGCTCGAAGGCAACGGCTCTCATTGAAGTACGTTTTACATCAGCTTTGGACTCGAGCATCTGCTCAATTTCATCCGCAGACTTCGTTTCACTATCTATATATTTGTGGTGGTTGGGTGGCTTGGAGGTCAGTGCTGAGCTGTTGTTGCTGACAGCTTTCGTTTTAATTCAGGCAGTGATTAAAATGTGTTTTCAGTTGTACCGAGCTGATGGTCTGAGCCCAGTCACGAATAACTCACAAAATTCATTCTTCCATATTTATTTACTTATTTACTTTCCTTTGGCTTCCTGGAGCCCTGAGACCTCAACATTTTGGTTTAACATCGGTGCCATGAACATTTTCCGCATGGAATACACAGGTTACCTATGTTCTAATAATAAAAAGGCTCAGGGTAGTGTTAAAGCAACATCTGCACCTCACAAAAGAAAGTCCTTCCGGAGGCAGTTCTGTCCCCTCCTCGGGCGCCTTTCTGTGAAGATTGTACCTTCTCCCCCTGATCTACATGGATTTCCTCCGTACTCTCCAGCAATTAACTAATTAATGAATTGGTTGGCTGGTAACATCAGTGTCTGGTTGGTTGGCGCCGGCTAACCGCGTGGCTTGACACCCCCTGCATCCCATCCCTGTAGGTTCCCCTCTTTGTTCGAATGATACCTTCGAAATTGAATTAATAAATGCACGTTATGAATTGCATTCATCATAATGTCAGAAGTACATTTAATTATTACAGCAGGAAGGGTCCAATTGCGCGGGTTGGCTCTATTTCATGAGTGTCCTGCGAGAGTATGAGTAGTTCTATGATGTCGTGCTCTGAGTTGTTTCCTCAATTGGCACCATCAGCACGATGGTAATAGCCTATGAATGGTGAGGCCAAATGGGGACCTAAATAAATAATTAGCGCCGCCTACACTTTTACTGCATTCTCAAGGGGCGATTCTGCAGCAATGCAATGCAGCGCAACACTGCAACTCTACCTTACACGTGGCACAGTATTTCATATCAAGGACGCATGCTTTTGTCTACAACCAAATCGCCATAAAGTCTCTCAAGCTAAGGCGAGCCTAGTTAGTACCTGGATAGAGCTTGATTAGCGCATGGATGGGTGCTTAGCAGGAATTATAAGTTGGTAAAGATGTGGGGCACTGTAGTGGCTAGGTGGTGGCAGTGCTAGGTGATTTTCACCCAGATATTCGTGTGTTTTGTCTGGTTACTCGAGTGTGCCGTACTTACACATGCCAAACTGGTATCACAGACTTAGCCAAGGATCTAACTTTCCTGGATAGACTTGAGAATCCGTGAGGCTTTTCTGGGTAATTCCTTGGTAATTAGAAATAATTGGCTAATGGGTGAAAGTTCCTCAAGTGAAAGAGACAATAATGATCTAGTGGACCCATTAGTGGCACAAACAAAACGATTATTTATACACAGAACTCGGTGGGTACTTGCGTAGCGCATTTGTAAAAAATTAAAAAAAACGTAAACCCATTTATCTCCATGAATGTTCCTGCGTTGGAAATTTTCCCCAGCTCTGAAACAAAAACTTTGGCTATGCCAAGAGGGAGTTTAAGAAAACACCTGCCTAAGGTCCTCCTACATCATCTCAGCAGAAGAGATGCCCGCTCGTCGGAAAGACAAATCAGTCACGGCCCACTGCCAACCCTACCGCAATGTTTACCCGAAAACAGCACGCGCTGGTGAGACGGCCACGCTGCGTGCTTAACGGTGTGGTGCCAATCTTCGTAATTACTATAAATGAGAGTGTCTTCTGGGTCAAAGGTTACTCAGCTGCCCAAACAGGCTGGCGAGAGGGATTCTAAACTCTAAGCGATGGTCCTAGCCTCACGTTTAACCAAAATTAAAGCGGCATGAAATAATACATTCTTTATTACGCCATCAGGTGGCTCAAGACCAAGACAAATATATTATTAGACTGAGCCGTTCTGAAAGTGAGTGAAAATTTGTTGCAATTCATTGTTCTGGCGTTGCTTATCACGTGGAGAAAATCTGTAGAAAGATGCAGGCAAAGCCAGGTCACAAATGTCTGTCAATTGGGTTTTGAAGCAGAGTCTGATGAAATGAGCAAATCTTTTATGTTCGCGCTGCTGCTTCAGTTAATCTCTCATCTCATCTCATTGTCAGAAACCGCTTAGTCCTGTACAGGGTCGCGGTGAGCCGGAGCCTATCCCGGCAGACACAGGGCGCAAGGCAAGGATACACCCACGATGGGACGCCAGTCCATCACCGGGCACTGCGGGCAATTTAGTCTGCAAGCCAATTAACCTTTTCAGCAGCATGTTTTTATGGACTGTGGAAGGAAACCGGAGTGGCCGGCGAAAACCCAAGCGGACACGGGGACAGAACATGCAAACTCCACACAGAAAGACACCCGAGCCGAGATTCGAAACTGGGCCTTCATGCTGCTGTGAGGAGGCGACAGCGCTACCCACTGGGCCACCGTGCCGTGAACACACAAGCAACAGACACACGAATCAGAGTGCATTCTGGAACTTGTACACACCATTAAAGCACCTGTTTGCTGCCACATTCCTCAGGGTGTTTGTTCACTAATTCACGCAGGGCATCCTGGGATACTTAAAACATGGAATGTTTTACTGTCAAATACAGGCAGTGATTGAGGTGCTTGCTATAAGCGAGTTGTAGTTCAGCAAAACCAAGTTTAAACTCTTGCGCAGATCAGCGAATGTAAAATCCAGTGACATCGATTCGTTGTGCAAAGTGAATTGCGCGGTAATTTTATTAATTTATTTTTGCGCCAGCCTGTTTTAAAGCTTGACAGTTGTGCTCCACTTGTAGCAGTGTGCTCATGTATTTTCACAAGAATCTGACGCGTCAAATTCCACTCGAGACCAGCACTTCCTACTGCACTAAATCATCTTCGACGGAACACTAAATTTGACGACACTGAAAACGGAATCCTGAATACTTTCACTCAATTGAAGTTACAGTTGGCACTCATGTGTTGTTTCTTTTCAATAATGTTCTGTTTGATTTTTTCTGCAAGACAGGGGGGCGGCGCGGTGACAGTGAGTAGCGCTGTCGCCTCACAGCAAGAAGCCTCTGGGTTCGATTCCCGGCTCGGGTGCCTTTCTGTGTGGCATGTGCATGTTCTCTCTCTACCCGTGTCCGCGTGGGTTTTATCCGGGTACTCCGGTTTCCTCCCACCGTTCAAAGACACGCTGCTGGCTAGGTTAATTGGCCTGCTGAGTAATTTGCCCCCAGTACTGGCGTCACATCTTAGGTATAGCGCTGCCTTGTGCCCTCTGCCTATCTACATTAGCTATCCTGAAAGCATATCTCTTAAGAGAAATTCCCATACATGGAGCTGTGAAAGCCTATATCAATGGAGATGTGTGGTCCAGCATACCCAAGGACTAACACAGCATAGTGGGAAATCTTTAAGCAGCACCGGTTTGAGAAATAAAGTATACATAAACTAATACAACATAGCAAAAGGTTATATTTTGTCAATGAACATATAGTACTGTACTCTAAGTACGTATGCATACTTACAGTATGTATAAGCACTGTATTTACAACATGTGCTGATGTGTCTGAAAGAAAATTATTAAATATTTAATGGTCCCAGAAGTGCATACCAAGGCCTTCCAAACCAAATCAAAGTGTTTCCAGCTGCATCAAATCAACATATGTGCTATACGGGTAAACATGCAAGTTTGCGTTACATACATGCGTGCATTACATCAGCAGCAGCCTCGCCGAGTAAGGTTATCAAAATATGTGAGAAAGTCCACGGAGACAGGGAACAAAACAATTACCAGATTGCAAATGCTTATTCTGAAAATGATGTCCTTTGACACGTGTCAAATTCCAATTCGAGGTGAGCATGGGTTTTAGGATTTTACATACCATCTTGATCAAAACCCTGTCACAGATAAACCGAACCGTATGACCACTCGTATGAAAGGGCACAGATTACCTAGGATTACACTGCATGTCGTGTGAAATTGATATTGGATCGGGAGACTATACATGGAGGATTAATGTAGGAGTTTGTCAACAGAATGGAAAGGAGCTATAGCTTACAGTGATCACCGATTTCATTCCTAGAAATCAGGTTACTTACATTGCTTATTCATGTGCTAGGTGGCTTTGTTTAACCACCTAATATGCACCGTGGCAGGAGCAGGTTCCGCAAGTGATTTTCAGTGTAAAATTACTGTGGTTTTTGATACTGTACAACAACTTTTCACATTCAACTTTTTTTTCATTTTCACCAACTGAAGCCGTATATCGCACACAGACGACAATAGTGGGGTGCGTGGGGGTTTAATCGATCAGTCGCAGCCTTGCAGTGGCCCTTGCAGTGGCCCTTACAGGACACCGCCAGGCCCCACTCTTCCTGTGCCTGTCGCAGCGTCGAGTGCGGGCTTCTGACGTCATCGTGATGTCACCATGAGATAACCACGACTGAGATCAGCCTCAATTCTGAGTGTCCATCTCAGCCTTGCCCTGACCCTGGGCCATCGCCAATCCCGAGGAAGGTCGTCGATGACCGCTCGCGAAGCTTTGGTGAGATCTGTCAACAACGTGTCAGTTGTAGAATTTACACACATTCAAGAGATATTTAAGATGCGTTCAAATATGTTACTCCAATATTGGAACCAAGCACATGTTCCGGAGGCTAATTAGTGAGTAGACTATTTATTTTGTTTGCAGTGTACAAATACTCAACATCTCACAAGTATTATTTTATGCTCTTAATTTTTCATGTCATCGAACTGTCCCGCACAGTGCATACCGTCCTTCAGAAAGAAATTTAAGCCAGTTTCCCCATCTACCACCAAACCACAGTGCATTAAAGATCTGCCAACATTTATGGCACAAGCGTGCCTATTGTCAGCATCTAAAATTTCCCAAATTAGCCACCTGCAGAAAAGTAACATGAGCTTCACAAAAATTTGCAAGGTTGCCCAATATAAATTAATGCTTCATCACATGCTTGACGAGCATGGAGAAAAGACAATTTATAAAGCCACACAATGCTGCTTTACACGAGCTTTGCAAGTACAGTTCTATACACAGAACGAGGATGCTGTCTGTGTATTATTGTTATTAATGGTCAACACACTGGACTGAGTTCTTGGCGAGGCAACTGAAACATTGAACCGGTTTCATGATCCCCTCTGCTGCCACTGTCCACCCAGCAGCAGAGGTACACCAAGGTTAGTTGGTCGACCACGTCGCGTGTGGTGGGGCAAAGTGTGGGTTGTAATGATGTGTGGGTTCTCCAAACTCCTCGTCCGAGACGTCTGACCAGCATGGAAGAGTAGGCCAAATCTCCTCGAGTGGAACTCTCCAGAGCTCCATCAACTGGGAGCAAGCAAGCAAGCGAGCGCCGGGTTACACCAGTGCACAGTTTAAATGTACGGACCGTCTAAACATATCAGCGTCTCAAGATGCCGTGGGGGGAGTAGCAAGTGACAAAGTTGAGGCGCCACGTTGTCACGTCAACGATAATGGATGGGGAGAGACACTCGCAGACGTAAGACGGAAGGTCTCGAGCACGAAGATGGAATTACAGCTGCATGTTTCAACAGGAATTGCTCTACCTGCCAAGGAAAGCATTTACTGGACAGTCCCTATTATGTAATCATTGTACAGTGATTGAAGCTTCGCGTTTTTTTGCCACAAAGCCAGCTTATGTATTAACGCTGCGCTAGAATTTTCGCATTGCAGATCGGGTGAAATACGAGATTTGAAGCACCATCGAAACCGATAATGCCCTTACAAACACTCGCCAGCAACCATACACTGCCAGACGCATTTTTTTATTTGCATTTGGCTGATCCCAACATTTCCAGATTTCCGCCAATCCGACGTGCGGCGAATTAATCGAACAAATTTGTAATCTGTCGTTGTGATTAAGACACCGGACATTGTGCAGCTTACCCAGAAACTCGCACGTGTAGCGTTTTAATCACTGCCATTGACGCGTATTAGCCGTGACTCACTCGCCAAAACAACACCCACCAACACCCGCGCGTGTCCGGAGGCCCTCATCCAACAGTGGATTGATACAACGTACTGCAAGCGTATACTGATGTAGGCATTCTACATTAGTATATCCTCACAGTTCTGTTGATCGAATGCCCGTGACTAACTCCGCGTGACTGGATGCTTCCAACGTGGGAGGCGGAAAGGTCGCGACAGAGAGAGGAGGAGCGATCGGCACCGCTATCCCGAAAGAGCAGCTTTTGGAAGCAATCGGACCGTGATGATGTACTCCAGTACTACTGCACGGTCAATACTTCAACGGTATTACGATAGCATTGCATGGCAATATACTATATTAAGATATACTTCGAATGAATGCAGTCGGGGGCTGCACGGTGGCCCAGTGGGTAGCGCTGTTGCCTCCTCACAGTAAGAAGGTCCCGGGTTCGAATCTGGGCTCGGGTACCTTTCTGTGTGGAGTTTGCGAGTTTCTCTCCCCGTGCCCACGTGGGTTTTCGCCGGGCACTCAGATTTCCTCCCACAGTCCAAAAAGCATGCTGCTGCATAGGTTAATTGGCTTGCAGACTAATTTGCCCGCGTTGCCCAGTGATGGACTGGCGTCCCATTGTGGGTATATCCCTGCCTTGCGCCCTGTGCCTGCCGGGATAGGCTCCGGCTCACCCTGTACAGGACGAAGCGGTTTCTGACAATGAGATGAGATGAATGCAGTCGGGTGGGGGTGGCTCAGCCACGAGTAATTTGGATTTCGCACAGAAGTGCGGAGAGATGGCGGGCTGCTAGGAGGAGAGAAGCTGATGGAGTGAGCGGAGTGAGCGGAGGGAGCGAGCGATCTTGGAGGAGGAGGAGGAGGAGCAGGCGATGGAGAAGCAGAGGGCACGCTGAGGTTAAGAGAGTGTCGCTCTGTGGGGAGGGGGGAGGCGGAGGCTTGGTGGCTGCCCAGTGGGTTGGTGGGTTCGCCTGTAACCGGACACCGCCCGTGTGCTTCAGGCACCCAGATCTGTCCCGTCCACACCCCCCCCCGCCTTGTAAAACGCAACTTTGGGGAGAGCCCCCCTCTCTCTCTCTCTCTCTCCTCCCTCTCGCCTTTCCTGCCGGGCCAAATGAGAGGCGGCGCTGCCGTTTTGACAACATTTGCAGTCGCCGGTGGCAGCGTTTGCGGCTGTGCGAGCACAGCGTCTGTGTGTGTGCGGTGTCTGTTTATCAGCTGCTCCCTGCTGCTGCTGCCGCCGCCTGTCTTCTACAGCCGCGTGTACTGGAGACCGTAGGCTGTGCGAGCAATAGTCGCCGGGCAGTTTCACCTCCGTCCTCTTCATCATCCAGTTATTCCACTGGCGTCTGTGTGAGACCGAGTATACAGTAGGCAGGCAGACAGCACGATAGAGACGTCGGCGCTCTCTCCGCTCTCTCCTCTCTCTCTCTAATCGCTACGGGAGGCTGGGAAAGAAGCCTTAATCTGGGGCTCATTTGGTGGCGGAGAGCGCTTCAAGCGCCTCGTCAAGGGACGCAAATCCTTCACTCCGTGTGTCCCGTGGGCAGAGCGGGAGAGCGCTTGCGTGGTGTGGAGCAGAGACTCCCCCGCGGTGTGTGCCGAGCCCGGTGTGTGCCGGGTCCCTGGGCCACACTCGGTCCCGGCACGGGGACGAGCGCTCGGCATAGAGGCGACACCATTAGACTGCACGTCGAGTACAGCCGTGAGAGCTCTTGAGAGGTAATGGACATCATCCAGCTGTGCCTGTAGTCCGGACAGCTACTGTATGAGAGCTGGCGCGTCTCGCTCGGCGACTACTGCTTTGCGAGTGCCTCTTGCGCAGTGCGTGCTGGTGGGCGCTTGAGAGTCGCTCAGTCTCTGCTGCCAGCCTACAGTCCGACTAGTTTATCCCCCCCCGCACCCCCCGCAGTCGTTGTTGTTGGACTATGTCACCGAGTCGCTGTGCCTGAGGCTGCCGAGGCGGCTCTGTGGGCAGACTCGCAGCCAGGAAGGCCATGCTGTGAACAAGACTGCGGGCCATAGGGGCGCTCCGTCTGGCTCTGGTGCCCAGCTTGGCGCACACGTTTACAGTTCCTCTCCTCGCTTTATCACTCTTTGGCCGGCTTGTTCAGATACGTGCAGCGGCGTGCATGTCGGCGTTACGTCTGCGTAGACGCTGTCGGACTGTGGAACTCCATTAATAAGTCGCTCTCAAACGTGCGCCGAACAAGTTCAGCCTATGAATTAAGTGCCAAGTCTGCATAGATCTACTAATCACATCCACCTAAAGCATAAGCCCATCCTATGCACGGCATAGTTATATCAATTTAAGCCGGCGTGGATTCAGTTCACCTGCTGAGTTCACGATTAAGGTGCTAAGTCAGTCGATCAGTAGTCGGTAGCGTGGTGTCGGTGCGAGGCAGCATCGTCGTCATCATCATCATCAGTTGTCATTCACAGCCGGCAGTCGTTTCCGTGCGGGATCCCTGCAGCCAGGGCGGCCGGCGTGCTCCGGGGGGCGGGGGGGGAGTACGCGGGGAGGAGGGGGACCCATCCCCGCCGAGGAGGAGCGCCTTCCCCCCCCCTCCCCCGACACCGAGCCCCGGGGACAAGGACCCCCCCTCGGTCTCCTCGGCGTCGGCGGCGCGGGCTGCGGGGGGCAAGGAGGCCGGGGCCCCCACGCTCACGCCGCTACCGTGAAGCCGTGTTCTCCTGCAGGCCCGCTCTCCGCAACGGGGACAAATGCCTACAGATGTATTTAGGGGCTCAGAGACAAAGCTCGGGCACCGCTTCACTCGCAAGAAAGTGAGTAACGTCGTCGTCCCCTCACCACCACCACCACACGCACACACGTGTGCTGTGCCCTGGGGCGCTTCTCCACACATACAGACACACGCACCGATCAGCGGTCCGCCTTGCGCCCTCTGTCTGCCGGGATAGGCTCCGGCTCACCGCGACCCTGTACAGGACTAAGCGGGTGCAGATACTGGCTGAGGGTGGCCCAGTGGGTAGCGCTGTCGCCTCTTCACAGCAAGAAGGTCCCTGGTTCGAGTCTCGGTTCGGGTGCCTTTCTGTGTAGAGTTTGCGAGTTTTGGTTTTCGCCGGGCACTCCGGTTTCCTCCCACAGTCCAAAAAACATGCTGCTGCACAGGTTAATTGGCTCGCAGACTAAATTGCCCGCAGTGCCCGGTGATAGACTGGCGTCCGATCGTGGGTATACCCCTGCCTTGCGCCCTGTGTCTGCCGGGATAGGCTCCGGCTCTCCGCGACCCTGTACAGGACTAAACGGTTTCTGACAATGAGATGAGATGCTGACTGATTCCAACACCTTCAGCAGCAGCAGCAGGGCTGCCCGGGTAAAATCTTGGACGTTTTGCGAGATGCATTTCCTTCCCGAGCAAATAAGGAGGGGAGGTGTCTTGGATATATGGAGGTTGCAGACCCGGTGAAATGTGGGTGCTTTTTAAGAGTTGTGAAGTGACACGTTTGTGGTTGGAGTATGAAAGTGTTTTTAAACAGTTGACATTTGAGTATCAATTAAACAACCCTTCAAAAGGTAAAAGCTCTATTTGCCTTAAACTCGTTTTCATTAAATGTCCAATTATAATGCAAAACTGCGGGTTAATTTCAAGGAACATGGACGTAAGATAGCAGTACAGTACAACAATGTAATGTCGCTGCACTGCTGTCTTGCTGCCCATTTATGTAGCCCTTGGTGAAGTATGGCCAAAATACTCCGCCTAAGACCCGCCACGTGGTGAGGAGGTCCTAATCTAGCAGTGGATCAGAATTATAAACCGGGCTGTACATGTTGTACTGCAAATATCGCCCAGGTTTGCGAGTGGGGAGACACGTAGAAGAAATGAATTATGGAGCAGCACTGCCTGCAGTGGAATCTCCTTGCTGTGTGTGGATAAAACATTGTCAAACTACGTTGTGGCAGTTTTGCCAAGTAACCGAGTCTACATTCTTGTACATTAAGTGATTATGCACATTTCATTTTTAACGCAAAGTGGATCCACCTTAATGCTGTCGCATGAAACTCACTCACCCGTGGGTGGAAACGTGTTTTAAAAGGTGTTTGTAAATTGACACGTGCTTGATGTGCGGTGTCTATTTGCGGTGATAGAAGGCTTACAGCTGTGCACATACTCAGTGTTTAATATGAACTGTTCAAACATCCCATTGCAATCTTCTGGACGGAAGTCTTTAAACTCAATGGGGCTTTCCCTGCATACTAGCGGTGTAACAAAGCATACATTAATCAATCACAATTGATATTTTAACACAATCGATGGTGGCCCAGTGGGTAGCGCTGTCACCTCCTGACAGCAAGAAGGTCCCTGGATTGAATCTCGGCTCGAGTGTCTTTCTGTGTGGAGTTTGCATGTTCTCTCCCGGTGTCCGCGTGGGTTTTCTCCGGGCACTCCGGTTTCCTCCCACAGTCCAAAAAAAACATGCTGCTGCATAGGTTAATTGGCTTGCAGACTAAATTGCCCGCAGTGCCCAGTGATGGACTGGCGTCCCATCGTGGGTACATCCCTGCCTTGCGCCCTGTGTCCGCCGGGATAGGCTCCGGCTCACAGCGACCCTGTACAGGACTAAGCGGTTTCTGACAATGAGACAATGAGATAACGGGTCTAAGCGTGTGCACAAACTCGTGGTTTTATACGCAATATACAATCGATTCAGGTGACTCAATGTCACCACTAGAGGTCGCTATACGCACCATAGTGTTTAAACAAGACGATTTTTACATTGCGATCTCAAATCACAGTTCCTTGAATTGCCTTGTGAAGGATGGCTGACTCGTAAGACCTATACCACGGTATAGCAGTACAAAAATACTTGTGTAAAAATATTCATTAGCGTCTGTCCACTGCCACTTGTCAAGCAATTTCAGCTCCGCGGGCCCGTCTAATTCAAGAAATATCCAGTCAACCAATTCCATGCAGACCAGATGGGCTTTTAGAAAGTGGGTTTGTGAATCATTACTATCACACTTCTCGTGATTCTGTCAGGAGGCTCCTGCCCGCCATGTAATTAATGGGGTTTTTTGGAGACATGCTTGCTATGTATATTGCAATTAAATAATGTGTGGATAATTTCTCACGTTTGTCAAAACAATGTCCTGCTCTCGCGATTCACATCACCGGATCTCTAACGTCCACTAGGAAGCAGAATGCACGTGTTATTACGGTGAATGCACCCACAGTATTAACTAGGGCAGCTGCTAGATTCCAACCGCGAATATCTACACTGTCGGCACTACCAATTCACTTTTGCACGTGTGTTTTTTTTATGTATGTCGAGACGCGGTGTAACAAGGCGCAGTGAGTAGCACTGTTGCCTCACAGCAGGAATGTGCCAGGTTCGATTCCTGGGTTAAATGGATTTCTGTGTGGAGTTTGCGTGTTCTCTCTCCCCGTGCCTGTTTGGGTTTTTGCCAGGTACTCCGGTTTCTTCCCACGCTGCTGTCGAGGTTTATTGGCCTGCTGAGTAAATTGCCCTATAATGTGTGCGCAGCGATGTACTAGCGTCTCATCCTGGGTATCCCCCCCCCACCTTGTGCCCTCTGTCGGCCGGGATAGGCTCCACCCTCCCCCCCGGCGACCCTGTGCAGGATTAAGCGGGTATTGATAATGAATGAAAAATATATGATTACTGATACGCCAGAGGCGAATTCGACAAAGAAGACCATTGGCAAATAATGCATCCACTAACCAGAAATTGGATTGCTTTCCACCGAATCTGTGAGTCTCTGGGCTCTACACAGTAGCTGCTGTATACATTACAGAAGGATATTTGATACATATTTTATAATTCATTCACTCATTATTAAAATTAAGTCATAACATATTTTTGGCAATGTGGCAAGTCTATAATTCCATACTGATATTCACAAATATTTTCCACTCCCCAAGCCCACCGAGCAGACACATTGAGAGGTGGTCGTTAATAAATGACATCACTCAGTATGGTTCTCATGCGCCTGCGCTCAGTTGTTGTTGAGTCCGTACATTTATAATATTTGCAGTCACACCACTGCTGGATGAAAGCCTCTCTGCGCCTTGTTCATCGCGAGGGTTGTTCGGTCGCACTGTGCCGGGCTGTTTCATGCAGGTGGGTGAAGAGAGGGCCTAGAGCTGACCGCTGATGCTAGCCATGGTTGGGAATGGACCGCAGGTCATCAGGTTCAAAGCTCGATGCCATAACTGCTGTGCACCACCTATATTAATTAATGAGCTGCTCAAACACTGAACATTTGCGTTTACAGGTGTACTTTAGAGACTCTGGCCACTGAACAAGCGCAGTGACTGCATCGTTTAATGGATCATTCTCTCCAATTTCTTACTCAGCTGCGTAAAATTATTATCCTTCGCTGTGCACAAATCTTGTTGCTATTTTACAAAATTGTTGCTTTTTTTTTTCAAGTAGATAAACCTTGCAGAGGCATTGACGTGCGATGGGAGCAGTGCTATTGTGGTTATCTCTCTGCGCATTAATCCAGTCACCTCAGTTCGAGTCCAGGACATGGCTGTCTGTGCTAAGTGATATCAACGTTTGTCCTGAACATCACTCAACCCCCTTTAAACAACCCACACTGATCAGCGTGGTGAAGTATGGTCTAACAACCCTCATGATCGGTACGTATTGGGAGGCCTTTATTATCCAGTAATGCATTCACAAACTCTGAAAGACCATTCAAGCCTTCTTTAATCAATACCATAGGTGGTACATTATTTGTATTAAAAACCATTACAAGATACTTATTTTTGTATAAAAGCCAATGCTACTACTGCTCTTTAATCTTACTGTAAGGAAAAAAGTTTAAAATCACCTGCCAGTCTTGGCAGTTGAAGTAGGTGTTAATATATAACTTTCTTTGGCAATAGTACAAGAACAGCTGAGGTATAGCATCTACAGGTACATTATCGTTGTTAGCGGCTGCAACGTGCCCTGTGTAATGCAAGCAAAGCAAGGCATAACCACGTATCCACCCCGTTTTTCCATTGTTCAAAAGGCATGTCCCAGTATTGAATCGGGGTGCAGGATGTGTCAATTACAATGCAGCGAGTTACTGTTTAACCAATCCGCTCCGTGTTGTCACTGTGCGTGCCTTCGTTTTAATTATTAATTCATGCCCACTGTTTTTGGGCCGTGGTGCATTCCAAGTGCTCTCGCAGACTGTGACCGCTTACTGCTGCTGTTGACGTTTTGTAATAGGTCTCACGGTGGATTTGTAACCGATATGTCACGGTTCGATTTGAACTCCAGGTGGCAGGATAGTGGCAGCGGTGGTACGAGTTGCTTCGCTCCCCCTCCCAACCTCCCTATGCCCACCCAGCAGTATAAATGCGCATGCATCACCGCAGTTTGCCAGGTCCCATGTGGGAAGAAACCGGAGGACAGGTGAGATGTACGCCTACTTCGTCTGACTCCTGTGCTCAGCGTGGAAGAGTAGGCCAAGTAGCCTCTGGCGCTCCCTCTTGTGGACAGCATTCTGCCAGCAGTGGCCTTAGCAAGCAATTGCATGGCCGCACATTTTTAAGTGATAATCGCAGAAAACGATCAGTTTGTATTTTCACGCGTTGCCAATCAGTGCATTCGTTACTAACCTTCTCCTGGGATCCATTACCAAATAATCCCTTCGAAAACCGGTCAGTTGTTTTGAGAACGGTTACCAATTCACCGCTTACGGCTTGACAATCTCATCTCACTGTCAGAAACCGCTTCGTCCTGTACAGGGTCGCGGTGAGCTGGAGCCTATCCCAACAGAAACAGGGTGCACGGCAAGGATATACCCACGATGGGACCCCAGTCCATCACCGGGCACTGAGGGCAATTTAGTCTTGCAAGCCAATTAACTTATGCAGCAGCATGTTTTTTTGACTGTGGGAAGAAACCGGAGTGCCCGGCGAAAACCCACGCGGACACGGGGAGAGAACATGCAAACTCCACACAGAAAGGCACCCGAGCCGAGATTCGAACCCGGGCACTTCTTGCTGTGAAGTGACAGCGCTACCCACTGGGCCACCGTGCCGCCCTTGCTGTATAGTGAGTATAAGATATATACGTTATGATGATGATTAATCGATAGATCATCATTCGCCTAATTCAAAACATACAGTGAATTTCCCTAAGCAATGCGCATTTTCCCTCTACACACTCAGCACATGTCTGTGGCTGGAATTCAATTTCATCTAGTTCCAAAACCAATGACGTGGCACCAGCTGCCGTTGGGACCACCAAAGACAGCACCTCAGTGGCCTCTGAGGTGAGACGCAGCTGTTGTTCAGACTTGGCTCGTGATCATTTTCACAATTGGAGCTGTTGCAAATGTGTTAATTCCAAAGTACCTTCATGACCGATTCATCAAAGTGTCTCGTAAAATTAACCATTACAGTTTATATCACGGACTAATAGCAATGCCATGTGGCTCCTGCAGGAATATGCTTGCTTATAAGTTTTGTTGGGAGGAACAGGGGAGGTGGATGAATGTAAGTGAAGAAATATGTTTCAACGTAAATTAATAACTCCCTTATAGCTGTGCAGTTCCAACTCCCACTCCCCTTGAACATAAGCACAGACATTACGTAATCTTCCAACAGTGAGCCAGAATTATCCAGTGGCCAGCACACATGCATCTGATGTGAGACTGCATATAACATGACATGTTGCCGTGCACAAAGAAAAAACATAAAAATCATGACCTTGGTGCGAGCAATACATACATCACACACAATATATTTAATCCTGTATGAATTGGACAATTTAATCCTGTACATTATGTATAGGATTAAATTGTAGATGGCTACACATCCAGTAGGGTCTTTGTATAATTCACTGCGTGCACCACTGTTTACTGAGCGTATGTGCAGATTGTATTCATTAATATTGTATTGTCTATTCTGTGCGTACATGGTGCGTAGACAAATTCCACATGGCCATGGCAGAGTGGGCTCACCTATACTCGTAGTGCCTTAGCAACAGCAAATGCCATTTGCCACTGAGTGGTGATGATGCCACCACGGCGCGTGTGCCAAACGAGATTCACCTGGAGGCCACGTGAATTGTCAAAGGATCTCTGATAAGAGGTCACGAGACACCTTATGTGCCCCGGGCTGTAATTATTTGGATGACTGACGGAGGCACCGCCTGTGCGTTAAGCACACACATAATGTCATAAACAGCAACAACTGCCATTCACCACTAAGTGGCGGTGACGTCACCATGGCGCCTGTGCCAGGCCATATGCACTTTGAGGTCACGTAAAGTGGCGAAGGCTCGCCGATAGGAGGTCACGCAACAGACCCAGGTGTTATGGGTTGCCTGACTAGAATGCCTGGCATGTGAACTACCTGTAATCCCTACTGTGCCAACTTGCTGTGTTTTAGCCGCCCGGTGCTCTGCTCGTTGTTGTGAGCGTCATGCCTCTGCTTTCCGCTGACTATTGTTGGAGGGCGACTGCCGTCTACATATAAGTCGCCTCGCCTGCCGGAGGAGCTTACCAGTGAGACTTTGTCCGGGTCTTTCGAGATTTTGTGAGCTCCTCAGACAATCTAATCTGGTCAAACCCAGGATGAATCGCTGCTCTTTCGGGATTGCCGCGTCAAGCGTTCTTCCCCTCTGCGAAATGTTGTAAAAGGTCGCGGAAGTGAAGGGAGCGACGCTCGACGCGGCTATCCCGAAAGAGCAGCGTTTGAGAGTGATTCTCGCTTCATTTGTCTGCTAGATATTTTTTTTTCCAACTAGTGATATCCGGAATTATTTTCCTAACTAGCTTCATTTCATCTCATGGTCAAAAACCGCTTAGTCCTGTACAAGGTCACGATGAGCCGGATCCTATCCCGGCAGACACAGGGCGCAAGGCAGGGATATACCCACGATGGGACACTAGTCTATCACCGGGCACTGTGGGCAATTTAGTCTGCAAGCCAATTAACCTATGCAGCAGCATGTTTTTTGGACTGTGTGAGGAAACCGGAGTGCCCGGCGAAAATCCACACGGACACGGGGAGAGAACTCGCAAACTCCACACAGAAAGGCACCCGAGCCGAGATTCGAACCCGAGACCTTCTTGCTGTGAGGAGGTGACAGAGCTACCTGCTGGGCCACCGTGCCACCCTTTTCCAACTAGCGATGTTGGGAATTATTTTCCTAACTAGCTTCATGTTATCCAGTAAGTCGAGTAAGTCAATCAGGTAATCGGCAACGTAATCGCAGACTAAAATAATTGGATTGCCCAGCTCTAGTTTTTACTCAGCATCGAAGGGCTTCCGATGAAAAGTTGTTCATTGGGGCTTCCCAGCGGGGCAGGCACAGCTGACCTTGCCGTGTGTATCCCTCACCCCCGTCTGTGCTGAGTGACGACCCGCCACTGGGATTGTTTTCAACGCTCGTTGTTTGCGTGTTCGTGATTTTGCGCTTCCTGTGTGTGGCGTGCCTCTGCGGGGAAGGAGGACACATTCTCATGGTGATGTTGCTTGGATCAAAGTGGCTCCGTATTGGCACTTTGGCATGTCCGACCAAAGATACGCTTAGAGCACACGCGGTCATATCAGCAGACAACATTAGCAGTCAATAGCATGCTCTTTAAAATCATTCAACTTGCGCGTTTTAAAAATAGACCGCTGTTATACAATACTGTGTACAGTATGCGAATCTGTAACATGATTGTGTGTGGATTATTTAAAACACACATCCGCTGTCCTGAGCAATGTATAAATTGCCCTTTCTTATTTACTTTAAGCTAGCGCCACACGTGTTCATAAACTTGAACTCTGGGCCTTTGAGAAGCTGAATTCCAACCAATGTGGGAGATTTGCGTTGATATTCGAAGAGCAAGGAGTGTGACAAGTCTGAGCGTGACTTGACGTGTCAGTGTACCTTGCACGGTGCTTGGAAAACATCGGCCTGGCTGGATTGCATTTATATTTCATAAGTCACATGTTCACGGTTGCTTACCCAAAACCATTGTCCTTAATACTGTACCGATTTTATACTCGCTACAGCCCTCGGGCAGAATGTTAAGCTATTGCAGTCAGTATTTTTTCAAGCTGGAAGGATCCGTCGAGGTATGCAGTTGCTTTTAACAGTTGTCAAGCAGGGAGAGGCAAGCAAGTTACAGCGTTAGTGTGAAAAAAATAAGTCTATGAATTTAAATACGAAAATATTGAACAGGCGAACATGTAGAAATATTATAGAATCGCACGAGCTAGCAGTCGGATTAGTAAAGTTGTCTATGCATTGAATTTTATAGCAGTGTATTTGGGATGGGCTAACGTCAATTAGAACTTTAAACCGGAAATTACAACAAGCGAAGAAAGTTAAATATATGTTCAGTAAAAAAAATCAGAAAAAAATAAAACTAGAATCATCACGAGAAGCATCAGGCAAAGCACAGCAGTCGTGTAAACAACTATTAAACCAATAAGACCGTTTCTTTACGTTACGCAGGTAACAAATAGCACTTGGTAGCGTTGCGCTTGGGAGTATGCAGATCATCGAGACAGCCGTCAAGCGATACAGCACGGAAAGATAATGAAAATAACGTTCACAGAATCCTTTAACGAAAAGCAGTCAAGGAAGGGCACAACCCCAACATTATGTTCTGAGCACAAACTATTGTGTGATGCCCTGTCCACCCAGGAGAGTGACAATATTATTATTATTATTATCCACTTTAACCTGTACAAAGTCGTGAAGAATCTGACTTTGCAGACACATGGCAGGAGCACATCCCTGATGGGATGCCAGTTCATCGTAGGACACCCAGGGCACTTTAGTGAGGCCATTTAACCGGAGTCGCTGGCGAAAACCCACTCGTGCAGAGGGAGAACATGCGAACTGCACACGCAACGTCACACGAGCAGCTGGGAATCGAACCTGAACCCTTCTT
>JAZEWT010000010.1:22979497-22992571 GCA_036362905.1 Mordacia mordax
GGGGCAACCGACGGGGCAGCATGCGACTGGAGTTGTCCGTTTAAATGGAGGGCTGCGGCGGTGACGGAGAGATCAGAGGTTGTGAGCGGGATGAAGGTGATTGCCGAGGGCAGAGCAGTCCTCCACTCGAGTGGCTCAGCACCAGCAGGATGTAGCATGTAAGTTGGCACGCAGGGTAACCACCCCCCCCTCCCAGTGATGGTGTGACGCTCACGGTAACGATTGTCGATTAACTCCGCAGCGCTTTGCGATGGTTAACGTTCAGTGTTAGCTTGTGTTCAAACGTGTGCTTACACAATGATGTGTACCCTGCTCTCCATATGTGTTTGTGAGCAGCTGAACACACACACACACTGTATACATTGGATGTCATTTTGCTTCATAATTGAGGCTTACATTTCAAAGCTGGCTGTGGTCCTGTATTTTTCATTCAACAGCACGTTGATTTGGCCAGGATTTTCATCAGTTACAGACAGATTCTATTGACGAACACCAGTTTATGACCTCTTACAGTTAACAGTATTGAGGCAAGCCAAGTTACACTGGAGGAAGCGACACGTATGCGTGTGCATCTGTAGTGTCGGCCTTCAAATGTGCTGTCTAACGGAATTTGAGTCTGCAGCCTGTTAAGCCTATACGAGGAATCTTTATTTTTGTCTTTGCATCTGTAATGGAGAGCAGTGGTGCAGTGGTTAGCGCACCGATGCCGAGTTATATGCGCGTGCGTGGCCCGTGTCAGTGGTGAGTGTCTGCCTTGCCCTGGGCTGCCCACTCGGTCGACTCAGCCTTAAATGACACCTGGTGTGGCGCGTTTAACATCAGCACCGAGAGAGACAAAGGCGGCCGGGTCTGCGTGCTGGCCGCATTACGTCCAGTGCGCCGTGCAAGCTCTTCATAAAGTTTTCCTCGCTGGCAGCGTGCGCGCCCCTGTCATCGGTCAGTTGCAGGCTCGAGTACGGGGCGGAATGTGTGGGCGCTTAGCGCGTGTGCATCTCCGGGATGTGTGTGCGTCTCTGGCCAGCACAGTGCCCATGTGGAAAGCTCGACGTCCCAGAGTGTGCAGCACATGCGTGGCATTTTTGTTCGCTATGAGCGCGTTACTTAGCACCTTAACAGACTCGGCTCGTCCCTTTTTTCCGGCATTAGCGCCGTTGGTAATTATGTCCGGTGGATGGAGAGCACTACAGCGATCTGGCCATTACGCACAAAGATCTCTTTCTTGTCGCTACAGACTGGGGCGCTGTGTGTAATTTATTCCGCCCGAATGGCAGAGCAAGGATTGCTCGCTAAGCTGTGATTGGACAGGATCCGGCAAACAGCCACCGCGCTTTTTCTGCACACGAGGGTTAGGAATTGTGCCAGATTCTGCCCCTAACGGAGCAACCTCCCACACTTCAGCTGCCTTTGGGGTTTCACTTTTTAACAACTGGATTAAGGGTTCTTGGTGTTTGGCGATCCTCACCGCTGTGAGCCGTCGACCCAAGCGCCCAGCGTGCACCGGATGTCGTCGAATCCCCACAAGGTTGAGTCTGGATGTCGCTTTGATCGCCTAAAATACAGGTGCGATGGGCATCGTGGGTGGCAGGAGGCACGGTGGAAACATCGACAAGGATGTGTATGGTGGGTGAGGTATGGTCAATAATCCCTCAAGGCCTTCAAAGTGTGGGGAGGTGCTCATCCAGAAGTGGATTGACAAACGGCCGTACATGTACAGTGTGCATCATTGTGAGGTTCATGGACAGCATCGCAATACGTGAATGGCCAGTGTCTGGTAAATATTGGTGACCGCGAGCTGTGTCGTTGCCTTTGCATAAACGAGTCGGGTCAAAACCCTTGAAGTATATTTGCAATATGTTTTTGTTGTTTGCTTAATACATAAATATTATCAGATCGAGGACCGTGTATGGCATTGAATGTGCTCCCGATTATATTGTTTGTTTATAGATGATTTATATTTAGGCATTATCTGTCAACTGATGCCTCTCTTATTAGCTGCGTGGAATTGCTGCTTGCGTCCAAATGATCCATCGAAAAATATCCTCAGCTGTGCCGTGAGACCCAATCCAGCCACGCAGCACAAAGCATTACTGATCGCTCCCTGGCATATGGGTTCGGTGCGCTAAAAAAATGTAGTTAGCCGACAAAAATGATGTGTCCAAGCAGTAGCACGATTTATCAGTCTGCCTTCTGTCCAACTAAGGCTCTTTAATGGCCCAATGACAGCCAAACGATCCGGCTACGGAGCTGCCCTGCGTATCATCAGGCCCTCGCGATATTTCTCTGAATTTTTGAGACGAGGAGCTGGAATATTTCGTAGCCATCGCGCGCGCGCGCCCCGGGCGAGCGTACCCGGGTACCGGAGAGTCTTCGGCTTGGCTACGTGAACTTCCGCTGGCTGCAAACGAAATCCAGATGGCAGACACGGAGCGCTAAATGGCTTCTGTCTTCGTACCGTCGCGAGCGAGGACCCACTCCTCGCACGCAGAGACCTCTGTGCATTTAGATG
The DNA here is from genome assembly GCA_036362905.1 of Mordacia mordax. Taxonomy (NCBI): domain Eukaryota; kingdom Metazoa; phylum Chordata; class Hyperoartia; order Petromyzontiformes; family Petromyzontidae; genus Mordacia; species Mordacia mordax. The sequence continues at coordinate 22,982,004 of JAZEWT010000010.1, forward strand.
ACATTTTTTTTGTGTACCGTGGGATGGTCAATTTTGTTAAGTCAACTGCTCACGTTCGGCGTTGTGTTGAATGCGTTTAACGGTAAAGGAGCGTGAGATTTCGGAGCATTCCAGACAGCTTCAACATAAGTGCACCATGGGCTTAAACGTGCAATGAACAGAGGGATCAATTTCATAAGGTTGAAGCGCGTTTTATTTAAATTTTTAACGATGGGTACGGCCGCGTGTGTATGTCAGTGCTCGGCAATAATGAGCCTCAGACCTCGGCACGTGTGTGATGAAACGCGTGCCTCTTGAATCTACCCTTGTGCACGTGTTAAAGCTGTTGCGCGTAGCGGGTAATCTCGCAGGCAGCGCGGGTGTGTGCGTGTTCCACTTGTTCAAGGTACCACCGCTCCTCTTTGCGGTTCGTGCAGGTGCTTTTTCGCAGATGTTTAAAACGCCAGTGCGGTAATTGGGTCGTATTTCCAACCAACGCGCATCGCTTTCAAGTGTAAGTGTAATCGTTGACTTTATTATGATTAACACGGCCTTCTGAATGATTCCAATTGTAGCCTCTTGTTGTTGGAGTGTTCACTCTCTGATTTTACATTTCTTTTAAGTCATCATCACCAGTAAACGCAATAATTTCGATCAGGGTCGCATGGGACTAGAGACTATCTCCGCAGACACATGGTGCAAGGCAGGGCTGCGCCTTTAATGGGACGCCAGTCCATCGCAGTGTATCAAGGGCCATTTAATAAGAACGATTGACCTAAGCAACAATGTTTCTTTGGACTGTGGGAATTAGCCTGAGTACCTGGTGACAATTCACGTGGTCACAGACAAAACAAGCAAACTCCACACAGAAAGGTGTCACCAGAAACCAGGACTCAAACCCCAAGACCTTCTTGCCGTTAGGCAGCAGCGCTACCATGGTGCCTTATTGTAATGCACGCACGGAATGTACGACCTTAGCATTCCCAGCAGACCTCTGCATTCTCGTCGTGGTCTGCATCCACTTACGTGTTCTCGGATGGACATCCAAGGACTGCGGACACAACCATTGATCATCCGTCGCTTGATGGGCGGTTACTACTTCACTCTTGCTGCCCGCACTGAGACTCATTTCCTCTGGTCACTGCTGAGACCGTCCCCTTCGACAAGACTTGACTCAGTATTATCTTATTCGCTTCTGCTTACAATTGTATCTCGTGATTAAATATTGTCCCACACGTTTCTACCATGATTGCATCTCAATTCCCTCTTGCCTGTGTGATTCTTCCCATCTTTCTCTCTTCTTAAAATGCGTTTTTAAATTCGCTGTGTACGCACGTTTCGCCTGCTTACACGGGATCTCGTGATGTTACAGTGTAGGAACTTGTAGAAATCCGAGCTCCGTTCCTGTATACTTTAGCCAAATAGTCATTTCCATACGTTAATGGATACGACAGTTGGGTCGAAGTAAACTCACAGTGTCTTCCTGATAAAACTATTACTGGTAATAGAGCTCATCACATCCTTGTAAAGGCTTGCCTTGCTCCCACGTAAATCTTCATTCTTATCCATACCCACTTCATCCTGTAGAGGGTTATTAGGACCGGAGTCTATCTCTGCATACGAAAGGTGCAAGGCAGGGCTCGACCCAGAATAGGATGCCATTCCATCACTGTGCAAGGGGGGCAATTTATTCAACAGGTCAGTTAACCTCGGCAGTATGTCTTTGAACTGTGGGAGGAAACCGGAGTACCTGGTAAAATACATGCGGCCACGGGAAGAACATTACATGCACCACACAGAAAGGCACCCGAGCCGGGAATGGAACCTTTCTTGCTGTGAAGCAACAGCGGTACCTGCTTTAAAACCCTGCCTCCTCCCACCATAGAAATATCTGTATTATAATTATCAGCAGTATTGAGAGAGCAGTGATAAGGACCAACCTCTGCTAGGATGAGCCATCTTGACTTGATTAGCACGTTGGGTTTAACCCTGCCCGGGATTTAAATAATCAGTGTGCTCATCGTGGGTTCCGCACTCAGACATAGGACCCACAGAAAATAATCAACCGTAAATCACATCTTCATTTGACTAATCCAGGGGTCAGAGCTCGTGGTAAATGTTGTGTTTTGTAAATGTGTCAACCGGCTATGTGAGAATGTAAACACCGGGTGCTGCGACAAAGCACATTGCTGCAGAAGCTTGATGGCCCTGCGGTGTTGGTAATTGATGTGTTGTGAGCCACGGGGGCTAAGTATTGGTCCCCAGTGTGAAACGTGAGCAAAATATTGTGCAGTGGCTCACAACACAGCGACGGCTGCCCCCCCCCAGCCCCCAATCAAGCGCTGAGAGAAGCCCAGCTGACGAGTGACATCACGCCAGACGTGTGGCCGCGAGCAGATCTGCGGATCACGAGTGTGCACCGCACACGTGTGTGTGTGTGCGTGCGTGCGTGCGTGCTCTCGGGGGTGCGCGCGTATGTGTGGTACCAATCGAAAACTCCAAAGCTCGAGTTATTCCCTGAAGAGGCTGAGCAGTGGCATGTGCAGGGTACGTTTTGACGTGTGCTTGTGTGTGTGTGTGCGCGCGTGTGTCGCTCGTGGCCACGGAGATGCAGGCCGGGACGATTGTGACAGGTGAGTTTCTTAGAGGCCAGCAAGACCGTTCTTGGGGCGAAGGCGGGTGGGGGAGAGACCCTCAAACTCTTTGCGTCCTGAGTCTCTTTTTTGTTTACACTCCCTGCTGGTCTGCGCGCAGGAAAGTTCTCGCAGCGACTTCTTCATGAATTCACCCGTTGATTATGCCAGCGTGGCATGAATTCACCCGTTGATTATGCCAGCGTGGCATGAATTCACCCGTTGATTATGCCAGCGTGGCATGAATTCACCCGTTGATTATGCCAGCGTGGCAGCTGGTGTGCGTGTGCAGGGAGCGGTGGCTCAGCGGTTAGCGCGCTGGGCTACAAACCTGTGCGTGTGCAGGGAGCGGTGGCTCAGCGGTTAGCGCGCTGGGCTACAAACCTGTGCGTGTGTAGGGAGTGGTGGCTCAGCGGTTAGCGCGCTGGGCTACAAACCTGTGCGTGTGCAGGGAGCGGTAGCTCAGCGGTTAGCGCGCTGGGCTACAAACCTGTGCGTGTGCAGGGAGCGGTGGCTCAGCGGTTAGCGCGCTGGGCTACAAACCTGTGCGTGTGCAGGGAGCGGTGGCTCAGCGGTTAGCGCGCTGGGCTACAAACCTGGCGGCCCGAGTTCGAATCCCGCTCACTGCCAACAGCAGTGTTGATCATCCGAACCGGTTCTGGGCCTCGCCGAGGTAGACTCACACTTACATGAGTACCGAGTGCGGTGTGTGCACATTGCCACTCGGGAGAGAAAGCCGGCTGGGTGTGGTGCTGGTCACCCACCTCCTCATGTGCCATGCCGACCTTCATAGGTGCTCGCGAGCTGCACCTGACCCTACAGTCTGTTAAGGCTGAACGGGGGATGTGTGTATTCCGATCCTCCTTGTGGACGAGGCTTGGGGAATCAAAGGCGACTGGGCAGTCAGCTTCGGCAAACACGGAGGAGGGTGGAGGAGCGAGGCTCACAACAATGCACGAGGTTGGCTGAGTTGGAAGCACAAAGTGGTGCCTCTGCCAGTGAGCGCAGCAAACCCATGGCACGTGGGTGCGTCGTCCCGTGACCTGCTGCCAGTGAGCGCAGCAAACCCATGGCACGTGGGTGCGTCGTCCCGTGACCTGCTGCCAGTGAGCCCTTTAGTCTTCACTTGCGCTCGGCGTGTATCTGCCACAAGCGCTGTGGTTGCATCACCACCACCACGGAGTGACGAGAACATGTTTCCCAAGGTGGAAAATGAAGAGGTTTGTGTTGTTGCCAAGGAAACGTTTAAAGCTCTTCCTCGAACCACAGACGATGTCGCTTATCGCTCAAGTCGAATTAAGAACAACTGTAAAACTGGGAGATTTATTCTGAACGTAAGCCCCGAATGTGCAATGTGCGGTGGAAGTTTCACTTTAGTTCCACGTGAGTTACACTTTCACATTTATTTCCGAAATGTATGTAGAAAGAATCATATCTAAGTGATATTGGTAAATGTACAACCTTATTTTTCCTCATCATTAATCATCCTGGAATCAGGATTAAGAATTCAATTCTCCAAGGCTTGCTATTAAGTTGCTTTATGTCAATACTAGTTAGCAATGAGTGCATGCCGCATTTTTATAATGGGGACTGATGCAATGGATTTTGTGCTTTCTCACAATTGAGTACAATTTAGCCATATTTCCAAGCCCCTGATTACAAGGTGGCAGCCAAAACGCCCTCTCTGCTTCGACTAAATTTGGTCCGGCGTGTGGCTACAAGCGAGTCTGTTTTTACTCACGGAATCGCTACCGAGCATCAAGGCTCGGTGTTTCCGTTGGTTCCACGAACGGACGGATGCCAGCCTTGCTTGACCATGCCTGGCATTGGTTTGCCCGCAGGGAGCTGCAGCCAGTGACTGATTGGCCGATCATTGGCGTGGAGTTATGGATATTGTGTGGAAGCGTTGCAAGATGTACAAAGTGCGCTTCACGGAAATTGATATGTAACATGCGTAAAAACACAGCGCTCAGTCTGTACCCACTTTCAACAGACACTTGAAGGCCTCTATTAAAGATACTGAGCTCGGCTCCACATCTTAAAGTTGCGGGGGTTTCTGTCCATGACACCTTGTGCGCGTTACAAATTGCATCGCTGTCGTTATCATTTACTGTCTCGCTTGGTAAAAAAAACAAAACAGATCTAGCCAGTGATTGTATTTGTTATTCGGCGTGTAAATCCATCCAACGCAGGGTTGTCATCACCAGTGTTGAGAGACTAAACGCCACCAGAATGCAGGGTTAATGGACACGAGTAAAAAGTAAAGTTTGTTTTCAGGATAACCGCGGCGAGCGTTCCTCTGCGGCTATCACAAAAGAGCAGCTCTTAAGAGCAATTGCCATACACAAGCTGTGAAACCCACATCAGTACATAGTTTGAATTGGACCACAGGAACATTTATTAGCTTTTGGAGATTTCATGAGTCAGGCATACCCTGGTCGGGTGATGAATCTAAGTGATTCAGTGTCACGATTAAATTTAAGATGTCACAATGAGATAATATTTAAGCACTGTGGTGAAAATAGTGGCCGCCAGTAAGTGCAGGGGTCATGGTAACTCATTAAATATAATCTTTGTGAACTAAAACACGTTGATTATTACACGTGCAATTCATTACGTTGAACTAATCTTCATGCGTGTAAGAGTTGACGTGAATCAGGATTTCTCTCCAAAGCTGTTCTGAGGCTGCCTGAGGATGCCTCCAATGTGGGAGGCGAAATATCGCGAATGAGCGAGGAGGAACGCTCGATGCAGCTATCCCGAATGAACAGCTATGGAGAGCAATTCTCATGCATCGAGCCATGCGAACCTACATCAGTACAAATCCATACATCGTTTACACCTCTAATATCTCTAAGAATGAAACCCCCGCCCCCCTTCTGCGATGACTTTACCTGGTCTGTACGTCAGTGGTGCCACTGCTGCCATGACTGTGTGGCCCCACGTGGTACACGAGCACTGATCAGGCATCGTGTGTCTTCTCATTGCAGGAGGATCCTCATCCTGCTGGTGGCGGTGTGTGCCGGTGCCACGATTGTCCCCAGCTCCGCTCAAGAAACCCAAGGTACTGGACGAGAATGCTCCCTAGAGCCTCCCTCCTGTCCATAGAGTGCTCCCAATGCACATTTGTAACTTTCCTCTTGCATGATGATTGCTTCGAAAAGCTGCTCTCTCGGGACAGCCGCGTCGATGGCTCCCTCTCCTCTCCTCGCAGCGACGTTTCGCCTCACACGTTAGAGGCATCCTCAGGCGCAGTGTGTGTGTGGGTACTGTGTATATGTGGGTACTCTGATTGTGTTGAGTCATTTTTTGTTGTTGTATGGGGTCTACATCTGAATCACATTAACACTAATCTCCTTGTCCTATTTACACCCCAGAACTGCGATAACCCCCTCCTGCTTTGTCTGTGACTAGTCCCCTAATTTGCATCTCATGAAAGAACCTCCCACACACCTTGTGATCCCCCTCTGATGTCCACACCTCATAGCTCTATATCTGTGCATTGCTGAATTCAATAACTGGCCTCCAGGCTTGGCTAAGCTTTGTATTCATTTCTTGTTTGCGGTTCATTGTCTTCTTTGTCCTGTGAATCTCAATTGCGTCACGAATAAATCTTGGAGCTGTAGCAGTTTGTTCAAATTACTAGCATTCCCCTGGTTGTTCGTAACCATTTGTAAGGTTTGTGTTGGTGTAGATTTTCACACCTCCATGTAAGAAGACAATTGCTCTTTCGAGCTGCTCTTATGGGATAGTCACATTTTTCAGATCACGAGTTTGACTTCCCACGTTGGGGGCAGCGTCAGAAGCCAGATGATGCCTCTGACACGGGAGGCAAAACCTCGTGAAGTAGAGAGAGGAGGAACACTCGACACTGCTGTCCTGATAGAGAAGCTCTTAAGAGCAATTCTCGTTTGAAAGGTTTGTCAGATTTAACATTCTACTCTATGGGAGGTGAATTACTTAGTTCAATAATGATTGGAATTTATATACTTGAAAAAGTACCTAAGATGAGATGGAGACGTTTACCAACTTAAGGCTGCCCTTCTGTATGAGTGAAACCAATCACCTGTACACCATCACAATATCTGTACACCATCATATCTGTACACCATCACAATATCTGTACACCATCACAATATCTGTACACCATCACAATATCTGTACACCATCACAATATCTGTACACCATCACAATATCTGTACACCATCATATCTGTACACCATCATATCTGTACACCATCACAATATCTGTACACCATCACAATATCTGTACACCATCATATCTGTACACCATCACAATATCTGTACACGTTCTTATCTGTATACCATCACAATATCTGTACACCATCATATCTGTACACCATCATATCTGTACACCATCATATCTATCTGTACACCATCATATCTATCTGTACACCATCATATCTGTACACCATCATATCTGTACACCATCATGTTTGAGAGCTCAAGTTATAACATACAGGTTATTAGAATTCCCAGCTGTATGCAGAAATTCAGCTATATTTGTTTCAATTGTCAGCTTTCTTACCCTTCTAGAATATTATGAGATTTGACATAAATTATTCAGTCATGATCATAGACATAATGCATAATATTCTGTACCCAAGCAAGCTTTTCTGGGTTGAAAACTGTCTTCACAAAAGTATTTGCTTAAAATGATTGGCTAATTAAATTTTTAGTTATAAAGACATCAGATATCATTTTAAATGCTATGCATTTCTTAACCTATTTCCCTCATTTAAATGTGCTTTTAAAAGCAATGCCTCGACCTTTGTTAAACCACTGTGGTCAGCATGGAAACTGATGACTCATGCATCCCACCATTTTTCCATCATCATCACAATCAGCCATGGTTAATCCACTGCTGAATGAAAGACTTCCCAAGCTGATATCCTTTCGCGTGCCCCTGCAATGTGATCATCCATCAGTTGATTTATTCAATCCGTCTCATCAGTGGTTTGGTCTTTTGGAAGCATTCATTTCCTTCGCTCCCAATTGACTCTCTTTGATCATACTTTTTCCTGACATGTCTTGCCCAAGCCTACTTATTTTTATGCACGGTTAATTTCTGACAGACTGAAAAATGGAATCTAAATAAGAATATATATGCGTGTTATAGTCTTCAACAAACTTGCATAATGTGCTAAAAATATTTGATGAGTGAAGGAAAATGTTAGAAACAGAATCCCGGTCTTCATGAACCAGAACTAAAACATTTTGGTAGCAAACACAATGCATTGAGGACAAACTAATATTTGCGTTTTCCCCCAGAGCTGCCTGAAGCAGAGAACAATTTTTACTCTTGGCATCTGTGGCAGCAGTGGGCTATTGTTGGCCACACCAGGGATGCTAAAATCCCTGTGTACATTTCCAGCAGGACATTATATTTCACAAGAGGGCTTTAAATGATGCGGTTTGCCTGCATACCATGATTGAAGCGAACAGGCGTTAAGAGCAAGCCAAGGATGGTGATGGATGCTGTGTGCTCGAACTCTGAAAGACGGGACCGGTCGCAGGTTCGTCTGTAGAGTCTTGCTTCTTGTTTACTTTGGAAGGATGTATTCGTATAGACGTGAAATGTTGGCTGGCATTTCATCATCCGTCATTTTGGCACAAGGTGGCATGCAGTCAAATGCTGTGATAATAAGAGCCCTTAAAACATAGCTTAATATTGAATCCGAGTCGCTAAATTCCATAATATGGCACTTGATCGGTAGCGGCACCCATAGCAAGAGCGCTGCTGGATATGACGTCTCAGACGCGGTAACATTTTCCGGGTCGGTGACCGAGACAGACCTGGCTGAAGTTGTGCCCTGCGTTATTATATTTATTGGATATCGCAAAGCAAATCTACTTTGTTTTACTGCGAGAGTATCCGGGCCAGGTTTTTGGCAGGGTGGCACAGTCGTAAATTTTGTGCCTCACAAAGTCTTGCCCGGTGTGGTTCGATTCCAATCTTGAGCGCCTCTCCGTGTGGAGTTTTTGTTTGTTTCTCTGTTCTACGTGGGTTTCCTCCTGGTTCCCCGGTTTCCTCCCAACTACTTAAAAAAAAACGCTCTTTGGGTGATGATCTCTTCATATATAGGATGCTGTGTCCGGCAAATGTTGGCACTGGCTGACTGCATGTCTGCCTTCCTCCCTCCTCTCTGCGGTTTACTTGCGCCACGATTTCTGGTCTCATCCATGACCAGGCGTGGAGTTTGCACCCGTTGTAAATTGTATCGTTATAATTAATTCATAATAAAACTCATTTTGTTGAATAACTTTCGTCCAGAAGGTCCACAGTAATGTACCCCAATGTCATGTATTGTTTATTTCTGATTCTGGAATAGACCATACCTGCTTAAACTCCACCTCAAAGCACACCTTGAATTTGGTTCTTGCCATTAGTTCCGATTTTTATTAGTTTTTTTTTATATTTGTGTCATCTGTTGCGCTTCGAAATACCTTTTGAAAAGGGGCTTCGTAAATGTAATTTATTACCTTTTGTATTGTTGCGTCGTAACACCCGTCACAGTTGTGGACATAATCATTTGCATGAAGCCTGCAGTGGTCTTTACTCGTGTAGATCTCAAACCCACTGACAACGATTCACTTCTGGATTCCTGTTCTTCCGTCGAGGATCCATCGATTCCTTCTCCTCCGTTCTGACGCGGGCTCAATAAATGTCCGCTGAAAGCATTCTGCCTGGGCGCTTACAGTGTCAGGGTACTATGTTAGAAGCAGGTGGGTCATTCATTCATCATGATTGGCATTATCAGCCGTGATCAAGCCACTGCTAGATCAGGGTCTCCCCACACAGCATTGGTCAGGGGGTTGTTTGACCATACTTCACCACGCCGGTCAGTGCAGGTTTGTGAAGAGGGGGGGGGAGGCGGTGAAGGTCCAGTGCAGGTGTAATAACAATCCTACAATTAGCAACGTGCGCTAGTACTGGGCCTGTTTGAGACAGCGGCAGATTTGGCTCAGACCCTAGTTCGGTGTGGATGTACGCTTGCGCAAAGAGATGTTGCTTTACGGACGAGTTTAATGGTTGAGGTCGCTGTAGTTTTGAGTAGGTGTAGTACCACCTGACAAAGATCCCCCGTATAGCCTTAACAGACTGTAGGGTCAAGTGCCATTAGCGAGAACCTATGAAGGTCGACACGGTACACGAGGGAGAGGGTGACCAACACCATGCCCGGCCACCTTTGTCTCCCTAGTGGCGACATTTACTACACTCTGCACTCGGTACTCATTCGAGGCTGAGTCGACCTAGGGGAGGCCCCAGGACCGGTCCAGAAAATCGTCACAGCTGTTGTCCGTGAGCGTGATTCGAACTGGGGTCGCCGGGTTTGTAGCCCAGCGCGCCAACCGCTGCGCCACCGCTCCGCACTACAGGTGTTCAGCAGCGCTTTGTGACCCTCGGATGAAAGGCGCGCTGGAAATAAAATAATTATTATTATTGTGGTCAGGAATTAAATTCCGGTCGCTGGGTCCATAGGCTAACAAACCTGCACACCCCCATCTGTGACAATGATTTATTAATTACGGCAAGGCTGAGAAGCGAGATGCACAAGTATAGTATACACAAGCGTGTGTTAAGTATATATGCTAATCAGCTACCAATATTCGTTTTCTTTATTTTCTTAACGGTGAAAGGCTAATTTGGGGATCTTTATATGAGTATTAAATGTGATTACAGTAAACAGTGGAATTGTGCAGTTGTTTGTACGTCCGTGATCCATTTGATTAAAGTTTTTAAAAAAACATCAGGAAATTGAGTAGTATAAACATAAAAGCGAGCTGTGGGGTTGGGAGAGGGGCTGCCCTGATGGTCGGCCTCGATAAGGGCAACTGAGGAGTCTTGGCAAGGGCTCCATCACGCCTGCACCGCACACACGCGTGTGCACACGTCTCCACGATGCACTCGCGTACAAAGACAAAGATCCCCCCC
>JAZEWT010000010.1:23002016-23017555 GCA_036362905.1 Mordacia mordax
CCCGTGCCTCATATCCGTGTCTCGTCCATGAACAGTCGCGCTTCAAAGTGTATTCGTCTGAGTCTTAACTTTGCAATTTGGAGAATTTATCATGGGTCAAGCATACAGTCAGTTGTATGTGCACATGCTATTTTCAATCTACTGCTGGATGAGGGCCTCCCAATGTTGTACGTGTAATGGTCTTTATTTAGCCGTACTTTTATTTTACAGTAGGATGACCTTCCTGACATCAACCTCCTTTAGTCGAATGGTCTTTGGATCTCTATTTGTCTGAAACCTCACCCCAATCCTGTTCACCTAGGGAGACCCTACCAGGAGGGCTAGACTTCAGTTGTCATAGCTCTGGGATTCATTGAAACACGCAAACTTCTCCACCACAATAAGGCCTGATTCAATCAAAATAACTTCACACCGTTTCATTGATTCTTGCCTCTGCCATTACGCACGTGTGTTGATAACGACTGCTATCATATTGGCTTTGCATCGTCCCAGGTTAAACAGTGCACGCGATTTGAGCTCGAGTCATGATTAATCGCCATAGCTGAGTTTCCGGCCACAAATACCAGCATGAGCCACCACACTCTGAAGGCCCCACCAGTGACATCGGCTCCGCCTGATGCCACTGCCATGGAGGCACGTTGACAGGCATGGCATGTTGACACGTTTTGTCCCAAAGATAAGGAATTTTTTTTCGTAGTTATGCAAGGTAAAGGCATGGCAGTAAATATTCCCATGCATGGAACCATGCGCCATAGGCTGTGAGTTTTCAGTCATCTGCATTGTCTCTTGAAATAGTTCCGAGGCACTGGTGATCCTTGAATTATATTGGTACAGCATAGTGTTTCTTGACTATTACATTTCCGAGAATTGATCTCAAGAGCTGCGCTTCAGTGGGAGGCAAAGCCTCAGGAAGGAGAAGAAAAAAACGCTCGACACAGATGCCCCGAAACAGCAACTGTTGAGAGCAATTGTCACTCATCGAGCCATGAAAACCTACATCCATAGGTATCTTCTTCTCTATGCGTTCATTAAGATTGGATAGTTTTACTGTTTGGTCCTAACGGGCATAGCTGAAATGTTACCATCAGCACAAATAGACATGCAGGACCATATGTCACTCCACTGCTGGATGAGAGCCACCGCTTGCTGCGTGGGTCACCCGAGTTGGGGTGGCTTGCTAATGGCGGAGAGTGAATTTGTGGGAGCATAGAAGTGTCGTACAACAATGGATTTTGTTACACTGCTCTCTGCTGCCAAACCCTACATATTCCTGTGTGGACGTTGTCCGTTGTCTAAACAATGGGCCTCACTCATGGGTTAACGTCCGACTGGAGCCAAGTGATATAGAAATATGAACCACGGTACACCGTGCATGCAGACACACGCTGACAGGGATTATTATTTGATTTAATTACGTGCGAACAGGTGCTGATGGGTGGATTTCAATCTTTATTTTCGGAAATGTCAATATCATTCATAGTCCTGCAGCCTCTACCAAGCTGTTGTGCATAGTGGTCACGCATCCAAGCACCTTCCAGGCTCCTTGCTGCTTAACATACAAGGTCTGATAAGACGGGCACATTCCAGGCAATTCGCAATATAAGACATCGTCTTGTAATTTGACCATTAAAAACAGTCCTTAAAGAGTGTGTAAAATGGTTCGATTATTTCATGTGTCAAAAGCAACGAGAAAAAAATTGGCAATGCATGTTCACAGAACGTGTATCATCATCGTATTATTATCAGCGTGTATCATCATATTACCAGCGTGTATCATGTTATCAGCGTGTATCATCATATTACCAGCGTGTATCATATTGTCAGCGTGTATCATCATATTATCAGCGTGTATCATCATATTATCAGCGTGTAGCATCATATTACCAGCGTGTATCATGTTATCAGCGTGTATCATCATATTACCAGCGTGTGTCATATTATCAGCGTGTATCATCATGTAATCAGCGTGTATTATATTATCAGCACCGTAAGACTGTCTCTCGCTTCGTCACAGCCGTACTTCCAACACGTGCGCGGAGTGATCTCGAAGTTCCGATAGCAGTGACTGATATACATCCATTCGCACCTGCTCGCACGTCATTAAAGCAAATAACAATCGCTGTTACTGCATGCGCGGACTGCTGGTGTTCCACGAGGGGGAGGCGCGGGGGGGGCTTGTGATTCATATTTATATCAGATCGCTTCTGCAGGACGTAAGAGCGCGGGTGAGGCCCCATTGTTTGGATTTCAAACAACGTTCAGCGTGACATCGTTCACCCACCACCGACGGGAGTGACTCTTCGGGAAGATGTTTCCCCGCTTGAGCCAGGCCAAACATGTGAATGATAACGTTTTCCATCTTGACGTGACAACAGCTGACAGCGGTCATATCGTGGAAGGGCCGTGACTGCTCTTGTAACGTCACCCAAGCGCTTAACTCACGCAGAGCAGAAAACCATGTGGGTCCAGTAGTGTTTGCGAATCGCGTCCCCTTCTCGTACCGTCGGGAATATTTCGTGGGGGTGTTGAGCACGTGTGGTGGTGCGTAGGAGGGGAGGGAGCGGATACAAGGAAGTGAGGGCCTCCTGCCTCTTGCCCAACATTGTGAACTATATTTTGGTTATGGATTTACGGTGGCCCCAAGCGGATAGCGCTGTCGCCTCACGGCAAAAAGGTCCCGGGTTCGAATCTCGGCTCGGGTGCCTTTCTGTGTGGAGTTTGCATGCTCTCTCCCCGTGTCTGCATGGGTTTTCGCCGGGCACTCCGGTTTCCTCCTCAGTCCAAAAAACATGCTGCTGCATAGGTTAATTGGCTTGCAGACTAAATTGCCCACAATGCCCGGCGATGGACTGGCGTCCTATAGGGCGTGTATCCCTGCTTTGCGCCCTGTGACGATGAGATTAGATGAGACTTTAGTCAGCTTAATCCGTTGGCCGTTCAAAATCTCTTTCAGCGGGTTGCGACAAATGTCACAGCTTAAAATGGCAGTTGTGCGATAAGGTTTACAACTCGAATAATGTGATGGATTAATTTTCCTTGACACAAGGGCAATCATTGTTTATTTTCTCTTGCAATGTAAACGCGGAAAGGCATACGGTGATTACAAAAAATAATAATTTGCAGAGATGTCTCGGTGGATGTTGAGTAACGATTTTGAGTGAACCTTTGGGGTGCTGAAGAACAACATTTTGTTAGAACACCCTTTGAAAGTGTTTGATATGGACACGGGTCCCGCAGTGGCTGCGGTTTTGCTCCTGGGCAGGATGACGGCTGTGCATCTCGTGAGGAAGATTGAGCCAAGGGAGCTCATTGATGAAATTCAAAATGAAAAGTTAATCTGTACACAACGCTACAAACACAGTTGGTAATACATCGGGCCAAAATTAATCAATCTTAAGTCTTAAGTTCCATAAGCTACGGTTTATTACATTGCAGTAAGAATGCGCGTTGCTTGCAAATAAGCGCTACTTGTGCGTATTTGAACTCATCATCTTAATGAGTGCTTTTAAACATTTCTTCACAGGTTAAAGTGCCGATTTATGAGCAACATTTTTAGAGCACCTGTAACGTGTGTGCACTTCATTGTAAACGCTGGCCAATGCTTGCACATCGCCACACTCGGAGCTGCGGAGCGTAGTCGCCCCTCGCCACTCATCTCCGCTGCGCTCGCTCGCTGCGTGCACGCGTTGTGCAAAAGCCCTACGCTGGGTCGCAGAATAAAGACCGACCGCTTGCGTTTGTGATGATGTATTTGCAGGGCCCTCCCGGTCCTCCTGGACCTACTGGACCTCCTGGCTCCCCTGGGAGAAGAGGCCCACGAGTGAGTAACTTGCCCAGACAACTCTCGTGCACACACACACACACAGACATCAAAACAGCCCCCCATTTGGCCTAAAGACTTCCAGGCCACGTGCAGTTAGTGAGCGGCTGTTAAGAGCAGCGGTGAATACCGGACGCTTGTGTGGTTCCAGTGCGTTCGAGACCATGACACCCCGGCACTGATGGTCGCTCACCTTGTCAGGTGCTCATGGGAGGCTGGGCTGATCTGAGCGGTGACTCGAGACATGTTCAGATGACACTCGCCACCAGTGTTGTGCTAACCTCACGTTCTACCTTGGTTCCCAGTATGTAGTTTACAGGCTATTACAACACATCTGTCCATAAAGAGGTGGCGTTTAGCCTTACAGACTGTTGGGACATTAGTGAATACCTATGAAGACCACCCTAGTTCTTGATGGAGTGGTATTGCCAGTGCTACACCCAGCAGGTCTTGTTTAATGACGCTTATATAGCATGCCAGACACTCACTTAAGGCTAAGTTGAACCAGGCAAATCCCAGGATAGCTTTGGCCAAGAGCACAACGCAAGTAGCAGTGTTTGGAACTACGTGCGCCAACCGCTGAGCCAGCGCTTCCCCGCTGATGAAATGACAGAGATCCCGTTCAGAGTCTGCCGGCTGTGTCGTTAGTGCGTCGTTAGTGCGTCGTTAGTGGGCTCCGTAAGACGCGCTCGCACGCGTGCACACGAACACACGCACACGCCGCTGTGTCGCGCCGCCGGCGGCACACAGTGGGTGGTTTTTCACGAAGGCTCTACAGCCGTGCGCGAGGGTGATGACCCGGTTGGCAGGCAGTGAGCGTGCATCGGTCACAGTGGCGCATGAGGTCGGCAGTGCTACACGACCTTGCGTGCTTTGCACATGTAAGGATTCACGCCGGGGGTATTGTTATAGGCTAATCGCTGTGTTGAGTGTTCCTCAGCCTTTTAAGGTGGCTGCGTGTGCATGTGAATGACTTTTGTGGTCACGATACATAAGTGACACGAATGCAAAAATATAGGCACGGCTTAGATTTATGGTAACACCAATGGCGTTTTCTATCTGAACGTGGCCTGGACCTCGCTTCATTTGACTTTGCCTTGAAATAAAACTTGTTCGCTGCAAGCGTTCCAAAGGAATTATGTGGTAACCGCAGCACATTTGCCATTTCTTCAACGATAAAAATGCTAGAAATTTCAAGAAAATACTATTTAATGCCCATGTTAGGCAAATTATTATAGACAATTCTGCATTATGGATGGTATGAATAATATATATAATTAAAGGCTTTGTAATGTGTAGGTGGATTAGATCAC
The DNA here is from genome assembly GCA_036362905.1 of Mordacia mordax. Classification (NCBI taxonomy): domain Eukaryota; kingdom Metazoa; phylum Chordata; class Hyperoartia; order Petromyzontiformes; family Petromyzontidae; genus Mordacia; species Mordacia mordax. The sequence continues at coordinate 23,007,150 of JAZEWT010000010.1, forward strand.
AATGTGTCTATATCTGGACATAGAATGGGCTGAGAGGGGAAGTAATTAATTCATGGAAAGTTAAACAAAGCCTTGCAAGAGTCAGCTTAAATGTCAGTGGGGCGACCAGCAGGGAAATTGATGAGCGATGTGGAATATTAAAGAACCTTTCCTTACAACGGATTCACTGAAAAAAAGCTACAATTGGGATTTGAAAGACAAAATGCCATGAGGTATCCCTTCGTTCTGTTATTTTCATTTGCCTATATGTACTCACCCGTTAAGCAGGACATAATTGTTCCCACTTTTGTTCTCACGGCGAACTACGAACACACTGCGATTGTCAGATTCGTATATTTCTCAAACTCTGACAAACGCTCGCGGATTGTATTAAAGGAAGATGGTGTCTGCGTATCTCTTGCACCGTGCTCTCGTTATGTAGTCGTGCAACTCATCTACAGGCCACGTACCGAGGGCAAAGCACGTTTTCGCTCCCGTTTCGTTTCGCGATTAGTCTCGTTGCTCCGCCGTGCTACACAAAAAAACCCGTACCACAGCTGGTATGTCACTGTGTCCTCGCAGTTCTTTCTTATTGCTTCGCCTCTTTGTGTGTGTGTGTGTGTTGCTTTCCCCTAATCGCCTTGTCGGAGGAGTGGCAAAAAGGAAAAGAAAAATCTGTACAAAAGTGTCTGTCTGAAGCCACGGGCGATTCCTTTGGCAGGAATGTTAACCAGTCCGTCAGGTCTGTGAAAGGGCCCACTTTGTGCTGACTGCAGGCCACGTGAGGCCTATTAATGTGCAGGGATCATACCTGAGCTGAGATAAAGAAAATAACGTAACTTACACGTTCCATTACATCTGCAGCTGCTTTATCGCCAATCTGACCAGGTACCTCTGTATTTTCATGTTAAATAAGATAGCATTTAACTGGATTGAAAGTAAGATTTCACTTTTTGACCTTCGGGAAAAATTGGGCTTTACAGAAGCTATAGATTGTAGATAAGGCATGGTAAAGTTGGTCAGTGTGAGTTATGAAGTTAATGCTTCTGTGAACGTGTAGACAAAATAATAGGTCAGGCTCTCATGAGAAAATACTGTGGGCTTTTTTTTTACATTTAGAGAAATTCTGCTTCTGAAAAACTCAATGATTCGTGAAGACTCCACCATGGAGGTTATAGCCTTCCTACTCTCCGTCTCCCTTCACATTGCTCCACTTTGGAACGCCCCCGCCTGTCATGCTCAGCACCGTAATTCTATTGCATTTTGTGACGTCTATTAACTTTTTTGTGATTCGTTTGGCGCTTTTCTGCTTTACTTGTGCTGACTAAATTGCCTCCCCGGTTTTGTGTATATGTCCAAAAATATGCTGCCTAGATTAACCATCCTTACTAAATTAGCCCTGTGTCCTGATCATGTTGTAACTACTTACCCCGCCCCTCTGGATAACTGTTAAAAAGCGCGATATAGCCCATTGACTCGATGGGTGATTGTAATTTTTAAAAACAATGTTAGAAAGGTGGAGTTATTTGTTTAATGATCAGTGCATAGCACTGTAAACACAGCGACCTGAGTTTGAATACTGGTCAAGATTCACATCAGTGGTGAGCGATATCTGAACTGGTCCCTGGGCCATCACGGTTCAGCGTGGTGAAGTATGGTCATATAGCCAATTAAACCCACATGACCAATGTAGTGCGGGGAGTTTCCTTGGTAAATAACTCATTCATGAACATGTTAAATAAGGCAGTAATAAACCCATGCGTCTAAAACAAACTATAATTACTATCTTGAAACATTTTACAGTCATACGTATTTTTTGAATATTTTATCCGAATCTCTCAAGTGCTCCGTGCTACGTAGCATATCTGTAAACCTACATTTCTCACGTATAAATGTAACTTGTTATTTTTTGTGCACTGTACTATTTGCTTTCATCATTGCACCATAATTATGTTGTGTGTGTGTGTTCCACTTAATTATGCACTGTAAGAGACTGCACATTCTCTGGTCTCTGGGAGTGCTGTGTGATTATAGCGTACTGCGCGCACAGTTGTTTTTATTATTGCAGTCATACACGCTCATTGAAGTTTGTTGCTGGGCTACACTCAACTAAAACGTGACCGAGCGCTGCGACGTCGCTCAGCTGATTTTATTTTTGTCGGTCCCATTTCCCACATTTTTTCTAATCCACCACGTTAGCCAAGTGCCCTGGAGGCACAGAAACTGTGCTGCCGACTCCTTAAAGCATAAAGTCGCCAAACGAATCTTAAAAAGATATAGGACGTCACTAGACATAATACGATACAATAAAAAATGGTCATTCACTACATTTCAGTACCCACTTAATCCCGTACAGGATCATCGTGAGCCAGAGCCTATCCCAGGAGACACAGGGCACAAGGTGGGAGCATTAGCAGGATTAGACAGCAGGCCATCACAGATAGATGTTCATGATTACAACAGAAAATTCCCAGTGAGCTTGCAAGCTCTAGATTCAGGATTCCTGCAGTACAACAACAAACGTTAGAGCTCACCGAGGGAGCAATTTAATCAGAAGGCCAATTAACCTTGGCAGCGCGTCTTCGGATGATGGGCGGAAACCAGCGTTCCAGGCAAAAACCCACATGGACGTGGGGAGAACCTGCAAACTCCACACAGAAAGAGACCCGAGCCAGGAATGGAACCCCTGCTGTAAGGTAGCAGCGCGAGTCACTGCACCGCCTTGGTGCCCGAATTTACATTGTCCCGTCCACATGTTACTGCAGCCACGTGACGCTTCAGAGAGAAAGAAAAAAAAACATTAGCTGTACGCGTATGAACACAGACAGGGAGGGCGTCTTACGCCTTGGCTTGAATGACAACAGCAGAACTTCTGCCCCACAAAGTTCAAGTGAAAGAGAACTCCAGATGTTAGATGCTGAAACTGGGAATGTGTGACCTCTCACAAATAGGCCTTAGGAAGCTGTCCAAAATGTCACGAGACAATTGACCAATTGTGCAGCATAGCAAATTGATTTAAAGCTTGTTAATGTACACCTGGAGCCAAATCGTAAAATTGCATCATGTCCTTGTTCCAAAAGGTCACGAGATTTGTCGCACATTGATCTGGTATAAATGTTGACACCAGCAAAACCCAAAAAATCTCCAGATCTTGTAACAAAATGCCTTAGGGTTGTGAATCTGCAGATAAACAGCTTGTGGAGGGATGGGAAAAATAGAATCGGCCTTAGCTACCTATGATAGCTTATTGAATAATATGTTGCCTTTTTAAATTAATCGCTTAGGGCCCCCTAACCTAGAGATTTATTGGCACCAAAATGTTCTTGTAATTCATGTTATTTATGGTGATTCCCAAATCTGTCAAGTAAAGGCATTGGAACCGAACGTACACTTAGGTAATGATTCATTTTTAATACTAGACCCTGTACCCATCTGGGTGGCACCAGCTGTAGAGTATTCCGTTTGCAGTATCTGATGCAGAGATCTAGAGGAAGCCACGTACAGAACCAAGCGGTGGGTGATGATTGCCAACATCTTTGAGAAAGGATATGTCACATAGAGAGATATTCTAAACGTAAAACATATCATCTATATATATTATGTTTGTTTATCCAGCAACGGTTTCATTGTGACTTGTGACTTATTTTCGGGAGGGCCTGCTAATGATTTTGGCATACGAATCAGCACTCAATCCGAAAAATATCCTGAGCTAAAAAGATACGTTGTGGTGTTTTTTCCAAGGTGTGAATTTGATGTATCAATGCACCCGTACTAATTGTACAAACTTTTATATTCCTGAATTAATCGTGTGCCTCTTGTTGTGCAGGGAATGCCAGGTCCCCACGGAAACCCCGGTATTCCTGGATTTCCCGGTTCCAGGGTAAGTGCTGCTGAGGGGTCACAAGGTCAGGGCACCGCGGTTGGCACCACTTGGGGTCTTTGTTCAAATCTCGGTTTCAGCCACCTGTACGTCCACTGGGTTCTCAGATATAAGAGTTCATCAGCTGCGGTCTGTTTGCCAATGCATCAATGTTATTTTTTAAACCACATTAATGCTCGGAATTTCTCTCCGTAGCTGTTCTTTCAGAGTTGTTGTGTCTGGTGTCCCTTCCCTGTCCTTCGCGACGTTTTGCCTCCCACATTGGAGGCAAGAACATGGCTGTGGATAGCAATTCTCACACATGAAGCCGTGGAAACCTACGTCAGTGCATTAATACTGGTTTTTATCTTAATTTGGCAAAACGCCTGATAATGGAAAAGGTGTTAACTGCCATGTGACCAACGTTTCTTCAGAGCAGATCATGTGGGATAAAGCACCCAGTTCTGAGGATTTACAAAAAAATACTACTTTGAAAGGAGCTCCGAAGCAGTTTTGTGATTTCTCCTTCACGAGCCAGTCTGGAATACTGACCAACAACAAATGTGAATTTGCAAAAAAAAATCTATCTTGTGACATGATGCTCACAGCTCAATCGGATAAAAATTGCGAATATATATTAAAAACGGTTGCTACCGTAACGTTTGGTGAACTGCTACAGTGAATGGAAAATGAAATCCACTCTGCAAAATAGAGCTCAGCTCAAGGCCTTGAGCCACATTTGACGCTGTGCTGCCCTTACAGAATTTAAACCGTTGTTGTAACTTATCCTGACTCAACCAAGTGAAATGCGGTCGTGCTGATTTTATCCACGTTGCGTTTACGATGTCTAGCGTGTGTTGCACTTGAAGCAAAGAAAGTGGCGTAACATTTATACGAACTAAAAATGTGAACCAATTGTTATTTTTTTAAAACAGACAGCTATCGTTTGACTAGTTATTTTTATGCACCATTTATACACTAAAGGTATACATGTACAGTGTATTGAACCACAACGTGTAACTTGAGCGGAGATTTTGTTACTTGGTTGAGTTTTACAGCTTCAGTCCCATGCTTCATGAACGCATCATTGCCCAGTACATTTGCTTCTCAATGTCCACAATCCGCAATGCCTGATGTAGCCCACAGTGATCCACCGCTCACGGCTGCCCACGCGATAGTGCCAACCCATGCTTCGCATTTCCACCCAGCCGACTCGCAGCTTCTCATTAAAAAAAAAATTCATAAAAGCTATTTCCACTTCATGTCATCACGGCAACTGTTGGTTGCTAAATATATGTTGCTGCCACACCCCATCACAAATAAACACTGGCACACGTTGAGACGGAGTAATGTTAATGCCAGCCCTGATATTATCGTAAAGTTTTACGGCACAGCGGAGTTGATGAGCAACTGCCACGCGGAGTCTCTGCGTCGTTCAGACGCTTGCTGTCCCTTGCCGAGCTCTTCGTTCGCCGTAGCCGCCGTCCACGCTGGAGTTTCCACTGATGCAATCCACCGCGGACACGCGCACCGACATGCGTGCTTTGGCGATGCTCTGCGCTTTGTGCGCGCCAGCTGGGATCTCTTGGTTCACTCCCAGGGAAATAAATGCGCCTCGACTGCACCACAATTGTGCAGGTGGTGGGGACTTCCCCCCCCCCTTCTAATTTTTTTTTCTCTATATCCAAATGGAATGAGTTTGCTGTTTCCTGTCTCCGTCACCCCTAACTCAGCACAACTGACAGCTGGGGGGGGGGGAGCCTCTTGCCAAGTATTTCCAGGAAGAAATATAGCGCATTCTCTCTAGGGCCACTGGCAAGAAAATGGGAAAGCGAATCAGGTGTGAATTAAGGGCTGCTGCTCACACAGAGGCAGCCCGCCTTGCCTCCCGGAGCAGCCCACGGCGGACCTGAAACCTTACGCCATAGCCCAGTGCCGATTGGCACGGAATCACCCAGCGCGCCTCCTCCGAGGGGCGATATCAATTTAAGCGTTAAGCCAGTCGTGTGTGCCTGCCTGTCGACGGTTCAAATCCCAGTGACATTTGTCTGCAGCGCTCGGCCAGTGTGTCCTGGTGTCGTGGGTACATTCACAACTAGGCTCTCAATCACACTCCATCTCCCTACACTCTCAGCCTGCCCAAGGCGTAGATGATTGATAAGGGCAACCCCTGTGCTCGTGCCCCGCCTCTATAAATCCCCAGTGACAATGGAATCCCAATGCAAGCACCAACTCTGTTTCAGTTAAGTTTTGTTTGTCGTTGACCTTGTAATTTTTAAATAAAGAGCCATTGTGTCCCCGTGTTTTTGGCTCAAATCCCACATTTGACCATTATTCCACGATTAAATACAGAGAATTAGTTGCACATTTTCCCTGCACTTTTTCCAAGATCTGAGGACCCTTCTGTTGAAACATAATCGGGCATGGTTTCCTCATTGGCCACACTTTCTTTCTCAAGCCAAACGAAATGAATGGATGATAGGATGAGACATATATTGTTTGGTGTGGTTATAGTATACACCATATGCAGGACACGCAAATGAGGAATTGCATGAAAATATCGATACATTTAGATCTTTTTCCATAAAAAAATTCTACTTATATCAGTGGTACAGTATGGTTTTAATATACCCTGTTGCTGGTGCAAGGAAGAAAATGGGGGTCCTTGTGCAGTTCCTCCCCCCCTCTTCATGGCCCAGCCCCAGGGGCCCTCTCACCCGTGGAGGCCCCGTGCAGTTGCACTGCCTGCACACTCAACATCTACGCCACTGACATTTGGGTTTGATTCTGTGACCATTGCTGAATGGATCTAATGAATCCCAAACTCAATGATCATGATCATTCATAAGGTTTCATTCTATCTACTCTACTCATGAAAATACCTTACAAGTGTTTTCTGCTTTTAACATTTATGCTACCCAATCTAGTGCTGTGTTTCTGTACGTATGTATTTGTGTATGCATACACGCATACATTTGCTACACAGAACCCAGGCTTTAACTCAACCCCGGTAGCTTTAATATTTAATGTCACCGCTGCAGTTACTCCAGCGACACCATCTATTAACTCTTAACAGTTACACACACGTGGTGCTCAGACTCAAAGTCACATCCCCTGGAATACTCACACGCCGTCACCGTCTCGCACTCTGCACAGAGGCTGAAACGCATCCGTCAAGCAAAATCACAGAGATTCATTTGTTTGTTGCTGTGCCTAACATGTGCCCCACATTCAATTTGCGTGGCCTCGGCCGGCGGCTCTGCTGCTGCTGCTGCTCCATGCTGGCGCGCTAATGTCCTCGCTTGCGCTCTGCCTCTACATCCCCTCCACAACCCCGACACCCCGCTCCTACCCTAACGCTCTCCATCGTCCAGGGGGAAAAGGGCGACCCCGGGTTTTCCCCTCTCATGCAGCCACCTGGGGAGAAGGTGAGTCGAGGCCGGCGCCGCTCCGCCCGCGCGCGAGCGATGGCCGCTCCGCGCGCGAGCGAGAGCGATGGCCGCTCCGCGCGCGAGCGAGAGCGATGGCCGCTCCGCGCGCGAGCGAGAGCGATGGCCGCTCCGCGCGCGAGCGATGGCCGCTCCGCGTAAGCGAGAGCGATGGCCGCTCTGCCCGCGCGCGATGGCCGCTCCGCGCGCGCGAGCGATGGCCGCTCCGCCCACACGAGAGCGATGGCCGCTCCGCGCGCGAGCGATGGCCGCTCTGCCCGCGCGCGTGGCCGGCGGCGGCGAGAGTGGCGGGTCCGCTCCCGATTTGTGCCTCTCGCATGGCTCGTGAGAGTTTACGTTGATTGAGGTGGCTTGGGGGGGGGGGGGATCCCGTCGTCGCGGTGTCGGTGCAGGACGAGATCGCGAGGTTCTGGGTTTTCAGACAGACGTGGTTGCACTGGGGTTCTCGAATGTGGGGAGTTGATGATGATCTCAGTCCGGTCACGAGCGTTGTCGACACTCCCGCAGTGACAGCGACTCTACCGGAATCGGCATCAGTCTTCCGGTGACTGTCGAAATCAGACGGAGAGCTTTTAATACGATATTTAAGGAAACTAAATATTTAATAAATAAAAAATAAAATCTCCCATAATAGCTTCAGTCAAAGTTGGCAAACAACCCTACAGGTCACCAACGCCCGTACTAAATACATTTTCCATGAGGTTTTAGTTTTTTTCCACTTTATTGGGTTCAGTACGACCGAAGAGAATTTAAAGCGTTGCTACGAGTGACATGTGACACACTCTTCTCAGGGAGACTGTGCTCCTGCCATGGATAAAGAGGCCTCTTGAAGTAACTTCAGCATCACTGCTTTGAAATCATCATCTGGGGCCATTCTCTGGCTCAGGGTGGTAAACTCTTAGCTCCAACTGTTTCGAATTAACAGGATCAGGCACAGCACAAATAAAATGTGTTGGAGGGAATATTTTTTTTTTTATTCCGAAAAACAATTAGATGTGACAAAACGTTACGATTAATCGATGAACCATATGTTAAGATAACCATTGTAAAACGGTGCTTGATTTAGAGGGCATATCTAGCATTCTTCCATAATGATATATCCCGTCATAATTTAGTAGGGATGAATCAGAAAACATGAATTATATGCCAGAATTGTTTTTTAAAATTCTATTTATATTTCAACATCGTCGTCAGAACCCACGGGTGTTTTAAATTATGCATCTTTGTGTGGTGGTTTCTCTCTATTCTCGAGACAGGCATCTTGATGGCTCGCAGGACAAACACCGGCCGTATTTTCCTGCCAGAAGCAATCGTGTGCCTCTTGAGGCTCCTTGTGGAAACCGCTGATGGACCCCGCATAGTTGTGCAATGTGCTGCTACCCCGGCAACTCTCTGAAATAGAAATCGCTGCGTTTGGACTACCGTTAAGATATAATGGGCAGCATTGAGAGTAGTGTGCGATCGTAACGCATGCTGAACATGCTTTACCAACACTATTAACGAGACTTTCATCAGAGATAAATAGATTACAACGAATGACAAATGAACAGTAAGCAGCAGTGGATACTTGTTTCCAATACGAATCATTTTACAAACATACATATAGTCGTGTTTGCCTGGAGCAGTGGTGCAATGCTTAGCACACTTTGCTACGACGCTACCAACCTGAGTTTGATAATTCCTTGGCTGTGACCATCAACAAACCCACAAATACCACAAGTGTGGTCAAACACCCCCATTATCGACACAGTCTTGGGTTTGGGTGTGGGTGCACATCCAGCAGTGGATTAACAATGGCTGTAAATAAACGGTAGAAAAGGGGCTGAGATGTAAAAGCTCATCATCTAACCCGTCATTCATAATTGCATGTGCTATCATGTTTGTAGTGTGACTTGTGGACATGATTGCCTGGTGCTCATGCAGTTAGACAAGTGAAAATTATTCAGGGCAAGTTGATGTGGCGTGCCTCTGCGTGTTTCAACGAAGCCTTGTTTTACAGGTCTGATTTTACATTTTTGTTTGATTAGCATTCATGTTTTATTGCTGTGAATTTTGTGACAGGGTGACTCTGGCACAATCGGTCCACCTGGGTTGCCTGGGCCGCTAGGTTCAAAGGTAAGATGCCAAACCGAAAGCAAAATACAGCAAATGATAATTCAGGAACATAATAATGCAAATAGGTTGAACATGTAAATTTCCATTTTAGTATAACTTATTTTTTGGCACAGCAGCTGAGTGTAATGTATGCTACAATATCTATTGGTACACTGCCAAGCAGAACCAAGAATTCATAGATATGCTTCAAACTTTAAAGACAAGCAGAGATCGCCATTAAACAGTTCCCAATACTAGTGCTATTCACCAGTAGTGGCTGTTGGAAAATATGCCAATTCCACACTCGGAAAGTGTGTACGATTAGCTTGAGATATTACGGTAATGGACGGGGTTATTTTGGAACCTCTTAGGTAATAGTTCCTTGGGCACTGTGCCTAATGTTGAGCCTTTGTATTTTATCGGACTTGTCAAATCCAATTGTGGCCAGTTGTCTGTGAACCGTGGGCGGCACACACGGTCTCGCCGCCAGGACTCGCGGTTTGGACACGGTGCTGTAGTTCGTTTCGAGCGGCGACAGACGTGAAAGCGTCGGCGCCCCGGGGAAATAAAAATGCGCTCGGCCTAAATTTATGGCCCACGCAAAAATACCGACGGCATCTCCAAGTTTGGAGAGTGTCATCAGCAAAGAGGTGGCTTTGATCACGGGATTGGTGGGGGACGAGAGGAAATAAGGCAGCAGCGGCAGCACAGAAATACGATGGAGCGGCTGTGCCCGTGGCTCGTCTCCCTGCAGGACGGAGCGAGGGGAACCCTGCCACGATCATCATCGCTTGAGTTATCTCACTGAGCCCGGGGAGTCGTGTGGCTGCCACTTTGCCTGGCAGACGAAACTTGACTCTGGCCGACTGCCAAGAGCGCAGACAACTTGAGGAACGCAGCGCTGACGGGCGGCAGCAGCGTCACCGTGGCCTTCGTGCGTAGCGGGGTGGCTCTGGCCCAGTCACTTTATTGTGTGGGCTGGTTCTGGCCCAGTCACTTTATTGTGTGGGCTGGTTCTGGCCGAG
>JAZEWT010000010.1:23023056-23040156 GCA_036362905.1 Mordacia mordax
TGCAAACTCCACACAGAAAGGCACCGGAGCCGAGAGACTCGAACCCGGGACCTTCTTGCTGTGAGGCGTCAGCGCTAACCACTGCGTCACCGCGCCGCCCGTGACGATTTTGTGAACCAGTTATCGGCTTCCCCTAGGTTGACTCAGCCTCAAATTAGTACCTAGTGCAGTGTGTAAATATTGCACCTAGAGAAACAAAGGCGGCCGGGCATGGTGCTGGTCACTCACCTCCTCGTGTGCTGTGTGGACCTTCATAAATGCTCGCTGACGGCACTTGACCCTACAGTCCGTTAATGCTACGGGAAATCTTTGTACAGAGGAGAGGGTGATCGGATCAAGTGCTGCCCCCATCACGACCTTTAACACAAATAATAACGACGCCGACTCTAAACTGAGATAGGTAACGTCAATATTACGTCAACGGATGATAAGTTAACACAGTGTCAGTCGCGGGAGTCTCTCATGGCTGTTAATGTGTTGTGTGTGGGTGCTCACTCGCGCGCGCCTCGACACAACCGCTTGTACATCTGCGCACACTTTCATTTTTTGCTTAAAAATCATCTGAAGGAGTTCTTCCTTGATCCTTCTGCCTCTCTCTGATGATGATCGATGGGGCTGTGTGCATTTCATTGTTTTCGGCTGGAGATGGAAGCGCCCATTGTAATCTGAGCACCCTTCGTGGAGCCCCTCTCACCTGGCTATAACAGGTGGCTCTTACAAGCAATGCCAAAATTAAATCAATTCTTACTTTAAAACAAATTATTAAACCTGTACCATCACTCGGTTTTAAATATGGCCCAAAAATCAAACACCAGTGCAACATTTTTTGTTGTACAGTTACTATTGTTTCATAATAAATATCACGCCTCGTGGCATTGATATTCCTCCTCCGTGATTAATGGAACCCCCAACTGCCACATGAGAACATCAGCTGCCCAATGCACATCTCCTTAATAAATGGAAAATTAAAGCCACAAGGCGCGGTCGTGCGATTGTGGCCGTGAAACCATAACTATGGACCACACAGTGAGCCACTGTAGTCTGCGCTCTTTCAGCCAAGGGGGAATAGCAGAACTACACAACCTCTCTTGAAACACTTTCACAGCTCGCTGTCCTCGACGTTGACATTTAGCTCCTGGACACATTGGCACACGCAAGAATAAAATAAGAAATGTGTCTTTAGCAACTGCATTTAAGCTGGAGAAAAAATGACCTCAAGTCAAAGTATTGAGGTTTGTAGACAGGTTATTCCTGTGATATTCCTTTACACCAGCAATTTGTAGAAACCCAAGTTACTTGCAGTGTTTACCTAATGTTCTCAGCTTCTTCCCAAATTAATTTTCCCAGCTGTAGCAGGGAGGCCTTCACTAGAACCGCAGACCACCGTGGCAAAGACCTTATTTGGCCTCTTTCTCACATGGCTCCTTTGTCAAACGCTATGAAAAAAAAATTGGTATGATTGTAAAAAAATCCATTCACCATAAACTGCTTGAATAGCAACCTAATTTTCCTCCATTAGCAAAACCTGGCTCCTACAAGTGATTAAAGAGATTCCCTTTTAAATTATATATTTTTTTCCCACTCCCTTTTATCCATTTATGTGAACAATACCGCTCGATTTAATTTAGCGATTGGATTTCTGGAAGAGCGCCTCTCCTTACAAAGGGCTCAAGGGTCGGCCTGCACACAGTTGGCACATTCGCTGTGCACGGTGCGAAACGAACCACCGAAACGTGCCTATGGTTAAGTTGAATAAGGGAACGTGCGCTTGATGCCAGTTCTCCCGCAAGAGCGCGGTGGGTGGCGGGTATTCTCTCTCCGTTTGTAAGAAAAGGAAAACTGTGCCGACGAAAATCAAGATGCAAAAAATATCCGTAGGTCACTATAAGCTTTTCTCACGCAGGTGTGTGGTGAGTGGCTAACTTTTACCGGTGATAATGGGATCTTTTTTTTTACATAAAATCACATAAACCAACTAAGTTTCCTCTTTCATTCTGACAAGACAAATGGCTCCTGGAAAAAAAACAATCACATCGTCGACCTGAATTGAGTGTTTCCTTGTTGGGCCATTGAAACCCCAAGGTCTCCCCTGGTGCTCTTTAGCCTGACATTTATCACTGCCTCGCCAGCGAGCTCGCCACATTCCCTTGAGCTCTGTAACTTTTTAAGGTAGTTGGTGGATGCCTCGTAATGCTCTGCGTGTGTCTGTGCGCGTGTCTCTCTGTGTGTCTGCGTGTGTTTGCGCTGCGCGGTTGTTATAGGGTGTACCCGGCGCTCCAGGGAAGAGAGGGACGATGGGTCGACCGGTAGGGTATTCACACACGTGTTCGTCTCCTTGAAAACTCCCCAAGCCATAATCCGTGTCAGGGGAGGGCTTCTCAATACATCCGTATTTATGTAGCGTAGAACAGGATGTGTCCGCTAATTTAAATGCGACATCGAGCTTGAGGAACCAACAAAGGCACAGTGTGGGAAAACGGGCTAATAGCCGAGTCAATTGACTTCACAATCACACGGTGTTTGGCAGAGCGTCACAGTTAGTCCTGCGCAGAGAGGGTTTTCATTTCACCTGAACGCTCGTTAACATTACGTGCTTACGGTTGACATTTTACAGCTGCGCCAGTCACAAGACGGAGGCTTTATTTTGCTTCACGTTGGGGCCGGCAACCTCCTGCGTTTATGTGCGTCGCTTCTGAAAGTGGTGCCGTACACATGTATGGGCCCCTGTTAATCCGCTGCTGGATGAGGGCCTTCTCACCCGCATGCAGGCCGTTGGGGGTGCTTAAGCGCGTAACAACAGCGTACGTCGGTAATGCACCGCTTAACGTAACGGATACGCCTGCACGTACGAAACAACGTCTGATTTTGCGGCACACCACTCTGCTACTCACAACAGCTGCCCATAGCCTGTACCGATCTGCTGTGCATAGCGGTCAAGTATCTAAGCACTCTGCAAGCTCAACGGATTTATGTTATGAAATATAATGAGATCCGGCGATAGACTGGCGTCCCATCGTCGGTATATCCTTGCCTTGCGCCCTGTGTCTGCCGGGATAGGCTCCGCTTCACCGTGACCCTGTATAGGACTAAGCGGTTTCAGACAATGAGATGAGATGAGAATATAATGAGATCAAGATACCTGCCCGCAGGGTGAATTCGTTCCAAGCACGTAACACGTTCTTTTGACGTCAGAATAAAGGCAGAATCGTGCTTAAGAAGGTTGATGGTAGTCCAAACGCGATCATGTAAACCTGAAATAATACATAATAGCATGGGTGTTGTGAAGATAACATTCGCAGTAACGAAGGATTCGAAACGGTGTCCCTCAGCGCAGTTGTGCATACTCAGAAACACTCCGTTAAATACAGATTTTCAACACAAAAGCATCTCATCGTCATCAGCACCGGCCCTGTCGTTAAATTCGGTTCAATGACTGGGAGCAGCCAGAGAAACCCTGCTAGGCGTGCAGCTCGCGGAGAGGCGGCAGGGCGGCCTCCTCCTCGTGCCGAGAGAGGGGGCGTTGTGCTCCCACGTGGCGTGAGAGGAGTCCGCGTGGACGAGATCAAAACCAGTCGCTGGCACCACGTGCATCTCAGGCTTGGGTCTCTGCGTTCGCCGCAGCCATCCCAACCATAACATGCCAGGCCAGGGCTTTTGCTAGACTCTGTGAGTTTCTACGTTCAGGCTTACTGTGAAAATGTAAAAGCTTATTTTAATAATCCTAAAAGCCACACATCTGTACGCGGCAGGGTGTTTGACGGCGTTTGTCCTCGTACTTGTATGGTTTTTATCATCAATATTATTATCATTGCACTTAATGGCTTTATTTTGCCTCGCCATTATTTTTAGCGCGCCAAGAAATTTTTACAAACAAGTGTCCTTTCCCAAGATAGCGATTTGTACGTCAGCGTGTTCACTCGACACCGGTGTACGCCCGCGTCAGCTGCGATTCGTAAAAATATCGATCGCGAGCGGCCAGCGATGCAGGTTTAAATTGGGTTGCGCGCCAATGTCGCACGTCTGTTCAGAGGGGCCTCCGTTACGCGACGGGGCTATTTTGTGCCACTGCACGCGCACGTTTCTCACCAGTGTAAATAGCACCGGCAGCACATTTTAAAATAAACACTCGAAAGTTCAACGCGCCTGCTGTATCGCTTCAAGAAATATCTCACGAATTCGTAAAATTTGCATCTGTATGTGTGCCCTGATAATAGTTTGGACGGAGAGAAAACGCGTGCAGGCACTAGGTTTTAATTTTGTATACTGAACAGTCTATTCGATTTACATTTTGTAATGGGAACAGTCAAGATTACTATACTGTAAATATTTTAAAATAGAACAATCCCAGGGTTTCACTGACAGAGAAAACGATCAACACATTGATTTGGGAACATACACAAGTTCGACACGTCATATTGAGAACTATGAAAGGTCAATTGGCCTGGACAAGGCATGTTGCTGGAAGGCATGCAATTAATCATAATAGCACTTCTAGAGTGCCTTTCATCTGAGGGTCACAAAGCGCTGCACAGCTGTGGAGCAACGACGACATATGAACGGTATATCAACGACAATTAAAAATAAATTGTTCGCCGTTAATGGAGACGATTGATGGAGTTGCAGCCAAAGGAGGGACTGTGCCCGAGAGGACCTCCAACCATTGAGAAATCGGCTCATGCACAAATGCTAGATGGATTGCATCACGGGATGTGAGGCATGGTTATGGCTTGGGGCATCTTTCATCCAGCAGCGAATAAGTCACGGCTAATTTTGACTACGTGTGTTTCTTTAACATTGTTTTAACCCATGTTGGTGGTTTAGTCTAAAAAAAAAGACCAGAATGCAATATTCTAGACTGTAGCTGACCATCGAAACCTTCCGTTTCACAAAATGTGCGCTTTAGAAATTCCTCAACAGCGTGGAGTGACGGATGACCCTGCGAGGCACACGAGCTTCTGGAGTTTCCACTCACACAGGACTCGGTCCGATAGATCTGTGCACGCACCTAGGATCGCCTTTACAGCCCGTCTGCAGCTCTGCCAACAACTGCCCCCATGCACCCCACACATGCCTGCAATGCCACCGCAGCCCAGCCTTTTTTACTCACGCACGCGCCCGTGGCCCTGCCGGGCTTTCCACAGAGACGCAGTTGTGATTTATCAGCCGAGCAAAACAAGGGGTGCCGCGCTTTACGCCGACGCGCGGCGCAAGCGAGCGACCGGGAAGTGTGCCGCCTGTGTGCCACAAACGTGGGCCCTGTGTCTCCGCCTCGCGTTGATTAACTCCCCGCCACGATAGAACGAGCTGAGGGAAACGTAAGCCGGGTTTGTGTGGCGCGCGGCTGTGAAAACGTCGCTGTGTTTCCCCTCCGCCATCGGTCTTTTGTGTCCATAAAAAAAAAACCACGCGTAAGTGGGAAGCAGTGTCTGAAGGGCCTCGGCAATTTGGAGGTTGGGCCAGTGGATCATGCTGGGATTTGTGATCATGTTACCCAGCCACGGGGGCACCTGGTTTTAGGCACTGCCTGCGGATGGCAGTACGGAGAGTGCTGTAGTTTATTAATGCCTATGTGCTGAGTTTTAATGCCTTTTCTTGGGTGTGCTTGGGCATTTTGGAGCCACAATAACTTCCTCCTCAAATTTATTGGCCAAATATTGTCAAAACACAAGACCCTCTTAAACTGCCGTCTGGAGAGTCTCTGAGGTTAAATAGATGAGGTGGTGTATGTAACACAATATTTTGCACTTTAGGTTTCATTTTCATGGCTGTACATTATTACTAACACACACATATTCATTCTATTATCGCAGCAACCCTCACTCTCTCCCGGTGTCATTTAATATTCCTCAGTTTTCTTGCTCAAATTGTCACGCATGTGCTGAGTAGTTTTTTTTAAGAAAGCCTGTAAATTTGGTTGTTTGCCAAGACAACAAAGATAATATCTCATTCAAGTCAATGACTGTTATTGTTGCAGCACTATCTTCATACAGACGTTTGATGTTGCCTTGAAAAGCATTGCTCTCTATCTTTTCTCAACGAATTATTTCTGTTGGTTTGTTGGCGCCGCAAACTTTGTCTTTCAACAGGGCTTTCCCGGCGATTATGGGGAAAGAGGCCCCCCTGGTCCGGATGGAAAACCTGTAAGTCTCTCTCAGAATTAACGTCCACATTTACACGCACTGAGGGTGCACAGTAATTTTCGAAGGGAGAAGTGTCTGCCAACCCCACCCAGAATTTCTGTGCCAGATTAATTAACCTCCCGTTTGCCTGTTTTAGAATAACTCTGCAGGAAATCCCAGGCTCACTAGTGGGGATTTGAAAAGAAACTTTTCTGTACATTTTTGCACGTTCTGTGTCCATAAAATGTAGCCTTGTTTAATAAGCGATGGTTTATAAAACACCTGTCCTGCATTAACACGCTCACCATTTGGCTAGCTTTTTAGCAAAATAGTGCACAGGTGATATGTTTGACATTAGCCTTTTTACGTAAATAACTAATTAGATCAAATTAGCCGAAATTAAATCCCAATCATAAAATACATCGCACGATGCATTACAGTGGATCGCACCCTGCCCTGTGTACGAAATGACCTGGGATCATTTCTCCGCCTCGGCTAACGTCAGTGGCGAGTGACATTGACCTGTACTTAGTCGCTCGTGTACCCACTCACCCAGCCCGTACTGATGGACGTGTTTGTGTGACACTTTCACCCAGCAATGGGGTGGCACTGCAGCTCCGTTTGTGTCGAACCCTCTCTAAATACCCGGCTGCGCCAGGAGCAGCCGTGGCTGCGGTTAGCCGGCACAATCGTTGTTATCACGGCCAGTATGCAACAGTAACGCTTTATAGTCACGCGTAAATGCATCAGCTAAATACAGATATTCAGCCGTGAATTGGCAAAGAATTGTGTGTAATTAATTTGTATTGTTTATTATTGTTACTGGAAATATAATTTAACGTCACCCATAGCGACTGTTGTGATAATGAATCTGCTCTATAGTCAGAATGTTTACGTATTTGTAATTTATTATTTTAATAATTTCTAGGTCATAGCCACTCCAAGTACAGACAAGCTGATATATGATTCTGCATAGAAAGTAATGCATTCACCAACATATTACTCTGTTTGTTGCACGTACTCTATTTACGTTTGTGCCCATATGCATCGTTTTTCCACTTGAGCAATCTTGTGCAAGAGAGTAACTGGGAGCAGAATGGAAACACAAGTGTATCGTGTTCACCCTCCACAATCGTACAAGCACTCAAATGTGGAAAAAAAAGTTGTGCTGCACTCCAATTAAAGGATTTACTCGTGGAAAATATAATCTAATGAGGCATCGATAATGCACCCCCATTGTTTGCGTCTCACAAAAAACCCCATGAATTAGCGCTTTCTCCTCTTCCTATGTGAGCGTCCTTTCGCCCACACATGAACTCGAGCTTGACCTTTCTCTCTCGCTCTCTCTCGCCATGCTACGCACCACACCAGCGCCGCGCGCGGAAACCGCGTGGCCCGAGACGAATCTGCCGCCCCGGGGACAGTTTCATAGCCACGCGGCTTCACAAACACGACTTCTCACGGTGGAATCTGTGTTAAACTTGTTGCGCTTTGATAATTGCCATTTGGCCGTGATTTGGCGAACCCCCGTATGGACATCGGGTGCCAACTTCAGGCATACTAATTCTATTCAAACCGCGGCGCATTAACGTGCAATAAAAAGCACGCGCAGCCCTTTGTGCATGCACACGGAAACAAAAGCATTTCTTGAGTAAATGCGTTGCGGGTCCTTGTGTCTGAGACCACAATCAAAATAAATGTGACCAATGATGAACTGGCAGCAGGGGGGGATGCATTGAGGCTAATGTGGACCAGATCATCCTCATTATGACTCATCAGCTCTGTGGCCATCGCTCACTGCTGTAGAGTCCAGCTGTAGAAACCATATTTATGAAGCCCCTGTATTTGCATTATGGGCCCCATCTGCTTGCCTAATGCCTACTACACTGACATCTGTATATGAGAATTTTCACATTTGTGTACTATGTTAGCAATGAGATTTTAGATATATATTTATAAGCCAGCAACAGTTGATTAAAATGTGGGTTGTTTAGGGATCTCACAGATACTTATAATTGAATGCATGCTTGAAAGATAGGGGGGCTGTAGGTTCAATTTGGGTAAATATCCCCTTATTTATTTATGGGTTTATAACTCCTGGTGTAATGTGTGTTGAGAATGTGTCATCTTTCATGGGTCGCCCATAAAATAGCTGAAAATATTCTCATCTCATCTCATTGTCAGAAACCACTTAATCCTGTACAGGGTCGTGGTGGGCCGGAGCGTATCCCGGCAGACACAGAGGGCAAGGCAGAGATATACCCATGATGGAACGCCAGTCCATCACCGGGCACTGAGGGCAACTTCGTCTGCAAGCCAATTAACCTATGCAGCAGCATGTTTTTTAGACTGTGGGAGGAAACCGGAGTGCCCGGCGAAAACCCACGCGGACACGGGGAGAACATACAGTCCCACAACACAGCAGCCAGGCCCACCAGTCTCCGCTTTATCTCAATTGAACAGCCCTAGTAGACGTACAACAATAACAAAAGCTATAACAACACAAAATAAATCCTTCAAGTCTTCTTTTGGACAAAATGCTGCAGACGTCCCCATCGTGCATCCACATAACAAATGCCATGGCCTATGCACGCTGGTACATCAAGTGTGACTGGCGCCAACACAGGTCATCCAATAGAAGTGACGCGTGGAGCACGGACCTCCGAGCTGGCCACTCCAGCGATTGGCGGAGAGGTGCCAACCATCTACACTTGTTGATGTTTTGCGTCGTGTTTCATTATTGACTCTTCCTTAAATGCCGGTCGTGCAGCTCGAACACGTTGCAGTATTTTCACCTGTTTTCACGTGTGCCGTGCTTGTGCAGGGCGACGTTGGAATAGAAGGCCCAAAGGGAGTTCTTGGATTAACCGTAAGTACAAAAGAGGGACGCTGCATGTCTGCTAAAGTACGTGTTAAAGGCGCATCACAATAAACGGTCACTGCGATGTATTAACGGGACATTCAGCGCTCACTCAGAAAATCCCTGCCGCGTTCCGCATTGAGCCAAAAACAATCCCCCCTTAAGTCGGAAAATACATGGGACTGTCCAATGACTTGCATAAAGAACAGTGTCCATCAAAAACTGGGACAACGTCAAATGAAATTGAACAGAAACTAAAGGGTGCGCAAAGGAGCGTGTAGAGATGCACGCTGAGGATTACGTTGATGGACAGAAGGGCATTACGCGGTGTACAGAAAAAAACTCGATTCAGATATATTCCATTGAATGTGGTGGACTGTTGTCAGGACAGGACACAAAGCTTAAAGGACCGATGGACAAGACTGGCGATGGAGTAATAGCCAAAAGAGAGACAGGAAAGACAAAGATACCCCGTATAACGTTAACCGTGTTAGAACAAATGCCGTTAACGATTACCCAATGAACCGCTCGAGTGAGTGGGTTACCTACACCACGCGCGGCTACTGTTACCTCCATTTAAGCAATGTTTACACCTTTCGGCAAGTATTCTATTGATTGAGAGTCAACCTGTGGGAGGCCCAGGACTGATTCAGTTTTACTTCATTGGTATTGGCCGTGAGTGGAAATCGAACTCGTAATATCAGCGTCAAAGTGCGGTGTGCTTACCGCTACTGAAGCAACCAGTACAGCTGAGATGATAGCCACCGTGGAGATGGAACAATAAGATTGGCACGTAGAACCACAGCATGGATATGACGTATGATGTTTATGAATAGTTAATCTTCACATATTGACAGTGGGCAGTCTGTTCCAGATTTCAAAAACGCTTCCCCAAATGTTTTGTTTCCAAAGCAAGTGCAGCCTGTACAGGCTTCTGGTCATATGTCAACACAGTGTTCAAAAATTACAAATGTGAACTAGATCACTTCACATTCCCACCTCCTGCCCACACAAACCCTGGGGAATACTGCTGAAGCACACGCGGAGATGTACTCGAAACTTTTTTTTTTGGTAGGAAGTAATCTTTTCTTCCCATTCCTTTGTGCAAAATCATAATTTCTCCTCCATAGTCACTCTTCCTTTCATTAAGAGGCAAAGCACCACCAAGGCAGCTGCATCACAAGCCATACAGTAGCTGGTGATGGGAACCCACTTCTATTATTCCCTTCTCTCTCGGCAATCGTACGTCTGCAGCCTTTACATTTAATTTTTTTTCTTACAAACCGCGTTGACTTGCCACACTTCCCCGAGCAGCTGTTAGGCCTCTCTTTCACTGCGTGGGAAATGGCTATTTGTTTTGGGTCACCACTGCTTGGTGATGGCAATGTGAAATGTGCCTCCGGTTAATGTCTTGAATTCATCATTTAACTGGAAGCCACATAACCCTATATCGTGTTGCGATATGGTCACGATATGTTCACGCAAAGCGTGTCTTGACCGCGTGGATGCTATTTAACCGTTCTAAGAGTTTCATCGTGGCATGGCCATGTGTGCTGGAGCACGCCTGTTGTTCAGTGCTGTGGAGGCAGCGGTTGATTGGTCAATCTCCCTAACTAATTGGGCAGCATGGTAGCGAACACATGGCAACGCAGCAATAGGGTCGATGAACCCCACCGTGTAGACTTCAATGTGTTCGTCTCCTCGTGTGCGCAGGTTTGTCTCAGGCACTTTATTTTTTCCAGTGTGCGAAACACGCTTCGAAAAGAGAACTTGCAAAGCTTACAAATGCAACACACTCCTCAAATACTGCCTTGAGACTCAGCAAGGCTTTCCCGAGCACGTAAGTGATGTCTTATTGAATGTGCTTTTTTTATTTTTTGTTAAGGGTGATCCAGGCCCTCAAGGAATCATTGGACCACCTGGCTTTCCAGGCCCCAAGGTAAAGATAGAAACGTAACCTCCACAATTGTCTCCCTCAGAAGCTGATTACCCCCACTGATATTCAGATAGACACGTCTCTACAGACAAGGGATTTCATCATAGTGCAGTTCATTGCACACACAGTTATTTTATAATATAATTTGAAGTATTTGTAGGTTTACAAATAACAGTCTGTTCGGTTACTTGTAGTAGTACTCATCTCTTTGTCAGAAACCGCTTAGTCCTGTACAGGGTTATGGTGAGCCGGAGCCTATCCCAGCAGACACAGGGCATAAGGCAGGGATATATCCACAATGCGACGCCAGTCCATCATCAGGCACTGCGGGTAATTTAATCTGCAAGCCAATTAACCTATGCAGCAGCATGTTTTTTGGACCATGGGAGGAAACCGGAGTGCCCGGCGAAAACCCACGCGGACACGGGGAGAACATGCAAACTCCACACAGAATGGCACCCGAACTGAGATTCGAACCCGGGTCCTTCTTGCTGTGAGGCAACAGTGCTACCCACTGGGTAACCGTGCCGCCCTGTAGTGATACTAAATGTTGAAATATATCTGCCTGAAAGCGGAATGTTGACGTAGTCTATAGTGCTGAAGGCCATATAATCTTTCATTGAAACAATTAGTTAGGATTGCACTATGCTTTTTGGCTGATACTAACCAATTTGAGCAAATGTGGTTTTTAACACTTCTTAAAAGTTGTGTTAAAAGATGGATTTCAAAGTAGAGTTAAAAATGTGTGGATGAGTTGATGGGTGCACTTAGATTTGCATGTGTTTTTTAAGCCAAAAAAAAACACATTCGCAATTGTAACTCGCGGTTAACGTTACAGGTCTCTTAACGGATGTGCTAAACAGCTGTGACTGGTCTCTTGCAGGGATTCATGGGAAGCCTCGGAGAACCAGGAGTGAAAGGTGATAAGGTGATCTGACAATTCCTTTAACCGCGTTTTGTTTGAACGGTCTTGCGTGGCGATGAGGCTGGTGACTCCCATTGTGTGGATACCTCGCAAACGGATTGTTTAATTCTACAACAACTGGACCGGATAGGGTCAGAAGTGGTCGTTTCCTCCTAACCCTTCGCCTATAGTGATCTTTATAAGACTTTAACTCATTCTCAAGCTTCGTAATGAAGTCTTTGTGATGATTTTATTTCCTGTTAATGATCAGAGTAATATCAGAAACAATTTCTATTAAATGACCTTGGAGGATTGTTTTTATTTATGCAGTTGACACTAGTATCTGAGCTTGGTCTCTTAATCAGTACTTGATACTCATGGACATTTGCAAGAATCTTTATAATATAGATGTTCAGCAGAGTGATTTACAAGTCTCCAAGTTTTTACTTTCTAAGAGCCCAATGTCAAATTTACCGCATATCTGTTCTGGGAATATTATCCAACGAGCTATTTATCGCTCACGTAGGATGTCTTATGTTTGCTAGCTTGTGTTTATACAACAACCCATACACCTATTCCTGGCTGCATAAAACACTTACATTAATTTTGTCTTAGCTTTATTTTCAATTTAAACATTTCCAACATACATGTTACGTTCTCAAGACCAACTCGCCTATAGGTTTAAGCTTACAAATCGGTTTTCTTTAGTCGGGAATTGCATATTGGAAAGCGTTCTAACAATACAAGGCCACATTTGCTTCATTATAGTTATGTAACAGATTGATAAAAAAAAATTCCAGGCAAAGACCAAAATGAAGTTAAATCATGAACAGAGGTCCCATCACAGCTTTGAAGTAGAGGCAATATTGAGGCAAAGCGACCCCACTGCAGTTTACCGAATCTCCACTATGGGGCACTACAAAAAATGGAGGCAATTGGCACCTGAGCGCATGTCCACCATACCTCAGCACAAAGTTAATGAATTCAGCTTTTAATGTCCTTTGTGGTAAGGTTGAAGTCGTTCGAGATTCGTCTTCAAAGCCGACGTTTTCCCACGTCCGCGTGCCACTGCCATAAATGGCGTAAGATGTGGTGTGCATCGGTCTTGGCGCGTTCCTTGTGGGCACGAGCAACGGTGCCAAGACGGTGACACGCGATGAATCATCGTGCGGATTAAAGCGCAGTTCGGAGGCACTGTCTCCGTGCATAGGACTCGGCTTTGTAGAACATGAGAGTCTTCGCTTAAATGCAAACTGTGTGACTGTCGGTGACGTTTCACGGATAGCGACAGCCAATTCCACGTTGACAGGCCTCGGCTGGCCGACACCGCGTCTCCACGGGGTTGGCGAGCGGACTTGTGAGAAAACCTGCGAGCGTTGGGATTTTAAACGTACAGCCCTTTGCCAACCCACTGCTGGATGAGGGCCTGTATGTGAGTCGCGGCGGCCATTTGACTTTAACAACAACAAAAACGTTCTCGTTGCTAATTTTCTGTTCTTATGTCGTTGTCGTTGCCAACATACCGTTGTCTCAGCAGCTCTGTGCGGCGCTTTGTAACCCTCGGGTGAAAAGCGCTCTAGAAGTGCAATTATTATTATCCTTTACCATGTTGGTCGGTGCAGGAGGGGAGCATAGATTTTGAAGCCTTTTGGTACAGTACAACATTGCATTTTGCAGAATTGCTTTCTGCTGACTACTGCGTAACCCCACAGTGGCCATTATCACTTCTTATGCGTTGTCAGGCACCCATACATGCACCATGGCTGAAACTTGCATTTCCCCGTACGTATAGTGAAATGAAGAGCATCTCAGGTTATTTGGACCATAGGCCCAAGCAGTAATTGGTACCAGCTAAGGTACCAAAACCTTAATGAGTGTGGATTATTTAATAACGGCGTGCGTTTTACACGGTTATCACATCAGTTTCCACTATTGGTTACATCAAGAAATTGGAACCGCTATAGTTATGCCACCACAGGTGGTCCTGATAAGCGAAATATCTGTTCTGGGCTCATGGACTAATTTGATTATAGGCCTCTCCTGAGTACACAGACAACATAATCGAGTCCAGAGAATGTGGTTCTTGGGTTGCTTCATCTCCTTATTGGTTGTTTGAACCCATGGCTTAGTGGCAAACGTGATTTTTGTTCCTTTACTTGAAAGGTTATTTGCCTATTTGAGGACACAGAGCGAGACTGCGACTACATGTTCAGGCCGGAGCGGAGCTGGCTTCGCCTGCAACGGTTTCGGCAGCTACGCGACGGCGATGCCTCGGTCTGTATGGCGACGTCTCCTAACCCCACGCGTGTGGTGTGTACCGCAGGGTGACGAGGGGACGGCTGGGATCCCCGGCGAGATAGGCTTCCTCGGAGACAAAGTGAGTGGAAACATCACTCGAGAGGTGCTCGGTTTATCTGCCTGACGATGCCTCCAGCGTGGGAGGCGAAATGTTGTGGGCGAGAGAGAGAGAAAGAACACCAGACCCGGCTATACTGACAAAACAATCCTCATCACACATTGAGCCATGAAACACCGCACCAGTACCTCCATGTAATGATAAAAAAATATCTATTTTGAATTGGTTTTTCGGTTATGGAGACTAATATCCGGCAGAGTGGTGCAGTGGTAACATCTGTGCCTCACAGAAAGAATGGTTCTCACCCGAGCAGGTTCGATCCCCGCCTTGAGCGCCTTTCTGTGCGGAGTTTGAGTAATTCTCTCCCCCTGTTCTGCGTGGGTTTCCTCCGGGCTCTCCGTTTCCTCCCACAACTCCAATAAAAATACTCAATATGGGGCCGGCAAACTGCCTGGCCGCCTCCTCCGCCTCCTCTCTGTGCTCTCCTCGCGCCTCTGAGTCGTTCTCTGTCGAATGAAAAGCTTCGACAGTGAATGAGTATGTGCGCGTTATAAATGTAAAATTATTATGTTATCCAACAGAATTTGTTTAAAGTAAGATCTAGACTGGTTTTGTCCATCTGGGTCTCACCAGCAGTGTCCGGATCCTCAAGCCATTTGTGCTGGGTTATCAAATGCTATTGACAAACACTTTGGTTTAATGACTTGGTTTTGTTCAACTCAAAAAAAACCAGTGCTGGATATAAACTCATTATATGCTGTTCTGGACCATTTTTGCTAAAAACGTATAAACTGAGAAGAAGAGACACTACACTTGATCTTAGTCATAACCCCAGCTAAAAACGTATGAAGGCAGAACTGCAGTCTGTGTCTGCACAAATAGATAAAACATTTTCAATCATTGGCATTAACATCACAGGAGCCGCAATTCATTTAAAATCCTTGCTTCTCGTGAAGTATAAAACTGGAGGATTTTGCAGTGCTTCATGTGTTTTTTGTGGGTGTTTTTTCTGTGCTTTTTAGAACGTTTCTGAAAAGTTCTACATTAAGGGCAAACAAACTAAGATTGTTGGTTTGAAATCTTCATTTTGTGAGTGTAAAAGTGACAGAGTAAAGCAGGGTGCTAACACACTTACTTTTCTTGTTCCAGACCAGCATATGCTGTACATACCGAATCATCCTGTAGACTCCAGATACCTCCGTATACAGTTCGTGATGAACGTAAATGGCTGAATAATCGTACTTAGAGTAAAACGGTAATAACAGTAGTGGCAGGAATTGAAAGCGATAAGTTGAACTGTTTGACAAATGCGTTTGTTAAACTGCCTTTCCCCACGCATATTTTCTCCAACTTGCTGTGCTGCTCTAAGCATGAGCCTGACGATTGGGCCCTTGCTTTACTGGTCTCCGTAGCTCCGCTCTATCAAGGCCGTGCTGCAAATTCAATACGTGGCAGTGACAGTTGTGAACATCAAGGATTTTTTTTTTAAATCTGAATGCGTGCCAGAAAATGCTGTGGGCACCTAACATAAACACAGTCGACCGTGCCAAGGTATCAGAGAGCACGTTGTTTGGACCTGTCAACTTGGAATGTTAATATGCTCCAGAATTGCTAATGTAGCTAAACGAGAGTGGTAATCATTATATAGACGTAAGCGTGTGTGGAGTGCGTGTACAGTTTCCCTGGCACGTTGCATTTCAGGGTTATGGTGGTCGGTTGCTCAGGTTTCGATAACTCAACATTGTTTTACGGACACTCACGCAGCACTAAAAAAATCCGTTGCTCTACCTCTGTGTGTGGGGGATTTGAACAATGTGGCCAGGAACGGAACTCAGGTCACAGGGTTCATAGAGCATCGCTGCAATCAGCACGTCCCCACTTCACACCGGTGTATCAATATCGTACTATGCAGTACTGTCAAAAAAAAAGGTTTGCTGGCTGGCTGACGCACAGGCAGGCGGTTGCGTGGCGGTGACATCACCGCGCACATCTGCGTGAATGTCACCCACCGCATGCGGCAACAGTGAGCGGAATTCACCCACAGTGCTGATGTGACGCCACCTCTCCCCCCACCGCCCACGCCGGCTGCGTACATGCCACGCACATACCGGGGTCAGGCCCAGTTGCGAATAAAACTACAATAATTTGACGGCGCTTTGTCAATTCGCTGCTGAGTGAGGGGGCCTCCCCACGTCGTGCGGGCTCGTGAAGGGGCTGGGTAGAACACGACTAATTCAGATATCCTTCACCTTTGACCTTAGCCGTGGTAGAGAATTGTATTCAGGTCGTGGGGGTCACAGTCCACTGCTTTAACCACTGTGCCCCCATTTGACCGAGCGCCTATTAATCTTATTTTGGCAGAAATTTCTGGACACTGCTCGGGGAAGAAGTCCTAAGAAGCGAGTATAAACCTAGGCTTCCTGAAATGGCCTTAAGAGCCCTTCTGTCACCGAACAGAGAGCGTCTGATGAATTACAAATCCGCTTGAAAATAAATCTTCACCCGTTGCTTGATTTTGACGTGAAGTGTTTGTACTTTAAAGGGTGGGCTCAGCAAGCAATGAGCAGCCTGCATTAAGTCCCTTCCCACCAACGCAGACAGTTGGGGTCAGTGTGAGCATTGTTTTAAAACAGGACACGTTCCCCATGGAGAACTCATTCCATCAAGGATTAATTTATTTGATTCTGCGGGGAATCACAAGATAACCTCAAATACCTTCTGCTGTTCCCGAATGGCAACACAACCCCATATGCAGTTAAATAGAATTATATCATCTTGTGCTGTAAATGTCTCTGTAGATGTGATTTATGCGTGCGGTATTGGTAATGATACTAGTAAACTATAAATCAACATGTCCACCGATCTGTTTGGCTGCAATACGCTTGCCAAATTTGTGACAAATAACTCTGTAGGGCGGCGCGGTGG
>JAZEWT010000010.1:23048704-23062059 GCA_036362905.1 Mordacia mordax
GAGGCGGGAATCGAACTGCATCAGGCAAGATTCTTCGGGCATTGAATGAAGTTCCAGTTTTACCAGTTGCGTTATAACGCACCGCGTCATACTTCCCCTCTTCCGTGCTTGCGAGAAGATGCCATTGTCCCGCGAGGCATCCTGCTCTTGCGCTTGGAGGCCGACAGCGCGAGAGCGGCGCGGCGACCTCCGCGGCGACCTCCGCGGCGCCCTCCGCGGCGACCTCCGCAGCGACCTCCACGCCGCCCGGTTCGCGCCGACGTTCGCTCACGGAGCCGCGCGTGTCTCGTCTGCGTGCGCAGGGGGAGCGAGGGGGAGTGGGCCTCCCTGGGCCCCCTGGAGAGAAGGGAGCCACGGTAAGCAGTGCGTTGTGGCGCACCACCGCTTTGGTAGGTGAACGCTGGTCACGCGTTGTCCGCGGGGCCTCGGCTCTCACACCGTACACAGACCTCCGAGCGCTCGTTTCGCTGTAAGCGCTGCTGCCACACGTAGCGAACAGGAATGCACTTGCGGATAATTCATCGTTAAATGTTATGGCTTAGTAATTGTGTTTTGCTGTGCAGATGTCGCTGTGATTCAAGATTACTTCACAATTATCGGAGAGTTTAAATTATCG
Source organism: Mordacia mordax (assembly GCA_036362905.1). Classification (NCBI taxonomy): domain Eukaryota; kingdom Metazoa; phylum Chordata; class Hyperoartia; order Petromyzontiformes; family Petromyzontidae; genus Mordacia; species Mordacia mordax. Next base: position 23,049,321 of record JAZEWT010000010.1, read on the forward strand.
GCAAATGTTGGTTGCAACTGCGTTTTTCTTTTGAACAATTACACATCATTTTTGGTAAACTTATTTTGTTGTTTAATTTATCATGGTCGTACGAAATTGCCATTACACATCCCAATTTTAGTGCTGTCTTGCTGCGCATTGCTCGTCACGTGCAAATTAATGAATAATGCTGCTTTGTCGAACGTCCCTTATATATTACGCGTTACCGTAAAGCTTCCAAAAGAATGCGGAAATATTATTGAGGGGGGGGGGGGGTTCCCGAAAAGTTTCAGGTTTCATAAAATATCTCAGCATCACACGTGGCCATAAACGGTCTTGTGTCGAATACAGCGCCCTTTCATTCAAACGCTATTTCAGTGTCCTAATGTCACGCTCCAGAGATCCCAGCAATGCACGTCGAGGAGTGGACCCTAACTCTGGCACGCGGTTTACATGAGCATTCCACATGCCCAAGTGCCAAGAGGTCAACAAACTCTGTGTCCAGCCTTGCCCCCTGACCATGAATGCCATGGGATAACAATTTGGTATTGCCACTGAGACACCGTGAGTAGCAGGAAAGTCTCTGGTTCGGCTGCATTTCTTTGTGGAGTTTTCATGTTCTCTCCCCGTATCAGCGTCGGTTTTCTCCAGGTACTCCATTTTCCTCCCACAGTCCAAAGACATGTTGCTGCTGTCTAGGTTAATTGGTCTGCTGACTAAATTGCCACCAGTGCCCTGTGATGGACTGGCAGCCTATCGTTATTATAACCCTGCATTGCACCCTTTGTCTGCCAGGATAGGCTTTGGATCCCCATGACCCTATAAATGATTAAGTGAGCACCGATAATGAATGAATATTAATTATAATAATTGCACTTCTAGAATTTCATTCACCCGAGGGTCACAAAGCGCTGCATAGAGCTGTGGAGACAACAGCATGTCAGCAACAACAACAGCATATCCGCAACAACAACGACATAAGAACAGCAAATCAGCAACAATAACGTTGTTCTGATGTAGGTTTTCACAGCTCGATGCATGATGATTGCTTCTAAAAGCTGCTCTCTCGGGACAGCCGCGTCGATCGCTCCCTCTCTCCCCATTGCGACGTTTCACCTCGCACATTAGAGACTGCACCTGAGGATGCCTCTAACGTGCGAGGCGAAACGTCGCGAGGAGATTAGGAGCTGTGCCGACTCGGTAATTTAGTGTGTAAGGTTAACTGGAAAAACGCTGCCATATGTCTGGTCCTCTCATGTAAACACCTAACGCAGGCGGGAAGCCAACACACGCTTACGGTCAGAGCAGTCTACGCTTTAATGTAAACTATGGGCTGTGTGCAAGAGGTGTTTATAGCCCATTACATGGAAAGACCTCTGAACACAGAGGCTTCAAGACGGAATCATTATAATAAGAAACCCAATAACCACAAGGGTTTCCTCTGGGCTGAAGCTGCCACAGTACAAAAGCTGATGTGCAGATGACAAATGACGTACTGCCAAAGGTTAGAGTTGCAGCAGGCGGCTTTAAAAATAATTAGGCCTACTGAGGATGCCTCAAACGTGGGAGGCGAAAATTCGTGAAGGATAGAGGGGAGCGCTCAATGCGGCTATCCCGAAAGAGCAACTTTGGAAGAAAAATCATTACTCATCGAGCCGTCAAAACCTACATCAGTTTAATCGATTGATCTATCGGTTATTTGCTTGATAAGTAGGGTTGATAGATGGATTACACGAGGCTTGAGACATGTTTTAATGACACTGAGCGCGAGGTGAAGGAGGGTGGGTATTGATGACATCATCATGGCGTGTCATCACACTGAGAGGGTGTAACTCCCGTGTTTTGGATGCTGGGTCCTTTGATGTAAGCTTTTTAAAAAAAAGTGCCAATTAACTGCTTACCTTAAAGATCCCCCAATATTTTAAATATTGATTTAAAAAAAACATCTTTTTTATTGATTAATAATTTTAGAGACTTGTAAGCGTTCTGATGAAATCGTGCCGGTCACTCCACGCGGCTGTGTGTTTGACGTGTTTATATACAGTGCACACTGCACGTGTTATTAGATAATGGATGGAGTGCATGCGACTTCCCGTTTGATCCATTAGTTTCCTTTGAAGTGATGGCTCAAGATTTCCACAAACAACTGGAGAGGGGGTTTTTTTTCAGTAGCATTAAAGACAGATAAAATTGCCTCTATTTGGATCGCATTTGCAAATTTAATATAAAATCGAAATTCTATCTGTGAATATTTTCACATTAATGTTCGAAGTAGTGTTTTTTTCTCTCTCATTTCGAGTCCTTGTGGATTTTTTTTTTCAGAGTTTCCCTGGCGCGCTTCCCTGCGCGCAGCGTCAGGCGTGCTTCCCCGCGCGCAGCGTCAGGCGCGCTTCCCCGCGCGCACCGCTCTTCCCCTCGCGCACCGCTCTGCCCGCCAACAAACCCCGGCCTCTCGTCCGACACAAGGTCTCGGTTGGGCGCGCTAACGAAACGTCACTTACCGCCGCCGCCGCCGCCGCCGCTGCCGCTGCTGCTGTTGTTTGTGTCGTGTGCAGGGCTATCCCGGACTTCCAGGAGAGCAGGGACCGGTGGGGCCCGAAGGTCCACCGGTGAGTGATACGCGCGCGCGGCGGCGGCGGCGGCGGCGGGGCCGAGGGAGGGAGATGCAGAATTGGAGGCCCGTCCTCCCATGCTCCTTCCCCATTCTTACTTAACAAGAGCCTTTTTGGCCGTGCCAGCTAACTGGATGCACAATAAGGCACTGTTCGTGAAGCGAGGAGGTGGGAGGAAGTGAGACCTCAAGGGGGGAAGGTGTGGGGCAGGGGTGGAGGGGGGGGGATGAAACGGGGAGTGGGGGTGGGGAGCGGTTGCTTTGGCGGCTGCGGTGTGGCCCGGCCATCGTCTGTGACGTCGTAAGAGAGTGAAAGACATCCGAGATAGAGATTTTAGCCCCCCCCCCCGGGGTGGCAGCCACTGGACCTCTTGTTTATTTGTACTCGGCGGTGCCTGCAGCCTTGAGCCACAGAGCCGGCCAGTGTTTGGTAAAAATATCCCCTCCGCTCTGCCCGTGAACCTGCGCCGCCTCCATGTGCACCCGGCATCGGTCCCGAGCTCGTGCCGGCCTCTGTGTTGAATTTAACGTGTGCCGAGCATTGACCGTTACTCGCCAGCTTGGGGTTTCCTTTCCGAGGCGCGCGGGGGAGACGGAGGAGAGCGATAAACGTACGCGCATGCTCTGCTTCGTCAAAAATTAATTACAGGTGTTTAATTAAGAGTAGATCGAGCGTGACCGTAATTCCTTGCGGTCGTACTGTTATTACACCGGAGCGTGTATTAATATCACATTAGCGGGGCTTGTTGAATAAGTAGCTTGGCTACTGAGCAGCCAGCTTGCCTTGTGCCGCTCTGGTCTGGAACGTGGCTGTGAATCCTGCTGCCTTCACTGTCGCCTGTTCCTGATTTTTCTCTCCTCGCTCCATCATTTAGGCTGTGCCTCCTAATTGTTCGTGAATTGTCAACCCGGGCCATTGAGCCTCTTCTCGCTAAAGTTGGGATGAGTTTCACAAAGCTGAGAAATTCTACTCTCAGGTTTGTGAAGTCCAGAGACTTGTGATGGGTTGAACTCCAGCTCGTAATCTTGATCGGTCTGTATTTGTTCAAATCTTCCAAAGCTGCAGCTGTATGTACAGCGAAATTTGGACATTTCAGACACGTGAAGTAAATTTGTACATTACCCATATTATTAACAACTGTTTGCGGACGCACAAGTACCTGCATGCTCTTCGTAGACAAACGTGTCTTCAGCCACCCTGTGTTTAAACCCAAGTCTCATCCGTTCCACCTTACCCGAGATCAATTTAAATCCACAGTCGCCCCTCGCAGAAACCTTGCGTCGGTAATTTTCGCTTTGAAAGGAGACTGCACAATAGGAGAGTGGCTTAACCAAAAACCCCAACATACAGGACTCGCATGAGATGGCCTTTAATCTTATAGGAGTGTCTTGTGGATGGAATGTACATGAACACAAAGCTTTGCGTGCCATCGGCACAAAGAAAGGCGTGAGAAAAGGGGTCAGTATATTGCTGTCATAACCTAAGTACACACACTGAAGCTGTCGAATTATCGTTGAACGTAAACACTGCCCCTGAAAGCTCATAACGGTTTAATGAACGTCGTGCCAGGCAACTGAAATAAAGAATCCTTGCGAGAATCTTGTGGTGTGTGTGGAGAGAGGAGTGTTTTGATGATTGCTTCGAAAAGCTGCTCTCTCGGGACAGCCGCGTCGATCGCTTCCTCTCTCCACCTCGCGACGTTTCGCCTCACACGTTAGAGGCCTGAGGATGCCTCAAACGCAGCTTTTCGAAGCAATCATCATGCATCGAGCCATGAAAACCTACATCATTACGGAGGTGTGTTTTTTTCATGAAATATAATCTCATCTCATCTCATTGTCAGAAACCGCTTAGTCCTGTACAGGGTCACTGCGAGCCAGAGCCTATCCCGGCAGACACAGGGCGCAAGGCAGGGATATACCCATGATAGGACGCCAGTCCATCACCGGGCACTGCAGGCAATTTAGTCTGCGAGCCAATAAACCTATGCAGCAGCATGTTTTTTGGACTTTGGGAGGAAACCGGAGTGCCTGGCGAAACCCACACGGACACGGGTAGAATATGCAAACTCCACACAGAAAGGCACCCGAGCCGAGATTCAAACCCGGGACCTTCTTGCTGTGAGGAGGAGGCGACAGCGCTATCCACTGGGGGCCACCGCGCCGCCCCATGCAATATAATGTTGTTTCAAAACAAGGAATGTACACGCACATGGGCTGAAGCAGAGATTTGTTTTTACTCCATTGACGTTAACCGCCCGCTAAGGCTTTGACAGACAATCGCTGCTTGTCAGAAGGCACACAGACACCTGGCGCTCTGTAAACTTGTCAAAGAATCGTTCCCGTATTCAGCAGAGCTCTGGGAGCTCTTGTGGAAAGCCTCGCTGTTGTTTCGAGGGTGAGATCTTTTTTCTATGCACTGCACTGACGCAACACCAAGATTTTTAAACGCCGTGAAAGAGGAAAATTATACAATTGTTCTTCGTAGCAGTAGATCTTTATCCAAATTGAGGAATGTATCCAGAATGATCCTGATCAATATATTGTCAGCATTGGATGAGAAGATACTGCAAATAGCATGGTCTTGTAGGATTAGGCTACAAAGGTAGCCACGATTTCTAAGTGCAGCAATTCATGTTTGTGTCGATTTGTGTAAATCTATGTCACTCCTTCAAAAGCCTGTGTTTTCTCCGAATATCCATGTCCTTGCTTACGCCAAAGACCTAATAACTGAAATGGCCAAACATCTTATTGCAGGTCCTTTCTGAAAGAAAAAAACCCAGTGATGAAGCTCAAGCAAAGTATGCTTGTGCAAAGCAGGGCATTCATAATATTCCGCTGTAGTTAAATGCACGATTCCAGTCGTGTTTTCCCAGTGCTCAGTCATGAGCAATAGCTTCGTCCATTGCTCACTGTCTTCCTCTTGGACAAACTCGCGAGCGTTCAGAGAGGGCCCACTGGTCACGCTTACTTAGCCTCCTCATTTATGATCATTTATTCTTGGCCAAGAGTTTCGCTGCCATTGTTTCTGCTTTCTGAGAACAGATTTGTGTGTGTGTGTGTGTGTGCTGACTGTACCATGCTGCCGGTTAACGTGGGTTATTTTTTTTTAATTGCCACATTTTCCCCCACTGTATGCATGGCTCAGCCAAGGTTGATATTTTGCACATGTCTGTTTTTCTCCTGTGGTTAAAACATTTCCAGCACATCAAAGTGCGGGTCATGTGACGGTCTCGGCCAATCGAGGGGGGGGGGAGAGAGGTCCGCAGCCAAACACAGTGCGACCCCGGAGTCAGCTGCATTCGTTTTCGTTTGTTATTCTTTCATAGAACACGACATTTAAATTATCACCATTATTGCCGTACGACCAATTGTCCCGGAGGAATACAAGCATCTCGGTTTTTTTTTGTGTGCCGGGGAGCCTTTTATCTGCTCAAGAGTAGGAATAGACAGTCCGCGATTATAGCAATTGACAAGAGCATGCGTCGGTCTCACGTTGTACGTGACGTAATTAATTATCCCGTGCGAGACGTCACCGGTGTCTTGGGGCTGCATTTGAACTGTTAAACTGTGAACCTCGACAACACAGAGAAAACCAAACAGCGCAGCCAAACGTGTGGGTTTTAACCGGCTCATCCATTCACGTGGCCACTCTCCTCATCCCAATTTCTATATTGACCGGGCAGCCCTGTGGCCAAGTTCGGGCTCGCTTTGAGGATCGCTTTACACCCTGATTAGTTCTGCCCGGGTGCAATATATCTTAATCATCCCGACCTGTCAAGGCGCTGAGTCTGCCTCTTCACTGCTGTTCATTGCTGAATGCCTACCTTGTGCCAGCTATGTGGCACACGGTGGTTCCCTGCCCTCTCTCTGCTGTAAGGCTCTGATCTATTGCTGCTTTCAGGGTCCTCTGCGGGTTGAAGGTCCACTCATCTCTTCCTTCTTTGAGACAATTTTAAATGATGAGCGTGCATTTTTTTTTACCTTGCCCTTTTCACATTTGTGCTTAGCTTCGATTATGAAGGAGCTGGAATTTCGAATGCATTTAACGGTCAGCTATGGAATTTCGGAATGTTTGAAGTGAGTTACAATTACCTAAAGTTACTGATAATATGATTAGCACGCACACAACACTGCTTTAAATAATTGCCCTGGCCAGCGTGGTGAAGAAAGGTCTAAACAACCCATTATAAACACGATGTGAGTCAGCCTTCATCCTGTAGTCGACTCGCAGAGGCTATAAATATTCTACTTTATTTCAGACAAGGCATTTGCACACGATTAACATTTTTATCTGGTTCATTTTTTGAAACACCGCATCAGTCTTCATTAAAAGGCGGTCAGGTTAAACATAAAGCTGAGGATGCCTCTAACGTGTGAGGCGAAACGTCGCGATGGGGGAAGAGGGGGCGTTCAACGTGGCTGTCCCGAGAGAGCAGCTTTTCAAAGCAATCATCATTAAGCTATTACTTCTAAAATACATCAAGGCTCCATGTCACCACTACCCTCGTGTCTCTTTTTTTCATCAGTACATCTCGGTGTAACGATGCCAAATACATCTGCTTTATAACGAATCGTGTGTCCAGCACAATAGCCACTGTCACCGTTTCAGCCAAATCAGCAAACTGCCCATTCTTCAGTTGTTTGCCTTCTATCTGCCCAGTAGCAGCGCAGGGCATCAGCTGGCCACTGACTAAAACAAATACCTGATGCCACGATCACAAACGGAAACGGCCACTGGGTGTCACGTCTGTGCAAATATTGCAAATTTGAAAGTTACCGCGAGCTTTTGAATAATGGTGACCATAATGAACCCGCTGTTGCTTCGTGGAGGTCCCCATGGTGATGTAACATAGTCCTCTCAGCCACGCTGCCACCGGGCAAATGATTGGCACGCACGGCGTGAATACAGACGTGGACACTGATCCCAACGCCGAGTGCTGAGCGATAGGAGCTGATTTTCCAGTCCGATGAATGCGGAGGCCATGTGTGTTTGCCCTTGGCTCCTTCGGTAATGCAACAGGTAGTGTAATTGTTTCAAGTTTATTTGAGCCGTCTGTTCGGAAATATCTCCAAAGGCATTTTGTCTGCTTCGGACCATAAACCCTTGATAAACCGAGTGTTTGTTTTTTCAGGGAAGGCCTGGGCTGCCAGGCCGCAGAGGACCCCTTGGACCCAAAGGGAAAAGGGTATTTCACGCCCATTAATTTCACAAATTACCGCGGAAATATTTCAACGTTACATATTTAAAGCACGTTCGCTCAATGTGGATAGATTGCGTAGAGTCCTGATGGATAAGACATTTTTAGAACAAATGCAGTGTGATAGGCATTGTGATTCTGTATGGAGTTACGCATATATTTTGTGTTATTGTGTACAATATTTGCTGTATGTGAGACTTAAAAGAGATTTTAATTAAGGATTTGAGAAGTAGGTGTGAACCATATTTTTACATATATTGCATTACTCAATGATGTAAAAACAATCTACAAATTATGTTTGCATTACAAGCGTGCAGTTTAAAACAACGTCCCATAAACTTTTTTATTTTTTACCATTATAATAAATGCAGCATGTGTATTGGTAAATAAATTTCTATTATTGCTACTATATCAATAATATGGCTCCGCTAATATAATAACACTGTCAAAACATATCAGATGCTCCGTATGCTTGTAGACTTTTCCATGCTTGTAAAATGCTACCAGTTGTGAATATTTCCCATTCAAATATATTTTTCTTCTTTGCATTTTACTTTGAACATTAACTCGAGTTTACAGTTGTTAATAGGAGCTCTAGTTTGCCCTTAACGTTGTCTGCGATACAGTAGTCCATGTAGTTATTTAATTAATAGCCGTGAACAGCTGACGCAGCCAGGAGGAGCAGTGGTGCCTCTGCGCAATGCGAGAGTGACACCTGCTGATGGGGACTGTTGTATGGCTCTCTGATTGAAGGGGCCGAGGGGAGAAGATGGCCTTCCTGGAGAGCCGGGGGCAGAGGGTAACAAGGTAAACCCTTTGCTTCCCGCACGAAGCCAGACACTCATTAAGAGAAACTGACAAAACATCCCATTCTGTCAGAGCCACCCTGATAGCGAGTCTTGAGATTTAGTGAAGAGGCTCTGCTCGGGAAATAAAGGGCATTGTTATGATTATCACGATGACGTTTATCCTTGAGCAGACAGATCAGCGAATGAGAGGCTGGAAGGATATTTTAAATCCGGACCGATTTGCGCAGAAGAGGAAATGGGATCCCATTGCCTCCCACGTTTAAACTTTACGAAAATATTGTTTTTTGTTAAAGTAACAGCGAATGCTATTAAATTTACCCACAACCTGAAAACACTATTTCTTTTTTCAAAGTTTGCTTGATAGGTGTTTATCAGCATAGGATGCTATGATATTTTATTTTAATTTGAATTATAAATCTTAACTTAATTATATTTAATGGGCACTGTGAAGTGTAATGGATGTAAATGTAAGTAGTGATATACGTTAGAAGTTAGCTTTAATAGGGTATGGCCTCCTGATAGAAATGCCGCATTAGTGTTAAATAATAACACTTTAAATAATACTTTAAGCTATAATAGGAATGTTTTTTTTGCATCTCGGGATTCCAGTAACATAATTTCATTCGTGGCATTGTGAGGAATGACAACCTGTGCACCCATAACTGCACGAATGTCTAAAACTTAGAGAGTGAGATGTGTTGACATCTGAGCCGGGCTTTTCTCTACTCTGTCTCACAAAGAGTGGATCATGTGGCATACAATTGCTCGCTGTGTACCATTCCATACATTTGCTGACCACAACAATTTGACACATGCTCATTAAAGCCATTTGGGAGAAGACTGAATCTTCCACGGACACCAGAGGCAGTCGCACCCAAGGAGGAAAATCCCAGACCGTGTCCTTCGTGCACAGCCGCGGGCTGACTTACAAATGTCCAGAATCATTGAAGAAACACAAGCAGTTTTTGGATTTGGCTTAAAAACCAAATGTTGTTGTCTGCTGACCAGAATTAGCTCAGTGCTGAATGTGATGAGCCAGGAGGTGACAGTATAGCGAGCAAGAGGTGATATCCACAGTTAGATTTTGCTCAACGGCATGGAGTCTGTGGATTGGATATATTTTTGTGGAGTATTTTCCACTCCATATGCTGATTTTCTCCATATGTGTCAGTTTTATGCCACATTCCAGGCAATCATGAATGGTTTTGGCCAAACATCCAAATACGTAAAATGAGTTGTGAGACTCCTAGATAAATACATGTACAACCCTTTAGTAATCCACTGCTGAATGAGTTCTTTCCTGTATTGTAAATGTCATCATCAGTATCAGTACCCGCTTTATCCTGTACAGGATCGTGGGAGGCCAGAGCCTATCCCAGCAAACAGAGGGTTCAAGGTGGGGCTATACACAGGATGTGATGCCAGTATATCGCAGGATACTGGGGGTAATTTACTCAGCAGGCCAATTAACCTAGGTAGCAGCGTGTCTCTGAATGGTGGGAGGAAAACGGAGTACCTGGTGAAAACCCACGTAGACACAGGGAGGGAGAACGTCCAAACTCCACACAGAAAGGCACCCGAGCCGAGATTCGAACCCAGAGCCTTCTTGCTGTGAGGGGACAGCACTACTCATTCCGCCACTGCTGTCATGGAGGTTACTTAACCGTACTTTGTCATGCTGATCTGAGTGGTTTGAGAAGCCAAGGAACATAGAAGTCCACTACAAACATCTCATCTTCTCATCTTTCTGAACATGGCCGATGCATATATTCAACAGACACCGTCTGGTTAAAGCAACGCATCAGTGTTTGTGTGATTGACAAGGCCATCTTGTTCCAAGCGTGTAACACATTCTCTTGACGTTAAGATAATGGGGAACATTGCTTAATGATGGTAGTGTCGTAGCAGCAACTGCACGGACCTCTGATGTAAAAAGTCACGAATCTTGGTTACCAGAGTCCACTAGGCCAGACTGCATAGCACCATTGATGTTCGTGTGGTAGTAGAAATCGAAAGTGTTGACATTTCATAAGAGCGATAAATCAACAGGAATTAAATCTTGCATTAGACATGGAAAGCCTTGGTGTTGTGCAGATAAAATTTACACTCATGAAGGATTCGAAACCATTATCCACAGGGCAGACATACATATATACATATATATGCTCCATTATATATAAATGCGAGGTTATATTATACTAAAGCATTACAGGCCCAGGTGTAATTGAATTCCCTGAATTAATTGAAGCCACTGACACACGTAATAAGCGGCATCAATGATGTCGATTTCGTTTCTCTTTATGGAATGTTTTGATTATTTGCCTCTCACAAACATGCGTTTAATCCTTGCCAGGGTCCTGTTGGAGATGCCGGTGGAGTTGGTATTGAAGGATTTATTGTGAGTAATGAAATCCCTTAACAGTTGCTTGCGCGAGGCACGCAGACGCCGCCATCTAAAAATGCATTTATCATTGCCTCTCACAACATGTGTTTTGCGTTCAAAGAATTGTTTACAAGTGTATGGCAGTGTGATGATGCATGGTGTCTTGGCATCGTGTTGAGAGCTTGCTGCTGTAGAGTAAAGCATGTGCGTTCTGGTGTCATTTCAGGGAAAATCAGGCGATCCTGGGGAGAGAGGGCCTTTTGGATTTCCAGTGAGTATTTGACTGGGACATAGTCCTTTAAGGCCACCAGCAATATCATGTGCCTAGTAACATAGGTTTGCATATGTTTATCATTGTACTAAGCTTTTACTTATTAAGAATTGCTCTCTATAGACGTTCTTCCAGGATCACCGTGTCGAGTTTTTCACCTTTCACACTTGATATGGCTATCCTGAAATTGCATGGAACAATTCTCTCTCACCGCAGAGCAGTTTTCACACGTCCAGAGTACATTTCTTGATTGGTTGGTAATCTTATGTGGATGACCGCCATACACAAACCTCTTGCCATCGCACTGCAGAACTGCGTGAAGGGCAGTAGAGGGCACAGTGGGGAAGTCCATCGCTGTACTATACGTCTAGGCTCCAGTTTATCTGCTCCTCGCCTCTACCGACCCTTGCTGACCAGTGCGGTGAAGCATCTTCAAATAATCCCCATGACCCACAAGGCATCAGGAGACCCTCAGCAGCCCATTAGAATACCATGTGAATCTACCAACACTGCACAGTTTGACCTACAAAGTTACATTTGTAGGTCAGAAACAGCAAGGTTGTAAACACTATGGTAAAGTTCATTTACAACGAATTCTTGTACAAATGTATACGCATAGATAAACAAATACACTCAGAGAAGCAAGTCAGCATAAATTTCCAAGTTATAATTTGCTTATTGGTCGGTTCCTTTGATTCACTGGAATCTTCCCCTTTGCTCAACAATCCGTTCACTTCGAGACACTCATTGCTTTCACTTTGTTGGCGTTTGGTTGGCCGCTGTCCAGCCACAGAAGCAGTGGTCTTGTGCACGCTCGATAAACGTCTGGCAGGTGACGAGGAGGGGCTCATGAGAACGAGTGGCGTTTTGTCATTGGCAGGGCTTGCAAGGAACACCTGGTGGAACGGGCAGCAAGGGAACGATGGGACCACCCGTGCGTGCGGTTGCGTTTATTCATTTCGACGAGCGGCGGGATTCACGTGGTCGCACAGAGAACGCAGCGTGCCCCGAGACAACGCGTAGTCAAAGATTCCGCTGCACTTTGCTGCCGTAAACGACAGCGCTCTCGCGTACGACCGTGCTCCGCTAGAGGCGGTGGCCGCGGTGGCTCGCGTGGCTGCCTGTGGGGCAGGGGAGTGGGGGTTTGGAGGGAGGGGCGTTCGTGCAGTTTATAAACTTTACAACGAGCAGATAACTTTTATTCATGGGGGGTTTTTTTTATTTTTTATTCGGCCAAGCCGCCACTTGGTGGAATTTGCACAGAAGCTCAATGACTCTAGCACGTGCTCTCACATTATTATAATAATTACCCTTATTTATATAGCGCCTTTCATACACTCCCGTGCAACGCGATTAACGGACAGTCAACATTTTAACCGTACAAATTAAAATGCTAAGTAATAAAAATAAGTGTTATGCTTGGACTTTAAGATCTTGAGAGAGGGAGTGCTTGTGATGGACTTTGGCAGGGAATTCCACAGTGGT
>JAZEWT010000010.1:23070951-23106716 GCA_036362905.1 Mordacia mordax
GGGGGGGGGGGGGGGGGGGGGGGGGGGGGACGTCTCCGTCTAGAAGCAGCAAACGTGAGCGCGTCCGGCAGTGTTTCTGATAAACGGTCTGGCAGCGGCGTCCGGCTCTCGCGGCCAGATTTCGTATGAAAAATAACCCACGGAGATGATAATAACCACTGGCTGCTGGAGGCGCGGGGGCCTCCCTGCCAATGAGCGTTATCAAGATGAATGGAGCTACCGTGAATGAATAAGCGTACGCTGGAAGTATATAAATAAGAAGCCACATCTAAACACTGCTGCCCCTCCTTGGCCGTCACAGATGTCTTGACAGCCTCCCATGCGCTTCTGAGTGCCGAGTCAAATGCGAGCTGGCCGTGAAATCTTCCCTTTGCGGCGGGGTCGAAACACGTGGGTTCCTGTGTCGTGTGAGCCGAGCGGCCACTGGAGGGCATCACGCTCACACTGTGGGTGGAAGCATTGGCACCCGAGATCGGCCACCCCCTCTGCGCACTCGGACATTGCATTTATGGTCATGATTCTATTAATAATTATTATTTTTTTTGCGTTTAAAGAGCGACTTTCACCCGAGGGTCACAAAGCGCTGCACAGAGCTGCGGAGAGAACGGCACGTCAACCGCAACGACATTAGAACGGAAAATCAGCAACAATAAAACAATTTTGGGGGGGGGGGGGTTTGTATTAAATTCTACATTCTTTGTTCACATTGTGCTGAATGGTAGCACCTCTGAAGGCTGTACAGGGGTCACCGCATGAACCCATTATAGGAAATGAAAAATATTAATTATTTTTTTCCATTGCCGAGTCAAATATCATGAGCTTAACAATTGATGTTAATTACGATTCGACGCATCATTACATCCCGAATGAACAAGCTCTCCACCCGTGCGAGTGAAGAATTAGCAATCAGATTTATTGCCTTCAGACACAGCCTCTAGAGTGAAACCTCTTGAAGCTGGGATCCACTTGAGCAAACGCTCATCACTGGCAGAACGCACGGTAGACTTAGCGAGTCAGAGAAACTCGACTCGGTGAGTTTTGTTGATAACTAACGTCCGCGACAACGAGAGTACAGCTCGCACCCACTCATTCTGGAACGTTCATTTATGGACCTTGCTAGCAGAGTGCCCGCACTACGGGTCATCTTGCTCTCTCAGCGTGGTGTAACACGTTCTTTGGACGTCTCTTGTTAATGGCCTGTTCTGCTGACGTGATTGCGTTGACCTAGATTTCTTCGTGGATCAAGGCAGAAAAGTACTTAGAAGAGGGTTGATGGTACTGCTACATAAATGTGAAATATGAAGCTGAAATAGTGTTAACCTTTCAGAAGCATCATCAGTATGTGGAAAGCAAAGCTGAATTCAGGCATAAATTCCTTGGTGTTGTGCAGATAACATGTACGCTTATGACTGATTCGAGCGTCGTACCCGCAGTGTGGACATACATTTGTGAAAGCACTTTCTCGATTACATAACGATCATATCATTTAGTGAAAACCATTTTAAACCTCCTCACGCCGAATAATATTTTTAGCCACCGCCTAAGATCCCCTACATCTTGTGCCACTCCTGAGAGCACTGTCTCTCGCTCTCTGCTACTGACGGAGAAGTGGCACAGTGACAGTCCTGAGAGCAGTGTCTCTCTCTCTGCTGATGGAGTAGTGGCACAGTGACAGTCCTGAGAGCAGTGTCTCTCTGCTGACGGAGTAGTGGCACGGTGACAGTCCTGAGAGCAGTGTCTCTCTCTCTGCTGATGGAGTAGTGGCACAGTGACAGTCCTGAGAGCAGTGTCTCTCTGCTGACGGATTAGTGGCACGGTGACAGTCCTGAGAGCAGTGTCTCTCTGCTGATGGAGTAGTGGAACGGTGACAGTCCTGAGAGCAGTGTCTCTCTGCTGACGGAGTAGTGGCACGGTGACACTCCTGAGAGCAGTGTCTCTCTCTCTGCTGACGGAGTAGTGGCACAGTGACACTCCTGAGAGCAGTGTCTCTCTCTCTCTGCTGCTGGCGGAGTGGTGGCACAGTGACACTACTGAGAGCTGTGTCTCTCTCTCTGCTGACGGAGAAGTGGCACAGTGACACTACTGAGAGCTGTGTCTCTCTCTCTGCTGCTGACGGAGTGGTGGCACAGTGACACTACTGAGAGCAGTGTCTCTCTCTCTCTGCTGCTGACGGAGTGGTGGCACAGTGACACTACTGAGAGCTCTGTTTCTCTCTCTCTGCTGCTGACGGAGTAGTGGCACGGTGACACTCCTGAGAGCAGTGTCTCTCTCTCTCTGCTGCTGGCGGAGTACTGGCACGGTGACACTCCTGAGAGCAGTGTCTCTCTCTCTCTGCTGCTGGCGGAGTACTGGCACGGTGACACTTCTGACAGCAGTGTCTCTCTCTCTCTGCTGCTGGAGGAGTACTGGCACGGTGACAGTCCTGAGAGCAGTGTCTCTCTCTCTCTGCTGCTGGCGGAGTACTGGCACGGTGACACTCCTGAGAGCAGTGTCTCTCTCTCTCTGCTGCTGGAGGAGTACTGGCACGGTGACACTCCTGAGAGCAGTGTCTCTCTCTCTCTGCTGCTGACGGAGTACTGGCACGGTGACACTTCTGACAGCAGTGTCTCTCTCTCTCTGCTGCTGGAGGAGTACTGGCACGGTGACACTCCTGAGAGCAGTGTCTCTCTCTCTCTCTGCTGCTGACGGAGTAGTGGCACAGTGACACTCCTGAGAGCTGTGTCTCTCTCTGTGTGCTGCTGGCGGAGTACTGGCACGGTGACACTCCTGAGAGCAGTGTCTCTCTCTCTCTGCTGCTGGCGGAGTACTGGCACGGTGACACTTCTGACAGCAGTGTCTCTCTCTCTCTGCTGCTGGAGGAGTAGTGGCACAGTGACACTCCTGAGAGCAGTGTCTCTCTCTCTCTCTGCTGCTGACGGAGTACTGGCACGGTGACACTACTGAGAGCTGTGTCTCTCTCTGTGTGCTGCTGGCGGAGTACTGGCACGGTGACACTTCTGACAGCAGTGTCTCTCTCTCTGTGTGCTGCTGCTGACGGAATAGTGGCACGGAGACACCCCTGAGTGTACTCTCTGTCTCTCTCTGCTGCTGCGGAGTGGCACGGTGACACTTCTGAGAGCAGTGTCTCTCTTTAATCTTGCGATCGACCGAGTGATGGCACGGTGACACTTCTGAGAGCAGTGTCTCTCTTTAATCTTGCGATCGACCGAGTGATGGCACGGTGACACCGCTGTACCTGTCACTGCAGGGTGTCCCCGGTGCAATGGGAGCTGAAGGAGAGGAAGGGCTTCCTGGGTACCCGGTAAATATTTTGCGATGCCCTCTTCCCTTCCACATCCATACGCAGTTTTATTATAGTGTTATTAATAACGATGACATTGATGTACTTTGAGAGTTTCAGGTAATTCAAGTAGGGCAGCAGGGTGGTGCATTGTTGACATTTACGACTCACAGAACGAAATTCCTGCCCGAAAAAGTTGGATTACTGCCCAGGGCGAATTTCTGTGTGGAGTTTGTGTGTGTTCTCCCCCTGTTCTGCGTGGGTTTCCTCCGGGTTGTCCGGTTTCCTCCCACATCTAAAAAAATAATCTCATCAATTAACCGACCGATAGCATCGTAATATAACGCAGTGTCTGGTAATGTTGACGCCGGCTGCATGCATGGCTGTCTTCCCCTCACCGCTATGTGGTTTCCTCACTACACAGTCGCCCTGGATGAGAGCATCCGCTAAATAATAATTAACAATAATAATGATGCAAATGCATGAGACACCACGTGGTTTATTTTATTTCCCCACACTTCGTCGTCGGGAATTTCTATAAAATCCTCTGTTGTTGAGCTGTTGTGTTGGGATCACCATGATGAACGTACATCGCATCCTTCACAACGTTTATTCTTCCTCAAGCCTAAACGACTCGAAAGAATATCTCTAAAGAGCTCGCATGTACCGAGCCGTTAAAACCTACATCGATACACCTGTTAATTACATTTTGAAACGTTAAAATTATACGTAAGCATTTTGTTTAATTTCGCGTATAACTCTTTTTAGTTCTGCATTTCCGTTATAACTTTGTTTTTCTCAGGGTCACCAAGGACCCATTGGCTCTTCTGGGCCACCAGGCATCAAAGGCGAAAAGGTAATCATCTCTCTGTTTCACAAGTTGTAACTGTCTTATGTAGCAAAGCAACTGTACATGAGGTACATGTCACCGCTCGATGTGTCTCAGGATCTTCGCAAAACAACTTCAGCGCTCATCCCCCCTCTTCCCCCAACCCTGTTGTGTTTTTATTTTCATAGAAAGCGACGGGAAACCCCGTGAAATTTCCAACAATAGGCTCCGTATTATGGCGGCACGGTGGCCCAGTGGGTAGCGCTGTCGCCTCCTGACAGCAAGAAGGCCCCGGGTTCGAATCTCGGCACGGGTGCCTTTCTGTGTTCAGTTTGCATGTTCTCTCCCCGTGTCCACGTGGGTTTTCGCCGGGCACTCCGGTTTCCTCCCATAGTCCAAAAAACATGTTGCTGCATAGGTTAATAGGATTGCAGACTAAATTGCCCGCAGTGCCCGGTGATTAACTGGCGTCCCATCGTGGGTATATACCTGCTTTGCGCCTTGTGTCTGCCGGGATAGGCTCCAGCTCACCGCGACCCTGTACAGGATTAAGCGGTTTCTGACAATGAGATGAGGGGCTCCGTACTGGACGATTAACGTATGACCTGTAATGTCGGGCACCAGGCTGGCACAGCGGTAACATCTGCGCGTTAAAGAAAGAAGGTCCTGCCTTTGGTTGTTCGGTTTCCTCCCACAACTCAAAAATTACTCATTAATTAATTAGCTGATTACATCGTAATATATAGGAAGCAGCGTCTGGCGAGTTAGCAACGGGTAACCGTTTCGCTAACTTCCCCACTCCACCCCCTTCTGTGGTCTCCTCACGTCCCCATATATCCACATCTCGTCCATGACCGGATAAGAAATGGGCAAGTTGTGAATTGTACCAGCGTTTATTTATTATTCGTACCGTACGTTAGAAAAGGTGAAAAAAGAAAAAAAACTATTTCAGCGTCAGTACCCATTGTGCGTTTTTTTTTAAGTGCAAGCATGCTGTAGTGTTGTCTTTGTGTGCTCTGTGCTTTGTATGTTTAACCAGGGACACACCGGAGAACCCGGAACACAATTCGGCCCCCCCGGACCAAACGGCCTCATGGTACAAACACAAGTCAGCGACAGTCGTACAGGACACTGCACCGCGGTGTCGTGGTATTGTCGTGCGTGACACCGCAGTTAAACTGTCACACGCTGACAGCAGTATACAAGTGTACAACTGGACGTCAGACTTAAGCGGTGCCATTACCTAAAGTGTCACCGATTTTAATATTTTTACTTTCAAGGCCACGGTGTTTTTAAAGAACGTGCTGATTTTTTATTGGTTATTTTAAGAATAGGGATGCAAAAGCAGTAAACTGCGCTGCACACTTCATATATATTTTTAACACAGTGTTTATATACAGTTATAAATAAGGATGACTCGTTAATGTCATTAAAACCTGTCGCTTACAGGGCCCAGTTGGGCCTCTCGGAGAGAAGGGAGAACCTGGCGACATCGGATACCCAGTAAGTACCGCCCATAATCGTCTCTCCAAATGTTACCCAAAACCTTTCTCATTCAGGAAATGTATTAACATCTATCAGGGGTGGATGCACACGTTCAGCAATACGAGATAACTGCTCTGACCTCTGAGTGGCCTGGTTACCTCAATATTAAATCATGCTTAAGTCTATAAACCAACAACAAGCCTATTGATTTTCAGCAGAGTTTAATTGACCAAAGTAAACCCTCTGCCTTGGTTTGAATTCGTCTGAGTCCGACCTGCAGGATGTGGCCCATGAAGCTCATTCTGCTCGTTTTCCTGGCGTTAACAGGAGGCAGGACGCCCCAAATGCCACGGGGCCACTCAGCGCAGCCCATTCAACGAGAACCATTACAATAAACATATACAGCGTAGTGCACGGTGATGCATGATGATTGCTTCGAAAAGCTGCTCTCTCGCGTTGTTCACGAACGACGCGGCTGTCCCGCGAGAGAGCAGCTTTTCGAAGCAATCATCATGCATCGAGCCGTGAAAACCTACATCATTACAGTATCGTGTACACGCTATACATCTCTGTCGACATATACTACGTTTAGACAAGGCACAAATCCGAGTGCGTATTCCATGCTCTCATCTGCCCTCACCGCTTATCTTTCTTTTTAGACAACAGGCTGGAGCCAAAGAATTTCAGGCCAAATTTGCTTCCCAAGGGGTTGGCTTAAATTCTCTTAATCAAATCTGGGAACGAGTGGAAATTTGTCATCATTACAGAACATATGTCATCCAATAATTTGTAGGTGGTGGAACCATTATAATTATTATTAATTGTTATAGAGCAGATGTCCTTATCCAGAGCGACTTACTTTATCACACACAGATACGCTTCATAATAAATACAGAATAAATACTAACAGTTGCCCAACATTGCAAAATGTCAAAATGCGGTCATCAGAACTGTCAACAGAGGTTTTATAGATGTGTGATGAAGCAGTTTCTGAAGTGTCGTGAGTGACCCTGTGGTCCTGATTTCTATTGGGATGTCATTCCACCGTGATTTAGTCAGCGTAGCCAAGCAGCGAGCCCAGGAAGCCAGATAACGGAAGCGTGGAGCCTTGGGAGCCAGATAACGGAAGCGTGGTACATTTCTGATGTCATGTCACGATTTTGTCACATTTCCAGTACTTGACTCTTGCCATTGAGGAAGCCCTACACGGTGACATTTCCAGAAAGAAAGAAAAAAACAGCAAAATAAAGCGACAAACCTTGAAACCGTGGAAATGCTGCTCTTCCTTGAACAAATTCGAATTCCCCTTGTGCTGTAGATCAGGACGATTCGACCGCACGCTTGTCGGCTCGGTTTTGCCTGTCCACGGAAACTCGGTGAACGTGTGTGCGCTTGTTGTTAACTGCAGGGCCAGCGTGGGGTTGATGGACCACGGGGAGCCAGGGGGGAGCAGGGTCCCGTCGTAAGTCGCGCTGCCAACACCGCCGTTCCGCATCTAGACACGACTCGGGGTCTCACCAATTCGTTCCATGGCCAACTTCGCCGAGATTCATTTCTACTCACCACAGTATGCTGACGCGCCTCGTGGTTGTTACAGGGTGAGCCGGGTGAGCGGGGATATCCAGGACCAAAGGGACCTAAAGGATATGAGGTGAGTTTTTTCCAAAACAATACCTGCAATGTGCTGACTTGACAAATCTCAGTTCTATATTGCCATACCCCGTGGCGTTTATTGGTGCAGTCAGACTGAGACCATCAGTTAGCCGCTTGTGCCTCGATAATGGGTAGCTGCCCATTTTC
Source organism: Mordacia mordax (assembly GCA_036362905.1). Taxonomy (NCBI): domain Eukaryota; kingdom Metazoa; phylum Chordata; class Hyperoartia; order Petromyzontiformes; family Petromyzontidae; genus Mordacia; species Mordacia mordax. The sequence continues at coordinate 23,078,346 of JAZEWT010000010.1, forward strand.
ACACCCGTGCTGGTGAGTATGACCTGGCCTCTGTTAGCCTCTTGAGTGAATGTATCCGTGTAGATTTTGTCTGGCTCACTGTATGGGTATTGCTCAGAAGGGCCACTCCTTCAGGATAGCTCTGCTGTTCGAGGCGTCGTCAGGCTATTGTGGCAATCCTTCCAACGTGGAATGTGAAACGTAATGAAGGAGCCGGGGAGGGGAGGAAATGCTCGACACAACTATCCCAAAAGAGCAGCTCTTGCGAGCGTTTATTCTTAAGTCACTGACAGCCACATGCAACTGCCATAGTGAATTTACAGTGGTAGCCAGTGAACCTCAGACCACCTGGAGCGTTTTACTCCCACATGGAGCAGCAGTAAGCCACTTAGCCACTCCGTAAGGGCATGGGCCAGCCAAGTGAGTGTACTTTGTGTTCTTATATAATAATACTATTGTTGCATTACCTCACATTCATGGCAGTGGTGTCCAAACGCTTTTACCCACAGGGCACGAAGGGCAAAGCTGGCACACCAGGAACTCAGGGCAAACCCGGACTTACGGTATGTTGTAGGCCTGCAGCATCCTCTGGTAAAGTTTATTTACTTCTGCCATCATCATCATCATCAGCCATCCACTGCAATTTACTGCCTTCCAGTTTGTCATGATGTAGGCTTTCACGGCTCGATGCATGATGATTGCTTTGAAAAGCTGCTCTCTCGGGACAGCCGTGCCGATCGCTTCCTCTCTCCACCTCGCGACGTTTCGCCTCACGCGTTTGAGGCATCCTCAGGAGCCTGAAAGAGCAGTTTTTTCGAAGCAATCATCATGCCTTCCAGTTTGTCTGTGGTTCCTCTCACCTCTCAGTCGCTCTGCTTCTTCGAGAGTGAGTCAGCACTGTGCGTGCGTGTGTTTGTTTCAAATTTAAGTTATTATTACGTGAGTTTGAGTTTGTGAGGCATTTCAGCGCCTGGAAAATGCAACTCTTTACCTTCTCACTCCTCTACTTGGACCTTCAAGATGTAAAATGCAATCATTGTCGCTGTGTTTTTCCTCACACAGGGCCCGGTAGGGCCTCCTGGGCCACGGGGGTTGCCGGGCTGGCCCGGGCCGGATGGCGAGAGAGGGCTGGAGGGCGCGCCAGGCAAGGATGGCAAACCAGGACCACCCGTAAGCGCCTTTCCCTCGCAACAAACCGCGTCACTTGTCTGGGATCCCGCGCAAGAGAATTCAAAATGCCGCAGCGCAATTGTTGGCGAACGCGCGCGAGATTATGGAATGGTAAACCGATGATGGGGTGGAGCGGTAGTGCCGCGAAAAAACTTGGCACGTTTGGGGCCAGACTTGAGTCAATGCTGGCCCAGCGGTTCTGACCACATCGCGATATTATGCGATTACTGGAGCGGTGCTGAGCGCAGCAACTTGAGTTTGTCTGTCGGGCTGATGACTCTATCGTTGTTACAAGACGGTTTGTGAACAGAGAGATGATGCGCTCATGCAGGGCGAGTGCAGAGCGTGGCAGCAACACATTCATACGAATGATGCAATTGAAAAACGCACCACGCAGAAAGTGTATTGTTTTATCCATGGGAGGAAGACGGAGAACCCGGAGGAAACCCACGCAGAACAAGGGGAGAGAACACAAATTCCACACAGAAATGTGCCTTCGGCAGGAATCGAACTGCCTCTGGCAGGATTTTCTTTCTGTGAGACACAGATGTTACCGCTGCACCACAGTACCTTAGTGGCTGTTGATCTTTTTGTTATCGAACATTGGTTTTGATTATTTGAACTATTCCTAGTTAAAAGTTGCCTTCTAGATTTAAAAAATAAGAAAATAATGTAATAGTTTGGTATACTTTTAAACCAATAATGAAATCGTTTGGTCTTCGTTGCTTTGCAGCAGTTTGTGGTTTTCCGAATGTATGTTTCATAGTACTGTTCCTTATTTGTGGCTTCGAAGAATGTCTTTGTAAAATTTCCAAGATTCTTCAAAAGGTCCAGTGAGTGGAGTTTATTGTGTTCCGTTTATTATAGACATCCTCCATGTGGTGTCTAGTGACGAATCCCAACTCGGGCATCAGTAAACCGATTGCCTAGATAGAGATGTCTTCTTTAAGATGGCAGTGTCCCTTCACTGACAGCCTCAGGATACGCGGTTTGATCTTCGCTAGATATTTATAAAGTTATAGAGAGATCCATTTAAAGCGCTCATCGATGGACAATATGCAAGCACATGCGCGCACGCTACGTGCCCTGGCACACGTGTATGTAGCGCATGCTATAACCACACGCAAAGAGATTCCCCCGTATAGCCTTTAACGGACTGTAGCGTTAAGTGCTGCTAGTGAGCAATTGTAACGGCCAGAACGGCACACCAGCTGGTGAGTGTCCAGCGAAAATAACTGCCATTCACCACTAAGTGGCGGTGACATCACCACAGCGCCTGTGCCTGACCAAGTGCACTTTGAGGCCATGTTAAGTGTTACAGGTTCACAGACAGGAGGTCATGGGGACAGGCCCAGGTGCCATAAGCCGCCTGACTAAAGTTACTGGCAGATGCACCACCTACGCACACACACAATCACGATGTGCAGAGGTACGCACCGCAGTGGACACACGTACACGGAGATATGGAGCTTCAGTGCCTCCTGCCTTGAGTGAGGACTATTATTTGTGCAGTGTTGATGTTAGCGTTGCCACCTGTCCTGGTTTTCTTAGAATCATCCCATTTTTTTAGGAGGGAGCTGTCCCAGAAAATCTGTGGGTTTCCATGAAACAAGTCATTCAAAGTCAAGTTTGTTTTTGCCAGATACACCGAGTACAGTCCTGTCTCTCTCTGACTCTGTTTACCCCCATGGTTGTGCCCTCGAGGTGGCAACTCGAATTGCCGTGTGTTTTCACGGCTCGTCCGTGAACAATTTCCATTCAAACTATTGTTTACTTGCAGGGCGACGCAGGCAGTGTGGGTCAACCTGGAAGAACAGGACTGGCAGGCGCTCCAGGAAAAGCAGGGAATCCGGGGCAAGCGGGAGCAGCTGGGCTCATGGGAGTCAAGGTAAGCCCTGATCGCCGGCCGCCCGCACCGCCAGAGAGGCTCGTCATGGACTGTCGAGCGGCCGCGGTTCACCCTGCTCGCGTTGGAGGCGTCGCAAAGGAGAGCGGAAGAACCATCGACACGGCTGTCCTGAAAGGGTGCTTCTGAAGAGCGATTCTCAGAGATATTTCACATTCAGTTCAAACGCAATGAAACAAATGCCACCCCTGATGGATGTGGTTGAGGCGGTGGTTATTAATGGTCCCCCTCTCTAAGAAGGGGGACCGCACCGATTGTAATAACTACAGGGGCATCTCGCTCCTCAGTGTGCAGGGAAAGGTCCTGGCAAGGATCATTCAACATCGCCTCCTTGCCAGGCACGCTGAGGAGAGGCTGGCGGAACCCCAATGTGGTTTCAGGCCAGGGCGGTCTTGCACAAACGCCATATTCTCTGTCCGATTGCTACAGCAGAGATGTAGGGAATTCCAACAGAACCTGCATCTCTATTGACCTGGTCAATAAAGCAGAGATGATTGATGGCTAGACCCCACAAGGAGGTGGGGTCTTACCATCAAACTCACTAAAACCAAGCACCTGTCTGGGTATTCTGTGCCACCGTATACTCCACCCCTCAGCTCTCCATGCTCCGTGAGTGATGGAGCAGTTGTGGAGAGAGTGGATATGTTTTCTTACCTTGGCAGTGTGCCTATGGCCGGTCGCTGTTTAGCAGCAGAGGTTGCGTTCCGAATTAGTCTGGCGGCATTATTGTTTCATCGGCTACATAATGCTGTGTCGAAGCTGTCCAGCCTTTCGCTCCATACGAAGCTTCGAATCCTCTCAGCTGCAGTCATACCATGTCTTCTCTATGCTTGCAAAATGTGGATCCCCTTGGTGGAACATCTGCATCATTTCAAAACTTTCCGGCTGGCCTGCCTACGCTCCATCCTGGGTTTAACCAAGTTGGATTGTGTGAGGAGCTCATAAATTCTCGAAAGATCTGGACAAAGTCCCATTTGTGAGCTCTTCCAGCAGGCAAGGCTGCAGTGGTTGGGTCATGTAGCCCACATCCCAAGCCACCGCCCAAGCAGTTATTCTTTGGCCAGTTAGAAGGGGCCAAACAGGCGTGGCACGGGCTAGAGAAGAGGTGGACTGATGTGGCACAGGAGGACCTGGAGCTGAGTGGACTTGCTGAAGACTGGTACCAGCGGTGTCAAGATGGACCTCTGTAGAGGAGAATCGTGAAGGACGCTACGAGGCAATTGGAGGCAGTCGCCCTCCAACAACAACGAAGAATAGAGGAGCAACGCTCACAACAACGAGCGGAGCGTCGGGTGGCTAAACACAGCCATAACACCTGGGTCCGTGTCTGTACCTCCTGTCAGCGAGCCTTCGACACTTCACGTGGCTTCAAGGTGCATACGGCCTGGCACAGGAGCCATGGTGACGTCACCACAACTAAGTGGCGAATGGCGGTTGTTGTTGTTGGTTATTAATGGTAATGCTTGGGTTGCCACATGTCCTAGGTATTGTTCTCTCATTAAAAAGTCTGTCCTGCAGAATACACTCGTGTTCCTTGAACACTAAATGTATACAACAACCACTGTTCAACACTGTGCAGTGGTGACGTCACCACGGTGCTTTTGCCAGGCCATATACACCTTGAGGCCAAGTGAAGTGTCGAAGGCTCACTGGCAGGCGTTCACAAAACAGACAGACCCAGGTGTTATGGGGTTGTTAAACGTATATGCACAGGGCACCAGTGCATACACGCACATGAATACACCAGACATGCAATATTTTTTGTCAGTTGTGTGATTATAAAATTGACATGTGTTTCCCCTCCGTTCCTGTGTTTTAAAATGTTCCGCCTCCCGCACTGGTAACCTATGCTTTGGGGACGGGGGTTGGCGTATGACGAAGATTTGTGAAACTTTGAAAAACCATTGTGATTCAAGGTTACCAGGATATATATAGATTTTAATGGCCCGTTGAGTATTATCCCATATGCGGAGCTTTTCTCCAACATGCCGAGCACATCTGAAAAATGGATTGGCCACGTGGCACAATGACTCGCTGCTCAGTGAGGCATTCAGAGTTAGATGAATTATATTATTATTACGCACCTTGTTTTCGTTCTGCCGCACAGCTCGCTCGTCTGTATGCAGGTTGTACCGTATGTTGTTCAACAGCATGCTGCCCAGTGTTTCACCGCACATGCTGGGAGCTTTTTTCATGCCATTGAATAGAAACTGCATGGAATCTGATTGGAAGCTCTGAGCACTGAGCGACAGCAGCAGACATCGTGTTGAGGAACACGTGGGAACAACTCGAAAGCACATTGAGGAAATAGCTAACATCGTCACCATCGCACTAAGGCATTCGATGATGGCATTGAAGCTCTGAACCCGGCTAATAAGTGTGCATTTATACTTTGCACATTCTGTGATGTCAGCATCCACATTGGCTACTGCTAGGAAAATGGAAATATCTCTGAGAGCGGCCAATTATTCCGTGGCTAAATGAACACTGTACCAAATTTATAACTTTTGCTTTGCCTGCAAAAAAAGAACCCTGACGCTGATAGCTTTCTGACTGCACCCAGCAGGCCTTGAAAAACAAAAGTTAAGTCTGGCAGTTGCCAGGTGGGATGTAAATTTCCCTTTGCACAAGCACTGAGGTGCTTACAATTACACAGCCCGTGCATTGATCCACTTACATTTACACAGCTCACGCACCGGCGGATTATGTTTTTTGTGTGCATTGCACGGAGGCACTGAATTAACACATGGCTCCGTGTGTTAAGTGACACAACACATGCTCCGTGTGTTATTGAAACAACATATGCTCTGAGGAAGTTGTTCCTTGATATCAATTACTCTTTATAACAAATCTCCCTCCCTCTAATCGTTTTAATGAATTATCGTGATTTATAGTCAAGGTTGATAAAATAAGAATTTCCTTTTTTTTATGCCTTTTAATGTTTCATTTGTGTTGTAAATCCGTGTAGTTTTCGCTTCTTGTTTGTGCAGTTGGCTGTGCACAGTTAACCTCGACGTAGTTTCAGAATATTAATACAATATGCTTGTTGTATAAAGTACAACATGTGCATATGCAAAATGCAATTCATATATCACAAGCAGAAGAACACATGTTAATCTATGAAACAATGCACTGTTGTATGCCTATCAGCTGTTCGTTAAGTTATGCCCATAATGTACGCAAAGTTGATTCTTTGCTTCAGTTGATAACATTCCGGCCTCTGAAGATTCAGAGTTCCAGTTTGACAGCCATGTAACATCAGAGTAGATGAAAGCAGTGAATGCATCAGCACGAATGTCTGTTAGAGATCATTTTGAATGTGTCTGTATTTTTCTATGTCCTCCCATGTGCCAGTCTCTATAGCACAGGGAGATTCACTGATCGGACCCTGCTTTATCGTGTTATGACACTGCAATTGCTTTATTACTGGGTAAACACAACATTGAGAGGTGCAAACATGAAAATAGTTCATAGAGACAAACGTAGCACGTTTCTTTGTTTACACGTATACATTTAACGTTGCAACGTATTTGTTTTGTGATCTTTGAACCCTGACGTGTGTAGGGTGATCGCGGAATGGATGGGCAACCCGGAATACCTGGGCAGCGGGGAATTGTGGGCAGCGACGGCCCACAGGGCAGCAAAGGGGAGACGGGACAAAAGGGAGAGCTGGTAAATGTTCCAACCCAAAAAGGAAGCAAGTTCATTAAACACGTGTGGAGGTATCACGCCTGTTTCACGGGTGTGAATTTATGCCTGCAGCAAAAGCTATGGTTTTTTTTCTCCTGTTAAATCTCGACAGTTTGTCGCGATACTTTTTTGAGTAAAGTACTAGTATATGTGAAAGTCACACCACTGTAAGATTTGATTTTACGTAAGCTACTGAGCAAGGACCATTGCCATTCTGATCTAATTATTAAAGCTATTGTAATTACACTGAGATGAAAGAAACTAAGCCCATGTCAGTCTGATTAGTCTGATGCCCAGCATAATTTCAGCAGCTGCTGTTTGAAGGCAAACAAATGTTTGACCAATTTCGATACACGGTGTCTCATCATCAGAGTCAGGATTAGTTTGAGTCATGACGATCAAATGAATTGTGGTGCAACGTAACATCTGCACTACGCAGAAAGAAAATCCTGCCCGAGACAATTCTATACCTGCCTCGGGTGCCTTTGTGTGTAGAATTTGTGCGTTCTCTGCCTGGATTGCCTCAAGGCTCTGCTCTTTCCTCCCATTAAAACAAAAACCCACGCTTATGAATTTAATGAAAACATCATAATATGTAGGACGCAATCTCTGGCTGCATGGCTGCCTTTCCCCTGTGTGTCTGCGAATTTCCCGTGCCTCCGTGTCTGTGTCTCATCCATGACCAGGCGTGAACATTGTGTGTGTTCTAAACTGTAGTATTATTATTGTATAAAATATAATTTAAAGTAAACATATTTATTCAATACTCAATATTTTGTCCCCAATGCCATGCTTACATTCTGTCATACGTACATGCAAATTACATTTCTGCATCTACATTAAGATCCACGCCATCGAGTTGTTCATAGTGTGCCATAGAATGTTGTGACATGCAGTGTATTTGCTCGCATGAGGTTCTGTAAATATGCAACAAAGCCAAAAATTAAATCTGTACATGTTACTGCGCACTCAATGAATGATAAATATCCAAAAATGTGAATCTTCACAGGGGGACCAGGGTGACCAAGGACTGTTTGGCTTTGAAGGCTTTCCTGGGCCAAAGGTGAGATTAATGTTGTTCCATAAGGCTTTCAGGCCCTCTGGCTAGGACTGTTGATGCGGCTCAATGTTGTCGTGCCGGGATGCCGACCTGCGCCTGCTCAGGAACATTTATTCCTTCCTTGTTTGTTTAAAAATATTTTCTTTCTTTAAAATCACTTATTTTACGTCCTATCATTTATTGCTAATATTTGACTTGACGTTGAACTGTCCCAATGTTGTTGTTGACATGCCATTCTCTCCACAACTCAGATTTGTAAATAACAAAAAAGCCCCAATAAAAGTTATTTTTGCGATAATCCATTCTCATGTCGTTGACATGCCATTCTCTCCACAGCTCTGTGCAGCGCTTTGCGACCCTCGGGTGAAAAGCGCTCTGTAAATTCAATTGCTATTATTATTGTGAAATCGGCTGCGTTCCAGATCAACTCTGCACGTGAATGATTGAAGAGAACCATTCGTGTGATTTCTCGAGTTATGTGAAAGTGTCCAGCTTGTTCACAGGCTGATTTGGCTGACGTTGACCTGTCAACCTACAACTGCTGTCTCACACGTCTGGCACGTCTGGCTTTAACAGGGCCCCACCGGGGACTATGGTTTTTCTGGCTCCCCTGGTCCCACAGGCCCGAGTGGCCTCACTGTAAGTTACTAACAGAGAGTGGGGTGCACCGGCGTTGAGTGGGTGATTTGTCAAGGTTTTATTTTTGAACAAAATAGCCTTATACGTAGGTTTCCACGGCCCGATGCGTGAGAAACACTCTGCAGGGCTGTTCTCTCTTCACGACGTTTCGCCATTCCACGTTGGAGGCATTCTCAGGCGCTCTGAGACTTCGAGACTGCAAGAGAAGGAGTGCGAGAGAGGGAGCGTTTAACATGGCTGTCGCGGAATAATAGCTTTGGAAGCAATATTCAACTGACCTTATAATGCATTCAATTTCAGAAGCTGAGTGCGTTGTAACCTGGTTGTTACTGAGATGGGTGACAGATAAGGCTTGCCAGTCAGTGTGGGACTATGAAATGGTCAGGAGATGGCAGGCCTGAGTGTCACCTCCTCGTAATGCGTGCATTTTAGAGGATGCTTCCTTGCTGTAATAGTTTGCGCACTAGCACTTGCAGTGGCACGTTTCTTAAATCCCACCCCACCTCTGTTCACCCAACAGCAAACGTGGGTACAGCGCAGGTAATTAATAAACAAGTCGTGTGTGCTGTAGTAATTTGTGGGTTCTCCCGCTTCGTTCAATACGTTCGGCAAGTGTAGAAGAGTAGGCCAAAGTTCCCTTGAGACGCGCTGTCAAGAGCTCTGCCTAATGGAGGCCCTTCCTCCTGCAGTGACGAGAGTGTGACAACTGCAGGGCTGCACCTTTACAACCGTGCGCTGTTATGGTGGAGGAGCGGCTCTGGCGTCGCACAAATAATGGGTGCGCGTGTTTGCAGGGAAGCCGAGGCATCGTGGGACCGGAGGGACCCATCGGGCCAACTGGCCGGTCGGTGCGTCTCACACTGCGCCAGCCGCACGCCGCTGCGCTCACGTTCACGCGCACGCGAAAGCGGTCGCGGGTGCCTAACGTCTTGTGTCTCAACGCGTGTCTCTGCAGGGCCTCAAGGGGACGAAGGGACAAGCGGGAGAACCGGTAAGCTTTCGTGGCCCCGCTGGGGGGTTTCAACGGCGTGTCGCTGAGCCGGCACCACTGAGCACGTGGGTTCAACTCCGGGTTTCAGTCACCGGTGATGAAACCAGGGTCCCAGCTGTGGTGATTTCATAATCGCAGCCCATTCACCACCAATGACTTCGATATCCGCTTTTGTGGACCGTGAAGGATTGCACTGCTCTGAGTGAGACCCAAATCGATGCCTCATATCCCGTGACAAGGCACCGATGTAACGATGCAGGTTTTCACGGCTCGATGCATGATGATTGCTTCGAAAAGCCGCTGTGTCGGGACAGCCGCGTCGATCGCTCCCTCTCTCCACCTCGCGACGTTTCGCCCTCACACGTTAGAGGCATCCTCAGGCGCAGCGTGCGCACCACAGCTTTTCGAAGCAATCATCAAGGCACCGATAGAACGGTCGGCATAACATTCGGAGACAATTTCCAACAGCACTATTGTGTTACTTGTGTCTGCATCGTGATGTAGTGAAGCAGTCGATCTTGATTTATAACTAGATGAAAAGCCATTGAGAAAATATCTTTTCATTTGCTGGAGAGGTTTATTAAAATGTAAACTATGAGCATGGAAACTGAATGCAGTTGTTTAATGTTAAAACATCCTACCGCATTTAAACAATATCGGTATCACATTTTAATGCCCTTTAACGTGAACGTATGGCCTTACATTTTACATTTACATATTAAAAGATATATCATTCTATTTGTTGTATTGCGTAAAGGACGGTTTATTTAAACAAATATATCCATCGATTTCAACAAGCCAAAGTTCGCCTCTCCTTTCATCTTGTGATTGTGAAATTTATTTTAGGGTTCACTGTTCTGGAAAATCTAAAGCAAACGAAATTCCACAGAATTGCACAAAAACACATTGCTCACCACAAACAAAGGGAGAGGTTATTGGTTGATGAAAAGACTTTCATTATTATTAGTTGGTCATAAAATATATATGAAGCCGCGTGGAGCCAGTGTTTGGTAACGTCCAACCTTCTGGTACAGTATTATAATGAATGCTGTATTAATTTACAACCCTTAGTTGAGTTAGTTAGCATGTCAGTCCGTCGATCTGAAAGAATGAGCTTTAAGGTTCAAATCCAGGCACCCACCCATGAGTAAATGGGTTCTCAAGTTTGCAGATTAATCGTCTCCACTTCTGAACACTTCACAAAAAGACATAAAATTTTGTTGATGGCTTAGGTCTGCATATGACAGCTCCAAAGAAGAATTCTTACTGCCACAGAATGACTTCTGAGCCGATCGTTTAACAATGCCCATCAAGTAGTTGTACATCACGGTGTAGTGAAGTGAGGGGAGAACGATTTTTTATCTCCCATTATCCAGCTCCATTCTCTGACGCAGAGCGATTCACAAGTTGCGAATCGAAATTCCCGAGGCTCGTGACATGAGGCTGTTATCACAATTGGAATGAAATTTGGAGAAAATCAGGAAACTTATATATCTCGATGGACAATGTGCATGACATGGAGCTGGGAGTTATATTAATAACTGGCTTTGTCCTCCCATCCCACTCCCTTCGCTGTCTCCTCGGACTTAGGGCCTTCAAGGACCAAGGGTGAGTCACTCCTAAGATACTCTTTACACCTCAAGCATTACAACTCCTCACGAGGTGTCTTTATAATTTGTGTATATATATTAAGTCAATAGCTTGGATTTTAGTTTGTCATTGCTATGTATGTCATGATGCACGAGTTCATTCTCTCATGCAGGTTCTTAACCTCATGATGTCTGTGTGAAATTACCACGTCGTGAAACTTGAGCCGTTTTATAGTCGTATATGTTATGTGTAATGAGTTCACTTGAACTATGCTCCAATTAGTGACCACTGCAATTAACCACAATGGTGAAATAAACATTCATTCATTACTTAAATTCGAAAGCTTTCGTGACCAATATTATCGATGAAATCCATTTTTCTGGGTCATGTCACGTAAAAAAAATAGTGTCGTTTAGCCCTCCACCACCCGACACGGCCAACCAGCAAGATCTGTCACGTAAACAGAGCATGGTCAATTCCCTCACTGTCTCAGCACACACCGGTGTGTGGGAGAGCAAACTCACGGTATTTTATAAAGAGATACACGACGTTTCGCTGATAATTGCTATCACCAGGTACGCGCGCCAAACCTGGGCGAGCAGCTCTGTTTATTTTTTCCGTGACCTGACCCAGCAAAACGGATTTCATCGAATCATTAATGAATCGGTTCTCAGCCGTGGATTGTGACAATCAAAGAACCGAGTGCCTGGGTGGTGAGCAGTTACAGCTCTACCAAGCACTGTACCTTGCAGTCTTCGCAGAAACAAATGCAATGTTTACCGTTGGAGCGTTCAACATGGGCGGCGCGGTGGCCCAGTGGTTAGCGCTGACGCCTCACAGCAAGAAGGTCCCGGGTTCGAATCTCTCGGCTCGGGTGCCTTTCTGTGTGGAGTTTGCATGCTCTCCCCGTGTCCGCGTGGGTTTTCGCCGGGTACTCCGGTTTCCTCCCACAGTCTAAAAGCATGCTCCTGGATAGGTTGATTGGCTCGCAGACTAAAATTGTCCCGCAATGCCCGGCGATGGACTGGCGTCCCGTCGTCGGGTGTATTCCTGCCTTACGCCCTATGTTTCCGGGATAGGCTCCGGCTCACCGTGACCCTGTATAGGATTAAGCGGTTTCAGATAATGAGATGAGAGCGTTCAACATTCTAATATTTGTTTTGGGTCACAGCCATTCACAATATGTAACTTATTGTGCATCTTATGTAAATATTGTGTGGAACAGGCCGCATAGTAATGAGTTTATCTCTTCTCCACAGGGACCAAAGGGCCCGACAGGCCAAGCAGGTCCTCCTGTAAGTTTCCTCGGCTCTCTATAGTTGGGTTTAATTACTCAGTGACGGCGCTGGTTGGAGACTCGCTTAGAGAGTGTGGCTCACAATCGGAACGTTGCCAGTTAGAGTCCTGGTTGGTGGTGCATCCAGTTGTGGAAGTTAGCAGTGGTTGTTCTATAGACGGACTAAACCCTATTAGAAAGATATGCGGGTTCAACCACTGGATCAGGAACCTACAGAGAAGGTGTCTTTTGCAGTGAGCTCACTCAATAGAGAGAGCCTGTAACTGAAACGCTGTTTCAATTCTACTCCACAAAATATTTAAAAAAACGGAAACTTTATCGCTCTTTGTAAATAAGCTGCTGAATACAGGTCTGCTCTTGTGGTGTCCTTCCGAGGGATTGAGTGACCATACATCACCCGATAGAGAGATAGATGTTTATTATTCGAGCAGAAAAATAAATACCCAGTGAGCTGGCACGCAGCTTTTAACGCAATTCCTGCGACACGACAAACGCGCGAAGGCACAAACTAAATGAATAAAAATACAGAAATAACTAATTAACGAAACAAATCGAAAACAACAAGAAATCCTTTACACGCAACATTGCACACAATTAACCGAATTTTTAAAAACACAGTCCAGCTGTGCGATGGGGAAAAAAACTATAGGTAGCTTATAGCGCATTGAAAAGGAACAAATACAACATTGGCAACATTTTAAACACGAATCGCTCTTTGCAATCACAGCCAGGCAGATGTTCCAATTTTAGTTGGGATCTAAGGTTGCTCATGCTGGTCAACGTAGGCTGGTTGATTGGATATCGGTTACTGATGTAAATCATGGTTGAAGATCGAACTCGCATGGGGAGAGCTAATAACACCCTGTGCTAACCACTGCTGCACCAGTTATTTCATGGTAACAGATACATTTAAGACGTTTACGTTTCTGAATTGTTTTTCTTTCAGGGTCCTCCAGCCCTGCCGAGCTCATTAGTAAGTCATGCCTTACAGGGACGTCTGACCCAATGCATTTATTCAGGATTCAATTTGATTTGCTGTGCGCGCAGACCGTATAAACAAAACACGCGGCACGGTGGCACAGTGGGTAGTGCTGTCGCCTCCTCACAGCGAAAAGGTCCCGGGTTCGAATCTCGGCTCGGGTGCCTTTCTGTGTGGAGTTTGCGAGTTCTCTCCCTGTGTCTGCGTGGGTTTTCGCCGGGCACTCCGGTTTCCTCCCACAGTCCAAAAAACATGCTGCTGCATAGGTTAATTGGCTTGCAGACTAAATTGCACACAGTGCCCGGTGATGGACTGGCGTCCCATTGTGGGTATATCCCTGCTTTGCCCCCTGTGTCTGCCGGGATAAGCTCCGGCTCACCGTGACCCTGTACAGGACTAAGCGGTATCTGACAATGAGATGAGATGAGACATTATTAAATATGGTAATCAGAAGCTGCTGTACCTACGCGGTCTACTTGAAATGATTACTTTCAATACAATTAACGTCACCTTACAATATAAAACTGAACACATTCATTGATAGCAGTGTCCTAAAAACGAAATACATATATAATAGAGGACGTTTCAGACAACGTACATTTTCTATTGCACATAAAGGCAGTGCTATTGACCAAAGTGTTGAGCGTTGTTTTGTCAGTTGACACTTGCGCATGGCCCGTCCAGGCAGCCACATCTCCAAGTGATTTCCTCTATGAACTTGGAGCTGCAGTGTTTCTCTGCGTGCTGCAGGAGCACAGTGTGGAGCGCAGTCAGTGATTCCCCCCCTTCCCCCCAATGTATGGCGCCTGCGTGCAGAAGCAACACGACTTTGGCGCAGCTCTCCAAGCCTTCATCGATTCCAATGCAGCTCTTAACATGGAGGTGAGCACGGCGCTGAAGGTCGCGTCTGCCCGTGAGCGCAAAGCAGCGCACACGTGGCGCACGCGGCAGTGTTATGATTGTTCGAACGCCGGGGCTCTCCGTGGCTAAGCCTGGTTATTCGTGGTGCGGTGGCACTGGCCCGTAACTGAGCAGCACGGTTCGAGGGTCACCCACACGTGCACACAACGCGAAGGCAGATATTCCGCGTCGCTTTTCGCAGACCATTGAGACAAGCGCTGTTAGGAGCACCTATAAAAAGGGGCTGTACCCAGTATGGAGGGGTGGTGTGACTAGCACCGTTTTATCCCTAGCGCTGATGTTTACACACGCCATCACATGTTGATTTGTCGTAGGTAAGGCCCAGCACTGGTTCAAATGTTCGCCAAAATCGTTCGCCGCGAGTTGAACTCGGGCTGCCAAGCTCACGGCGCAGCACCCTTAACCGCCGCGCCACGGCACCGCGCGCGCGTACGATTCCCGCAGACCTATCAGGACTCCACCCTCCCGGTGATGGAGCAGGGGGTGGAGATACTGAAGACTCTGCACTACCTCAGCACGCTCATCCAGGGCATCAAGAACCCCATGGGCGCGCGCGAGAACCCCGCTCGCGTCTGCCGCGACCTCCTCAACTGTGAGCAGAAGGTGTCCGACGGTGAGAGCGCGGCGCTCGGGAGCGACGCGCCTCGTACGGCAGTTCCTGAAGTTCTCCGTTGTGGGCCTCGTGTCTTGGGTCAACAGCAAAATCAGTTTAAATCGCATACGTTCCAATGTTGTTCTGCACACCCCTGCTCCATATATTTGTCCGAGTGCTTTGCAATTGTTTTTGTGTGATGATTGATTCGAAAAGCTGCTGTCTCTGGACAGCCGCGTCGATCGCTCCCCCTGTCTCCACCTCGCGACGTTTCGCCTGAGGATGCCTCTAACGTGTGAGGCGAAACGTCGCGAGGTGGAGACAGGGGGAGCGATCGGCGCGGCTGTCCCGAGAGAGCAGCTTTTCGAAGCAATCATCATGCATCGAGCCGTGAACACCTACATCATTAAATTGTTTTTTGTGTTATCTTTATATATTTTGTATGCTATACCATTTAATACAATTACTAGACATATAACATGCCTAGCAATTGCACCTCTGTGCTGAGATAGTAACGAATTATCATGTTCTGTTCACATGGCAACATCTTACTGATTGGCAGTGTTGGGTGGAGGTGGATTTACGACACATATTTGAACATGACCCAAACCGAAAAGGGATTTTATGGATAACATTGCTCACGTAAGCTTTCGTGTTTATGTCTAACTCTTGGCGGCTGGTATATTTAGTTAAGTGAATGAATCGTAAATTGTCTATCGTTCCTGTGTCTAACTTCCGGTCGTACTTTCCACAACCAGGCAATTACTGGATCGACCCAAACCTCGGTTGCGCCTCAGACACCATTGAAGTGTTTTGCAACTTTACTGTTGGTGGTCAGACGTGCCTGAAGCCAGTGGCCGTAAACAAGGTAAGCCCTTCCCGTTGGTCACAATGCGCTCTAGTTTACTGGGCTGCGTTCCTCGGAACATTTGAGTTAAATATTGCTTCGTTTGTTGAGGCAAGCACGCGAGAAGGCGATTGAAATAAAAAATCACGCCATACGCGTCGCTCATTTCCCTTCTCAGCTGGACTTTGGCGTGGGCAAGATACAGATGAACTTCCTGCACCTGCTGAGCTCGGAGGCCACGCAGCCGGTGACCGTGCACTGCCGCGGCGGGCCGGCCTGGGAGGACCCCGCCTCGCCGCACCCGCACCGCCACGCCGCGCGCTTCCGCGCGTGGAGCGGCCGCCTCTACGAGCCGGGAGGACTCCTGCAGCCACGCGTGCTCCACGACGGCTGCCGGGTACGGAGCGGCGCGCGCTCGAGAGTTGTTCCAGCGGAGGGTGACGCCTCTCCAAAAAGGGGCTTTTAGATCTGTCCGTGTGTTGAGAGCCGAGTGTGAGCGATCAATCGATCCATCGATCCATCGATCCATCGATAGCTAGAACAAGAGCCATAGGTTCGTGGTGATTAACATGCAGAGATTTCAATATTCGGCAGTGGTTTAGAAGCACGGGCTGAAAACTACGGTGGTGGTAAAGCGATTGATAGTTTTGACACGTGGGATGAATGCAATGAGTCACGAATATGGTTCCATCAGGTTAATTCATCAGCTATGACCACTAATAGCGAATGCATATTTCCACACATTTAAATAGCATTGCAAAAGTATTGCTTGTCATTCCGTTCAAAGTAATGGCTAACAGGTCGACATGTCGAATATCATAGCTTGATGATACCGCTGCTTTCGATGACAGGTCCATGGCATTTGCCCTGCGTTTCACCATTCGTTTGACCGACTGCTCCCTCGCCGTGTTGTCTGTTCCTCGCAGATGGACGATGGGAAGTGGCACAAGACGGAGTTTCTGTTTACCACTCAGGATGTGAACCACTTGCCAATTGTAGACGTGCATTTCACTCACCAGAAGCCTGACTCCCAATACCATCTTGAAGTGGGACCTGTCTGCTTCCTTTGAAGATGCTTATGCAAATTCTAATTATATTTTTTATTCGCAAGTATGAAATGAAGGATTACACGGTTTTTACAAGAGAAAGGACTAGCATTGTGACAGACGAAATCCAACGTTCTGTTCTATTTTTATATAAGAGTACGTGGAATTCACACCCACCACGGTAGCACACAGCTTGCCAAAAATTTTACTCAGAAAAGCCGTCTCTCGACCAACAATTGCGCCGTCGTATTCCGACGTTGACCGCAGCTTTTCGAGAGTTCTGCGGAAATAATATTATGCAAGAAACGATGCTTGGGGTTGCTCGCGGAAAAGGATTTGGTTTTTATTGTTTTCTGCGGGTCGACCCGCGCTCGTTTCAACTTAGCCCTTGCTGCAATCGTGAAGGCGTTTGTAAATAATTATTTAAGAGTGAGCTCGGCCACAGCGGCGCTTGTGGACGCAAGCTGCTGGATCGAATCCGACCGTTTCCAGATGTGCAATACTGACGAGACGAAATAACGTGCCTTGGTGCTGTGCTCCAACACATATTGCAAACATATCTGGGAATGTTTTAGTGTTAATGCCTTCGCTGCTCACAAAACACAGCAGCTTGATGTTCGTTGCTAAATCTAATTATGCTTTTGTGCACAGCGACTTTTTATTATTTTTATTATTATATATTTTACACACACAAAAACAAAGTGATAATTCAGATTGGTGCTGGTGTGTTTTTTGTACTTAAGTTTACTACCTCATATAAATGACAAAGCTTATTCATTGTTAACGTGAAATAATTTAAAGACGTTACAGGGAAAGGAGAGAGAGAATAAAAATAGACATTCACCCCATCCTCCGAACAACAGCAAAAATCACGTGGCCTGTATGCCTGACGACTCCTGCTTAGCGTTTGATGGTAAGTTGCTGCTCGTTGGTTTGATTTGTACCCTGGAGTGGCCGGGACAGGATTCTTAGAGTTGTTGTCACTTTACGGTGGGACTGGAGTTGCAGGCTGTGTAAAAAAAAAAAGCCACAGTGTGTTCACTTTCAAGCCTCGCAACACAGGGTGCTTCGTTTGTATCCAGAGATGCGTTAACGCAGCGCCTATCGTAGAGTGGCTGCACCTTTGCGTTGCTGAACTACGACACTGCCTTGTGTACCCGTGTCATTTGCGCAGTTTGAAATGGTGTCCACTGCTAGATTGGGTCGGCCTTCGTATCGGTCAAATTCGTAAAAGACAATTCTTAAATACCGTGTACATTAATGGAATGCTTTAATATCGCAGCACCTCTGCAAAGTTGTGCAGCGTGGCATCACCGTATTCAGAACTGCTCTGGTAAACTTTCGAAAACACAGAGCAGTTCTATGTTTGAAACTTTCGTAGAATTTTTATTATGACCTGTAAGAGTCGTACTTCTCAAGATCAATTGTCTCCATCCAGATGGGTGTCGCTGCAGGCGCTGATCATCCACTGCGTGCGGTTCAGGTGGTGAGGATGACATCACACATTGCTGTAGGCACCCTTCTCTTACATAGGCCCCACTCACTGCAATCGCGATGAGCTGCTGACACAAGTATCTGTAACAAAAACCTAATTTTATTCTTCTCTAAACTTAACCGATCAAACCAAATTATCCTTTCCTCAAGGCCGTCAATAAGCATGCAACAGTGCAACAATGCAAAGTACACAGACTTCCCTAAGTTAATTGCCACAGCAGGTGTTTTATGCAGGCTATGCATGTACACGTATTTCATTTAAATTCTCTAGGCGTGTGTGTAACTGTACTCCACGGAGCCCTGCTTAAATTTACATATTACCATCCACATTTCATCGGACTTGTGATAGCAATGTTTGAGAGTTATAATTGTACCATTTGTAAAATCGTGAACTATAATTGTATGAACTTCAGCAGAGCTGTAGTGTTAAGTGTAAACGCAATTCCATGCTACGTTTTGTTTATGAAAAGCATTTGAAGTAGGCAAGTGTTCAATATTGTGTAGAAAAAAACTTAACTTTATCACATATATTGTACATACATTTTTATTGACAGATTACGTTGTACAAAATAGAACTTGTTTCCAGGAAATTATTTAATATTATTTAAAGTCGCCATTTCATGTCAAGCAAACTGGCTCGAGATGTCAAAACCTGTACATTTTGCCTGTTTTTACAAAATTGGTTGTTTTTTTTTATATCCAACACCAACATGTGTTCGTTGTGTGTAAATGTTTTGACTTGAAAAAAAAAGTTTATTAAAAAACATCTTAGTTATAATGCTATTAAAGTGGAATGAGTGTGAATGCGCGAGTGCACGGTACAGCAGGTTGGTTTTTTTTTATACGCAAAGTTTGTTATTTTAAGTCTTTTTTTGTTCTTGTGCTTTTTAAAAAATTCTGCTAAATGACCCATCGACAGAGCATATACCTCAATCTATTTTCATAATCTCTCCTCGTTGTTGTTCCACCGCCACGTGGAAGGATTTCTTTTTTTTAAAGTAAACTTGACGAAGTAATCGCCTCACTGTTGCTTTGTGCGTTTTTAAGACTGTAAGTATCCAAATGTTCTCCAAACTCCCTCAGTCCAAGCCAAGCACTCTCTATGATTGTGTTCTTTACCCTCTCCGAGTATTCTGTAACCAGCCGCGAAGGGTCTAAAGGGGCTTTAGGGAGACAACACCCCCAGCCGGCCCTCACCAACTGAACTCGGGTTGCCACCTCGTCTGGTTGTCACAGGATCATTCCTCGTTCTTGAGGAGGCAGCAGATGTCTTGAGAAAACTATTCCGTTTTCCTGGAATAAAGTACTCAGAGGTTTTTGCCAGTTGCGTAGGGTACAATTTTGTTCATATTTGGTTTACCCCATGCGTCCCTAAGCTGAACACTCGCCCTCTCTATAAATCAGTATAAAGTCAAGATTCAACTTGGTTAACATGGCTTAAGGCTTGTACCCTCGCTGAGTGTCTGTACGACCCTCATTTAATACGGTCACGCTACAGGAGTGTCCACATTGCATACGTTCCAAGTATGGAACTGTAGTAGCCTGTCTGAGATTTCATCTGAGAGGGAAACGAGTATGTACAGTTAGAACCGTTTGCAGATTTGTGAAATCACACCGTTAGCAAAAGTGCACTGGTCAGCAAGCGCCATGTGAAGGGGTGGTGAACGCTGGTCAAGACTAATGATGGAGTGGCAGGCAAAGGAGGGAACACGTTTTGAACCATGACATCCCACTGCAAGACTGCAAGAGATAGCAGTGCCTTGGGAAACCCTTCATCCAGTTATGAATTGGTCATTGTTTATATACTCTTATCATATTCCAATGCAAGTATTGTTGGTTTTATATCTAACCTATGGATGTTTTCCTGGCACTGATGCTGTTCTAAGTTGACTCGTAATTCAATGAGTGGTGGTGCTGTGTGTGAACACCATTGCTTGCAGTATTTTCGTGCTGCACCGCTCCTAGACGTGCAATGCTGGTTCATAGCGCTCACTAACAGCGCTTGGGTGCAACAACACGGTGTCTTAGAGGAGTATGTGTTGGTACACGCGTGCGCTTCACAACGAAATCCGTTTGATTTCAAAACAAGTTTATTTTCATTCAAACAGCCTCGACCGGATTGCATTTGAGGATATGTTAGACCAGCACTAAGCATCTGAAAAACTCAAGTTGCAAGTCACGCAACACACAGGAGGCACGACGCCTGTAGCATTTGCTGTGGCCTTTTGAGATGAACAAGCAAAAACAATTTAAAGTTGCAGTCAGGAAAGCTGCATTAATTCAGAATTACTCTATTGGCAGCTTCGTCGTCGGCGCACAGACGATCGATTCGAGAGCTCACGGGGAGACGCCGCAGTATTTCTCGCATTCCTCCTTCGACTCGAAGCGGTTGGAGTTCCCCTGGCAGCCACCGTAGTGGAAGAGCAGGCAGACACCCTTGGTCGAGTCGAAGGCCCAGGCCGGTTTCGTGGCCTTGCAGGGCCCCGTTGCGACGGGAAGCCTGCACGCAGCTGAACCGTGCGCGGCCAGACGCACCACACGCTGCCATTAGAACCCCTTCCCACTCGCTGGACCGGCTCTCGCTGAGCAAACAATCTGAGATCTATAACGTGGCACGTCCAGCAAACAGCCGAGAAGGGATTACGGATTACACGGAAAATAACCTAATCAGAAGAGAATATACATGATTTTAGGCCTGATTATTTACGCACCAATTACCTGCATTTCACAAGTCCTTTGACCTCCGATTGATTGGTGAGATGAACATGTTTAAATCCCAGTCACCCGAGTTTCAATTCCGATCCATGATTGGTGCAGTCCTCTGTGTACCTTCAGTGCGGCAGGTGC
Organism: Mordacia mordax; assembly: GCA_036362905.1. Lineage (NCBI taxonomy): Eukaryota > Metazoa > Chordata > Hyperoartia > Petromyzontiformes > Petromyzontidae > Mordacia > Mordacia mordax. The sequence continues at coordinate 23,099,394 of JAZEWT010000010.1, forward strand.
TGAAGCACTCCTTCTCCGTAGCGAACCTATTCTTGTTCCCCAGGCAGCCTCCGTAGATGAAGGCTTCACAGTTCAAGGACGTCTTGTTGTAGTAGAACGTGTTGAAAAATCCAAAGCATGGGCCCGAATCGGACGGGAGTAGGCAAAGCTCTGGAAACAGATGTCCATCGTGTCCGCTACTTAAATGGTTCCTGAGATCATTTTTCTTAACTGCTCAGCAATCAATTCGTTTTTTCTAAAAAGCGTTAGTACTGATGCATACACATTGTATGAATTGATGCCCGTTTGCTGAAAGAAAGCCTCATTGACCTCAAGGCTGTTTTTCAATAGGGTCTTGCGTTGGAATGAGTGGGTAAACATACATTGATGTGTGACCTGGTTACCCAGTTAGGCCTTTTAACCTCTCACCTTCATTGTTTCGAAGACCTCTGACCCATTTCATCTTGACCCAGTGCAAATATTATTGATGTTCATTCAATTCTGTTAATGAGTGACATGTGGGAGGGAACCGGAATATCGAGAGGAAACTGGGCCATACAAGGTTCGTAACTCTCAGATTTCATCATGGATATATAGTCCATAATCTGTTGTACCGTCGTCTGCTGGACACCTTGCAGCAACTTTCAGCGCTGCTTATTTTTTTCAATCTTATGGCCTCCTCAACTCTATATCACTCTGGCCATTTCGTCACGAGTCAGAGACCACTGGCATATCAGTGGTGAAACTGCGTGACGTCAGTGGGTTGTTCTGTTCCCACAAATACAATGGCCATGTCTCTGACTTGCAAAGCTATTTGACCTTAACAAGGCAGTTTGCCGATACGCCGTGGAATTGGCTTGGGAACAGCACATTCCTTCCTGCAAGTACTCTGTAAACAAGCAACGTTGCCTCGACAGTCCGTGTTTGCTGGGCATTGTGTGACGTGAAATGTTGTCCTCACTGCTACCAGCAGTTCGTTGATTGGTTGAATAAGAATAACATGGATTTGTGTGTGCTTTACTTATATAATTATTTGTAGCCTACACAATGTGTTTAAGCGTTAGGTGCTTTAAAATTGTGGGGTTTGAGTAACCTTTGTTTACTGGTTCGTATCCAGAGCCTTCCTCCTCCTTCTCCTCCATAATTGCACGGGGAACTCGCTGTGAAAAGATGTGGAACGGGGCTTAGACATCTCTCATCTCTCATCTCATTCTCTGAAACCGCTTAATCCTATATAGGGTCACGGTGAGCCGGAGCCTATCCCGGAAACACAGGGCGTAAGACAGGAATACACCCGACGACGGGACGCCAGTCCATCGCCGCGGGCTTAGACATGTGATCTAATACTTTATCACTCACCTGGTTAGCTGTTAACAAATCGTTATGAAGCTTAGTTACAGGGATCTGATAACAAAGGCTGCTCATGACATTTTGTTAATCTGTCGAATAAACACCAAAAGTACAAAATCCCTAAACCAATCGCTTTGAAACTGATCGCACACGTCATGAATATCAATGTTCGGATCTGTAGAGATTTTGGACAAGAATGGCATCGATATGAGAGTTTACTCCTGTATAAACATTCAATTGCCACGTTTGATCGAATGTGTGAGTGTAGACGTCTATTTTTACGAGAGTTTTCATAATTTCTCAAGCACTTTTCTTGGTGCAGTCCATTGAGCTCACAAATTTCAAACTCCTCTAAAGGACTGCTAACCAGCACGTTTTACTTTGTGTTGTAATAACACTGGGAAGGCGTTCATCCAGCAGTGAATTGCTCATGGCTGTTGATGATGTGCATAATAACGCACCCTTCGCGATACGAGGGTCAGTCCATCTTCACCAGCAACACATTCCTCTGAGAACACAACATTTCACATCTCAGTCTCATGTAACGCTGCCAGTTGTAACAAAAATACGTAGTGCGTGACCCGTGCGTAAACAAACTATGCTTGGTGTAAATGAGCCCACACGCGATACTTAGCACATTTATCCAGTACAATTACTGCTTCATAAATTGCTGGTGCTGGTCTTTTAATAAATATTATTCAATTGGATTATAATAAGACCAGCAGCTCTGCTATAGCCATACTCCATATACAGACGCCACACGGTCTGGTCTGGGTTTTTTTTTTCACGTGAATTTGAAGCTTTGTTAATGAAAGTGAGGGGTGGTGCGGTGGCTGCGCAGTGAGTGGCGCTGCTGCCTCGCAGCAAAAAGGGCCCGGGTTCGGTTCCCAGCTCGGGTGCCTTTCTGTGCGGAGTTTGCTTGGGTTTTCGCTGGGTACTCCGGTTTCCTTCCACCGTAATTGGCCTGCTGAGTAAATTGCCCCAAAAAAGTGTGCCCTACGATGTACTGGCAGCACATCCTGGGTATAGCCCTGTCGAGGATTAAGCGGGTACTGATACTGAACTAAACTTTAAAGTGACATTCACGAATTCAAGAACGTCACTCCTATGACTACAAATTATTATAACAGCTGTGTACACGCGCAAATTACAATAAAGATTAAACACATTAACAAATAATACTGCTTTAGAAAGGAACAATGATCGATACGAAGGGCGATAGGCAATGGCCCTTCTTCATAGCACATAACCCCAATGCCTATACCTATGCTGTTGAACTTAATAATGAGAGAATCAAGTGAGTGATTTGGACAATCAAGTTAAGTGATGTGTGAATATAGTAGACATCGGTGCCCTGTAATATAGTGCCTAACTGTGCATTTTCAAGTGTCTTGCTCGAATTAACAAAGCTTCAAACCGCGATTGAACATCCCTGACTAGAAAACAGCCTAGGTCTAGAGCTGTAAGATATCTGTGTTGCATTCTCCTTGGATAATACGGTCCTTAGTGCGATTTCTTATCACCCACCATCGTTATTGATCATGAAGATCTGCTCATCGGTCAGGCCAAGCTCCAGGCAGAGGTTTCGGAATTCATCCATAAGGTCGTCTCTGATTTCCGGAGTCCTGGCTGTGACAAAAGGCGCATATTAACATTCACATTAATCATCACCATTTCCAACCACCTTTAAAGTCCAGTCATTTATCCTCCTATCTCCGAACTAATGGTCACCCATCCCACTCTTCTGCTGGTTGCATAAACATCGGGCAATCGTTGACGCCAGCTGTGCATGCGCTGTTGGTCTGTGGTGATCTCGTGCCTCGGAGTGCCCGCTCCATTGAGAGAATGAGTGCATGCTGTGCCTGCTCCGAGTTTAATTCATTTCAGTGATTAAAGATGTCGTTTGTGGGCGGCACGGTGGCCCCAGTGGGTAACGCTGTCGCCTCACAAGCAACAAGGGCCCGGGTTCGAATCTCGGCTCGGGTGCTGTTTTCTGTAGAGTTTGCGTGTTCTCTCCCCGTGTCCGCGTGGGTTTTCGCCGGGCACTCCGGTTTCCTCCCACAGTCCAAAAAACATGCTGCTGCATAGGTTAATTGGCTCGCAGACTAAATTGCCCGCAGTGCCCGGTGATGGACTGGCGTCCAATCGTGGGTGTATCCCTGCCTTGCGCCCTGTGTCTGCCGGGATAGGCTCCGGCTCACCGCGACCCTGTACAGGACTAAGCTCACTGGATGGCTCGCATACATGCATTCGTCAGCGTGGGGTTATTTTGGTTGAGACAGCTGTGGATGGGGAGCTCCTCCTGACAAAGCTTTGCCTTTATTTCATCATTTATTTTGTGTGAATTGTTTACATGGCTCCCACTTACAGCCTTTTGAGATGATATATTTTCTCTGCAGCTCTGTGCAGCGCTTTGTGACCCTCGGGTGAAGAGCGCTCTATAAATGCAATTATTATTATTATTATATAGAAATGCTCTAAAACCTAACATCCTCATAATTATATTATTTATATTGCGGCTTCTCACTGATACATGCATGTCAGAAAATGCGGATTAACGATAACGCCCAGCATTGAGCGAAATATGCATGAAAAGTTTAAATCATGCACTGACAAATTACAATCCACACACACGGAATAACCTAACAAACAAAACTAGAACTATCGGAGATGTCATCTATGTATGCAATCTTAGTACAATCAAGATAACCATCAACTATTGTTTGCCCACTGCTGTATGAATGCCCTCAGCACAGCATTTACTCTCCCGCATACTCTTGCGACGTCAGAATTTATTTCCTACACAGCATCTGATCTCACTGCCCAGTCTCCACAGTCGTAATGCTCTCAGGTACGTTCAGTACTTTGGCTGTCAATCTGTCAACAGTCTTGTCCATAAGACATCATTCCTTCTGGCTGCGGGCGCTGCCCACCCCAAATCACACTTTAGGGTTGGTCATGAACTGATTTGACATGTGGTGGCAAGCAGGTCCATAGTTCAGCCTGGTTTATCTGACAAACGGACATAAATCCACTACACAGCCGGTGAATGCCCGAACTTTGACTGGCTTAACAAATCTTTCACAGCAACCTTGCTATACCTGGATAAGCAACCTGCAGTGCCCTTACTGATGACTTGCTCGCGCCGTAAATGTAAGATTGTAGTACAAATATACTTCTCAAATATGCTAGGGTTTCACATTAAACTTTAACCCTGCGTTAGAAAATACAGAGAAACAAGCATTGAGACCTGACTTGCTTTGCTGTGCAGGCCAGCTTCTCACCTGCTAGGTTAGTTTACTGAATACTCACACTTTGACCGAATATTTAAAAGTGAAAGTATATTTAGTATGTTGTCATGAAAAGACGTAAACAAATCTCAGTCAGGGGCACTCGGTCACGTAACGCCTGAGGATGCCTCCAAGGTGCGATGAAACGTCGCGGACGAAAGAGGAGGAGCGCTCGACACAGCTAACCCGAATGAGCAGCTTTTGAAAGCAATCATGGTCTCTGTTATCAATCGTTACCTTCAAAGCACGTGAGAGCAATGTGGCTTCGGTTTATATTTGTACATGGTCCTCATGTGCACTGAGTGTAAACAATTAACGAGACATCTCATCTCATTGTCTGAAACCGCTTAGTCCTATACAGGGTCACGGTGAGCCGGAGCCTATCCCGGCAGACACAGGGCGCAAGGTAAGGATATACTGACGATGGGACGCCAGTCCATCGCCGGGCACTGCGGGGCAATTTAGCCTGCGAGCCAATTAACCTATGCAGCAGCATGCTTTTTGGACTGTGGGAGGAAACCGGAGTGCCCGGCGAAAACCCACGCGGACACGGGGAGAGAACTCGCAAACTCCACACAGAAAGGCACCCGAGCCGAGATTCGAACCCCGGACCTTCTTGCTGTGAGGCGATAGCGCGACCCACTGGGCCACCGTGCCGCCCCACTCAATATATGAGAATTTCTTTTTTTTCAATGCCGCTCTTTCAGGACAGCCGTATCGAGCGTTCCTCCCCTCTCGTCACCGCATCGGTGAAGTCGCCTGTGGGCGGACGAGACGTGCCAGTGGCTGCGATTTACCCACCCAACAAGCGCAGGACCTTGACGGACGTCTCGTACTCCTTGACGGCGTACGTCACGGCGTACTCGTTGTAGTTGGTACGCAGCACGATCATGTTCAAGCGCGTCGGGCGCTTCCACGCTGCGAAGGGAACGGCGACCACGGTGCGCCCAGGGGTTAACAGGAAATCCGTGGAGTCGGAAAATAACAAACGTCTCGTCTCATGTTGTCAGAAACCGCTTAGTCCTGTACAGGGTCGCGGTGAGCCGGAGCTTATCCCGGCAGACACAGGGCGCAAGGCAGGGATAATCCCACGATGGGACGCCAGTCCATCACCGGGCACTGCGGGCAATTTAGTCTGCAAGCCAATTGGCCTGTGCGGCAACATTTTTTTTTGGACTGTGGGAGGAAACCGGAGTGCCCGGCGAAAACCCACGCGGACACGGAGAGAATATACAAATGTGCCAGTGGAAAATGAGTCTTCTCCTGTATGACAAGGTGACATTTGCAACATTATGTTTGTGGATATTTAAGTTATTGAGCCACTAGTAAGCAATCATCATTGTTCAATGTCACTTTTACAAAGCTGCTCTTTCGGGATAGCCACGTGGAACGCTCCTCCTCTGGACGTCTCAACCCGAATGTTTGTTTTGCGCTCAACGTGGGAGGGAAAACGTCGCGAAGGACAGAGGAGGAGCGCTCGACACGGCTATCCCGACAGAGCAGCGTTAACACACAATTATCGTGCATCGAGCAATAAAATCACTGTTAACGGTTTTTCTTTAACGAGTCATAATTGAATCTTCAAGTCATCAAATGCTGCGTGTTTTTACATTGAGATATCGCTCGCCACTGATATTAGCCGTGGAGTGACACTGGGTTGATCGGGTTCATAGTGGCGCAGTGCGCTAACCACTGCGCCACCACTCCGATCTCGACATTCAGGACGCGTGTGACCCACGTGTGGGCAAACGCACCCGTGATCGTGAAGAACCTCCCGTTGGCCACCATTTCGAGCGTGGAGGTCCTCTGGTGGCACTCGCCTTCCCTGGTAACACAAAATGGAGCACGGGTCTCGGGTGCTGCTTTCTGTGTGGGAGTTTGCGAGCTTCTCTCCCCGTGTCCGCGTGGGTTTTCGCCGGGCACTCCGGTTTCCTCCCACAGTCCAAAAAAAACATGCTGCTGCATAGGTTAATTGGCTTGCAGACTACATTGCCCGCAGTGCCCGGTGATGGACAGGCGTCCCATCGTAGGTGTATCCTTGCCTTGCGCCCTGTGTCTGCCGGGATAAGCTCCGGCTCACCGCGACCCTGTCGAGGACTAAAAGCGGTCTCTGACAATGAGATGAGATGAGTCCAGTACCAGGCATCGTAGGACGTCATCAGCGTCATCAGCCATGATCTATCCAACGCTGGATGAAGGCTTCACCAAACCTGCGCTGTAACAAGTCATGTCATTATTTGATCATGCTCGTTCATGCAAGAAAGCCTCACTGAGGCTCGTGACTCTTTTCCAGGAGAATCTTGCAACGTAGTTCGCAGTCGTGGGGCCGATGATCGTGACGTTACATACAAATTGAGTAACCTGTTTACATTTAAATAATCTGAACGATGACGCCGGCACGCCAAGTCATTCGCCTTCTCTCGCGAATGACATTTCCAGATCTTCAACATCCACCCACCACCTCCTCCCTCCCCCCTCTCCCTACCTCTCCCTCCCCCCTCTCCCTCCCCCCTCTCCCCACCGCTCCCCTCTCTCCAACTCTCGGCTCGGATTCGGTTCCAGAATTGTTACGGAGAGAGGGGTTTGAGAAATAGATTCCGATTCCAAACTCTGGAACATTAAAAAAACTTCTTCTAAGCCCCTTAATTTCAATTAGAACGAAATATTGCTGGATCAGCTATTTTGAAACATTAAACACGAGTTA
>JAZEWT010000010.1:23107087-23128449 GCA_036362905.1 Mordacia mordax
CTCCTCCTCCTCCTCATCCTCCTCCTTCTCCTCGCCGGCCGCGATCTCGAAGGAGCCGCCGCTGTGGGACTGCGCGTACTTGGGCAGGTACGGGCAGTTGCCGGCGATGGCGACCACGTGCCATTTGCCCAGGAACTACGGCGAGCAAAGCATCGTCCATCGCACAGGTGGTGATGGAGAACAGCGGATGATCGGTTCTTTCGAAAAGCTGCTCTCTCGGGACATCCGCGTCGGTCGCTCCCTCTCCTCCCCATCGCGATGCAGCGAGCCGTGAAAAACTACATCGTTACTACAACGACCGAGGTCTGTTGGCCACTGCTCCATGCTTGATGAGAGTTGCTCGATAAAGATGTTCTTTCGGGATAGCCGTATCACTGAGCGACCCCCCCCTCCCCTCTCTCGTTTCGCCTCGCACGTTGAAGGCATTATCAAGTATTCTGAGACTGTGTGAAACACGAGTGTCCCGTGCTACACATTGCCCTATGTCAAAGGTACTTCACTGCCTGGCCCGCGTTCCTGTGATCTTTATCCCACCTCTTCTCAATCAGAAGGTCCTCCACCAAATGGTGGTAGTGGCAACCCTAGTGGTTGCCACCTCGAAGGCACAAACCACTGGGATATATCGTAGTGTCAACAATGCGTGCCGTCCTTTCGCAGGGCCGTGCTAATCATCTCTCTATCGGTCCAATCTGAGTACATGTGTACTGCCGGAGCAAGTGTAATAAGCATTATGTTTTAACTGGAAAAAAAAAGCCCTGGGGTGCTATTGGTTAAACTGTCTTAGATGTCTAGCAGCTGCACCACCTGTGCTCCCCACCGTGCCCCAGGTGAGCTGGCACAGGTAGCCACAGTACAAGCTGCATTCGCCTGATTGCGTATGAACGATTGCGGTTCAACTGCTAGGGACAAGGGTTGTTTGAGAGCTCCTATTACTCGGGGGATTGATGAGGCCAGCACCACACGCGTTCTCAAGCCGTGGGTCGCGACCCATCAGTGGGCCGTGAGCTCCACCTGGTGGTCCGTGTAGACCAGACCCACGTGGGCATTGAGATGCATACAGTTGAGAACGCCCGCTATAGCCGATACGCATTTTAGGCCGAGTCGACCTAGGGGCGGTGTCAGTATAACATGCAGTTTGTAATCTTGTGTTTTGCAGAAGGAATCTGCCTTAGTATGTAAATGTCTATAATATAAGAGCTACAGTCAACAGCATGCCAAATATGGTGCTGTGCATACAGATGTAATGAATCCACGATATTTGACACTCGTGTCATTAAAATCTAATGTTATGAGGTTAAGGTCAACATTACAGTAAAAGTCACGAATAATTTATATAAATCCTGCACAATATATAATGATAAGGTTTGGGCTATAAATGTATCTGTGGCTTTATATCTTAACTGCATAATTAAAGTACTTTTACATGCTCATTAACATTTAGAACGTTTCCCAAATCTGAATCTTTCATAAATGTATGGGGGTTTTTTAATAGTTTTATTCTAAATGAAAAGAAGACTACACACGGGGGGGCTTTGCCGCACTAAACCGTTGTACAAACGAAATCTAAATTCATAGTGGCCACTTTGTAAGCCGTGCAGCAACGTTTGTTTTTGGATTATATTTTAATGTTCTTTCTTCGCGTAAGGTAAAATAGCCAGTACCAATTCGGATTATACGCAGCACGAATTTACGAATAATGAAAAAAAAATCATGTTTCCCCGCTTGTAATTATTTAGTTACATGGACGGGCGGCGCGGTAGCTCAGTCGGTAGCGCTGTCGCCTCCTCACAGCGAGAAGGTCCCGGGTTCGAGTCTCGGCTCGGGCGCTGCTTTCTGTGTTGAGTTTGCGAGTTCTCTCCCCGTGTCCGCGTGGGTTTTCGCCGGGCACTCCGGTTTCCTCCCACAGTCCAAAAAACATGCTGCTGCCGAGGTTAATTGGCTTGCAGACTAAATTGCCCGCAGTGCCCGGTGATGGACTGGCGTCCCATCGAGGGTATATCCCTGCCTTGCGCCCTGTGTCTGCCGGGATAAGCTCCGGCTCACCGCGACCCTGTACAGGACTAAGCGGTTTATGACAATGAGATGAGTTACGTGGACAGTTGCGACCGAATGACGTTTGATTGTGGTTGCAGTGATTAGTCTTCTGGTGTTGTTGCTGAGTTATTGTGCTTGATGTGATGATTGATGCGCAACCTCTGTGGATTGTTGCAGCGGGTTGTGGTGGTTGTTCTTTTGGGTTTTGTGATGGTGTCGTGGTGATGACTAGGTTTGCTCCAGGTGCCTCTCCCGTGAGTGCATTTAGTGAGTGGGGTAGTTCCTGTGATTAAATCGTTTCTTTTCTACAATGCTTTACACCTGAGCGCCTATGAAATGGAACCCTGCAGCTCCTGCGGGCCTTCCTACCGACATAAATAAAATCATACAATGTATAATGTTTCTATGGGTGACCACCATACGTAAGTCAGGTGTTCGAGGATGCATCATTGTAGAGGGAAGTGCAGCAAACTACATTTAGTGCTCTAATCTGCCACGTCTATGCTCCCTTTGCAATCGCATTGAGCTGCCAGGGAGTGTAGTCCAATAACGCCAAGAGAACATAACTGTACAGTACGACGATTGCTTAGCCGCAGTTGCCTACATCTAATAACACATGTGCAGCGCTTTGTGACCCTCGGGTGAAAAGCGTTGTAGAAAAAAATGCAAATATATTATTATTTACACGTTTAACCTCCAGAAAGCTGACATTTGACACACTATAGAGTAAGGTCTATATGCTTGCAACTTACAGATTGTGTAAACCAACATTTCAAAAGTTTGAGACACCCAATATGTTATGACCAGGAGGTTGATCATTACCACTCATAGAGCAATCATTATCAGCCATTCTCAAGCGCTCTAAAGTCTCTTACTGAACTCCAAAACCTATGACCCCCCCCAACATCGATGAACCATTCAGTTGACTGTGACTGTCACTCATACAATAACAATCATAAGTATAGCCGCAACAACAATGTATTTAAGTTTAACTAACACAGCAGGTTCGTTATATTCACGTACGTTATCGCGGCACGGAGAATGAGACGTTTATGTTAAGGGCTGCGCTTTTCGGAAAGCCGTGGCGAAGGAGAGAGGCGGAGAGCTCGACACGTCCAATCCGAAAGAGCAATTGGCATGCGTGTCAAGTCAGCCGGCCGGTTACCCTGCTCATGTCGAAATTCTCCTGCGCTTGAATGCCATCTTCGCTGGCGTCCGCGTAGAACGCGGCTCCAAGCAGCAGCAACAAAGCGAGCTTCATGTTTCCCCGTGCCTTCTCTCCTCTCTCTCCTCTCTCTCTCCCCTCTCTCTCTGCCCGCTTGCTGCTGTTATCTCGATTGTCCTCCTGCCAAATGCGGGGGTGACTCTCAAATCGGGCTTGGTGACATCAGCTCCACCAGCCCACGGGGCCGATCCGTACAGACCCCCCTCCCCTACCCCCGTGCGCTGTGCGTTATCGTCCAGCAGAGTCAGCACGCGTCCAAAGTGCACACAGTGCGTGGCGTTTGTCAAAGATTGCGCGGATTTATCCGTGCATTGTGTAGTTTGCGGCCCGTTTTGATCTGGCATTGTGAAACGCGCGCCCGTCCGCCCTGCGTGCGTGAACGCGCATTGCGCGAGAGGCGACTTTACAGGGGAGTCCCGTTCACAATGAACGTGTGATTGACACTCGTGCCCTCATCCCAGTGGCACGCGGAGGCTGTGTTCATTGTGAACCCCGAGCCGCACCAACCTGCGTTGACCAGCATGGTGAAAGTGTGGTGAAACAGCCACCATGACGTGCCGTTGACAGAAGGCTTGTCGGTGAATAATAATTATCGAGCGTCATGTTATTTTTATACGTGGGGATGAGGATCGATCAGAAGAAAACAAATCTCAGTATTTTCGTCATCAATATGTAATTGTGTTTTGTTCAAATTTCGTCTGAGACCAGCATTGTTTTCTGTTCTGTTCACGGGTGTCTTGTTGACGTTTTTTTTTCCGAAAGTCCTCCACAATTATCGGACTGGAACAGAATGGAACGTTCGTTCAACTAAACGTTCTCATCAGTAAACACGAGTGTGCAGAGCGAGTAATCAGACCGACTTACACTGTGTTCCATAAATAAGAGACAAACTGTTGTAACAACTTGACGCGTTTAAACCAACAGTACTCTTAAGCCTCTGTGAAGTTTATCGAGCCAGATAAAGAGAGCCTCATTAGTCCTTACCATGATTATGCATGCCTAGTAATTAAATAAGCCAAACGATCCCATCGGATTCTGCTTACAGTCAAATTTATATCGTCGAGTCGCGTTTTTCAGCAGTTTCACACAGCAGGTCATTAATCTCCGAGGTTTTCATGGCAGGCCGGTCAGTAACAGTACGCGCTTCATCCTGTACAGGGTCACGGGGAACCAGATCCTATCCCGGCAGACAGGGGGTGCAGAGTGGGCTATACTCAGGATGTGACGCCGGTACATTGCAAGGCCTCTTTTTGGGGGGCAATTTACTCAGCAGGCCAATTAACATAGGGAGCAGCGTGCCTTTGGACGGTGGGAGGAAACCGGAATACCCGGCGAAACCCCACGCGGACACAGGGTGAACACGCAAAACTCCGCACAGAAAGGCACCCGAGCCGGGAATTGAACCAGGCACCTTCTTGCTGTGAGGCAGCAGCGCTTCTCACTGCACCACCAGAGCATCTGTTTTCATGGCACGGTGCATAAGAGTTGCTCTTCAGAACTGCCCTTTCGGGATAGCTGTCTCAAAGGACAGAGGCGGAAAGCTCAACAGGGCTATCCCGAAAGAGCAACTCTTGAACAAGAGTTCGCGTATGCATGTCAGCCAGCCAGTACCCTGGTCACGTCGAATTTCTCCTGGCTGAACGTTCATGGCTGAATGCATAACTGCCTTCCCCTCGCGCCTCTGTGTTTTCCTCACACCTCTATAATGATGTAAGTCGCCCTCGACAAGGGCAACGACTAAACAATAATTAATATACATGTAAACACTTGTGCCACTATGTATCATAGATGCCTAGTCTTTATTTGTGTGAATTGAACAAGAGATTGTTTATTTGTCAGTTTTTTTTTACTGTTCTTACTTTTATACAGCAGTTTGTGATGTTTAGGAGAAATGCGCTTTAATTAATGCTGAATTATTATTCTGGGCCTTTTATTGCTAGATCCTACTTTCTGCACTGATCTATAAAAAAAACTCCAGCATCCACACAACTGTCTGGCGGTAAAAGCAAATAACATTGTCCATTTTCCCACCAGTTCCACGTGGATTCTCTTCTTCATGACCTGAGAGTGACAATCGAACGCATGTCATCATGATGAGAGACCCTTTTGGGTGACTCAACCGTAGTTAAACACGGCCAGTTGGTCCAAATTTGCCCGCACCCGCATGTCCTTCCTTGCATCTGTGAAACGCTGCGAAAAGGAAGCCTCCCCATGCAGAGTTTGTATTTCACAAATCAACCGGTGCTATTAATAACAGGAGTAATAGGGTTCCTCCTCTTCACTGTGCAGATCCCATAGCCTTCTATCAAACAGCTCACTTGACTATAGCGTCTCACAACTGCATGACGCTGTCTTTTTTTTTCAATTAAATCGAGTGGAATGATCAGTAGTTTTCACTTAACCACCGAATTAGATTCCCATTCATGGCCAACGCCAGTGGTGAGAGATATCTGAAGGAGTCCCGCGTCTCTGCTCTCTGTGATGCACATTGACCAGTATGTCAGCTACGATCCAGAATCCTCTATCCAGCAGTGAATGGTCAAAGATCTCTAAGTGCAGCTCAGCTAATTTAAAGCACATAAAATTTTGAATCTCATAAGGATGTCTATGTTAACAGTAATAACAAATCATGCAGAATGCGCTTTACTACAAATGGACCTTAAATAGCTATAATTATATCCCACTGCTGTGAGTGTTCCTCTTACAAGCATGTTTAGTGAGGTTCTTTAGGTCCCTATTTGTATCTGCCAATGGTGGTCGGTGTGGCCTCGTTAAGCAGTGCGTTGCAAAGCTCTCCAGAGAGTCAACCAGCCTTTTGGCTTGCGTTGTTAATTAAAGAATGAAAGCGTGTGGTTAAATAAAAAAAAACCCAATGCCCTCGGATTCCTAACGCATCAAACGGACTTGGTTCGAGAGAGACACCTCTTCTCGTCTCTCCTCCAGCTCGAACACGTGGAGGGCTGATACCAATCCTCTTCATTATCTCGCTCACTCAGCTCCATTACCAACCTTCGATTGCCCATGGACTAGCATTGCAGTCGAGTCTTTTGTTATCCGTTGCTGGGAATGGCCCCTCCACCAATATTTACATTGCATACTGGCAGGTGTTGGCGCCAGCTTACTACATGAGTACCTTCCCCCCCCCCGCCCGCCTCTCTGTGGTTTCCTCGCTATGCCTCTGTAATGATGTCAGTCGCTCAGGAGAAGGGCGTCCGCTAATTAATAATAAATAATAATACTGCTGACAAGTATGCAGGGAAATTTAATAAGAGAGGAGCCAAATGGCCGTAATGTGAGAACCCTGCTTTCGTTTAACTTGCCAATCGCTCCGTGTTGAAATCGGATAAATATTCCAGTGGAGACTCTTCTGAAAAAACAAGGGCAAATACTCTGTGGGGCTTTCTTGCGAAAAACAAATTTGCTTTAATTCGAAGGCTTTCGTGACCAATGTTATTGATAGATTCCATTTTGGGGGGTTAGGTCACGTAAACAATGTTTGTCGTAAACCCTCCACTCCCCGACAAAGTATGCCAACATTAACCAAAACTGCCAATTCTCCACAATCTCGGCACACCGGTGTGTGTTGAACAGCAAACTCACAGCAGTTTGCTTTGTTAAATATTGTCACTGAATCACCAAACAACCTTTACATATGTTAGGGTATGATCTTTTTATTATGTTCATATCTTCATTGTTAAAGTAATTCGCGCTCCCACCTTGGGAATTATTTTTTATTAATAAGATCCTAACGTAAAAAGCAGCAAAGCGTGACTGTGAATGTGTCCACGGCACTACTGTGATGTCCCATGAACAGTGACTCGTCATCATACACGTGTGGAAACATCTCCTGTGCTTGACGTACTTCGCGTTCGATCCGCGCGTCACGTGAAGTACATCTCTGTCGAGGTTTCGCTGTCTTACACCAACAACACAGTGGACAATGGCGGAAGCAGTGATGTAGATTTTCACGCCTCGATGCGTGATGATTGCTCAGAAAAGCTGAGGATGTCTCTCACGTGCGAGGAGGCGAAACGTCGCGCGGTGGAGAGAGGAAGCGATCGACGCGGCTGTCCCGAGAGAGCAGCTTTTCGAAGCAATCATCATAATGGCAGAAGCTGTCCCCCCACTGGGCAGGGGGGGGGTGGCGACGGGAACGTTCGGTATACAAACAATTCCATAATAGTTTCACATTTGATTGGCCATGTATACAACAATGCTTGCTTGCTGCTCCGTTAAAGTACGTGTATTAAATCTGAGATTACAAACGAAGTCCCATTATTGCAACGTTCATCAGGAGGATTCAGTGCTTTGTTAATTAATGTGGACGGGGCCCCAGGATCACCAAGGTCACCACCCCGTTGTCTTGTCTTTTATTATGTGAATGCACGATGGCGAGGGCCAGTCCTTAGCATACTGCGACGCACGGGACGTCGGCCCTCTTCTGCGGGGATGCACTCTGGAAAAAAAACACACATCAGCGATCAGGCTTATTGTCCGTGTCTTTCCGCGGATACATTTCAGCAAAAACTGGAGACTGTAATTACGTGGCAGTGTTAGTGCATTACTTTATCAATCGGTGACTCGTGCGCCTACTAATAACTTAGTACGAATCATCATTCACGAACCAAATGCCAATGTTTAATTTACAGTAATCTGACAAAGCCATGCACTTGACATAAAACCAACAAATAATACATTATGATAATAAACTATTCTCGAGGCCCATTGCGATCCTCAATTATGACGATTCTTTGGATTTCTGGAAATCTAAATTATTACAAATTGAGTAATAACCAAATTTCTCTACTGTGATCATTACCCTTACGACTTTCCGCAATCTGCTCTAAGTCATATTTCTATAATGCTCTGTCACGTTCTTGGATCCAGTCATTCATTTTGAGGCCCTCTCTGTTCAACATGGTGTCTCTGAAATTCCACTGTGCAGCATTTTGTAACTACGTGCCATCAGGTGATCGACTCTCACGCGAATCTCGAGAGGTTTGTAAATGACAAAAATCCGGACCGTGGCACAGTCGGACAGACCGTGGTTTGAGACACATTGCTTGGACGCCTACCAGTGTAAGGCAGCGATAAGATGTTCTCCTCTTTGAGTCCAACCTCCAGGCACAGACTGCGGAATTCATTCATCAGCTCCTCGCTCACATCCGGGTTCCTGACTGTGACCGAATGATGCGACGCTTTGAGCAGTTGCGCTGCGCGGCTGAATGTTGGGGGGGGAGGGGGGGGGTTGGGGGCGCGATGTTATTAACGGTTGTAGTGCGTCTCGTTTGGCAGGAACTACATCACCGAGAGGTCTCGGCGCACAGAGAGCGGGCCCTCGCATGTCACGATGATTAACAATGTGCGGTACGAACTCAAATATCAAATGTAATCGTTACAAGGCTGTGTTCACTCTGCAGATTGAGCCACGTGACCGCAGTATGGCCCAATTAATTTTGAGGACGACGATTGGCTGAGATGCCTCAACTAGCATGGACGTCTCAGGCCTAGTAACTTCAAACTTTTGATTCATCAAACCTACATCATTACAATAACAATCTACTCAATATTACTACTCTGTGTGTTTCCATCATCCTATCACAGATCTCACAAATAGGTCAACAACACCTCCACTCGGTGAGTGTATGGACCACTGCGTCACTGCCTTGGCCCTGTTGTTTTTATTTAGTGTCTGGCATTTGTATTAACACCGAAACACTGATACGTGTGGTCACTCTGTGCACTTGTCTTGCCTCACTCGCTCACGTTAGTCTCGGTCTCGCAGTCCACCCGAGGTCTCTCTGCCCCATTGATCCACCATTCCCTTGCACATGAGCGCAGCTCCTCCGCTGCAAGGTGCCGGGTTTTTTTAATATAAAAAAAACAAATCAGCCGCCCTCCGTTGTGTTTGTTTATGTCTTGACAGCCGTTGACCCACAGAGCGTTCACCAGAAGAGAGCAGAGTCTTACCCAACATGCGCATGCTCTGCGTGGTTTTGTCCTTCTTAGCCTTGCTGGAGTAGAGGATTCCGTACGTCTCGTAGTCGGTGCGTACGACCGTCAGGGTCATGTTCTTCGAGTGTTTCCACGCTGGGCGAGAGTGCACGGACAAGACGCGTCGGGTTGCGTGACAATCGCTTGTGAGCCGCCTTGTCCATCCGTGCAGTGGCCGCGATCGTGCGTCGAGCCGTTCAACGGGCATTCGCTTGATGGGAACAATTATAACGTAGAGAAATGTCGCCAATTTAAATGACCAATGTACAAGTTTTCTCAGGTTGGCCAGTCGCCCACCCCCAACGGCAGCGGGTATTGCGGCAGAATTCTATGGCCGGATGCCCTACCTTATGACAACCTCCTTTGGTCAGAGGAGAATCATTATTTTTGTGAAACCTTCCCCCCCAGACATGTTCACCAGGGGAGACCAGACCAGAAGTGCTGGACTCCAGGGAGAGTATCTCTGTGGTTCATTGGAACCCACAAACCCTTCCACCACGACAAGTTTACGGTACATGGGATTGGGGGGGGGTTGCTCAACCTACAGGAACACTTGTAATGACATGGATCGACAGCGTGTCTATAGAGGGGTCATTCATTATTGAGGGTTGAAATTAGACAGAGGATTGAGCTGGATTGCTCAACGCTATCGGCCAGATACGGTAAAACCTGTTGTAATCTTATATGGATTGCTCAAACAGAAAATGTAGATGCACTCATGAGTTGATACATTTCACTCCTCTAAACCTAAATGCATTTGTTGATAACTCATCTTGCATAGATTTTTAAAAGATCCAGCTATTCATAAGTGTCTGTGCTGTGATTGTCAGGTGCTTCCGTCATTTTCTGTGGAAGATCAGTAGATCTCTATCGTTAAGAGAAAACAAAACAACGAAACATAAGGAATAAGTTGGCAACATTTCAGTCCGGTCATTAAAACTGCTGTGTAATTAGAATTGTTTAACAGTTGATTCAAAAAATCTATTTACAGCACCACATTTTTCGTGCTATTTTGGATATGCACGTTTGTGGAATTGTGCCGTTAGCTGGAAATCTGTGAAATATTAAAGGGGCATCCCTGCAATTTTCCACTCGTTCCACGGCCACCACTAGCGGAAGCTTAAAAGCCCCTTCAATTGATGTTCCTGCCTAATATTCCACGCTGGCCAGATATCTTGGATGAGATGGCATACCCACACTTTATCCCACCACACGCGATGAGCCGATGGGCGAGCTGTAGTGAACACATCCTGCGTGGTGGAGAGTAGCAGTGGAGATTAGTGAAACGTGCCTACTCCGTGCAATGTGTGAGTACCTGTACGCGACATGTTGATGCATTATACTGAGGTGGCGTTACACGGCTCGATGCCTGAGCAATGCTCGCCAAAGCTGTTCTTGCGGGCTAGCCGTGTTGAGTGCCGCCTCCCTGCCACGTTGGAGGCATCTTCGGGAGTTCTGTGACTGAGCGCTCGACTCAGTCACGGCTCTCCCGAAAGGAACAGCTTTGACAAGCAATCATCATGCATTGAGTCATGAAATAAGTACGTATGCGGCTGTGTAAATCTTTTTCTACATGTATCAATAGTATATGTAGACATGTACCTCTGTTTGTATACGTGTATTTGTGTTATCAAGTGTATTTGTGTGTGTGTACATATTTGTACAGTACAACTATCCATCATGCATGTGAATAGGTCTTTGTATATGAGCCGATACTGTTTGTATCCTCTCAGTGTCAGAAACCGCTTAGTCCTGCACAGGGTCCGCAGTGAGCTGGAGCCTATCCCGGCAGACACAGGGCGCAAGGCAGGGATATACGCACGATGGGACGCCAGTCCATCACCGGGCACTGCGGGCAATTTAGCCTGCGAGCCAATTAACCTATTCAGCAGCATGTTTTTTTTGGACTGTGGGAGGAAACCGGAGTGCCTGGTGGAAACCCCCGCGGACACGGGGAGAGAACTCGCAAACTTCCACACAGAAAGGCACCCGAGCCGAGAATCGAGCCCGGGACCTTCTTGCCGCGAGGCGACAGCGCTACCCACTAGGGGCCACCGTGCCGCCCCTGTCATTCGTTACACACTGACAGTTATCGTTCACATTCGTTAATGCATTGCCGTACTTGTAACGGTGAAGAATTTCCCATTCTCAATCAGCTCGTAGGTGGAAACGCGCTGGTAACAGCTTCCACGTCTGTAACGTTACACAACACCACGGGAAGGTTGCAAAAATCATATTTACACGGTGAATGATCGCTCGGTCACACTTCAAACAGGGTGGACCTGCCAAGAATTACATTGAGAGACCGATGAGCGTGAAGGGTTATAGAGAACGTACGCACGTTTCGGACAGCATATTGTCTCGAACAGCGACGTGGGCTTGGAGAGACTGCATTGCCACAGTGGTCAATGGTCTGTGGCGCAGCCCGTGACTGAGTGGTGACCAAACTGACGCACATGGCCAAGAGCCGGAGGTTTTCCAAATCAACTTAAAATTCTTACCGTTGCGGACCCAACGCAATCCCCCCCCCACCTTCCCAGGCTGTACTGTAGTTGAATGCTTGGGCCACTTTCTAACCGGTATATCGTACCGGACCGCACCAGCTTACTTTAACCTCTTGACCAAGAACGCGACGATAAAAAAAACCCACCGACATCAATCCATCACAGATTTACTCTCGGAAAGTCTCGTCACGAACTCGCACTCTGCCATCTGGGTTAACGAGTTGTTCAGTGCGGTGGCTGTGCCGTGTGCGGGGGTCGTCCTTTACTTGGTTTTGGTCATCGTGACGGTAAACTTGTCCTCCTCTTCACCGGACTCCAGCACCATCTTCATTCCGTCCTTGACGTACTTGGTCACGTAGGGGCAGTTACTGGCCATGGCGGTCACGTACCACGTGCCCAGGAACTGCCCTCGTTCAGTCCCAGGGTGAAAGCGATGGTTGTAAGATTGTCAACAAAGTGCATCTCGACAGAGGGAAGCTGTGCTTAATTTAACGATGGGGAGTGATGGCCTCGAATTATTTTTTGTTGTTGGCAGGATTGTATCAGTGAGTACCTGAAGACACTATGAGTGGGATTGGAGCACGGAGATGCAGTCGCAACCCCAGTGGCGTAGCGTAATTGACCCTGACACAGGGATTAAATCGTGCCAACCGCTGCCCAGTTGGTCCTCAGTGGCCCGGCATCTCGGTCCCTCCCACCAACAGGCCCCGGTGCCTGCACACTCGCTCGATACCCAGGGCCACTGCGCGAGAGGCGAGCAGAGTCCTCGGTGGAATATGCTAGCATAGCCCGCGACTGAAGCGTGCCCAATAAACAGGACTTTAGATGATCTGAGCTACACCTCAACTTGAGGTTCACACCACGAGCCTCTTGTCAAGCTTGTCCGTCAAAATGTCCTACGAATGCAGCCAAAGTTGGGGACAACAACAATATTTCTGTGGAATTTTGTATTTGTGTGGAGTGTAGAGATTATTCTCACCTGTACCTAACCTTTTCTGGCATCTCTTGCTCTCGATATATTTGTAGTTTTTCATTGTCCTGTGTTTCTTTTCCTGCGAGAAGTGTATTGTTTGTTGTACAATGTTCTCTAAGGACCCGAGTCCTCATTCTAGTTTTCTGTTATTGTTAATCCACATGTCACGGAATCACGATCCAATTTTTTAAAAAAATAACCGTGCGGCTGGCTAAACGGGATGCGTCGTTTAACGGCCAAAATCAACTAAAGCAAACAAAAAATAACAAATCAGGAGCCTGATCATGCCGCCAACCTGGAAGGCAAACCGTCAAGGAGAGAGAAGGAACGCTCGACACCGCTATCTCGAAAGAGCAACTCTTTCGAGCAGTTCTCAACATTATCCTCCATACCGCCCCCAACCATTAACCCAATGTCACGACGGTAAGACCCAGATAACGGGACGTAGGGGAGAGCGTGATGTGCGGCGTGGTGCTGGTGGTGATACTGGTGGTGCTGGTGGTGCTGCTGGTGCTGGTGCTGCTGGTGGTGCTGGTGGTGCTGCTGGTGCTGGTGCTGGTGGTGCTGCTGGTGCTGGTGCTGGTGGTGGTGCTGGTGGTGGTGGTGCTGCTGGTGCTGCTGGTGGTGGTGGTGGTGGTGCTGCTGCTGCTGGTGATACTGGTGGTGCTGGTGCTGGTGGTGCTGCTGGCGGTGGTGGTGGTGCTGGTGGTGGTGGTGCTGGTGCTGCTGGTGCTGGATACCCGCGATCCGTCAAAGTCCTCCACTGCTTGGACATCATCAGCCGAGGCCACCTTCCCCTGGATTGCGCTGCCCAGCAGCAGCAGCAGGCACGCGAGCCACATGGTTTGCGCTTCTCTGCTGACCCCGAGCTTCGCCGAGAGCGTTCTGATCGCCGAACCCGCACGCCGCTCCCTTTTATAATCACGCTGGTCAACTCTTTGTCTGCTCTCTGCATTCTTGAGTTGTGCAATAACGCCGCGTTATGTGCTGCGTGTTTGTATTTGTTTTTAAATATCTCGGCATCGTTCTGTTTGTGAGCGTTTTTTCAAGTGTAAGGGGAGCTGTTTTGCTGGATTTCGCCCACGCTCGCCATCCTTCTAGACGTTCAGTCATCACGCAGAAAGTCAAAGTTTGAGTTTGAACAAATTCCACGTGAAGCCCCCCCCCCACATGTCCAGGTTTTTTACAGCTCCGAGGTCACAACCCTAAGTTTGTGAATGATTCCATTCAGTGCCACACGTTGACACATTGTGACGCGTGACATTTTATGCTGGAAGATACATTTTGCTGTAATTTTTGTCACACAGAGCAAAAAGGTTCCGTTTCTGCCCAACTTGTCGATACGGGCTGATTGTATATTACTTTTAAATACGTTTACCAACATCTTTTCACAAAATGGAAAAGTTTGATTGCAAAATTTAAAGTGAAAGGTGTGGAAACTTTATTAAATATAAAACTCTAAAACACGTCAATGCAATGTTAAGACGCTTTGGATATGCAAACATTATTAATAGTAATAATGTGTGGAAAATAACGTTAAACAACAGGTTTGCAATTCTCCGTGTGGCATTCACAATTTGCTTTAGGAAATGTAGACGCTGAATACAATTGTGCTGTTGACTATTATGCTACAGGGCGACACGGTGGCCCAGCGGGTAGCGCTGTCGCCTCCTCACAGCAAGAAGGTCCCGGGTTCGAATCTCGGCTCGGGTGCCTTTCTGTGTGGAGTTTGCGAGTTCTCTCTCTGTGTCCATGTGAGTTTTCGCCGGGTGCTCTGGTTTCCTCCCACAGTCCAAGAAAACATGCTGCTGCATAGGTTAATTGGCTTGTAGACTAAATTGCCCTCAGTGACCGGTGATGGACTGGCGTCCCGTCGTGGGTATATCCCTACCTTGCGTCCTCTGTCTGCCAGGATAGGCTCCGGCGCACCGCGACCCTGTACAGGACTAAGCGGTTTCTGACAATGAGATGAGACATTTACGCTACAACCGTTTACCGAACCCACTGCTGGCTGTGAGCCACCTCCATATCAGGAAGTGGAGTGGTGGGGGTTATTTAACCATACTTTACCACGCTGAACCGTTTGTGCAGGTGAGGGCCTGAAGCAGACACGTGTTATGGCTGTACTGCCCTCCGCTGTCCACGATGTAGCTCTGCTAGCCCAGTGACCACCTGTGAATGCCCCGATGTCAGCTCAAACCATGGTCTAACGAGATGACGGTGTATAACGGGTGATGTGGTCACAGACACGTGTGCTATATATTCATGATGGTGAATATATTGACAGTCACTGGAAGAAAATGTATATAAATGGGTAAAATCCCAGCTGGGCAGATTCTACAGTTGGCCAGATGTTCATTATCAACACCCGCTTGATCCTGTACACGGGTGTGGGGGGGGGAGGGTGGAGCCTATCCCGGCCAACAGAGGACACCAGGCAGGGGAATACCCAAAATGTGATGCCAGTACATCGCAAGGCACACTTTTATGGACAATTTACTGAGCAGGGCAATTGACCTAGACACCCGCGCCTTTGGACGGTGGGAGGGAACCGGAGTACTCGGCAAAAACCCATGCGGGCACGGGTAGAACACGCAAACTCCACAAAGGCACCCGAGTCGGAAATCGAACCTGGAACCTTCTTGCTTTGGGGTGAAAGCGCCACTCTGCGCCACCCAGTAAGCCGTACAAGTTTGGACTTAATGGTAAGTCGCAGCAGTGCGTGCATTGCTGCACCACGTGTAGCAGTTGCCTTGGCCGGATCGTCACCTCGTCATGGTGCAGAGGTTTGCGTGACCAGAGAACGCCAGACACCTGCAGCCTGGCACTCCTGCTACGGTCTTCCTTGGTAAATGGTCCGGAGTCTAGTGCTACTGCTGGGGTCTCTCCCGGTGATCAGGTATAAGTGACGGTTCCAGACAAATAACGATTTTAAAGTCCCTCCGTCGAAAGGAGGTTTTTTTGTCAAAGGGCATTCAGCCTTAAAATTCTACTCGAATACCCCCAATGTTGGGAGGCAGCCAGCCAATCTAAGGCCAACCTGAATACTAGCGGTTTAAAGCGGAACCTGTTTGTGTATTGATCTTGTGGTGGTGTCCATTTGTTTCTGTTGCAGTCTTCCTGCACGTTTGTGTAAACGACCACGTGGTGTACTTCTGCAGAGCGCATCTCACGGGTGAGTACAGAACCACACGGTACACAACCTCGTGTGACATTCATTGCTGGGTCAGGTCACGCAGACAACTACAAAAGAGTGTCGTTAAACCCTGCACCACCCGACACGGCCAATCAGTAAGGGGTTGTCACGTGAACAGAACACGCACCAATTCCGTCACTATCTCAGCACACCGGTGTGTGGGAGAGCGTGTTTCTCGTCACGTGACAACCCCTTACTGATTGGCTGTCGAGTGAACCGACACTGTTTTCTTATTTTCTACGTGACCTGACCCGAAAATGAATTTCAGCGATAATATTGGTCACGAAAGCCTTCGAATTAAAGTAACAAGCGCGTGTGTACGTCGAAGTACTCACTGCTTGATGATAGTCGCCCTTTGGAAGCTGCTCCCGGGATGGCAATGGGGAGAGTCTCTCGCATTGCACGTTGAAGGACTACCCTGAAGATGCCTCCAACGTTAAGGGGAAACGTCTCGGACATTAGGAACGTTCACCGTGGCTATCCTTAAAGAGCAGCTCTTAAGAGCAATAACTTTAAGAATAGCACAATAATTGTTTGACATTGATTAGGGAAGGGTAAACTATATTAAAAACACTGTATCGATGCCTAGCTGTTTTGCAGTCATCACCAGATCAGACTGAGTCGCCCTAGGAGAGGTCTGAGACAAGTGTTGGCCGTGAGCAGGAATCGAACTTGGTTCGTTGAGCTTATAGCCCAGCGCACTAGCCACAGAACCACCACACAATCGGACACACACAGTACACACGCAATATTTTATTGAACTGAAAATACGACATATACACGTCAAGCACTTATAAAAATAGGACTGGTGGAGTACTATTGGGTGCATTCGTTTCCGTAAACTCTCGCATTATATTCACACAATTCTGACCCACAGATCTTTTCATAAAAAAGTCAAAGTTTGCATACTTCTGAAGAACAGTTACGTTTTTACAGAACTGTAACCGCATCTCAGGGCAAGCAGTGGATTCCATTTGCTTTGGGGGTTTAGCAATTCTCCTCCGCTCGTAAATAAACATTATTTGTACGGGAGAGTAGATATAAATGTTAAGTGAGGTATCTGAACTTGTTGAAGAAACACTTGTGATTTAATTCTTACACTGGCAAACTAATGTTATGAGCTGCAGAACCTAAGCTATGAATTGATGTCTCATCTCATCTCACTGTCAAATGCTGTACAGGGTCGCGGTGAGCCGGAGCCTATCCCGGCAGACACAGGGCGCAAGGCAGTGATATACTCACAATGGGACACCAGCCCATCACCGGGCAATTTCGTCTGCAAGCCAATTTGCAGCAGCATGTTTAGGGCGACACCGTGGCCCAGTGGGTAGCGCTGTCGCCTCACGGCAAGAAGGTCCCGGGTTCGAATCTCGGCTCGGGTACCTTTCTGTGTGGAGTTTGTATGTTCTCTCCCCGTGTCCGTGTGGGTTTTCGTCGGGCACTCCGGTTTCCTCCCACAGTCCAAAAACATGCTGCTGCATAAGTTAATTGGCTCGCAGACTAAATTTCCCTCAGTGCCCGGTGATGGACTGGCATCCCATCATCGGTATATCCCTGCCTTGCGCCCTGTGTCTACCGGGATAGGCTCCAGCTCGCCGCAGCCCGGTACATGATTAAGCGGTCCTGACGAGATGAGCAGTATGTTTATTGGACTGTGGGAGGAAACCGTGGTGCCTGGGAAAAACCCACGTGGACACAGGGAGAGAACTCGCAAACTCCACACAGAAAGGTACCCGAGCCAAGATTCGAACCCGGGACCTTCTTACTGTGAGGCGACAGCGCTACCCACTTGGCCACGCTGCTGCTGCCTCTTAAAATCCCTAATTTGTTTGGTAAAAGCGCCAGATTCGTTCCACCAAGCAAAGGGAATAGCTAATAACGTGTTTAGCCGGGGGCGGTGCGGTGGCCCAGTGGTTAGCGCTGACGCCTCACAGCAAGAAGGTCCCGGGTTCGAATCTCTCGGCTCGGGTGCCTTTCTGTGTGGAGTTTGCATGCTCTCCCCGTGTCCGCGTGGGTTTTCGCCGGGCACTCCGGTTTCCTCCCACAGTCCAAAAAGCATGCTGCTACATAGGTTAATTGGCTTGCAGGCTAAATTGCCCCGCAGTGCCCGGCGATGGACTGGCGTCCCGTCGTCGGGTGTATTCCTGCCTTGCGCCCTGTGTTTCCGGGATGGGCTTCGGCTCACCGTGACCCTATATAGGATTAAGCGGTTTCAGATAATGAGATGAGATGGGTGTTTAGCCGGTTGGTACCAGTCAACCTGGCTGACTAATCCCACCCCACTGCTGTGTATCCGTGTCTGCTTCATGACTAGGAGTGGAATGTGAGTCCCTCGCCTTGTAAAATCTATCATTGATTTGCAACAGTTGTGAACACAGCCATCTTCAAACAGAGGTGTTTATTTGGAAGGGGTGTCCCCTTTCCCCGTGTCGCCAGTGCTGGTGACAATGTGTCCCACCTCGCGCTGGCGCCGTGCAGCTCCACTAGCTGCGGGGGCCGGAGAGGCTCGACTTCTGCTGTTTGCGCTCCTTTTGTCCGATGGTGCGGAAGACTCGCTTCTTCACCTCCTTGATCCTCTCCATCTTCGCCTCCTCCTCCTTCTGACAGCGGCGCCGGTACTCCGCTCGCTTCAGCGCCGTCTGCTCCTTCTGCTTGCGCGCCTTCTCGTTCTTGATGGTGCCCAGCGAATGCAACAGCTGGACGATCTGTGGGAGGTGGTCGGGGCCAAGGCAGCAGCGCCGTCAGCCGGCCACAAATCTCGGGTGAGCAACAACCGCCGGTGACCTCAACACAGCACTTGCGCCAGGCCACGTGAATTGTCAAAGGGCTCGCTGGCAGGAGGTCAGGGGCCAGACATAGATGCGCATAGACGTGCATGCACAGGCGGGACCCAAGTGCCTCAAGCTGAACCACTCATAGCTGCTGATCATTCCACTTGGGTGCTTGTGCCCAAGTAGGTGCACTGTGAGAGTTAGAGGCTTGTAGGAGATGTTCTGTTATGGATTAACAGCCACACAATCAAACTAATTGTACAACACTGTACAGTAATTCAGCGACTTGGACAAGTTGTGGGTCTAAGCCACGCGAGTCACTGGATCATTGCTTAGCACAGGCTTAATAGCCTACAAGTGTTGAGCAACAAACGGCACAAATGATAAGTACAGAAAATTAGGGGCCAGCATTGGGTCGTAGGACTGGCCTTGCTTCCAACACCATGAGAGAGAGGCAGATTGGAGAGTTGCACATTTAAACAGCATGATGAAGGAAAACGTGTCCTAAAGTACTTTGGTTTAAAAGTATGAAGTTGTCTATCTCACTGTCAGAAGCCGCTTAGCCCTGCACAGAGTCAGTGAGCCGGAGCCTATCCCGGCAAACACAGGGCATGGATATACCCACGATGGGACGCCAGTCCATCACCGGGCAATTTAGTCTGCGAGCCAATTAACCTATGCAGCAGCATGTTTTTTTGGACTGTGGGAGGAAACCGGAGTGCCCGGCGAAAACCCACGCGAAAATGTCAATATGATAAAACTAAACATACTTCTGCGTGGCAGAGGTATGAATCCGTAAAGTTGATTCTTTTAAAGCGTATGACGTTAACGGTTATCGGGGATAAAGGAATAACGGGGTTGCTGTGACGATGACGAGTCGGTGTGCGCAGGCGCGACGGAGCATCGCACACACCTTGCGCTGTGCGGGCTCCCTGACAACAGCGGGACGCACGAGGTCGCGCGGGATGCGGCCCCTGGCCTCCATCCGCTTGGGCTTGGACTTGAAGGGCAGCGCCTTCTGCAGCGCACGCGGGATCACCAGCGGGTGGAACACCCGCGGCGTCCTCTTCACCGGCTGCGCGCACAGGTAGCGTCGCAAACACACGGGAGAGGCGTTTGTTATTGGTGCAGGAAGTAGCAGAGAGCTTGCAAGCTCTGGAAGTGTGATCACTGTGACACAACAAACGGTCAGCTCCTCTGCAAACAGTTGGGACCAGTTTGATTGACCAATATTCATGGTGTTTAAACTGTGTAACGATGGAGGTTTACACGGCTCCATGCGTGATGATTGCTTCGAAAATCTGCTCTCGGGACAGCCGCGTCGATCGCTCCCCCTCTCTCCACCTTGCGACGTTTCGCCTCACACGTTGGAGACATGTTTGTGAGTGCTCTGTATGTGTTGAGTCACCTCCACTGTCGGGCTCCACACCAGGAATCACATTGACCCCATCCTGCTCCACTAATCTCCTGGTTTGCATCTTGTGAGATGCAAGCTGGGCGATTAGTCACTGAAGCAGGATGGGGTCAATGTGAATCCAGGGTTCAGGACCCTGACAGTGGAGGTGACTCAACACACACACAGCACCCACAAACACGACACACACGCACCTGAGGATGCCTCTGACGTGAGGCAGAGAGAGGAAGCGAACAACACGGCTGTCCCGAGAGAGCAGCTTTTTCGAAGCAATCATCATGGTATTAACTCTTGATGTTAATCAAACTCAGGGTCGCAGTGTAGTGGATGTTACCGCAGTGCTAAATGATAACCACGCTCATTTACCCCCAGTACAGCCCAATTGCACTGTTTGGGCAAGAGCTGTTAGTCAGCATGACATTTAAGCACCATGTGTGTATGGCACACGTTCTGTAGAGGCACTTAAGGTCAGATTCCGTGAGCTGGAATCTAACTCAGATGGTCAGGCTCTTAGTGCAGCCACGCTACCTTAAGCCTAATGCGCTGTGCACAGACAGTATGTACCCACAGGCTGCTAGCTGTACCCACAGGCTGTCACCGCGCTAGCAGCCTGTGGGTACATACAGACAGTATGTACCCAGAGGCTGGCAATGGAGCACATTATTATTGTAAGTCAGCATAATAATGTGCTCCATTGCCAGTCTGTGGATACATACTGTCTGTATGTACCCACAGGCTGTTGCCACGCTGCCGGTCTGTGGGTGCATACTGCCTGTATGCACCCACAGGCCGCGGCCGCCGCCGCCGCCTGTGGGTGCATACTGCCTGTATGCACCCACAGGCCTACGCCGCCGCGCTAGCGGCCGCCTGCGGGTGCATACTGCCTGTATGCACCCACAGGCCTACGCCGCCGCGCTAGCGGCCGCCTGCCGCCTGTGGGTGCATACATGCAGTATGCACCCACAGGCCGCCGCCGCCGCGCTAGCGGCCGCCTGCCGCCTGTGGGTGCATACTACCTGTATGCACCCACAGGCCGCCACCGCCGCGCTAGCGGCGGCAGCCGCCTGTGGGTGCATACTGCCTGTATGCACCCACAGGCCGCCGCCGCCGCGCTAGCGGCCGCCGGCCGCCTGTGGGTGCATACTGCCTGTATGCACCCACAGGCCGCCGCCGCTGCACTAGCGGCCGCCTGCCGCCTCTGGGTGCATACTGCATGTATGCACCCACAGGCGGCTGCCGCCGCGCTAGCGG
>JAZEWT010000010.1:23136482-23146932 GCA_036362905.1 Mordacia mordax
GTGAGGCGGAACCTCGCGAGGTGGAGAGAGGAAGCAATCGACGCGGCTGTCCCGAGAGAGCAGCTTTTCAAAGCAATCAGAGTAATACATATTTCTAACAGCAGCAATCAAACAAACACTGAAATAAAGAATTTGTTATATTAATAACTTCCAATGCAGACCGTTGTCTTAGAAGTAGCGGACGATGTCAGTTGCTTCTAAGCACTATTGAGTCGAGGTTCATTATGCGGAGGTTTCAGTGTAGTCACGGTCATTCATCATACCATCCCGAACCGGCACGGCCGTCATCATGACCACCGTAAACGATCGCCACCTCGTCACGTGCCCGACGACCATCACAACTGTGTCAACGCAACCGTCGACACAACCACAACAGCCGTCACCACAACAGCCGTCAAGACAACAGCAGCTAACGTCCTTGCCGCAACCCCCCCTCACCGTTGCCGTAGACGAGTTTCTGGAGGTTCCCCGTCGCTCTGCGCCTCCTTACGAACGCCTCTGCAGCCTT
Source organism: Mordacia mordax (assembly GCA_036362905.1). NCBI lineage: Eukaryota > Metazoa > Chordata > Hyperoartia > Petromyzontiformes > Petromyzontidae > Mordacia > Mordacia mordax. The sequence goes on from JAZEWT010000010.1 coordinate 23,136,991, forward strand.
CGCCGCCAGGTCCTGCTTCCACATGACGGCACCTGGACGTACGCGGCCCACAGCGACATCAGCATCGGTCCCTGCTTAATCCCGCACAGGGCCGCGGCGGCAGTGCCGGAGCCTATCCCGGCAGATACGGGTAGGACGAGAGAGAGGATGGCGTGCCAATCTGGCGTGCCAGTCTGGCGTGCCAGTCTGGCGTGCCAGTCTGGCGTAGGTCGCCAGGGGCAATTTGCTCAGCTTGCTCATAATCTCATCATTGTCACAAACCGCTTAGTCCTGTACAGGGTCGCGGTGAGCCGGAGCCTATCCCGGCAGACACAGGGCGCAAGGCAGGGATACACCTACAATAGGACGCCAATCCATCACCGGGCACTGTAGGCAATTTAGTCTGCGAGCCAATTAACCTATGCAGCATGTTTTTTTGGACTGTGGGAGGAAACTGGAGTGCCTGGCGAAAACCCACGCGGATAAGGGGAGAGAACTCGCGAACTCCACACAGAAAGGCACCCGAGCCTAGATTTGAACCCGGGACATTCTTGATGTGAGGCGACAGCGCTACCCACTGGGCCACCGTGCCACCCTGCTAGACATATTGTCATACACAATAAGCATCAAGTTCCAGAAGCAAACGTAACATGTGCTTTTTTTTTTGACAGTCATTGTCGACTTAGCCAAGACCTTTACCACGCTGCCATGTAACACCAGATGTATCCACACGCGGCTGCCTGGAACCAGCGAGGAACCTCGGCGGTTCCAGTCCAGCGCTGCAGATCAAATGCCCGCGTACCTTCCGTCTCCCGGTCTGCGTCCGCGGTTTCCACAAACATGTCATCCTCGTTTTTTAGCATCTTCTCGATGGCGTCGTCATCACTGCCATCATCACCTTCTTCATCATCATCCTCCTCCTGCTCATCACCACTGCTACTGTTTTCATCACGTGAAACGTTACCCGAGTCCATGGGCGTACTTTTTGAGTTCTTTGACCGTTTAATCTTGGCTCTTATCTTTGTTGCTTCATCATCATCATCAGCCCTGTCGTCATCATCATCTTCATCGTCTTCATCGCCGCTACTTTCGTTATCATCTTGGTCCTCAATCGAGTCTCCCAACCCATCAGAGCCATCGCCATTCGCTTTACTGTGGCCATCGGTATCACAGCCTTCACTTCCAGACATATCCTCGTCACCTTCCTCATCACCGCTCTCATCTTCATCCTCATCGCTGCTATCACCTTCACTGGTTGCCCCCTCCTCCTCCTCGTCGTCAGTATTTAGTGAAAGCTGCCCGTGCTCCTTGCTCCTGCTGCGCTTGCTCAGCGCCGGCTTCTCTTTGCTCTCTCCGTCCGTGGAAGCCAGCGTCTCCCCCTTGCGTGGGATGGCGCTTCTCCTTGCCCTTTTCGCCGGACTCAACGTGGGGCCTGTGCGGTCAAGAGGCTTTGTCGTTCGACTTTTCAAGTACTCTTCTTTCTCAGCTTCATCATCATTGTCGTCATCATCATCATCATCATCTCCCGACTCCTCCTCCTCCTCATCATCATCCTCTCCTTCTTCACTCTCATTTTCTTCGCTGTCACCATCCTCGTCCTCGTCGTCGTCGTCGTCGCCGGCGCCACCGCTTTGGGAGCTGAACACGGCCCGGCGTCTCTCACGACCGGTTCCGGGGTCCGTCACGCGCTCCTCCACGGGGGCAGCTGACCTGCAGCACGGTGGTGACAAAAGCTTCGTCAACCGTTTCGAACCTGAAATAACTGGACTCTGGTTACCTCCGTAATTCAGATGATTTAACCTCAAGGTTCACATTCTTTTATCCAACAAGGAAATTAAATGTTGGGTCATTTGGCTCAATAAATCTATGAAAAAAATATATGTTTGGGGGTGCTATTGATTTAATCAGGTTCCCTTGATATAGTATTATGATTTAGATGAAGTTTTCATCACATTGAGGTCAAATTAATGCAGACATACAGAATAAAAACGCTTTATAACCTTCAAGTCTTTAACATAAATTTAGTTTGTGAGCAAATCAACCTTAAGGCACCGCGCTGGCAAAAAAAAATGTGCGAGCATAATCCAAAACAAAATTCAAACATCATCACCATTCAATAAATCTTGAGCCACATACAATAATATATTGTTGGCTCTACATCGCTAAGGAAAATCACAAGTTATTATTCAGGAGCTTGATAATGAGTGAATTGTCACGATTCTGGACAGCATCTGTGTTCTCAAATAATCTTTTCGTTGCCTTTGTGGCATCTTTTATAGTTCATGGCACTCCATGGCCCAGTCACAATCAGCGATGACGACTGGAGATTAATATATTGTTATACAAATGATAACAAAACACGTATAATGGGTTTAAGGCAAGGCCAGCAAGGCACATAAGAGTGTGGGTGGCCAGCAGCCTCTCACCCAGCTGTGGTGATTACACACTGCAGCATGTACTCATTTGAGGTTGAGTAACTCTAGAGGAGGCCCAGCACCAGTTCATATAATGAACTCGGATGACCAGTCTCATGCTGCAGTGCGCTAACCACTGCACTACCGCTTCCCCCACACACGCCGTGCACAACCTCTACAGACTGTAGGGTCAACAAGTGCTTTCAGCGGTGCCACCCACGGTGCCAACGTGCTGTGCCACGCTTCCCCGCGCTACCCATGCCACCATCACCGACGCCACCACACACCCGGCACCGCCGCGCCCACGCTCCGCCCGATCCATCAGGACGAGCGTCACTCACGATGGTTCCTCCGTGCCCGCGTCCTCCTCCGATTCCTCCGCGCCCGCATCCTCCTCCGATTCCTCCGCGCCCGCGTCCTCCTCCGATTCCTCCGCGTCCTCCTCCGGCTCCTCAGCGCCCGCGTCCTCCTCCGGCATGTCGAGCGACCGCAGCGGCCGCGAGCGGCTGAAGAGCGCCACGCGACTGGCGGCCAGCTTGACGTCGAGCGTGGACTGGCTCGCGATGAGTGTCTGCACGAGCTCCTGAGTCGGCCCCTCCGCCTCCGGCGCCTCGTCCTGAGACGCACGGAGCGCGGAGGGAGCGCGGGGGGGCGGGTGCCAGGGAAAGGAGGCCGCAGTGCGAGACAGAGAGAGCGAGTTAGCAACAGGGAGCGGCAAGAACAGCGAGTGCGGCGGTGAAGGAGGAGCAGTAACAAGAAGGTGAAGTGAATTCAATGGTTATCGGCGCAAATTAAATTACACAATCATTTCTCTTGCTACTCGTTAGCCCATGCTCTAATCTTAGCCACTGAGTTAGAGAGACTCCTACTGAATTCTTTATGTCGATGAATCAATATTGACAGGCAATACCTGATAAGTTTCAATTGATTCACGAAAAAATCCCGAATGCTCCCATGAGTAAAACTAGATCAGGAATTTCTGAAACATGCTAAGCAGTAAACTCGTAAAAATGACTCTCGAGTATGAGCACATTGGTTTTTGGGACGGGGAAACTTTTCAACCAACATCTGTTACGTGGCACAAAACACACAACAAAACACACAAAATAAAATTGTCTCGATTTAAAACCGACTGCCGGTGCGCGCACTCATCGCAGAATCGCGCAAGCCAACTCGTCCACGCGCGTGCCCGCGTGCGTGCCCGCGCGTGTACCCACGCGTATGCGCGCGCGTGCCCGCGCGCCCGCGCACCTGCCCGTGCTTGTGCGAGTGGCTGCCGCCCAGGTCGATGTAGACGGCGTCCTTGTCGTAGACGATGCCTCCGACGCCGGCGAACGGCGCGTACATGAGCCGGTCGCGGTGGTCGAGCGTGCGCTTGGTGCGGCGCTCAGGCAGGGGGCACGGGTCCGGCAGGAAGCTCACGTCGCGCAGGAAGAAATCGCCCGCGCCTGCGTGGGCGGCGCCGGGGCGGCGGTTAGCGCGCTGCGTCACGAACGCGGCCATCGCACGAATTCGATTCCGGCCGACAGCCAACGCCGGTGACGGTTTTATGAACTGGTTCCGAGTCTTGCCGAGGTCGACTCAGCCTCAAGTGAGTACCTGGCGTGGTGTGTAAGCATCACCCCTGGGAATACAAATGCGGCTGGGTGCCGTGCTGGCCTTTATAGGTGCTCCACAACAGCACTTGCCCCTACGGTCTGTCCAGCCTACACGGGGGATCTTTGTACGCGCGTACATCGGCGAGCCCCTATTAACGTCCGCGTGGCACCGGCGCGTCGGCAAGACTTGCGCCCGGAGGCCACCGCCGTCGAGTGCGACGCTGGGCTGAGCGCCGGCGAGGGAATGTCGGGATCTCTCACCCGGGATGTGAACCTGCGAGTGGCTCTTGAGGTGGGTCCCGTGCAGGTAACCGTAGAGAGACACCAGGCGGTCGCACTTGGGGTTCAAGCGGACCTCCTCCGGGTTCGTGAGGTCTTCAACTCTGATGGGACGCACGCGCACGCACTCGATTAGTTTGCAAGGACAAAGTACCGTGACTAAAACATATTGCGGTGCCCTACGGATCGTTGCGGTGGACAATATTACTTGTTGTAATGATGTAGGGTTTCACTGCTCGATGCACGATTGCTTCGAAAAGCTGCTCTCTCAGGACAGCCAAGGGGAAGCGATCGACGCGGCTGTCCTGAGAAAGCAGCTTTTCGAAGCAATCGTCAACATTACTAGTTACAAACACATGCTGGTTTTCTCCGAAGAAACTCAGTGCTCGCTTTCGCCGTGGTACAACGGTTTGTAAATATTATAACAACAACACATAGCCACACTTGAGCATGCAGCAAGAACCTTGTCATGTTTAAGTATAATGAGCCGCCAATCTCGTGCGTGTGTGTGCATGTAGGTGTGCGTGTGTATATCCCTGCACACACATGTGACCTGGGATCACTTGCTGGCCATGACTAACATCTGTGGCAATTGTCTGACTCGGTCCTCGGCCTCCCCTAGGTTGACTCAGCCTCAAATCAGTACTGGGGAGACAAAGGTGGTCAGGCGTGATACTGGCCATCCACCTCCTCTCTCACTAACAGCACATTCCCCTTCTTGGCTTTGCTTTGATGTATGTGTTAGCATATAATGATAATAATTGAATTTCTAAAGCGCATTTCGCCCCATGGTCACAAAGCGCCGCACAGAGCTATGAAGAGACTGGCAGGTCAACAACATCGGAATAGGTCACTTAAGTAAAATAAAGACTACAAATCGATGAAGGACATCATATAAAACTGTTGAAACAAATAAAGGAAGGAAGGAGTGTTTGTGAGCAGGCGCAGGTCAACGGCGAGCCATCATCCAAGCACACAGCAGTGAGCAGCATCAACAGTCCCAGCCAGAGGACTTCAAAAGCCCTGCGGAACGAGCGAGTCTCGAGACGGGATTAGAAGATGACCGAACGTATGTGAGCGTGCGTGCGCGTGCGCGCGTGTGCGCGTGCGCCTGCCTGTCGGCGAGCAGGTAGGGGTGGGTCGTCTGCCACGTGAGCGGCCGAAACTTCATGACGGAGATGAAGCGGCCGAGGTTGTGAATCTCCCGCTTCTGATACTCGCCGTTCACCATCCCCGAGAGGTAGAACAGCTTAGCCCCCTGTGCGATTGGGCGCAAACACAACAAGAACACATTAAGAGCCACAACTGAGCTCGACACAACGCAGAAGTGTTATTACCCAACGGCAAGTACAGGACACACAAGGGGATGTTTGCGGGCAGTTACACATCTGGCCAATCGTGCCTCCCCCCGGTGCTGTTACTTTATTAACCCAGCACCTGGTAGATCTCGGTCCAGAAGCGATTCTTGAGCTTCTTCTTGGTCTTCTGCAGCTGCTTGGAGTTGCGGAACGCGTCGAGGTGCGTGAGAACGCCCATGAGACGCGGGAAGCCGTGCACCTGGCAGATGTTGAGGAATTCGAACGTCTCCATCTCGAAGCCAAAGCTCGCGTCGATCAGGAGCAGCACCTGAGAGGAAATGCAACAAAGGGCGACCATGTGTGCGCGTTCAAACTCACACCCGAGGTCGATAAAATGACACCGTGGCAGTGAGGACAGGTGATCGGCAAGAAATGGAGGTCTGTAAAGGATAATAACAATTGCATTTATAGAGGGCTTTTCACCCGAGGGTCACAAAGCGCTGCACAGGGCTGCGGAGAGAACGATATGTCAACAACATCAAGACTGTTCAACTTCAAAGTCAAACAGTAGCGATAGGTTATAGGACACAAAGTCAGCAGAAAATAAATAAAATAATTCTGCAACACATAAGTAAGGAACAAATGTTCCAGAGCATACACAGGTCCGAAGAGAGCCAACATCCCGGCACGGCAACACTGAGCCGCATCAACAGTCCTAGCCGGAGGAAGGAAAAAATGTTCCTGAGCAGGCGCAGGTTGGAAGAGAGCCAACATCCCGGCACGACAACACTGAGCCGCATCAACAGTCCTAGCCGGAGGAAGGAATAAATGTTCCCGTACAGGCGCAGGTCGGAAGAGAGCCAAAAGATGCTATTGGTAAAATAGAAACAAGAGTCTGACGATGTGAGACATCAAACAATTTCACAAGACGGAAGTCATCTCGGTTGACAAGATGCAGCAATGGACAGACAGCTGGAGTGGAGAGAGGCCGTTGCTAGGATATACCGGTGAAGAGAAACGTCAATCAACAACGGCACAAAAGGCCAAAGCATTGACATAAGATGCAGTGGGGGCAGGAAGCTGTGTAGGTGGGTGCCCACGTGTAGAAGGGATTAAGATATAGACATGAAGGTGTTTGCGATGATGAGTCTGCATCTTGGAAAAAAACTGGGCACTCACCAGGTCAGCCACTTTAGCAATGTCGATCATCGAATTGATGTCATTGCCACATTCCATGATTGTCAACCTCCGTTTCTTGCCTGTCCATAGAAATTCGCACCAATTAGTCACTCATCTAAGCACCAAATCACAAACGCCTTCACTCATAACCAGGTGCAAAGCAAATGAGATACCTGTATTTTATTAACGTTGTAATCTTTCCAGCTGCATTGTAATTGAGCTATCAGCAACAATTCATGAATATACACTTCCAGTTGTAACTTCACAAAAATGCACGAGATCACCCCGTGTTAGGAAACAACCGTGGGAAGCTGACAATACAAAACGAATTCAACTTCACCTTATTCTTCCTGGGGCTATCCCAAAAGAACTGATATTGGACGCAATTATGTTATATCGAGCAACCTACATCAGTACAAACCGACAGATAATTTAGAAATCTCAATATCCATAAATACACTAGATTATGTATAACATTTTTAAAAGGCACGTTTTTGCGTCTGCATAGTCATTGGTGATTGGGCTGAGACGATTAACTCAGGAAACCCCGGTTTAATCACAGGAGCATAGCAGAGACGGTTCAGTGCTCTAACATTGTAATTATCAGTCCTCTGAGCCTCCTGGACACTTTCATTTGCAGTGGCCTTGTCTTCACACTGGGCGTGTGTAATGAAGGTGCGCTGGGTCGGCCGGCGCTCTTACCAGACACGATGGTGATGGGTCCCTTGGGGTCGCTGAGCTTCTGCCGCGTGAAGTTGCGCACGAGGCAGCTCAGCAGCGTGCTCTTGCCCACTTTCGGGGGCCCCACGATGGCCACAACTATGGGCGGGGGCTCGAGAGGCGTGCGATCCACCAGGGGAATGTGGTGCTTTCGCGCCTTCAGGTCCTGGGTCCTAAGCGGCGCAACAGGAGTGAGGGATTAACGTGAATATACGTGTACGCATTATAAAACAACATTCGAAAATCGCTGTAGTTTTACGTGACAGGTATTTAACCAAGATTTAGTGCTCAATAAATTTTTTTGTTAAAACTTAGATCGAAGCGTGTAGTCAATGCAAGTCTTCTTCCATTTAAAATTATTATTCACTGCCAAAGTGGGAGACAATGGCCCCTCACTAGCAGCCCAGATGCTATGTGTGTCTGTGATTCTTTAAACACAACACCAGCATCTGAGCAAAATGGATGTTCTTCATTCAAATCCAGACACGATCAGTCAAGTTTAATGGCAAAAAGAAGGCTCTGTTAAGGGCCATACACTGATCAGATTATATCTTCGAGTATACCAATAATGTAATGTAAGACGCTTAAGCCCTAAATGTGACATTTTGACCAGAAACCCAAAGAAAAACAACACTGGAAACATGACCTACCAGCAGACTCGTAAAATTAAAACATCATGCGAATCACACAAAAATGAAACCATATTAACATTTATAAGACTATCAAAACTACAAAGATCATCTCTCAGATGGCTTATCGCTAATGTACAGTCCAGTAATTACAGCAATTCCCGACGGCTAGACAACAGCATTTAATTAAACATCTGTACACGATGCTGTACTTCTCCTACTGTCCTCTGGCAAACCACAGCTGCCATCTGCCCGCTCCTCTCCCGACAGCGTGCCCGCACAAACCCGCGGGGCCACGCGTTATCGCGCACACCTGTGGAACTGCTTGGCCATGCGCACGGCCGAGTGAAAGGTGAACGCCTTGGGGTTACGTCTGCGCGCATCCTCCACGTTCTCGCGCGCAGACGACGCCGCCGCTCGCTCTGCCTTCTTCCGCTGGGCCCCACGGGTCCACTCCGCGTCGCCTCGTCCGCGCTGCTGCCCATCGTCGGCCAGACCGAGCTGCTGGAACTTGCGCTTCCTCTTCTTGTCGAACTTCGGGCCGCTCTGTCGCTGACGATGCAGCTTCTTCTTATCCTCCTTTTCCATGGCGCTCTGCTTTATGGTGGCCCGGTTAGATCTTCAGATTCAACAAGAGCACAAAAACACACACACGGCACCCACGTACTTCCTTAAAGCCACAATTAAATACTTTATGATTACAGTCGCAATTACATGCTTCGGGTGGAATTGCGGTAGATGTTTGCTGACTGCGCTATGAACCCAGTAACCATGGCAAACATTATACCTGAACCGATCCAGGACCCTGATCCCCAATCCGCACTGATGACAATGATGAATGATCATCAACCCCCATGACAGACAAGACATGGGGGAGGTCTTCATTCGTTATCAGTAGCCGCTTAATCTTGCACGGGGTCGCAATTAGCTGGAGTCTTTCCAGCAGATACAGGGCAAAAGCAGGGGTACGCCCGCGATGGGAAGCCAGTCCATGGCAGGACACCGAGGTAACGTAGTCAGCGTTCCAATTAACCTAGCCGGTATGTATTCAGATGGTGGAAGCCGGAATACCCGGCGAAAACCCACGTGGACAGGGAGAGAATGTGTAAATGCCACACACAAGCGAACCCGAGCCATGAAACGAACCCAGGTCCTTCGTGCTGTGAAGTTACTCGCTGCACCGCTGCCCTGAACATTTGTGAATTAAAAGCTGTAAATGTTCAGACATGTTAATGTTTATTTTTAAATAAACGGGGAGATGGATCAACTCCACTCGCCCCCACACTAATCCAACAGCACACAAACACCCAACTGAAATCTCGATGTCAGCAAAACAATACTTTACAATAGACGAACGACAATGGCTGGACATTAATATGTGGACAAGACAAAGTGATGATGAAGTGAAGTTTGAACCAATATTTCACAAGGCAAGCAGAGGGACCCCGAGCTTTTAATTAATGTCCGCGCGGTATCCGTGCCAGAGCCTGGGGCCTCCTCTGCAAACCTCGAGTCCCTGCAGGGCGGCTCAGTGCGAAGTCAACTCCACTCGCGTGAACTTCCTCAGTTCGCTGCACAACGCCACACGCGACCGGGAAAGCATCGACGGTAGCGCACACGGGGCGCACGCAGCTCTCAGACGGGCCGACGGCACTCACCAGCAGTGGAGTGAGCCGGCTTGAGAGCGAGGCGCGCACGAGCGGGCGCCGTCTCGCAGCGCGGCTCGACGGAGACGGGGACGAGAGGGAGACGGGGACGCGAGGGAGAGGAAAAGGGAGACGCGAGGAAGAGAGAGACGGGGACGCGAGGGAGAGGAAAAGGGAGACGCGAGGAAGACGGAGCCGCA
>JAZEWT010000010.1:23148774-23161483 GCA_036362905.1 Mordacia mordax
GATCGCTCAGTTTGAAAGCTGACATCTCGCGAATATTAACACCGTGCTTGATCAAATGTGCGCCTGAAGTCTGCTGTGCTCTCTTCATCTTCTTCTTCACCACCGCCCCCCCCCCCACATCTCATCACCCCTCTCCCTTGTGCCCCCACTGCAGACGGTGGTGGTGGCACCACAGTCGATTCCGTACGAGAGCCTGGGTTCTTTCGGCTCTTTCCTGCACTACCTGACCGCCAATCACTACAGCAAGCTCTACTATGGGTGGGCTGACGGCGCACTGCGCTCGCTATGCACAGCCAGGCACAGGCAGACGACAAGATATGTTTTGCATGAAACAGCTGCGTCCTGTTTAGGCAAATGAGCCTCTATTTTGTTGGCAGCAAAAAAAAACCGAGAGACAATGAGGAATTATTCATCTGTTACAACACTGACAAGGCACACTGGTGCTATAAATAAATACCCTTTCAACCGTAGTGGTTCAGGTCATTTCGCATTGTTTTTGAGGTCATCACCCATCACAACCATCACTCCAACATCGTCACCAAGCTCAACACTGTGGAATCCTCTTCTCGGTACGCCTCACCCAGCTAGAGTTGGAGTTATTTGCCACACAACTCAACAACTTCCACGGGGAGCTCCTGTTATCTACGGGTGAATGAGGATAGTGGGAAAAATTGACCAGCCAAGTCATCGGAGTTTTCACAAATAAACTTGGACCCTGAATGACAAGCATCCTAGATAAAAGGAGTTCTTCCATAATTGTTTTTAAAAACAACAACCTTTTAACAACCAAAGTGTTGTGGCTTTAAACATTAAAACGTGTGTTTATTTGCTTACACTTGTGTCTCCCACTTTTAAACGACTTCTGGCCTCAGTGGACTCTGACGAGACTCAAGTTGAATTTCTATTTAAAATAATCCGGTTCCTCACTCACGTTTTGCAAATAACATGGACGATGCAATCACCATGATGTTAGTAGTAACAGACTCAACCTGCGTGTTTTGTGGAACATTAGACAGAATTACTGTCACAAATTCATCTGAAGTTTCTGCCGGTCACAGCGAGACTCTTGTTTCGGTTTTTATTTGGTCCCCAGGTATTATCTGATGTGGATCATCCATGGACTTGAGGCCCTCTATGCCTACAAGCTGGCTGGGTACATCTAACACCACTGCACTCCCCACTGTTATCCAAACCCTAATTGTTGTTCATGTGTCAAAACTCCACTCTTCCCGTGGTGAGGCCCTGTCTTTCCATGGAACGACCATGGTTGAATTCGTACGAAGGGGTACTCATCTTCCTGCTCCCCATAGGATGTCCGGCTCAGTCAATCCCCAACTGGAATTTTAATCTGCAAAGTGAGACCGGCTCTCTACCCATTATGCCACCTAAGTTGGGATTGTTTTGGTTCACATCATCATCATGAACCTTGGTCAAAACACTGCTAAAGAAGGCCTCTTAAGAGTTAAATATGATGTCTAAATTATGTGTTTTCTAATCTATTTGTTCAGCTTAGTTTGTCATTCCCAGAATTCACCTCTCCATGCCAATAGCACACTATTCAGCTGTTCTCTGTCAATGTCCATATTTCTGATCCATATGCTATAGCAGGCAATATACACGGATGCAACTTTACGTACCATTAGTAACGCACTGCTAATAAAGCATTGCGTTATTTGGCCATTTCCATTTATATTTTTTTTGACGTCATGTGGATGCAAACCGGAGGCCTGGAGATGCTTAATGCATATGAGGAAGCGATCCTCTGCCCCGCGATTGTGCGACCGTCTCATGGCCGCGTTCTTAACAACCGCTACAATCTCCTAGTGGTCATCCATCCCAGTACTAATGAGCGCTAAAGCTCAAGCTTTGAGGTCCTATGAGATTCCATTCACTTTTGACACCATTGGTGTTTTTGTCAATTATATTTGACGTCTCGAATTGAGTTTAAAGAGCATCTGAATGCGTCGGCTGTTGATTTTTTAATAAACTCATCTCGACCATTAAGGGTCTGACCGAGGGACAGATCCTCAGTGGCAGTGGTCCCCAACGCAACACGAGCTGTACACATTGCCGGCATGCGAATGACTTTAGTCTGCCAGCAGAGGGCGCTGCTGCTGTGCTTCTTACAAAATTATGATCTCATTGTCAGAAACCGCTTAGTCCTGCGCAGTGTCGCGGTGAGCCGGAGCCTATCCCAACAAACACAAGGTGCATCACCGGGCACTGAGGGCAATTTAGTCTACAAGCCAATTAACCTATGCAGCAGCGTGGTTTTTGGACTGTGGGGGGAAATCGGAGTGCCCACTGTGCCACCCACAATGTTATGTTGCGTGTGAATATCTGCAAATTGCACCATTTGAACGGCAATCTACAGTTGTGTTAACCATTGGCTCGTCATGATTTCTTTGCATGTAGTGTAGTGGCATTGCCCTTCAGGTTGCTAACACCCCACGTGTCTGTCTCTCCCCCGACCCGCTTCCCCCAATCATGTTGACTGCCCCGTGTCTGCACGCGCCAGCGACAAGGGACTCGCAGGCCCCACCAAGCTGAAGTGGAGTCTTCAAACGCTCATGTTTGGAATCTTTTCTTTACGGTTGCTCCTAGCATACCAGCCCGCCAGGCTGAAAAGAGGGTAATGACATCGACTCCGACTGGCAGCATCACTCACAAAAACCCATCAAGCCGATGCCTAATGCACTATAGTGTCTGTGATTAACCACACACGGTCACCCATCCAGAGAAGCATTCCATTAGGTATGCATTAATGGGCATTCTAAATTATAAATATTCAGAAGCAAAACATGCGTTCTGCATACTTGACATTACAGCACTAGATGTCAAGTCTAATGAAAATAAGCAGCTCGCAGCATCTGGATGTTTAAACTTTGAGACCATCCATCCATCTTCTTCCGCTTATCCTGGGCCGGGTCGCGGGGGCAGCAGTCTAAGCAGCGATGCCCAAACTTCCTTCACCCCAGACACTTCCTCCAGCTCTTCCGGGGGGACCCCGAGGCGTTCCCAGGCCAGCTGAGAGACATAGTCTCTCCAGCGTGTCCTGGGTCTTCCCCGGGGTCTCCTCCCGGTGGGACATGCTTGGAACACCTCCCTAGGGAGGCGTCCAGGGGGCATCCGAATGAGACGTGTTGCGTAAATCTGAACAGCTGGCAGCATCCAACAATGCACTACATCTGTGAACTCAATATTATAGAATGTTGACACTTCACAAGTTTAGTCTGTTTAGGCAGAGCCTTATTGGCTACCTGACTGAGGAAGAAGGTGATTTTGACAAATGTCACGGCCAGGTGGCTCTGCGAACACCACATCAGAGCACTAAACCAAACACTGCTTGCTGAGAACCTGGGTTCAAATCCAGGCAGTCACCTGTGATTAAAGCACGTCCACGTGTTGCAAGTTAATGGACCTTACAATGTCCATCGTATGAAGTTAAAACTTTTCAGACATTTTGGACTATGCCAGCTCTGTGGATGAAACAAAGTTTTGTCCCCAGGACACCAGAGACAAGGAAGTGTGAGAAGTTGCATTGCCACCCAATGTGAATCATAGATTCTAAGCAATTGAAGGAACCGAGGCCACGCTGTTATGCGGAGCAAAGTTACACTGCTTGTGCAAGAATTCCGATCGAAAATGACCTCGTCTCATGGTCAATTGAGAGGGAAAATACCAAAAGGTGCTCTTTTGTCACAAGCATTGCAACTTTCTCGAGCACCTGGGGATGTTTATATACAATTGTGAGCAGCATGAAATTAAAATCATTTTTAATTATTCCAGTGGTCTCCGTACTTATAACTCCAAGCATCTTTTTGTCTGGGCTCAATTATGTCTTGCAAAGAAAATCGTACTTTCAAATAATAAACGCTGTGCCTTTGTTTATCTGTACATCAGATCACAGTTGTTGAAATTAATATTTCACCCACAGTGCAATATTATGATGGAAACACCCAGAATGTGACCCATCTCTTTATACTTAAGGCGTTTATAAGAGTCAAACCTGGACATTCATCTGCTCGGGTGTGCCACCACCATGCTTAACAAGGTTTGAATCGGCTACAGAAGAAGCAGAGGGTAGCGTAGCACAAACTAATGTATTATGCGTCTGTGATCCCCTGAACTAACTTAAACCAGCCAGTACTGTACGGTACAGTATGATCAAATTCGACCCACATGGCATGAGAATGCCGTCATTTATCAGTGGACTGACCATGCTGTAGATGTGCAAGGTTAGATGGGGATCAGTGATGTCGCTATCGTGTTTACGTGCATATGTGAGCTCATGCGAGTGTGATTTGCTTTTCCCGTCGCCGCTTCGTGTACGGAAGCACGCGGACCCCGTCAGCATCGTGGTGTGAATAAAGCCCCTGTAATCACGTAATTTGCCAGACAATCTCAGTTGTTGGGAAAGGGCCGGCCCGTCGTCTCTCTGATTTGACAGAACAGGTGAGAGCCGGGTCTTCGAGCGCTGCTCTCCGCCCAGACTCACCGCGCCTGTGTGCGTTGCAACCTGATCCGAACGCGTGTCGCCAGCTGCTAAATTTGTCTTGTCCTAAAGTCTCGTGGCGACGTTTGGACCGGGCCACGCAGTCTGCTCGAGTCAACCCACATTTACAAGAATCGTAGGGCTTGAGAACTGCCTGGTTTTAAATGTGTGCCAAAGTTGTTGCACAAGAGCATTTAACCGATTTGCACTTAAGGATATAACATCGTGGGTTTTTTTTTTCCACGAAGAGGCGGCTTGATTTATTTTGCGGATTGGAAAGTCTCCAAACACCAATCGGCTGTGGATTTAAATATAGCTCGCGTCTATAGGCGTGAGCGCTGGAGGCATCCCTGTTGCCGTCCTCTCGCCTTCACTCCTGGCTCCCGCTCGCTCTCGAGTCTTGGGAACCGCCACATCACCGCCTTGATCGCTCTCTCCAATTAACATTTCACGGAGTGACATTTCTCACTACTCTCCTGCTAACTCTCCTCTCTGCATTGATCCGTATTGGCTGCGTTATTTTTGTTTAATCAATCGACGCCCCCTTTCCTCTCCACCTCTAATCCTCTCCACCCTCTCCATCCTGTCTAATTGTGTCTCATTATCTAACTCCGTCTCTCCCTACCCGCTGCACCTAAGCCTTTACCCCTTTAACCCGCTCGCTCCTGCGCCTCGTTCGACATGGTCAAGTGCCTGGTTCGCATCCGCACCAAGGTACCCGTCACGCTGCGAATGGCCAACCACTGTACGGGAGACCTACGGGTACGGGTGTTGAACTTGGGTCCTCTGGTAAAGGGTCCGGCGCTCCCTCCGAGCTCTACCCTCCCAGCACCAGCCTCCTCCCAGGGTCACGCGTGAGCAGGTGAGACAAACGCGCGCGTACAGACGCACGTACACGTGTACAAAGACGCGCAGATATTAAAAATGTCATTATTGGTCCACCATCGATGCTATAGACTTGGGGAACGCGTTCGGAAGAGCAGCTGTTACGGCTGGCACGCGTGCACAAGGCATCAGGCACTAGAGGGATGTTGAAGACTGGTACAATAGTCGCCGCTGATTGACATGGCTGAGAATCGACAAGGGACTCGCAGGCCACTCCATTCCCCATATTGACATGTGCCCACACACGTGGCAACTCAACACACATGCAGACTATAAACCCTCAACGTGTGTTCCCTTTCCATGAAGTAATAACCGCTGCGTTTAATGCCAGTCTCGGTGCACTTTGAGGCCAGATGACAAATCCTCTATCCATCCGCTGTAACAGAGATGCAGCGAATTAAATCTAGACCTGCGCCTGCTTTATGTACTTGGTCAAGGACTATGATACCATCGTGTACCAGGGCCCTGCGGTCTTCATGCGGTATATCTGACCCCCCTCTTCTCGATCATTAACAACCTGATGGTGGACAGGCCCAAGTAAGGCTGTAACTAAATCCCATTCACCATGGGGTACGAAAGGAAATTCCACTGGTTCCCACATTGTTGCGCATACGTTGGCTACGTGATTGAATAAGACTTCTAAAGCAATAGGAATCTCCATCCGTTAGGGATACAATGGGAGGCTGATTGATGCATGTGGTCATAGACTTGCTCCCTGCTGGTCAATAATGTGTATGCTGACAGGAAAACATGGTAATAAAGCTTCTCTTTGCTGAACGTGGAACTTTCCACAAAGAAGCGAGACCTTAATATCAGCCGAACCGGATTAAAATTCCTCGTTTGGTACTTGCCATCAACACGTCTACTCCATCAACCCTCCAATGAGCTATGAGCTGGTTATGGGGCAATTTGCGAATGACAAGCGCTGATTTGGCAGCAGAGATCTCACTCCGAATTAGTCATGTGAGATTATCTTATCATCAGCTGCGTGACCGGGCGGCACGGTGGCCCAGTGGGTAGCGCTGTCGCCTCACAGCAAGAAGGACCAGGGTTCGAATCTCGGTTCGGGTGCCTTTCTGTGTGGAGTTTGCATGTTCTCTCCCCATGTCCGTGTGGGTTTTCGCCGGGCACTGGGGTTTCCTCCCACAGTCCAAAAAATATGCTGAGGCATAGGTTAATTGGCTTGCAAACTAAATTGCCCGCAGTGCCCGGTGATGGACTGGCCTCCCATCGTGGGTATATCCCTCCCTTGCTACGTGTGTCTGCCGGGATAGGCTCTGGCTCACCGCGACCCTGTACAGGATTAAGCGGTTCTGACAATGAGATGAAAAACCTTTTCTTTTTACAGAAACGTGTGATTACAAGTTTTACATTTACAAGGCAGCGTTCGATCTCAATGACAATATTGGTGACGTGTTTTTGGCATTTGTTTCTGCAGGACTTTCAGAGCGGTTTGCCTCGGCGTCGCCATCAAGAAGAAGTCGATTTCACAAGAGGAGGCGTTGCTTCTTCACCCCCATCAGGCCACGGCCGCCGTCAAACGGAGCACTCTCAACTGAACATCACCCGGATGAGACCATCAGGCAGCTAATCAACCATGATTATGGATCGGGTTTCATCTCTGTACAAGTCGGCGCTGTCAGTTTTGTTTAATTGCGCAATCTTGCGTGCTGCTGTTTAATTTACGCCTACGGTTCGAGTTTCCTATACAGCTCTGTGCAGCGCTTTGTGATCCTCGGGTGAAACGTAATCGAGAAGTGCAATCATTATTATTGTTATATGCGCACATGTTGTTGCGTTGGTGAGCTCAGACGTTTGTTGGGTCGCAGGAATCCCGCATCTGGAGCTTGCAAACTCACTGGGCACTTTCTATTGTAATAATAAACATCTTTATATGCAATAAATATCTATCACATCCTGCACACGAGTCGATCTCATCCTCGCAATCCTCTGGTCTCCCTCTTGGCTCCCATATCATCACCAGTCAAATCCTTCAGACATCATTTCCCTTCAAGCAATGGGGTTTTCCCTGCTCAATCTCAACACGTGTGACTGTCCTTTTGACAGTCCTATATGATATATCGATGCAGTTTTTCACGGCTCGATGTATGAGAATTGCTCTTAAGAGCTGATATTTCAGGACAGTCATGTCGGAGGAGAATGATTTGGGGTGGGGGAGCGCTCGATGCGGCAATCCCGAAAGAGCAGCTTTGGAAAGCAACCTTCATACATTTCGCCATGACAAGCCTACATCAGTACAGTGCGCATGTTCACACGCTTGGTTTTGCTTTTAATTACATGTGCTCTCTCATCGACCTGTCTGACAATGTTCGGGCAATCACTGACATAACCATCGCGCAATTGTGTAACCGGACCACATTGACTTACAGAATAAAAATAAACCCACAATTATCCTGTAACAAAGCAATACACTCGAGACACACACACACGCACCGCCGTGCGTTCCATGGAGAGAGAGAAATAAAAACGAATGGTTCTCTGCAAACACCGCACTGGACTTTAACACTTTACCACTCGACGTGCGTTGCAATCACGTTGTTTAAACTGGCGTATCAGCGCTTTGGTAAAGGGTTAAATGTCTGTCTGCTGACACGCCGTTTGAGGTTCCAGCGCGGGTCACAGCGGCACTCGCGAGTTGCATTCGGAACCAGCTGTCATCACCTGCCAGGTGCCCCACGGACCCCCCGCTCGCGTCAACCATGTCAGGTATGTGACGATGTGGGTTGTCACGGCTCGATGCGTGACGATTGCTTCGCAAGAGATGCTCTCCCGGGATGAGCCGGGGCATCCTCAGGCGGCCCGAGGATGCCTCTTAATGCGTGAGGGCGAAACGTCGCGAGGAAGGGAGATGAGAGAGAGCGAACGACGCGGCTGTCCCTAGAGAGCAGCTTGTCCGAAGCGATCATTAGATCGGGTTTGTTATGTCGCAACCACCATCACGGCTCCTCTCGCCAGGCTGTGCTCTGAGCGTGGAATTAGACGGAGCCGCAGCTCGGGACAATCCTGGCAGCAGTCAGGTTTTAATGATGCTGGAAGGAATACGCTGAGCTATGTAGCTCTTCTTAACAGTTGTCCAGCGGAGAAGCGGAAGTAACTTACAACATCCCAAGGCACCGGGGGCAGTTTGGTCAGCACAATTAACATTGGCAGCATATCTTTACACTGTGGGAAGAAACTAGAGTACCCAGTGAAATCCCATGGTAGCAACAATGAAGTTCTCGGGAGTCCCTCTAGACTATATACAGGGTCATTTGGCAATCTTGGAATAGGTGGGGGATACCCACACTTTGCCCCACCACACGTTACTTGCCGAACATAAACTCACTGTAGTGTACGCGTGTTCCAGTGCGCGGATAGAAGTTAATAACAATAATTATTATTGCATTTATAGAGCGCTTTTCACCCGAGGGTCACAAAGCGCTGCACGGAGCTGCGGAGAGAACGGCGCGCCAATAACGAAAAGGAAGGGATTTTAAGAAACGTTCCCACTGTTGTAACCGGCGCGCCGAGAATTCGAAGGGGCGTGCGTTAGGTTTTAAGTCCATCGTGTGTTTGTTTTGTTATTAATCCGCAGCAGCGTTAATTGATGTAAATAATTGTTTAATATCTCAAGCGATCGCTTATTAATTGAATGCAAATGCCGATCGCAATGCTTGAATGGCGCAGCGTTTACCACACAGCGCTCAGTCTTGTCAGTGGAGAGACCCATTTCACAGGACACTGTGTGAAACATTAATCTATCGATGTGAACCTCGCCTCGAGGATGGGTTACCGATGACGATGATGGCTATGGATGTTTGGCGGATTGTTTGTAGCAAATAACGTGGCAACAGTCGGCCCACAGGGCCAATCCTCCGCAATTCTGACGTGCTTTACGACGGGGTATTTTCAAAAAAGCCAACAGTTCACCATCAGCATCGCTGCTCGGTCAACACACGACATGCATCCGGAAAGAGTGTGACCGCCACGAACTTTGAGCCGTGTCAAGCAAAGCGCAACGAATACGCCTAATGCGTGCCCACTTATCAGTGTGACTTTGATTATTAGTGTCCAATTCGCACACAACGGCAGGGACCAGCAGAGGGCTTTGAATTGCGAGACGCCACGTTTCCGCTGAGACCCTCTCAAGTCATGAAATCGTACTGTGCGTTATCAGGTTACACGCGAGCGCATCTACAGGTGAACTGGAAACGTGCGAAACTGCATTGGGCTGACATGGGCAAGAAGAGGAGACTGAGCCTCACAGCAGCGAAAACCTGGGTTCGATTCCTGTTCTCTCCCTGTTGCGGTGCAAACTGGTTTTGACCAAAACGTGCCATTGCTGGAAAAACGACCTGGGAATCGCTCAATTGGGATTTCAAATCGCAACAATTTCGCCCCCTGTACAGTAGTCGGCAGGATTCTTTCTGAGAAATTGTCTTCGATTAGATGAGGATGTTTGTTTCTGGATAAACAATTATAATCTATATATCAGGGAGAAAGTATTTTATGTGTCGGAACTGTACACGGTTCGAAGCCTTTATATACGTGCACATTTTATCTGCACAACATCAAGGCTGTTCTGTATTACATCTGATTTACTTCTCACTATTATAAAACTTCAGTCAACAGAGAGAGGCACCAAAGGTACATCGGGAAGGGATCCAGGTGAAAGCAGTGATGTCAGCAGAAGACGTCATCACAAGGGACTTCAGGCGAACGTGTTACACGCTTGGAACCAGATCGTCCGTAGGGCGGGTACTCTGCTACTATGTTAAATGTAGGTGTAGTTAAGGGACCAGAAAATGTAATTAATTTAAACTGGGTGGCAGCTGCGGGGTCCGTGGAACGCCACTCGCAGGCCGCGGTTAAATAGACTGTGGTACATTGGGCGAATCGCATCCAGGGCTGGGTGGTTAGGAGGTAGCGCCTCAGGAAGATAGTTGGGAGATGTTTATTATCTCATTGTTTGAAACCGCTTAATCCTATATAGGGTCACGGTGAGCCCGAGCCTATCCCGGAAACACAGGGCGTAAGGCAGGAATACACCCGACGACGGGACGCCAGTCCATCGCCGATGTTTATTATTAAACTGTAAATTACTAATTGAACGCCCAAGCTCGGGATGCGGGATTTTCCAGTGCCCGGGGCTGTCGAGTGGTGTGCGGTGTCTGGCCGATTGTACCTCCAGAAAGACTCTTGACTTTAGACGTCAAAGGTCCGTGTAGTTGATTTCACCTCGCTACCATAAACCCTCTTGAGCACTTTACCGCCTTTACCCTCAGGTCAGAGAACAAGTTACGCTTAGAAACAGAGAGTCCGTTGGGCAGGCACTCTGCTAAGCACTAAATAATTAACCGGACGAGCATCCTCGAGGCACCGCCAGGTTTCTGGGGCCCAGCCACATAACGAGTCTCCATTAGAGGATCCGGTGCCCTTCCAAGAGCCCCAGGGAGAACCGGGGCAGCAGCAACGAGGTCAAGGGTGGCTCCGGCCGCAGATACCGAGCAGCAGCGACGCGAGGTCGTGGGAAACGATGGCGCGGAGGGAGAGGTCACGGCCCCCAGGTCTGGAGGTAGCGCCAGGGACCGGCGCGCCGAGAGGACACCAACATTTAGTATTGCCGGGCACGGGTTGTACGATTATAAACAAACAACCACGTTGCCGATTACACGTAGCGTCCCTTCCTCTCTGGTTCGGTTTCATAATAATTCGTAATAATTGCATTTCTAGAGCGCTTTTCACCCGAGGGTCACAAAGCGCTTCACAGAGCCGCGGGGAGAACGGCACGCCAACAACAATGACAGAGAACGAAAAATCGGCCACAATAATGGGGTTTTTTTACAAATCCGAGCTGTGGACAGAACGCCATGTCAACAACAACAACAGAACAGTTCAACTGAAAGTCAAAGAGCAGCGATGAATTATAGGACATAAAGTCAGCACCTCTCTTACCAGTGTCAAATTCGGAGCGGAGCCAGACGAAAGATGCGTGCAGCGTGACGCTCAGCGGGGCCAGCACCCCGCTTGCGGACGGCTCCCATCTGCAAGGCTCCACGCTCTCCTACCAGGGCATCACCTACTCCGTCAACGAGGGCCACGGCTTCCCGGTCCGACGCAAGCGCAAGACCAAGGTCATCCTTCGTGATGTCAGGTGACCGGTTCTTCTCTGGCCAGAAGCTCACACCCTGGCCCGAGAGCCAGAAGACGGACGGATGTGGTCGTCACCCATTCAATAACTATCAAAACTCACGCGTAATTAGCTGCCGAGATCTTGTGACACGGAGTTGGCATTCTCTCCATCGGTCCGCATGGGTTTTTAACCGGATACTCCGGTTTCCTCCCAGAGTCTAACGTCATACTTTAATTCGAAGGTTTTTGTGATCAATATTATCGACGAAATCCATTTTTTGGTCAGGTCACGTAACTTTTTAAATAATTTTTTACGTGACCTGACCCAAAAAATGGATTTCGTCGATAAAGTCACACTGTTGCAAAACTTAATTTGATTGCTGACTGAATTTCCTCAGTTGCCCTGCGATAGACTGGCGTACTATCCTGGGTATAGCCCTGCCTTGCATCCTGTGTCTGCCAGGATAGCTTTCAGCTTAACTGGATGAAACGGGTACTGATAATGATCTGACGAGATCAGATGCATCCCGGGTGATTTTGTCTGCAGGAAGGGCGCGCACCCTCCATTCACTCGATGTCCTTGTGCGCGCCGTGCAGTGGCGTCATGCTGCCCGGGATGAACGCCATCATGGGTCCCACAGGCAGCGGCAAGACCTCGTGAGTGACCATCCATTGCTGCGCGAGCTCCACGTGTGACACGTGTCAGACCGCTGGGTTAAGCGTGTCAAACAAAAAACCGTGGCCCTGTTTCCGTTGAAAATCTTCACCTCTCTACTGTTCATACCTCTGTAATCGAGACGTTTCACGACCGTGGAAAATGGAATACTTGGGAGTGTGCTGCTATGAAAATAATGTTGGCAACCCCATACAGATCGTAACTTTGTCGTGGTGGAGGAGGACTGCGTGTTCCAATGAATTCCAGAGTTTTGTCGCCTGGAGTTCAGCTTTTCTGTAAAAATGAAAACTCTATTTGATGTCCCATTGTGAGACCATTGCCAAAGAGACTGGGCTGCATTTATACGTGCAGACAAACTGTCCAGAGAGTGGAGTTGCTCATAGTTGCGGATTGTGTTCCTTCATCAGACGTTAATTAAGGTTACATTTAAACTTTGCGGTGAAAACGTCAGGCTTTTAGACGTTTTAAGCTCAATTGCTTTTCAAACCTCGGATACTTGTCAGATGTTAAACACCGGTGAT
>JAZEWT010000010.1:23169315-23179734 GCA_036362905.1 Mordacia mordax
GTTCGCGCTCACGCTGGTGCTCACGAGCCTGGCGGCCGTGAGCCTCGCCTTCCTCGTGTCGGCCAGCGTCAGCATCTTCGCCGTCGCCAACGCTCTCATCGCCATCCCCTACGTCTTCATGATGGTGAGAGGGCGCGTGGCCACCTGCGGGGGTGCCTGTGTGCGCTGCGGGGCGGCACCACCGCGGTGAGTGGGCACCATTGTCCAGGGCCACAGCCTCACAGCCACCACTACTGCAACGTGTTAATGCACTGGGTATCCATATAATAATCATCTCATCTCATTGTCAGAATCCGCTTAGTCGCGCTGAGCCGGAGCCTATCCCGGCAGACACAAGGCGCGAGGCAAGGATATACCCACGATGGGACGCCAGTTCGTCACCGGGCACTAAGGACAATTTAGTTTGCGAGCCAATTAACCTATGCAGCAGCATCTTTTTTGGACTGTGGGAGGAAACCGGAGTGCCCGGCGAAAACCCACGCGGACACGGGGAGAGAACTCGCAAACGCCACACAGAAAGGCACCTCAGCCGAAAATCGAAGCCAGGCCCTTCTTGCTGTGAGGTGGCAGCGCTACTCACTGCGCCACCGTGCCGCTACAGATTAGTTACCGAGTAAGTCACTGGTTTGACGCCTGCACGCAACTGTACGATCGCCCACCTAACGACGATGAAACACTCAGTTCGCCCGAGTTTTCAAGCGGTGGCAAGAACGTCGCTCTTTACATCTCTCATCGCGTGGACGGGAGGATCTGGTCTCCACATTGGCAGAGTGTGCCCTCGACGGTCACTCTGACACCACGGCCATCGCGTCCCACGGGTTCTCAGCTGTTTCACAAACATCGAACCGTGCCTCCTTCTCTGACCACATCGACCCCTCACTACCTCGGGCCGCAGCTTCGGTCATCATCGGCGTCAAACCACTGGCACCTCTCATGAAAGCCGGACGCACTTATCACCGTACTGATGTAGGCATTGAGTCATCACCGCCTGAATTGCAGTTCTAATCGGTTGACCGTCAGTGTCCAAGTAAAAGCTACCCAGTGATGTTTTTAAGCGATTATCCGTATCTGTCAAGCATCTGAATTGGACTTCTGAAATTGTGACACTGCTTGGATTTCGAGTCGCGCTGAGGCTCAAGACTCCTCACGAGGTCCAAACAGAGTAATTAAATAACAAGCCTGGCTATGAGTAACCCTCACTTGTAACGCGTTGTGTTCATTGCAGGTGTTTGGTGGGTTCCTCGTGAATCTCAACTCCATGCTGGACTGGCTGTCCTGGATCAAGTACATTAGCATCTTCCGCTATGGCATAAACGTGAGTTGACCCAGCACAGAACAATCCATCATTTGCACAAGATAGTCATTTCGTCTGTTTATACTGCAGAGGCAGATTATTCCATAAATCAGTTAAAGGTGACGGCATGGGAAAACGTCTGTGGCCAACACGTTTCCCATCAGATGTTTCCACCCCGGTGCTAATCTTTACGTGTCATGCCAGGTCCTCCGTTAAGGCTAAGCTGAGACCCATGGCAGAGGTTCAGATCCCATTCGTCACTTATGCGGCACGTGGCCAGTAATCAAACCCAGGTCTATCGGATTCTAGCGCAGCACACGAAAAATAGCTAATCAGATAATCATCGTTATCATCACCCGCTTAATCAGGGGCACGGCACAGTGGGGAGGGGGGGTGGCCGGAGCCTATCTTGGCAGACACAGAGCGCAAGGCAGAGCTATACCTAGGATGGGATTCCAGTGCATCGTCGGGTGCTGGGAGCAATTTAATCAGGCCAATTAACCTCGACAGTGTGTCTCTGGACTGTGTGAAGAAACCGGAGAACCCAGTGAAAACGCATGCGGGCACGGTCTGAACACGAAAACTCCACCGAGAAAGGCACCCCAGCTGAGAATCGAACCCGGGTGCTTCTTTCTGTGAAGCAGCAGCGCTGCTTGCTTAGCCACTGTGCCGCCCACCAATCAGATACTGTCAATGGAAATGAATGAACACATAAAGCACTGCATGACCTGAATGAAGATGCGTCGCCGGCTCAGGTGGTGATGACTGTGTAATGAGCACACGTTTACCGCGTGGTGGAGCGCACAGCACCGCTCATGCCTCTGATCTCCTGCCAGGCACTGTCAATAAACGAAATGAAGGACGTGCAGTACTGCATCAACACGACCTGGTGGGTTCACACACGCGGTATAAACATCACAGATCACCCATCACGGCCTCACCGCTTAGCCGATGCGTGCGTGCGCGCGCGTGTGTGTGTGGCCAGAATACGTTTGATGGGCGCCTGGGGACTCTCCTTGTAAATCCGGTTACTTCGCTGTTCCGTTTTCAACCGCCAGTGCCTGATGCCACACACACACACACAGATACACACACACACTCACTCACACGTCCCTTGTTATTCACCTCCATTATTTCCGTTCGAGTTTTTTAAAGCGATAAGCAAATTGGAAAGTCTCATCAAAAATCTGTGGCGCTCTCACGATTCGGCGGGGTGGTGCAGTGGTAACATCTGCGCCTCGCAGATGTGAAGCCCAGCGCCAGGCGCTTCGATGCTCACCTTGGGTTCCTGTGTGGAGGTTGTGTGCGCGCTCCCCTTGTTCTGCGTGAGTTTCCTCTGGGTTCTCTGCTTTTATCCCACAACAATAAACAACACTCATTCGTTGGCCGAGACCATAATACACCGGAAGCAGTGGTCGGTTGACACGGGCCGATGACCTGGATGACTTCTCCCCAGACCTTAATGCAGTTTCCTCATGCCTCCGTGCCCATGTCTCATACATGACTAGGCATGGCATTTGCACACATTATTAATCGTATTGTTATTTAAATTCGAAGGCTTTCGTGACCAATGTTATCGATGAAATCTATTTTTTTGATTAGGTCACGGTAATAAATGTTTATCGTCAACCTTCCATTCCCGTTAGTAAAGTTTACAACCTTAACTAATTGGCCACCAGCCGACAACAACCAATTAAGTAAAGATTACTATTATTTATGAGGATAGCTCTCGAGAGCTATTCTTTCCAGTTCGCCATGGTATGCGTATTTGTATTTACGTTTTGCTCCCTTCGTTGGAGACATCTCAGCTCGTGGCCTAAAGAAGAGGAAGAGGTCTCGAACGACGGAGACGGAACCTCACGCAGAAAACCAAACTGGCCAAGATGAACCCAAAAGAATGCCTGCGTGTGTGTATGTGCGTGTGTGTATGTGCGTGTGTGTATGTGTGTGTGTCAGCATGGACGGATCAAAGTTCCTGGAGCAACAGGGAATCGACCACAGCGTGTGGGGCTTCTGGCAGAACGAGCTGGCGCTCGGAGTGATGACGGTGGTATTCATGGTCCTGGCGTACGTGCAGCTGCTGAGGATAAATCAGTGGAAGTGATGAGCGTGTGGCACGGCCACACGCCGAGCGTGGCCGTGCCACACGCTCGGCGCGTGGCACGGCCACACGCCGAGCGTGGCCGTGCCACGCGCTCGGCGCGTGGCACGGCCACGCTTCGTTTTGTAAATTGTTCTGTGATCAATCGGAGGTAATCTGCCTCAACCAATGCCTCTGCGGTGCCAAGCCTCGCCCCGTGCCAGGCTGGGTGCTGCTGCGTGCCCACGCCCAGCGATCGGGCCGTGGAGGGGTCGCGGTGATGTGGTTGCGAATGCGATGTCGTGCGGGCGAGGGGTCGTCCGGGGTGACACGGGGTCAGGCGAGGTGAGGAGGAGAAAGTGAGGGCGACAGAAAGTGTGGTGGCAGTGCCCCCCCCCCCCCCGAGATCGTAAACAACACGGGGTCCGGGAGGTGAGGTGGGAACACGAGGCGGACGTGTGATGATCGGATTGGCTAAAGGGACGTGGGATGATATCTCGTGGCTGGGTGACGTCTGAGAGGATACAAAGAGGTGTGCGGGAGTGAAGGGGAGGAATCTGCATGGGAGATGGGCAGCGGAGCGACGGACACGTAGAGAGGCGAATCGATAGCGCGCGGAGCGGGTAGCAGGTTGTGTGCTACTGTTGTTACTTGGGTGTGTTAATAAAGAGAAGACAGAAATCTCCCGTCTCCTCGCTGGAGTGGCAGCCGCGCGTGGCGGAGAGAGCATGGAGTCGACACCGCGGTGTTCCGCGCGCGCCGTCGGAACCACAGGGCACATCAGCGGGCGGCCGAAAGATGGTGGGGGAGCCGCCCCGTTGTTGGGTTGCCGTCACACCTCCAATGTGAGAGACGTAACGTCGCAAAGTAGAGAGGAGGAACGCTTGCCACGGCTCTCAATAAAAAAAACAGCTCTTGGAGTAATTCTCAAGCGTTGCTTTTAAGCTTGATACACTTTTGCAACATGTTCAATTCCAGTGTCTGTTTCGTAGAACGCAAATATATGCATGAAACACTGGTCACAACTCTAAATGTACTAGCATTGATTACACATGCTTACATAGACATGCTCTGTTTTGACATTAAATCTTTTGCAATGAAGCATCCCGAACTCATTGCGCTGGCAGCATATAACATGCAGTTATTACGAATGATCCGTGGTGATGGCATTGGCCTGATGATCGATGAAAATTGGGAAAAACGCCAATACAATGATTATGAGCAACGTGGGCCTCAAAGATAATGTAAGCCATAATGCATAGGCAATGCAGTTGGCAGTGTACCCTTGTTTTGTATCAAAGGTCTCATTAAATACAGACTTAAATTCTCATAATACATTACAAGCAGAACACGAGACAACCACGTATGAAGCGAAGGTTATGTAGCTCATGACAAATGTGCTTACAGACTACAGCATCAATAAATATCTAGGAGAAACGTGTTCACTTGTGCTCAATACATTTTATTGGAGGCTTAAAAAATAAACAAAGCAATGCTCCCCCTCCTCCCCACCTTCCATACAATGCATCTGAAAAAATTAAATCATTTAAAACCCAATTCATTGGGCAGCCCTGCCTCGAGGCCAGATTTTCAGGACGGCTACCCACCTGTAGTGTAAGTATCGCATGACGCGTCTCGTCATTTAATCTTGGGTTTCATCCTGCAATATTACAGTCACGGGTGCTGTAGCGATTTCACCGCAGTAAAGATACATTACAAAGGAGTGGCACTGCAGGGACATTGTTTAGAAACTATCCTGTGTCATTAACTCTCCTCATTAGCAGGGAATGTCGTTCCAAATGGCATTTTGAAGAGCAGAATTTCAGATACAAGAACAGCTTGCTTACTACCGACCAGAGGGCTGCTTCAAGGAGTTCATTCAACATTTCTGGGAGTACTTTGGTGGTGATGACTTCACCTCAAAAGCGAGTCCATGGATACAACGAGACACCTATTACAGTCCGTGAAGACACGATGCTGGACGCACCAAGGCAGACAATACAGTGGTTCTTAACAGGTTATCCAGTCCAAACACGAGGTTAACCCTAAGAGCATGAGCAGTAGTGATTCTTGCAAAGTAACAGACACGCCGGACTGAACGATACCTCCTTAGCATTGCGTTCCACTAAATAGACAAACACGAGACTCGCTGGTGTGCAACGCTTTGTGACCCTCGGGTGAAAAGCACTCAAAAAATGCAAATATTAACAAAACAATGCTTCAAATGCACTCGAAGTAAAAGTGGTTTGAAAGGTCATTTCACAGATTATGAAGCGCACTGTCCTCCACAGGCTACCCAACAACACGCGTCTAGAAATGAAACAATGTCTGAATGTAAGAACATAAAAGGCTGCACGACCACGCTGTAGGCACAACATGTTGTTTTTTGGCGCAGAATAAGACTTTGGGTTGAAGTCAATGGCAGCAAACGCAGCTGATCCTGCACTCAAAGTTGAGCTACTACAGGCAACGATTTCCAACATCTTACTTTTAATCTGCGTGTCAGCACACTGCCTAAGTCTCGCAGCCAAGACACAGTTAACGCTCACTTAGCAATGGGCAGAGATTCTGGGTTTAAGATTAACCGTGCGCATTCCTTGGCTTTTATGTTCCATAGTTCATGACTTAAAGAAGCAATGACCCACTAGGAAGCTATAAAAACAAGACGATACATTATACATTTTCACCGCTATAGGTAAACAATGCATGTTTTAGCGCTTTTTTTTTACATATATGATGCATGACCTATGTTCAATTCTTCCACAATTACCAGATAATCGAGAGCTGACTACGATTGTGAGCGTTCTGCGCAGGGAACACAGCGATACCTGTATTCAATCAACGATGTGAGGCTTCACTCGTAATGTTATACCCTGCCGAGGGCGGTTGCAGTGGCACAAGATGCGCCTCTGCCAAGCAGATGCAAGCCTGGCGCACCGTCTGCACATCGTTGATGAACCCTCCCTGCACCGCGCAGCAATTACCAAGGGGGCAGCACAAGGGTGCAGTGAGTGAGCCGTCAACAGCGACACGTGAATGGTCCGAGAATAAAGGCAACGCCTTTATAGGCAATCGTCTTTATTCGGTCGCACACGCTCGCAGAATCACCTCGATGCGCCGTTGCAGCTCCCTTCACATTAGAAGGGCGCTCATCAGCAGCGTTTGGTTCAATACACTGCTGAGACACTGAAATGTTGAAACAGGCGCGGTTTGCTTGTATTGGACAAATACTGCCGAGAATACGCATTCCCAGAAGGCTGTGGAGCTCAGGGTTTGTGGAAATACACTTGATATCGCTGATGTATGTTTTCACGGCTCGCTGCATGAGATTCGATTTCCGAAGCTGCTGTTTGGCGAGCGCTGCGTCGTTCCTTAGGAGCTGTGACTCAGAACGCCTGAGGAAGCCTCCCCCGTGGAGGGCGAAACGTCGGAGAGAGAGAGGGGAGCGATCAACAGGGCTATCCCAGACAAAAACAACTCTATAAAGCAACTCTTGTGATGTGATATACTTGTGTACGATCGATGCGGTTTTTAAACGCGCATCAGCTGTTAGTCTTGTCCACCACTATCCAGGTCTAGAGACCTCGCGTTCAAGCACTTGTACAAGTCTCAGTGGTTGGAGAATTACTGAGAGCGGGTGTTGGTGGGATGTCTTTGACATCTCCCAAGAGGTTACAATGCCCAGTACGCTGGCTTGCGTCACTTCTCGTCTCGTTTCCGTGTTGAACCCACATCCCGAAGCCTCCGAGAAGCATTGGTATCATCGCAAGGGCCTTAACTCGAGGTTAGGAATCAACTGCACCTAGAACGCACATTGAGGCACGGCTATAATAATAATAATTCCAATTGCAGAGCGCTTTTCACCCCAGGGTCACAAAGCGCTGCACAGAGCTGTGGCGAGAACGGCATGGCAGCAACGAAATATGAACGGCAAATCAACAACATCATTTTTGTTTTTTGTTTTATGACTAAAGGCCAACGTTACAGGGCGCACTGTTCTTACGCACAATGCACAATTACCTAACGCTCGCCCGCTACATTTCTGCAGACAGGGATAATAACAGCGGCCTTTTCACTCAAGACCAAAGAAGCGGCGCTGCAGTCGACGCCAGTGGACAGCGAATTTGTTCCCAACGTGCAATGGCTCGGCCACGTCTGCACGCAACACAGGCACTGCGGTCAACGCGACTCCAACTTTGACCCAACTCCAAAGCAGCCGCTTTGCTGCCGTTAAAACGTAGTCATGACGTCACAACAGCACCGACGGAAGCCATCAACGGTCAGTTTTGTTCACTGCTGCTGTTCCGCTTAGTAAAAACATAAATAATAAAACTTACATGGCATCTCCAGTGGAAATTGGAAAACCAATGACTAGTAAACATTGCTGCTGGAATGAAAACTATAATTTTAATTTGATTACTTTGTAACATTTGCAGTGTCCTGGCCTGCCACGTGGCTATGGAGATGTTGGTAATGCGATTCTTACATTCAGTCAACCAAATTTTGCTATTTAACATATGAATTTGGGTCAAAAATTCCATACTAAATAACCACTTTTCACAAAAAGTTAATGAAATGAAACGAAATATATACCGTTGTAAAGTCTACAAATGCACTGTAGGTGAATACATTATAATTGTAAAAAAAATGACGTTGGATATTAAAAGGTAAGCGTCCGACTTTAAAGCTACCAGAGCAAATAAATGTATTCACTACCACCATAGAGATAATGGTTTAACAAATCATTACATTTCATAAAAACGGTACAACTAATTTAAGTGTAGAAGAGGCATTTGGCCAAATTCACTTCCGTTTGTGGATGCGGTGTGGTTTTTCAGTTTCAATGCTGCAATGGCAAAACTGTTAGGGATCGATTTTTGTTCACAAGAGATTAAATAAATTTAAACATGTTTAAGCCTAACTTTGGGCATGGACACTGGATGTCAGATGATCATTTCCATTCATCTGAAGGTCACTGAAAACGGCAAGTCAGCTGCACGCGTCTGTACTTTGCAATGACAAACGTACAAACACACGCATCCTTGTCATTGCATTGAATGCAATTGCCTCTGGAAACTTTTTAAAAGCTTACCATTAATACTGTAAAGCCTTGTGTGTGTGTGTTACAGCTTAAGGTAATGTGTTGGAAACGTGCGCACATCATTATCGCTGCACCATCGCATCACTGCACCATCACATGCCAGCGTTCAATGCCTGACTGACACACACACACACACCACTGCTACGTATGTCGGAATGGAAAATTAACGAGTTAAAAAAAATACACCACTAAAGGAAAACTATGTTTCACAATCGCTTTACAAACAGAGTAAGCAAAACATGTTGTTCATGGAATTTAAAATATTTTAAAGCAAAACAAAACAGGAACATATTGTATGTGTATAGTGTCATGACACTCTGCACGCTTCCAGATTGTGCCAAGAGGAGCACTGCTCACAGTCTTACACGATGACCCTCTCGTGTTGGGCGCAGCAGAGTAAATCCGTGCACGTGCAGCCGCGCACACACACACACGCGGTGTAGCGGATCACGTCGAGATTGCGGTCCTGATGGTGCCTGTTCTGTCACCAGCAAGAAACTCGGCAGTTGCTAAAATCGGCACCCCGTGGGGCCGGCGCAGAGGCCTGGCAAGTCGACAATTACTGAGTCCGTAATTTTGATCACAACAGAGAATGTTTAGTAATTTGTTTGTTTTTAAGCATCACGTTATAACCGTTACATTTTTATAGTAAAAAAAACCCGGCACAAAGGAATTCACGAAATTCAAAACAATGTTGAGCAGAAAACAACCAAGAACTATACGACTCAAAAGCAACTATGACTTTCAAAACGTTTATAAAATACGCAATAAAAACAGTAGTGTAATAACAACGCTAACAAAATACATAAACATTACGAAAAAAGCATATTGAAAAAAAAACTTCAATCCAGTATTTGGTTTCAAAGCTGCATGAGATTGTCGTGTTCTATTAAAGTTTAACTAAATCAAATATTGCAAAACATAAACAAACCCCATGCTACAATGGGAATTACACGCAAACAAGCATCTTGGATGAGGATCAGTGGAGGAAAAGCGTGCCTCCAGTCAATTCGAGTCTCATAACAGTGTTGCCACCGGGGGTGGTGAGCAAGGCAGAGACCTCAATGTCAACGCAGCGTTTGGACCTTCACGTACAAATGTTACAAAGCAACATTTATCAAACGGCACAGTAATAATAGGGCTTGGGCAGAGCCTAAAATATGACCGACACACAGTGCGCTGGACCCAAGGAGTGAGGTTCGACAAGCGACGTCGATTAAATAACTTGGCCGACCATTTCCTACGATTCTGATGAGCACCACGGAGGTGATCTTCACCACTCTGCAATGCGCCTGTGAAAATAAATCCCCTTGTGCACCACCCCTCCTCCCAGTGTGTCGGCAAAGCTGCTGGGCTAACAATAAATCTAGCAGAAGCAGTAAACCGCTCTCACTCGGTCTATAAATCCTGCTTGGTGGCACCCAGGCAGCATCAACATGGATCATCCGTCGGAGACGGCAAGATCATATCGGGCTCCCTTTATCACAGACCGATAAGAGAGCAACCAACGCTGATACAGGCTCTCCCCCCTTCCTCCTATTCACGTACGTGCAATCACAATGTGCAAAGACCACACACACACACTGCATCTCGTTCCAGTGGCATAGTAGGAAGTTAACAATGCTGTTAACGTTACAACGTAACAAGCAAGCAACGGGAATGCACAGAAACGCAGCACAATTTCGCACAGCGCTCAACACGTTGAATCATTCACAAGACGGCCACACATTTCCAGCTAAATCGAGTCAATGTTCCGCTCGCTAACCTTGAGACAACTGACAAACGATCGTATCGGTAGACTTAAGTTGTGACTGGTAAAAACTACAACATTGATAACTACATGACAAGTAACAAGAATTCCATAGAAAAATATGTCGTTATCTCAATGAGAGTCTTCATATCACTCTGAAGCCTGAGTGTCATTTTAACATTTCGCTCTCCTAT
>JAZEWT010000010.1:23181376-23194933 GCA_036362905.1 Mordacia mordax
GCGTCGAGCATTCCTCCTCTCTTCTTCGCGATACGTTCATCATCGGGCTTTTGATGACAAAAGCCTGATAATGATGCCACTGAAGGGCGACTCTCATACATCGAGTCACGACATCCCACACAAACACAGAGGCAAAGCAATAAAAACTAAACGAGATTAATTTTCTGAAGCACAGCCAAGAGGAGGCTGCGCCGCCGCCTTTCAGCGGCGAGGGTAGGCCAGCTTGGCGGACTCAATCAGGCTGGCCGAGGACAGTGACCCCGGCATGACGCCTTGCCGGAATTCGGCAGCGCCGGCAACGGCCGGGCCGGCGTACGCATAGGGGTCGGCGTAGGAAACCGTGTCGGCGTAGGCGGCGCCATCGGACGGATTCCTGCGGCCGCGCGACGGCAGCGTCGCCGACACGCGCGCCCACTCTTCGTCGTACGAGAACGCCGGGTGCCTGCGGCCCGGCTCGGCGTGGCGCGGCCGCGCCGCGGGCGACGGCGTCGCCGCCATCACGCGGAGGGAGTCCTCGTCCGGAGGCACGTCCACGCGCGCCGGCAACCGCCAGCTCCTGGGAAAATCGGCGAGCGGCGACATGAGCAGCGACTCCCGGTCGGGCGGCACGTCCATCCGCCCGGGCCCACGTGCGTGGCCGTCGGCGGGCGACGGGACCAACGGTAGCGGGGGGACTTCACGCCGGGCCACGAGCTGCTCGCGGCTTCGCTTCTCCAACACGGCGAGGGCGTGCGCGCCGAGCGAGGGGCTCCGCGGCGATGGGCGAGGCTGCTGCTGATGATATTGATGGCGCTGCTGCTGCTGGTGGTGGTTGTTCAGAAAAAGCGAGGAGAGGCTCATGGACGAGGCGACCTCGCGCGGCAGAGACCTGGCCTCCAGTCGCACGTCCTTCCTCGACGGAGTCTGCAGGATACTGCGCGGGAGGGTGCTGCTGCTGCTGCCGCCGCCGGCGTTGTTATAGCGGTGGCGCGGCAACTCCAAACCGGCGGAGCTCGGGGGGACGTCTTGTCGCGAGCGCACAAGCGCGGGAGACCACCCAGGACCATCGGAGAACCCGCCGTGGCCGAACCCCGAAGGCGCTATTTGCTGGGCCGGGCCGCTGACCAGCGTGACGTCCCTGCTGGGGAAAACAAACTCGCCGTGCCAGGCCCTGGGCGAGAGTCCGCCGAGGCTGTACGGCGAGGTGGGCGACGCCTGCGGGGGCGACTCGTCGTACTCGTAGACGCGGGCGTGCGTCTGCGCGGGCGACGGCGGCGCCTGCCGGGCGCCCCGACCCAGCGTGCGCGTGGCGTAGTAGTGGTCGAGGACGCGCGCGCGCATCTCGGCCGCGTCGACGGGACGCACCTGTGACACGCGCCCGACGTTGTAGGCAGGCTGCGCGGGCTGCGCCGCCACCGCCGAGCCCGCCCGCTCGCTCGGCGGCCGCTGCCGGTAATCCGCGCGGCCGCCCCACTCGGCGCTCGTGTTCCCCGGCAGAGACTCGCCGTGCGGGACAAACGGGACAGCTGGGCGCGGCGCCCGCGGCATCGCCGGCGGGGCGGCGCGGGCACTGCCGTAGGCGGCCGACGAGGGAAGGGGGCCGCCCCCGCCGCCGGCGCCGCCCGGCACCGCGTAATCGTACGCGTGAGACGCGCCATCCTGCGCGTACGTTACGCTGTGCGCCCCCGCGGCGTCCCAGGTGGGCGACGGCACGGGCGTGGAGAGGGAGCGCTTGGCAACGGCCCGGTCGGCGTCCGCGCCCGGCACGGTCCACGCGTCGCGGCTCAGCGGACCGGCGGGAAGCGCGTCGTCGTTAAAGGCGTGATGGTCCCCGTGCGCCGCCATGCGATCCTCGTGACTGTCTGCGCGGAGTCACACAAAAGCACGAAGGCTCATTAAACAAAGACAGATGCATGGGTTGAGAATGACAATGCATTAAATCTGCTACCATTATAAACCACAGCATTTTCATTCGTCTATTTTGATTAAGGCATAAGATTGATGAACCACATTTTTTCACAATTGTAATACACACACTTTGACAAAACGGCCAAAAAAATCACTTTAGTGATCCATTGTGACGGGAAAAGATTTTAAATCGAAAAAACCTACAAAGCGACCATTTGTGACCATGTGAACCAGACCGACTACTGGTTCACGATTTGGCAGCATATATTAACGCGTTGTGAATCAGTAAGCGGATGATCCTCCAAGATGATCCCTGGATCCTCATAAAATTATCCAGCTTCATATTACATTTTGACAATTAAATGCACAGCAACCGATTGTGAAATGAGAACACACACACACACTCCCATAGGTTAGTAACTCTGCATCCAAACAAGATATTATGGACGTGAAATCAGCATCAGTACCGAACCGTAACCACCATTACTAATGCCAACAATGGCTCCCTTTAGCGTCATCCCCTTCATTAGCATAATCACCCCAATCACCGCCGCCGCCGCCACCACCACCACCACAAGCACTGCACATGCATCATAAAGCGCAGCCTGTTAGAGGGTCTATGAACAGACTTTACCACACCTGACAAATTTGCGGCGCCAGTCGCTAGCCAGTAGCTCCAGTGGTTGGAAACTATTGGTTTACCATGCTCCTCTGCTCTTGTCCTTCAGTGTAAAGTGTTTTCAATAACAAAACAGTGCAATTGTTTTACTAACGAGGCACCAGAGTGAGTAAATGACAAAAAAAAACCTCACATGCAAGGCATACAAGTACAATTAAAGGTTTATCAAGAAACAAGCATGCAGTGGTGTAATAGTTAGGAAACAGTTTGACACGGATTTGAACTAACGTTGCACTTTGATTCGAACCGATATGCGCGCGAACTGCATGCACGTCGACACCGCGTACATTAAGCACGCCGGTCAAACCGCCGCAAAGACACCGACGCGTTCAAGCTCCTAGCGCGGCCGGCGGATTCCACCGACCTGGGACTCCGTCGCGAGGCGCCGGCGGCGCCCGCGCGCGCTGCCCCTGGGGAGCACCTTCGTCCGCGGGCCCCATCACGTGGGCCACGCTCGGTGGCGCGGGCCTACCGGCCACACCGCCACCAGAGTCTCGTGTGCCACCAGGGCCCTGCGCCTTTACCTGTACGGGGGAACAGGGCGAAGGTCGGCAACAGAGCAACTGCGGCGGTCCAATCGGTTTACATAGATAACGCAACGCGGGCCGGCTTTTCAGAGCGATAGAATACCGTCGTCTGCCAATGGGTGTTTGGATGGAATCCATGAAATGGTGGGTGGGTTGGTATTCATGCCTTTTAACCCAAAGCTTTGTAGTTAGGATATGTGAGGTGGCATGACAGCATGTGGCAGTGTGGTTTACTTGGATTGTGGGTCAGGTTATGTGCGTTATTTGAGAATTATCGCTTTGTGTGGGTTTCCTATGACTACTCCACTTTGCAGCCACACACAATAGAACTCACACTTGCATTGACCTAATGTTCTGAGCAAAATCCTTCTAAAGATATACACCATGGCAAGGCATCATTATAAACAATTATAACGGCATTAATTACAGATTTCACTGAATTTGTTCTAAAGAACAGCAACAAGGCACATTATGAAATTGATTACGTGATACAGCCGCTTGAACCCAAAACATGAATCTGAACGGTGCATCATTCAAGTTCTTTATTACTCTGGGGAGACTGAACGGAGCAAAGTCCAGTGCACAGATGGAGTTTGATCGACCCTACCAATAAAAGACAGCCCGACAAAGCTATGCCATCAACATAATGGGTAATGGTTCATTCCATTTACATTTCTACTGCCTGACTGCTTGGCAATCAATGATTGCCTCGTTTCCAATCACTGACAACTTAGGCAGGAAAATGCCAGGATATTATTTCTTTCTAAGGTTGACAAAAATGGGTCAACATGAGGACAAAATGACGAGCTTACTTGAACTTAATAAATCGCGAGGCATTTAAAGCAAATCTAAGGCACTGCGCTTTGATATCGGTGTACAAGCACAAACAATAAAAAGTCCACACCTTCAATATTCAAGCTAGACAAAGGAGGGAGGGGTGCAACAAACAGCTATAATTTACCAACCATTGGTGATTCAATCAATCACTGAGATCCACAAGACACGATCTGAACACACAGATGGTGACGTCCGTCCATTTTCAAAGCACCGCTTGCTTTTCCTGAAGGTCGTGGTGGCAATAAGCAGAGTAGGGCGAACCAGACCTCCCCATTCCTAGAGACACTCCACCTCCTCCTGCGGGTTTTCCAGGCGTTCGCAGTCTAGAGGCAGCCACCGCCTGTCCTCGAGCCCGATTCTAGCTCCTCCTAGACGATCTGGCCGTTCCCAGTCTAGAGACACACAGCTCTGCCAGCGTGTCCTAGAGACAGACTCCAATCCTCCTGGGGGGATTCCAAGGCATTCCAAGCTGTCCCGTACCCAACATCCACTTCACAGCACAGAGCTGCCTTTGCTAATTCCCCACAGACAATACCTGCGCAAACAGACTCTACGTCGACAGCGCCAACCGCAAGCCCACCCGGCCGGCTGCATCACAACAAACAAGCCACGACCCCACGCACCGGGCTGGCGTAGCGAGGAGTGGGATGTCCGTCGCCCGCTGGCCTGCCGTGGAAGTGCAGCGAGAGTTTGCGCAGGTTCTCCGCGGCGTAGGAGGAATCGTCCTGCTCCTGCAGCCGGACTCCATCACCGTCGACCGCGGAATGTTTGGGCAGCGGCGGCTGCTGCTGCTGCTGCACGCGAGCCAAACGATGGCGTGCGTCAGTGTCAAAGCTCCCGGAGAGAAGCAGTTCCAAGTAGGTCACCTTAACCACCCCTCCCGGAACCTCCACGCTCCCTGACGCAAGTGCACGGTGTATATTTACCCAACTCATGCGACAACTGATAAGCGGTCCCGAAGTTGTGAAGCCAAGAGATTGGTCAATGTGGAAAATAACAAGTACTTCATAAGCACTGTATTTTAAAATGCATCGTGCAAAATGCAGGCGCGTGCTGTGAGATATGACATTATTTGATGTCGACAATGGATTTAATGTAATGATGTAGGGTTTTCACAGCTCGATGCATGATGATTGCTTCGAAAAGCTGCGCCTGAGGATGCCTCTTAACGTGCGAGGGCGAAACGTTGCGAAGAGAGGAGAGGGAACGAACGACGCGGCTGTCCCGAGAGAGCAGCTTTTCGAAGCAATCATCAATGGATTTCTTGACCTACAGATGAACAAACTTAATCTTAGAAGCTCAACCCACTGTCCTCTAAATGCTCCCAAGTGCACATCAAGAATCTGGGAACAGGCTTTCTGGTGGCAGTCCATTTATGGAGTATGGCCATGAGCTTCAGGCGAGTCACTATGATCCTTACACCACCTTCGATCCCAAGTAAAATTAAAATTTCTGCCCGGCTGCAATTGCACGCGCTTAATCGATTACTGGGTCAAGGGGGCTGGAGCCTGTCCCGGCAGAGAGAGGGTGCAAGGTAAGGGTTATACCCCCGACGTGATGCCAGCACATCGGAGGGTACTAGGAGAAAGGTACACCGCAGGCCAATTAACCCAGACAGCAGTGTGTCTGGACGGTGGGAGGAAACCGGAGTACCTGGCATAAACCCCAAATGGACAGCTATTAGAGCTAAACATTATTAGATTCACTATCAAGTAGCAATGTAATACTAAGAGTGAACAGGAAAGGGCCTCTTCTACTGTACAAATAATATGAGAGCAGCTTTTCGAAGCAGTCATTATATGAAATTCCAGTGGATTATATTTATTTATTTCTTTAATGCTATCCTTTCTTCGACACATGGAACGCATTGCTATGCAAGATTTCTAGATGGATAACGAAGTATGCAAAAAGTAAAAAAATATATACACTTCCTCTACTTTATTGACACTTAACATTCATGCAGTCAACCGTGATTAAAATATTAAAGAACTCACATTCAGCCAAACACATATTAGCAGTCATTGCAATTAGACTGGTAGGTAATGCGAATGGGGTTTGTAATGGTCAATGGATAATCCAGGGTTCAGCATTACAATGTTCCAAGACGAAATGCCAATGACGTTACAGCGCCCAGCCCATCGCCACCCACTATATGGCAAGCGTGGGAATAGAGGTGAGACCCCCCCTTCCTCCCATCTACGGGCACATTATCAGTTTATTCATGCAGGGGGAACAGTTAGATCGGTCGAGTAGCTGATAAGTTAAACAATGTATTGACGTGGGTTGCCACGGCTCGATGCATGAGAATTGCTAAGAGCTGTGTCAAGAGTTCCTCTCCCCTTTGCAACATTTCACCTCCCACGTTAGAGGCATCACGGAGCCAATAAATTCACATCACACTCATGAATCCCTTAATCCTGATGACGCCTTCGACCGTCGGTGGTGAAACATCGCGAAGGAGTGTCGCGATGACGACGGGCCTACGCGTGTCCTCCCACACTGGAGCAGCTCTCGAGTCCAGTGCCCGGCGAACGAGTCGTCGCGGCGATGATCCGCGATCGCCCCTGCGCTCACCGTCCCGCGTGGAGGCAGCGCCACACGCGGCTCCGTCGGCGGCCTCTTCTCCGGCTCGTCGGACGGGGCCCGAGGTCTCGCGTGAGCCGACGGGCTCCGGTCCGGGAAGCCCGCACGCAGCTGCCGGGCCACCGCCGTTGCCGACACGGCTGCTGCGAGAACGGCGAGAGGAAGGGTGCTTCAAGTCGCACGTGGCTGCGGTTTATAACTCTAAGCGTTGCCGGTTTAAACCGCGAGTAGCCAACTACGGGTACTTTTTGCCAGTGTACATATGTAACTTAACACCGGTATCATTGCCATAAATGGTAAAAACAACCCTTTCTACTTGTTACACACGAATATCCAGGTTGGCCCAAGTTGGCCCTCTATGAAGAAAACTTCTACAGCTTCATGTCCTCTTCCGAACACAACTTCTTTAATCTTCGGAGGGCTCTTTGTCTGGAACCTCCACCCAGACCTGCTGACTAAGGGAGAGCCTGGTAGGAGTGCTGAACTCCAGGTGACAGCGCTGGGGCTCATTGGAACACAAAAATCCTACACAATAAGATTACAATACAAGGCAGGTGGGATGGGGGGTGCTGGTTTATATATATATATCTATCACTAAACAAAACCGCAATAATGAACAGCAATGAATGCACACAATTGCAGCATTGAGGTCAAGAGAGTTCCAGCCCCATTGCATAAAATCACGAAACCTACGGATTGGGTTCATGTTAAGGAATCATGTGTGCATGCACACGTTGGCCCACCAGTCCACCCTTCCAACTCTAACCCCTCACTGAAATAGGGAGGCCTCACGTTTAAAAGTATATGAATGTATGACGATTCATACATTCATTCTCGAAAGCCGTTCATTCCGAATGGCTATGTTGAACGTGACATTTCATCTCCCAAAGCCTAATAGGTGAAGATTTATTTTTAAGATATCATTTGGATTTACATTTTTCAATAAGGCAGTGCTTGACTGATGACTGCTTTTCGAAGCAATAATCATACCTCGAGCCGTGAAAACATACATCATTACAGTGTTTATGACTAACCATAAAGCAAAACTCCTTTTACTTTTACACTAATACCAACGCCCGGGTTCGAATCTCAGCTCAGGTGCCTTTCTGTGTGGGAGTTTGCATGTTCGCCCCG
The DNA here is from genome assembly GCA_036362905.1 of Mordacia mordax. Classification (NCBI taxonomy): domain Eukaryota; kingdom Metazoa; phylum Chordata; class Hyperoartia; order Petromyzontiformes; family Petromyzontidae; genus Mordacia; species Mordacia mordax. Next base: position 23,189,024 of record JAZEWT010000010.1, read on the forward strand.
TGTCTGCGTGGGTTTTCTCCGCGCACTCTGGTTTCCTCCCACAGTCCAAAACAATACGCTGCTGCATAGGTTAATTGGCTTGCGGACTAAATTGTCCTCAATGCTCGGTGTTTGACTGGCGTCCCATCGTGGGTATATCCCTGCCTTGCGCCCTGTGTCTGCCAGGATAGGCTCTGGCTCACCGCGACCCTGTACAGGACTAAGCAGTTTCTGACAATGAGACGAATACCAACAAAATAGCTTGAATCTTACTTATATCCATGATCACATTTCTGTTGTAAAAGGCAGTAAATTACTTACTATTCTATCAGTAATACAAGTTTATTTACTTATGACTTAGGTGAGACCACACCAATCTTGTCTCAATCATTCAACCAGGAGTTTAAATAATCTTACTGAGACACAGAAAATAAAGCCACCTCTTATGGAAGAACAACATTAAGCCAAGAATGATCTTTTCAGGACAATTTAAGCTTAGGAGTGAAAAATAAGTTGTTAAAAGATAGGAGACGAAAAAATCTCCAAGCGTACCAGACTGGTTTCCACCATCTTCTGGCGCGTCCCTATTGGCCGTCCTCCACACAGCAGGCGGCCAATCGAAGCCTTCATCTCTGGGACTCGCACCGTACGCCTCGGCCTGGGGCGACGGCGCCTCCCTGCCCGCGTCGGCACCAGAATCGTACTCCTCCCAAACAAAGTGTTCCGGCACGGTCCACTGCCGCGCCGACCCCCGCTCGGCCCGCCGCTCGCCCGCCGCTCCGAGAGCCCCAGGACTGTGCTCATCTTCCAGCTCATTTCTCTCCGCTTCTATCGGCTGGGCGACGGCTCTGCTGGGGGCAACCGCGACGGTACCGGCACCGCCGCCACTACAGCTGGCCCCGTCCCTTGCGGGCTGCGCCGTCGCTGCGCTGTGCGAGTCGGGAACGTTGGTGGTGCGGGCCCGCACAGAGTTGAGCTCCATCTCGCGCTGCTTCCTCATCTCTTGCTCCTTCTCGTTGCCGAACTTACCGAACAACGCCTCCCACTTGCTCATTTTCTTGGACTTTGGTGGCGGCACGCTTTCCGGGGGTTGCTGCCTCACACCGTCCTTCGGCGGCGATGATGGCGGAGTTTTATCCAAGGATGGTTTTGACGGAAGCTGCGGGTGGACATCCTCCTGATGCGGGGGTCTCTGCAGCCGACCGTGCGAGCTTTCCACCGCCGATGCGACAGTCTTCTCTGAATCCGACTTTCTGGGCAGGTCACCGGCAATGCTCGACAGGAAAGACATGACACTGTTGGTCTTTGTTGGCTTGGGTGGAGGCTTTGGAGGGTTTTTCTCGGGCAATGCTTTCGCTGGGAGACTCTGCTTATCGGGCATTGAACCTGAAGGTTGTTCCCCTTGCGCCCCGAGGCTGGGTTTACTCCACGACGCTTCGAGCGCTGGGGAACCGTACGAATCGCAGGAACTGGCCGTCCTTCCGAGGTCCAAGGAGCTCACAGGGCTTGCAGAGGGCTGCTCGGGGGAAGGCCCACAGGGATTTTCATCGTTGTTCGTGGGATGCCCATCACGATCGTCAAGACGAGGTGACTCGAGAGCTTGCAAACCATCACCTGCTGAGTTATTGGCCCTCGGAGATAAACGTTCAGCTCCTGGCGTAAATTTGTGCTCTTTGGAAAAGACGCTTTGTTCACCGCTCACTGGTGGTTCCCCGCTCTGTACAGAGAACACACGACCAGACTTAAATCAACGATCATTAGTTTTCCCGCACGCGACACTTCATCACTTTGCAATCGACAATGCAATCTTAGCAAATGTGATTTTGATCAACATAATTGAGGCCTGATGATTGCTTCGAAAAGCTGCTCTCTCGGGACAGCCGCGTCGATGGCTCTCTCTCCTCTCCTCGCGACGTTACATAATTGAGGCCGCTGATCCGCATGCAATAAAATTCAATCACGAAACGGAATTCACAACGAACGAACGCAATTCAATACCCGCAGCGGGCTACAAAGCATTGCCCACTTGCGTGTACACAGCATCACAAGCAGGCAGTACATACGGGCATGCTTTGATCCACGTGCGGCTGTTGATGTGGTTGGTCGGGGGTAGAGATGGGCGACAGCCGCTCGGGTTTTGGGGGCAGTGCCGGCGGTGCCTGCTGCACCGGTGTGGGTAGCGGGGTAGCGGTAGTGATGGTGATGTCAGGTGGTGCCCATGGTTCGGGTTTTCTTGCCGCTGCCGGCGGCGGCGGCGTCGTGTCCTTGGAGGACGACAGGGCGGCGTGGAGGCGGCGTGCGCGCTCCGCACACTCGCGCTGCCTCATCTGCACCAGCGAGCGCGTCCTCTCCTCGCCCTTGGCCGTCACCTGCTTCAGCTTGGCTGCGCGTGCGCACAGGCGCGTACACGCGTGTACGCGAATCAGAGTGATGGAAATGCAGTGCCATACACACCTGCTGAAAAGCTTTCATAGAGGGGGCTTTTAAACGAAAATCCCAATCGTGATTTCGGTGTCATGTCATGAAACGAAGAATCTATTCAGAGCTGTCACAGGGCAGCGTGGCCTTTTGTGTCTGATAACGGCCCCCAGAATTCGACACCACAGAGCTGCCTCTGAGTTCCCTTCAACTGACCTCTTGTTTCACACAAGAGAGCAGAAACATTAGACACTATAATGTACTGACACACATGGTAATTTACTATCTGTACGGAAAAGAGATAGCTGCTCACTGGGGGTTGGGGGAAGGGCGGCTTGTAACTGGTTTTGCAAACACCAATAAAAAGCAACGGTTAGGGAAAGATGTGATCGGTGAGGATTTCCTGCGTCTAAAAAAAATATTTACTGAGCATAGCTGTTTGGCTAAATTCACAACCGACTGAGCAATGGCCGCGTGTCTAAGCGAGCCGTCTCACCGATCGCCTCGTTGCAGTGGCACAGCGCGGCAGCGAGATCTCCCGCATGCTCCAGGAGCTCCGACTGCTCCTGCAGGGCCCGAGACTCGGCGAGCAGCACGTTGGTGGTTCTGTCCCGCTCGTCTGCACGCGACCGACAGCAAGCACGCGGAGGTACCGCCGTGACGCCGCGACGATACATTAGGCCGTGGGCGGCCGCGACGCACCGTCGTCGCTCGCAAAGCACGCGTGCCGATGGTGGCGATTCACGCCGCGCCAGCTTGCAGCGCTCGCTCGCCTCTGCCGAACGGCGCGCGCTTTTGTCCAGTCCGACGCGCTTTTAGATCGCGGGAGCCGCAAACGAGCAGCTCGCTGCGGATGACTTGGCAGAGCGACAGCCTTTCGCTCCACGCAGCTCACGGCGAACGTTTATATACCGCGTGCGGCGCCGATATTTTGTGTTGGTTGTTTTCCGGCGCAAAGTAGAACCAACCGGTTCGCTGCCCTCTCCAAGCGCTCGCAAGGCATGCGCAACTGTGACTAAATATGCAGCTGCGAGCATTTTACAGCTGTGAACATTGTCATGGTGTACACGCACGCCTGGGCGAACTGCCAAAAATGTTGGAGAAAAGCAAGACAGTGTCGGCTATGGAGCAGCCGCCTGTAACAGCCCGCTCGATGACAGACTGAATACTTCTATTCTAAATGCGGAGAAAACCGGGCAACAGAGCAATTTAGATAGACAAAATATACAGTAGGGTCCATTGAGAAACTGAAGCTAGCAAGGTGATATAAATGTAAGCTTATTTTATTGATACTCATCTGCTTACTAACTATACAATTGAGTGAGTGCAGTGAAGTTACTAATTTATTGAAATAGTTTTTGAAACCTTTTATGATCAAAACGTTAAAATATATAATTTTAACTTTTCTAGAGAACGATACGTTATGTATTCTTAACATGTATCAAAATGCCCAAAGGCCTTTGTGGATGTTGGGGATAGAGCTTGCGAATCTGTTGCACGAGCAGTGTTGCGGGATAGTGTAAATTATGTTCCGGCGCTGCTGACTGCAAGTCACATTGTGCACTGTCCTTCACTGTACCAAAAATCTAATTTTAAGTGACGAGAAGACTCACCGTCATAGCACGATTTCCAAAGGCAGACTTTAAAGTAGTTAGCATTGGTGACCCTGCTATACTGAGGAGTCCTAATCACGATTAAATAGATTCACAGTTGTCCATCACTTCCTGATGATCAATATTTTTACGATGACCAAAGACAAGAGGATGACCGCGTCACACCTCTTCAGGAAATGCTCATTATTTTTGCATACGCACAGCGGCAGTTTAATTTTTTTGGCTGCGTATATTTGTGTGCCGAGGTAGGTTTTCACGGCTGGAAGCATTGTTTTCCAAAGCTGTTCTTTCGGGATTGTCGTGTCGAGCGCTCCTCCTCTCTCCTTCACAACGTGTCTCCTGCCACGCTGGAGGCACCTTCAGCGCGCGCGTGAGCGCTCAACACGGCAATCCCGAAAGAGCCGATGTAGAGAGCAACTGTCTAATAGGTGTGCGCTGACTGAAACATAATCGTCTGCTGCTTCATTTGTGAGGACGTACACTGCAACGAATCACCCGCACGCTGACATGACAGCCGCTAGGTTAAACCTGTAATGAGTTTACCCACGAGGTAGAGGCCGCGCATTAAGCATGTCCTAGCGGCGGCGGCGGCGAAACCAGCAGTTGCGCTGGTTCCAGGCCGATGTCCACGCAGCTAGCAACACTAACGCACAAGGGCGCGCCGCGGTTTCTGAACGCTACACTCCGCGCACTTGCCTCCTGTGCCAGCGTGGGCACGGGCAGCGAGAGCGTGGTCTGTATTTTAGAGACGCCGTGTCCTTGCGGTCACTCAGACCCCGCCGTTTGTACCGTGCGGGCGAGGACGCAGGCCTGCTGGCGTTGACCATCTCACGGGAATGCACTCCCACTGCTTTACGATAAATCGTCAACTCTACACCGCAACCCCGCGGAGTGCATGTTTTGTTAAGCAACGTGCATGTATAACTATGTACTGGTTATGCATACAAGTACGTTAATAACATGTGTAATTATATGTATATTTTGCTGTGCAATATGCTTGTTTGCACAGAAACCCTAATTACGAATCCCAGCGGAAATTCCCATAAGATTTTTAGAACATTAGTTTCCTAACGCTTTTAAAAACAAATTTGTATTGTTACCACAGAGTCTTGTGCTATGTGCTGTACTTCCAGCACACACAAAGGCTACTTAATAAAAATAAAACTTTCAACTGCCATTCAGTCAATGGAAGCCTGCCTGGCATAGGTCTTCCAATATATCTCTAAAAAGGCTCAAGCCTCCCAAAAATCACGTGAATCACGTGGAGCCATCTCCACTCCAAACCCTTCCTTCTCCCTGACCCCTATGAAATCAGACTCTGCTCCATGCAGCTCACTCGTGCGTTACGGGTAAACGGTTCTGTCATTGAAACTTTTCAATTCGCCGCTTGTTTAATACTGCGGGTGTACGAAATGTAAAAAAAATAACTTGCCGCCTGTTTCACAGCGGACGTCATTGGCAAAAACTAGGCCACTGTGTGCGGATGTTGTGATCAAAATTTTCCAAGTAAAAAAAAATCCACAAATCACTGTTATAATATAAATAGCAATCATCACTTCCTACTGTGAAAACTTGGCAGGATTCCCCTGCCAAAGAATCATGACACTCAGTGAGACGCAACTGGTTCAACAAACGTAATAATAAATACATCTTTAGTTCGAAGGCTTTCGTGACCAATATTATTGATGAAATCAATTTTCTGGGTCAGGTCACGTAAAAAATTGTGTCGTTTAACCCTCCACCAACCGACACGGCCAATTAGCAAGGCCGTGTTGGCTGGTGGAGTATCAATGAAATCCAAAAAATGGATTTCATCGATAAATACATCTGTACTGATGTTTTTACAGCTCAATGCATGATGATTGTGTTCCAAAGCTGTTCTTTCAGGATCGCTGACACG
>JAZEWT010000010.1:23195107-23211636 GCA_036362905.1 Mordacia mordax
GTACTGATGTTTTTACAGCTCAATGCATGATGATTGTGTTCCAAAGCTGTTCTTTCAGGATCGCTGACGGCCAGCAACGCAAACCGCGTTACACGGCACTGCATAACGCCGTTGTTATCGCTGTATCCCGGGTGTCGATGCAGCGTTGGGACGCACGCACCCCTGGGCATGAGGCTGTCCAGGTCGAGGATCTTGGACGGGTTGGGGTTGAACTTCTCCCCGGAGCCCATGGCCCCGCGCGCGCGCTTCTGCTCCTGCTCGCGCGCCCGCAGAGTGGCCTCGTGCTCCAGCTCGTCCAGCTCACTGCGCACCGACTCCCGCTCCCAGCTGTCCGCCGACTCGACCCCTGCGCGCGCAACCACACCGCGACGGCTCGTCGGTCTCAATGATCGCCAACGATAATCGTATTCCGGTTACGCTTGTGCTGATCGTGCTGCTCGTGCTGCTCGTGCTGCTTGTGCATCACACAATCACCCATCAGTGTTTACAACTGTAAAACTAATGCGCTGTGAACAATCCGTTAAACATGGTTACATTACACTGAGGAATCATCACCAAACTACAAAAAAACACAATGGGGCCTCGAACTGTGAATTAAAAACGACAACACAATGCGAGGAATTGTACCAAACAGAGGACTCCCAGAGGCAGAGCGCATGGGCAGGAAGCTCACCCGGCACAGCGTGGGGCTTGTACAATCGGCGCGACCGATGGCCAGACTTGACGACTCCATTGGCGAGGTGGGAGGGCTCCCGGCTCCAAACCGAATCCAGGGACCTGCAATAGAACAGCACGAGTGCCCAATGAGAAGCTCGAACGAGTTTGCATCCAGCGTTAGTCTGGGTGCTTGCAGGAATCAGCGTCACGCTTTTGAATGACAGCTGGCAGGCAGATGTATTATGTGAGAGCCAATTGAAATAAATCAGCCAAAGGTGTACGTGGTGTGGTCACAGACTACCAACAGATTTATTTGGTTATCAAATAGAAGGAAGACTCTCAAGAGGCAAGCTGGAGAGTGGCTGGCGAGATACTGTGAAGACTTTGGAAAATTGAGCCTCTCCAATGACAGACAAACGACGGGAAGACAGAAAAGAACGCAGAGATGTCTAATTTTAAAAACCAGATGGTGTCTGAGCATGGAAATTAATTATTCGCACTGCTGTTGACTGGGAGTTCAAACTGGTCTTTCATATTTGTTTAGAGTGTGAGGTTTCACACAGTGTAACAAAAGTGGACAGAAAAAGAGCAAAAATATCTTTCTGCTTACAATAGCCAGGGATCTGCATCCATTGTGATCTCCACTTCAGGAGCTCAATCACCCACCATGCTGTGTTCAAGTCACACGCTTGCAGTTGCTGATCAACTCGCTATTGTGCCTGGGCCATCCCCACATGCCACGTGGAAACGCCCGCATGCCTTCTACATGATTCATAACGCAATGCTGCCATCTCGTCACGTTTGTCACCCATCTCCACCCTTCCATTCATTATCCTATAACACACTGATCTCGCTCCTCCACCTTGTCATGCCCCGTCACGTACACGTTTGTCTTTATGGTAACGCCTCTCTGTTTTCTCTAAAACAGAGAGGCGTTACCATAAAGGTACCTCCTCTCTGTTTTAGAGAAAACAGAGAGGCGTTATCATAAAGACAAAACATTAGAAGCTGACCCATAGCTAAGAACTAAACAATTACCAACTGCTGGTGCACTGCAGTAAGAACAACCTCGTGAATTTTTAAGTAAACAAAGATAACAGACTACTGTATGGCCACAAAACACTCAACATAAGTTTCAATGGCAATCCTTCCGAGCTGAAACGTGTCAAGCCTTCGTTTACATTCAGAGCATATTAAGAAGATAAAACGACACTTCAATTCTGAACATAGATCCATGGTACCAAATTAATGTAAGCCATCGCCATCCATCAACCCACAGACAGCACACCTGACAGAATTAAAACAATTCCACATGACATCACGCCTGCTGAATCCATTGGCTGGCAAAAGCCTCGCCAACACACACTTGGTTTCATAAGAGCATTTCAACTTCATTAGATGGGGTTTAATTTAATTTCACATAATCGCTGGTCATGGGGTTTTATCGTTGGCAGCGTTTATCAGCCTGTGTGTTGGTTTTTTTTCTCCTTCTCAGCCTTAAGTTTTTTTTTTCAATAACTTTGCGACCGCTGAGTGAGAGCCACTTTCAAACTCTAAACTACAATTATTATTATTATGCCGATTGCACACGACTACCTCTCCACAGACTTGCTCCGTCCCCCGCTGTCGGCCGAGCCGTCCCTGTCTCGGCCCTCCGACCCGGACGACGGCGCCTTGCCGGCGTCGCGCCCACGCGGGCTCCGTCCCGGCCGCTGCCCGCCGCGGTCCGCGCGCTCGTCGCCCTCGCGCCCCTCCCCGGCGGCGCCGTCGCTGAACACGCTGTCGACGTTCAGGTCCTCCTGCCGCCGCCGCTTGCCCTTGGCGTCCTTCTGCCTCCTGCCGGACGCCATGCGAGGGGCGAAGCGCCCGTCGCCGTGATCGCTCCCGGCAGGGGGCGAAGACGGCGGCTCGGACTCCGGCGGGGGTTCGCGCGCGGCGGCGGCCGGGGTCGCGAGGCCGTGCCGCGCCGCCTCTTGCGCGGCCTCCGCCCTCGCGTCGTCCGCCCGGGGCCTCCCACCCGACCAGCGGGGGCCGTTGGTGGCCGCGGGGGGAGGCTCGCCGCGGCGCGCGTCGCCCGCCGCGGGCGCGCGGATCGCGTCGAAGCCGGGGGCGTGCGTGCGTCGCGGGGGCGCGGGCGCCGCCTCCGGCCTGGGACCCCGGCCGTCGTTGGACGAATCGGTTCGGGAATCGCTGAGGATCGAAGGGACCAGTCCTGCCGAGCAAAGACGCACGTCGCCAGCGCACGCGATGCGGGAACACAGGTGACAGCAAACCACACGAGTCGGCTCTCAACGTTGCTGCATGGAATTGTAAATGTGGTCACTCACACACATTACATGCACACGATGTACCACGTTTTATTACATTTGTAAATTCATTATTCATGACTTAGCCATTTATTCTAAAACCAGACTCTGCTGAAATAGACTCTGGAGACTTTTCTTCACAAATTAAACACGGTAATTACTGCAGTTGTTTGTATAGCTTGGTTGTAGGCACGATTGTAATATCAGGTCAGCTGAAGCAACACATTCATTATTATTCGTTTTATATTTATGCATATATGCCCTTGCAATTCAGGTCAACACATAATTGCCTGGTTGGAGCTATGAAAACCCTGCAGGGCAAATTCGACGTAAAGATTATTTCATACGCCGGGGATCATTATGCCAAAATAATTAATTCACGGGTGGGTGCGTTAGCGGGTGTGTGAGCGGGTGCGTGAGCGGGTGCGTGAGCGGGTACGGGTGTGTGTGTGGGTGCGTGAGTGGGTGCGTGAGCGGGTACGGGTGTGTGTGTGGGTGCGTGAGTGGGTGCGTGAGCGGGTTTGTGAGCGGGTGCGCGAGCGGGTGCGCGAGCGGATGCGTGTGCGTGAGCGGGTACGAGTGTGTGTGTGGGTGCGTGAGTGGGTGCGTGAGCGGGTTTGTGAGCGGGTGCGCGAGCGGGTGCGCGAGCGGATGCGTGAGCAGGTGCGGGTGCGTGAGTGCGTGAGCGGATGCGTGCGTGGGTGGGTGCTCACAAAGCAATTACCGGAATCCTCGCTGTCCGAGTAGATCCCAACGGGGACGGGCCCCAAACTCTCGCCCTTGTGCGCGGAGGCCCCGAGCGGAGTGGCGTCCGGGTGGGAGTACAGCAGCAGCAGGGGCTGATAGTGGCTCTGGACGCACTTGCTCACCACGTCCTTCCAGTGAGACCCCACCTGAACACGAGGGTGGGTTAACGTAGCGACGCGTATGCGTGGGCAGGACTGTCGAGTGGGAGGGCGGTGTTGACAAGTGAGCGAACGACATTCCCTTCGCTTGCTCGCAGGGCATTTGCTTATAGTGTGCGGCGAGATGGAGCGAATCCACGAGCATTAAGCGGTTCGGCGTCGGACGCACGCAGACCCGCGCGTTCATTCGTGCGCTTCCCTTGAACGGGTGATATACACATTGCAAAACATCACAAAACTGAAACGAGTGTGAAAAGCAAACACGCAAGTAACACGTTAAAATAACGACTCGACCGAGAATTACAGGACGAAGACTCTACCTCCTTAACTTGCGCATCGTCAAAGTAACACCAGCGGCGCTTGTGAGTGTGGTAGACGATGGACGAGTAGTGTTTGCCGTAGTAGCAAACCATGCCCACCAGGTACAGCTCGGACGCCCTGGCCCGTTCGTCCGTCACGCGGTAGTAGAGCTGCAGCGATCGCACGGGGAGGGAGCGGCGCGTCACATCACGCGCGTCACATCACGCGCGTCACATCACGCGCGTCACATCACGCGCGTCGAGCGGCGCGGTGCAAACCACTCGCCGCGCGCGCAAACCGCGGCGGCGGCGGCGGAACCCGTGCCGGACTTTTTTTTGTGACGCAGGCGCCCGTTACATTAATCAATGCGCGTCCAAATTGCCAGCGGCTTCCGAGTGTCCATGGGCAGACGCAGCTGCCGGTGCGGAGAATTGCAAGGAAATATCGATCGGAGACGGTGCCGTGGCATCGTTTAGCATCGCATTCCAAACCGTATAACCTTCAAGGCACTGCGGGTTTCTGGAGGGTGTGGCCAATTGCTGGAGCAGGAGATGCGATTGGCCAAAACGCATTGAGGATCGTGTCACGTGTGTCACCGAATCAATCACAGAGCTGCGGCGAAGCCGGCAGTTTTTACGTCAAGTTCCGTACACAATCAACACAAATCCATGTGCCACCTAACAGTCGCGCTTTTCACAACTGCCCTTCAAGCCATGTGCGATGCATTCCATCAGCTTCATCTCTCATACCGAACATTTGCACGCTCTAATTTGGTCATGGGTAACAAGCAAAAAAAATATATTAATATGTTTTACAATAAATGATAAAGGGGGCAAACCAACTACTTATCTAAGAAATCCTCAAGGAGTCTAAAGAGCCGTATGAGATTGGCTTGTTTGGTTAATGTCTAAAGGAATGAACTACAGGCCCTAATTCAACGCCTACTATGCTAACCATTTAGTAGAACTAATAAACTATCAATAACCAGTATTACTACATCAATAAGTACGTCATGTTAATTTATTTAAGATCTGTTATATATTTAAATCCAATTCAACTTAATCCAATACAACCTCTAGTTTAACATTAATTTGACATTACATTCCTACATCATAGATACCTGCCAAGTTGTTAACAGGGAGTTATCTTTAGGGAATGGTTAATGTTTATCTTACCATTGGCTGCTCTATTTGGCTGGGTTTGATTCTCATTTCTTGTTTGCGAGTCATGATTTTTGGTGTTACGTGAATCTCTATTGCTTCAGAGATTAATCTTGAGCCTTTACGGCGAATTTCAACCAGTAAACGCATCTTTTCAAAATCGATTGTGTACTCTCCCCCGACTGTATGCTCTCTGTTTTCTTCAAAGGGCGAGCACATTTGAAGGAAACGGACAAATGTCACTCCGAGACGTGCTGCTGAAAAGACACACGAACGGGACACCCAGCCCTCGTGCTGTACAGGAAAACAACACGTACGTACAAGTGTTTACACACCGAGTCACACCATCACCCAAAACAGAAACAAGAGATACGACTGCACACCCTAGTATACCGGTCCAACACAGACAAAAAACACCTCAAAGACAAGCATATTTACAACAAGCACTACTCAACAATGGATATGAACAAAAAAAGGGATACAACTTGCCATAAAGAGAAAACCACGAACAGCAAAACCAAGAAAATAGGTGCGAGGAAACAAAAACGCGTGCCTTCTTGCCATATTGACTTCCTCTGGCTGGGACAATTGATGCTGCTCACTGTTGTTGTGCTTGGATGATGGCTCGCTGTTGGCCTGCGCCTGCTCTGGAACACTTACATCTTCGTAATGACGTAGGTTTTCACGGCTCGATACATGACAATCGTTTCGAAAAGCTGCTCTCTCAGGCTCCTGAGGATGTCTCTAACGTGTGAGGCGAAACGCCGCGAGGTGGAGAGAGGGGGAGCGATCGACGCGGCTGTCCCGAGAGAGCAGCTTTTCAAAGCACTCATCACTCATTCCTTCCTTCATTTGTTTAACAATTATTATCTCTTGTTTCATCTCATTCCCTGATTTAAAGCCATTATTTTATCTTCAATTTATCTACTCTAATGTCGTTGTTGTGACATGCCGTGCTCTCCAGAACTCTGCGTAGCGCTCTGTGACCCCCAGACAAAAAGCACTCTAGACGTGCAATTATTATTATGATTATATGTCAATGATAACAGAGAAAAAATAGCAGATATCTCGAGAAATACAACTACAAATAATCTTCACAGCCCATCAGAAGATGCTCAAATCACCCAAAAAACAACTGCCATTACACTACTAATTAAGATCAACCTGTTTAACTACGTGAGCATACTATACCATTACATTTCCATAGCTAACGTAATTAGTTACAACAGAACAACTAAAAAAAGCAACACATACATATAAATTAACCTCTAATGTAGACACAGATGCTTATTACAACAAAAAATACCCATGAGATTGCAAGCTCTGGATGTTTGACTTCTGCTAAATAAACGTTCAAACGGATCAACGTAACATATAACACGAAGAAGTAAATCAACCCAGAGAACTAATATGTGCAAAGATTAAACCCTAAGATCAAATCCCATATTTAAGGACACCAGACTGGAGGGCATTTGTAACGATCGCTCAACCACTGTACCCATTTTATCAACTAGTTAAAGTGCCTGCCCTATGGGTGTACTCCGTGCATGCCACGTGGTTTTGCAAACTTGATACTTTCCGAAAAGTATCTATTTGGTGTTTTTTTTACTTAACACTATTATTGCCGGAAAAAAATGGGTAAAGACTCTTCTTTTTTACAACTCCATTGGAAAAAAAAACTACCCATAGCACAAAGTTTTGAAAGATTTGAACGCGGTAGCCTCAGTGTAGACACGAACACAGACAGACTTGCTCCATTAAATCTTAGATATCGCTATGCCCCGCGCAGCCGCCGTACGTCAGGCAGGTAGAGGCGCGTGGCGATGATGTGCAGGATGTCGGTGGCTTGGTGCGATTGCTCCGAGTCCCACACCAACCCCACCGCCACCACCTGCGGCTGGTTCATCAGCACCTTGCGGATCCGCTGCATCTCCCCACACTCGGCCTTCAGGTGGCATCGCGGGCGGCGGGGGAAGCGAGGACAACGCAGGGGCGCACTGATGAGCGCGAGACGCACGCACGGAGGAGAGGAGCGAGAGTGGGAACGCAATCCTGCCGTTCCCTCCGCGCAAGCACAATTCGAGCAACAATCAGGCAGCCACCTCTCCACTTCCCGCCTCCGCTGCGGCTGCTGAGATTTTAATTACCGTGCTCTGCACAATCTATATCTGTGCGATACTCTGTATCCGTACGATGTTCTGCAGCTTTTATCGCCGCTAAAATATTTATAACGATTTGATCTCTCCGCTCCTAAAGGCCTCTTTACACCCCATTGGTCGTGGGATTGTTTGAGCAAAAATTCACCGTGAACATCAGCTCAGGCGAGTGACGTGGGAACCAAACAAGTGTTCTCACATTGAACGTCATTCATGTTAGCTGTGGCCAGGAATTGAACCCAGGTCACAGGATGGGCAACGCAGTGCGCACACCTCTGTGTCGCGTTCACCTTCATAACGCCAATGCTAATTTTATTGGGAAAAATAACCGTAAGCTATTTCAGTAAAGTTGTTCAATGAGGCAGACACGGTCTTTAACTATAAGTGTGTGTCATGGCAGCATGATTTAGTGACTGCAAACAAGTTTCACAAGCAATAAGGAACCCAACCCAAATACACTTTTTGTAAGCGGTACCACACCCTCCAAATTGCAAGAGGAAAAACATTGAACGCTCATTGTCATAAAGTGACAACATAAATTGTGCTCGGCTTAATACCGCCCTCGTCCTCATCCTAAAAGCATTTGTGAAAATCCCTCGTGAGAAAATCAACACGTGCACAGACACTGGCACATCATCGCTCATCGCCTGTGGCATCCCGGCCAGCAGCTGCTGGCAGCGTTTCATACGCAGAAGGAATGGAAAAAAAACATTATGGTCGGGAGGAAGAGGGAGAGGCAGCACACGCCCAGCCGTGCCGATAAAACCGGCGACGTGTTGAGGCGGTCGGTGCCAACCGAGAGATTAATACGCAACCAACCCGCACGCCAAACGTCAAACGCAGCACCGCGATGCGCTCCGAAGCAAACTACGGTGCAGAGGTGGACATCAGAATGAATCGTAGTGCCGCGGAGTATTTCTACTCTTGGGAGGAAAAACAAGTGGACACGGTGATTACAGTAAAGGGGGAAAGACATTTGGAGTATGTTGAGGCTGACGCAGCTGCAGGGTATCCAGGGAGGTGGCTTCTGGATATTGGTGGAGGGAGGGAGGGGGGAGTTGATCCCAGCTCTGCGCAGTTGTCCGCGTGAATCATTAAAACTGCGCCCGTGTGCTTGTATAAATCACAACCCTGGGCCTGACACGTACAAGGTCCCTGAGTATGAACAGCTGAAACGGAATGAATGCATTGAGAATTTAGCAGTACACGTACGGCTTGTTTACAATTAATTACACGTTTAACGTGTGCGCCAATGCCTGATTTTAGTAAAATAAATTGTGCGCGCATGTGTGTAAATGACAATCAATTGAGACAAGCTCTAATTAACATCCATATATAAAACGCTGAACAGCAAAATAAATCAGAAAAACAAACATCACGAAAATGTAAACGTTGTAAAATATATATATATATCTTTTAATCACAGTGCACACTTCACATCAGGCAATGCGTTAATCTGAACAGCTGTGAAAATAAGGCGCAGGATTGTTTGGAGGTGGCGGTGGGGGGGTTGGGGGAGTGGGGGGAGAGAGGGGGGATGGGGGGGGCCTCGTCCATCTGTGAGCGAACGTTTCGCGTCCATGTCATGGCTTACCGGACAACTGCGTAGGTCACCGCTACCACTCGCCTCTCTCAGCAACTTCCCAAACGAGTCGCAGGCCTGCAACTCCGCTCGCTCGTTCACCCTCTCCGCTGCCACACTGGCAAAAAGTAGCGCCACCACCACAACCACAACGAGTAGCAAACATTTTTTTTATGAGACTCGTACATTTTTCCCTAACCGTAACAGCTTTATATCCCCGGCAGCGGTCTTAAGCGGCAACCATTAAGTGTAGTCCGTCGTCTGAATTCTCGTGTGTGTGTGTACGGAAAGCATCTCAAGGTGCTTCTTGCCTGGCACTAGCCTACGATCATGGCAATGTGAGTTTGAGTCATGGTCACAATATGCATCATCTGAAAGTGTTCTCGAAACTCAAACAGCGCATGTTGCAACGTGTAACCGTTAGTAAAATGTTTGGGAAACGCAATTTCGGAGTTTGTGTGCTGGCCAGACTACCTCGTGGCATTCCACGTTTGCCATAACAGGTAATAACAATGCTTGCCGCTCTGGTCTCGATGGACAGACTGCTGATCAATGTATGTTTGTAATGATGTAGGTTTTACGGCTCGATGCATGATGATCGCTTACAAAAGCTGCTCTTTCGGGAGAGCCGTGTAGAGCGAAGAGAAGCACTCGACACGGCTCCCCGAAATAGCAGCTATAAGAAGCAATCATCCATTTAAGTTTGTATATAAGCGACTGCATAAATTCAACTGCCTGGCATGCAAAATGTTTACATTGGACAGACCCATGAAACATAGTGCAACGGTTACTTTATTTGAAACGTTTACGTTATTAAAAAATACCTTGTCAAGCTATTGTAAATACCTCTTTTTTTATCTAAAGATATTAATGAAAGGCACGGAGAGAGATTTTATCAGGTTGAAATCAAAAGTGGGTCACAGTGTCACAGAAGGAAAAATGCAAACATCTTAACAGCACGATTAGAATGTCAACTATAATTACATAAAACATTAAGGTCTGTTTTGTAGCAATGACTAACGTTAAATAGAATACACGTTTGCCCAAAATAATAAAGCGGACACATGATAATGTATGAGTGGAAACAGGCTGATTGAGAGTTTGTTAACACAAAAGTTAAGTTTTGAAGTTGAGATTACAAAACTCGGGGTTTGTAAAGTGGAAAACTTATGAAAACCAGGTCACCTATTACAGCAGTGAGTTGTTTTAACCTTCTAACTTGTAGAGATTAATGGTTATCGTGACTGCTCTACAACATTATGTATGTATGCTGTAAAGCGTCTTCATGTAAGGTTAAGAAGTCAAGAAGTAATCACAGTCAGGGTTGTTGTTGCCACAAAACCCCTCATCACTGGAATTGAGGCAGTCAGGGGGAATTTGGGAGAAATTCGTGTTTAATTGGAGGCCCAGGCACTGACGTTTAATTGCCATGACTTGTGTCCAGTGCAGTCGGAGTGCATCTCCTGCTCCATTAACGAGACATTAATTACAGAACCCAACTCTCCAGCCAAGGATTCACAAACATCTCACGAGAGACCCAACGAGGAGGATGCTGGGCTTTGAAGCTACGGGCAGCGTCTCTCAACCACGTGCACTCGCACGGACCACGGCCCTTTCAGCGAGGTACTTCATGCGCAAATGTAACATCGGAACTTCTCCGGTGCGACTGTGGTGATCACCCATCACAGACCGCGGGACACGAACGAATGCCCGATTCACGAATACAAAGGAGGGCTGACTGCTGTGTGCACTCCTGATCTAATAATAACTCAGCTCAACTTGCACCTCAGCGTGCTATCATGTATGCTGCCCGACGCCGACATCAGCCACACGAAAGTCGGAAGGCCCTTCAGCCAGACGGCGCGCCGCCCGACTCCGGCGGCCCGACTCTCACCAGAGTGCGCTCGTCGACACGTAATGAACCATCTGGATGAAGGGCAAGGGGTCGGACGTGGCTCCGCAGCGCCTGCAAACGCACTGCAAACACAACACGCGACACACAAAGCCAACGCTCGCGTGACGCGCATTTGCTCGCTCGCGTTCACCGACAAGGCATCTCATGGGAATGAAGAGCGCTGGGATCGTACTCTTCCACGGCAGCACTGTCCTCTGCGATGCCTGCGGACATCACCTGCAGGGTGACGCGGGTGCTCACTCAGCACTCACGATGCTCTGTGCCCGGTTGCTCTGAAGTAACAGCCCACATGTTAAACAGCGTTCACCGTAATAGCCTTGACAATAAAAACTTGTGAGGATTATAATGATCAAACGTATCGAAAAAAATTCTTTAACCGAGTAAGTTTTGAAACCTTTTCGTTCATTGTTTCGATTCCTATGCATCCCGCCCGGTTCAATTTATATGGGTCACCCGTACGTATTTGTTCGCTCACGCACACGGCGCGCGCAAAGCGGAAATTGTACGCCGGTCCCTCGGGGCAGATGCTCTCCGGCAGACCCAGGGTCAGAAGCATCGATTGCGCTACGAGAGATATGCTTTGCGCTCCCTTGCTTGTGACCTGTCTCGGCGTGAATTGCCCCCTCTTTTTGCAACAGCTGACAGCTCAATAGTGAAATAAAAAAGCCTGCTTTGTGCTCGAAAGTTCGACATTGAGGTCGAGTGCGGGCTTTAAGTAAGCAAGGCCGTGTGTGTTTAGTAATATTTCATTATGCCACATAGGCACCGTAAAAAAATAAACAGGCCATATAGATATTCAATCTCTTTTGCCAAAATATACAGAATAACAACTTGGCGATTTATTTTTTGTTTTAAAATAAACTCATGCCAATCAGGATCAGCCTTTGGTTTCTGGTGTTTAAGAATCGGTCTTTCGCCTCTGCTTTGTGTTTATGGTAAGCAACTCAACGCAATAGTAAATTGTAAACAGTTATGTTATTTGCTTATTGCACGCTAATTAAAGGTGGTAATTAAAGGAAGTAATTACGTAGATTGACACTACAGTACGCTGGATGTCTCCAATAACATAAAAGCTGTGCCCCACATTAAGCAGCTTTAAAGGGTTTAATAATAAATATATATTCATATAGTTTTTTTTCCACCAAACGCCAAGCAATAATCAATTTCGAGCTTCTGAACTGGAGGCTTATGAGTTATTAAAATTGTCTGCCACTACAACAAGCTCTATGGGGCTTACTTAATTAGCAACCTGCTAGTAATTTAACAAAGTTTAGAATATACTCATTACAGCACCTAGCCTATGAAATTAATTCTAGCTACATGTAATAGTAAATCACCAGTCAGCGAGCGGTGAACATTTACAGAAATCCTATTTATTAGGATTATCCAAAACCGCACATCTATGACTGCAACACTGCTCCTGTGCATAGCTCTATTAATAAATTGTTGTGGCAGGTTTTAGTGAAGAGGCCATTGTTATCATGAAAATGAACAATCCAGCACTACCCTCCAGAGGCCAGCTAGTTCTAGATTGTGCACTTATAAAAGCACAGTCGCCAGTCACTGCGGCAGTGTGTTAGTCATGGATTAGTGCCAACAGGCACTTGGAGATTATAGCTGCCAAGGTCACTAAAGGGTCACACTTTCATGTTCATGCAATAACACCAATGAACGGCACGTGTATTGTTTGATCTGCCCCCCAGAACAATAGCATCCGCATATCAGCAAAGATGTGAGACATTCAATTGTTCAAAGTGAAATGCAGGGGAGCCAAAACTTGGCGGCCACAAACACCCATTTAAATCCGAACTGAGGTCATAACTTAACCGTCATCCAAGGGTCCTTTCAAAAAGTACATCACATACAACTGTCAAGTTCTGAGTGACCAACGACAAGGTCGCAGCGGCAATGACAACGCATGAAATGTTGCATGCACAGGTGCAGTCTGGGAGTGCACTTCGACAAAGAGAAACACATGGATAAAAGAACAACTTGATTGAAGACATCATGCAGACTGTTGAGCAAAGTGGGCTAGAGCAGGATGCGGCACCGGCGGATGCTGGCTGATGATTGGGAGGCACAATGCGACGGGTGACAGCCGCAGGAGAGAACAGGCGGAAGAGGACAAGCAAGAGATGGATCGCGGGGTGGGGGGCGGGTGGCAGCATGAGCTCCGGCGCGGGAGGCGGACAGACTGCGGAATCGCGAAACCACGAGGGGCGACGTCAATCTGGGGGAAGCCTTGATATCGCGGTGGACCGTCATCTGTGACGAGGCTACGCAGACGCAACCTCGCAGTTACACAGAACGAGTTGGTTCGGTTAAGAAGGCGAGACAAACGGGGCGAGGCGGGTATCGATTGCCAAATCAAAACACACGTCAAACTGCGTTGCCTCGGGAAGGAGACGGAGCCATTGCACGCGCACGCTCCTGTGCACCTGTTCAAAGAGCGCTATGGCGAACTTCTGGTGAGGGATGCAACTGGTGGACGTGCAAATGTCCTCGTGGCCCTCACCGGCCACCTGGCGATGCAGCCACATCATCAGGTTCTCCTGGAAAACGGGGAAAAAAAAACACAAAGTCAGCTAGAGCGTCAACATCCTACCGGCTGTACACACGCATGTGCGTGCGGTACACTAATTACATTCCTAAAGGTATAGGGTCATGTTTGTGGGTCACAATTACGGCGATGACCAAGCCAAGCCCACTTCACCATAACGCGATTCTCAATCAATGATGCTGCTGCTCTCCGTAGAACTCGCTGGTTTGAGTCTCAAGAGAGCTGGCAGCTGAGCCGCGTGTTGCGCAGAGTTCAAATCTACAGTGCGGAACAAAGCTCCAGGGCAGGCTCGTAATCACCACGCAATTACACAAAACGCTGATACGAACGTTGTCCCGAAACTGCACATTCTTCGAATGCTGTGTGAAGTTGTTATTTAAAGTAATTGCTTTGTTCTCTTCACCGATGATGAAGTGAAAGGCAAAGATATTTGTTCAAATGCCTGACAGCTTATTATTTTAATTACGTTAACTTATTCTCTCAAGCACATCGTGTGCTGATAGCTGATAATTAGGTAAACAAAGGCATATTTTTGTTTTGCTGTATTCAGTCACTTGTTCAAATCACCACAGCTAGGCGATGGAATGACAATGAAGCTTGTCTATTTCCGGCTTGATTGACGAGATAATATAGATTAGAATCAACTGGTGATGCAATGTCTACCCAAAACAGGATGCTCCATCAAACATTAGCCACTGACCTTCAGTTACTCTTTAACACGCATTTATTTAGGTGACTCACCAACAGATAACAATACTGCCCACTGTGTAGCCTAAAGAGTGACATTTACTTTAGACTAAATCCTGGATCTACAAACATCAACCTTAGACGTATCACACTGTTGAATCAGACACTGAATTCATGAGAAAGACCTTTCAACTATTAGTCACCCAACATCTGTATTCGATTGAAGTGCTTGAAATTGCACTTTATTTGCAAAAGAAAGCCCCTTCTTGAAGGCTACACACTTATACCACAGGGTGAATTACAATCGTGCACGCAACACTTGATTCCTATTTCATGAGCGCAGCTTACAAGTCACGGTGCATACGCGTGAGTCACTGTGGAAAGAAAAACACTCACGGCGTGTGCTTTATTAGATACTAAAAGGCGAGCACAAGCCACGAAACCAAAAGAAAACAATGACACTCACTTCAAAACATCTTGGCACTTTCACGTTGATTCAGTTCAGACATTTTATGAAAAGCTCCCTTTATGTCGGTGCGAGGCAGCAGAATGTTTTCACGGTGTACTCAAACTTGACCCATTGCCTCCTTTGACCCATCTGAGCTACTTTCACGGTTTCCACGTGAGCCAGGGCACGCATAACGTTTGAACGGAAGCGGCGCTAGATTCATCAAATTCACACTTGAAAAATAGGGACGGTTTATTTTGTTAATCAAGGCGGATTTCAATCCACTGCTTGTGTAACAAATGAGGTGGAAAGTGTTTGGGGTGTAGCAAAATATTGATTCTCCCTTTGAGCTGCCCTCCTGACGTTGATTTAACGCTGCGACCTGCAACGGGCTCTGTACAGTTGACACTTTGTGACCGGATCGGTCGAATATCAATTGCCTTCACTCGATTACGACACGCGTGCTTAACTAGACAGCTTCACTTTGTAACCTACACCATCATTTACAACGCTTGCAAATATATACTTCCAATAAAGTTTAGCTCTTGCACAAATGCGAAACCGATTTTTAGAAAATAGGCCAACTGGAATTTGCTGCCACAATTGGAGACTTTGAATTCCTCTCGTTGCAGAATTATTGAACGCAATGAAACGGTGTTAAAAGTAATGTTCGAGGTGCAGGAAAAAGCAGGGCCATTCTTTACCCCAAACCCTCTGGAATAAATTACTTTAAAATCGTCTAACCTTTACTGTTGACAAAATGTGAAAGGTTAAATGAGCAGCTAGTCGAGGAGATTCGAGTCAGGAAGGGCAGTAAATTGTTATGAGAACGAACTTTAAATACCAACATTGTGTGCAGACGGCGAACTCATTACTATAATCGCACCGCATGCACAGCATCATGGAGATAAAATAGAAGATATGGCACATCTTTGATTATATCACTGCACTGCAACGTGCCGATTTAGCCAATCAAGTGTTCCCTAGAGAAACGAGCAAGTGCAGGTGTTACAAACTGGGAAGCCAGTCCATTAAATGCGCCTCCATATCGAGGATTCAACTGTAGAAAGAAATATTTATGAAGAGCCCTGTATACATATAAATGCACACTCATATGCAGTGGAGAGCTTATGCCCGTCTTTAAGCACTTTAGCACTTAGAGCCTGATTTCACAGTTGTAATCTTAATAAACACTATTTTAGGCATTTAATTTTACGTTTCCGAAAATGTAAACGGATCTGGATCTTGACATTAATAAGGTGTATTGGAAGGTTTTGTAGCAAATAATTTGGGTGGAGTAGTATGATTTTGTTAACGTGTGATGTATTGTTGACGAATGGAAAGACATTGTCCAGGCACAGTATCACGAGCAGCTCATCGACTTTGTTAACCATGAATCGTGAGAGTCGGCGACGTTAATAATAATTAGCTCCCGTACCACCGCATTGCTCGATCGGAGCCTCCCTACGATTTGCGGGTCGTGCGGATTTGTTGACCATACTTCACCAGGCTCACCAGTGCAATTTTTTGACAATGAGAGACACCAACGCAGCAGTAACGTAGAGCACAGATACAGTAACACATTTATATGCACTGCCCACTGCTGCTCAACATATTAAGCACAGCCCCCCGGGCTAACTTTGCAGGGGTGAATGTAACGCAAGTTTCTAACCGGTACCCCGCTTACCACCCATGTCTAACGAACGCCTCGGGTACGCTCACATCTGACAACCTGTCATGCACGGTGATCAACGACACAGAGCGCAGGGCCAGGCATCAGACCTGCTGGGGCTGCCAGGATCTGAAACGAGCGGCCACATTCCAGGTGACGTTGTCACGACCCCCCCCCCACC
>JAZEWT010000010.1:23225832-23236666 GCA_036362905.1 Mordacia mordax
GTGGTGGAGGTGGTGGTGGTGGTGGAGAAGTTACTTGGCTTGGGTTAGGGGTTTCGGTTTAAAATGTCAATTTTCGTTGGAGATACGCGGATCCGAAAATACTGTACATCACTCTGAGTCGGCGCTTAGCCCGGCACAGTGTTGCAGTGGACTAGAGCCTATCCCGGCAGACACACGACGCAAGGCAGGGCCACACCGAGGACAGGACGCGAGTCCATCGCAGAGCGATCGCGGCGGTCTGCAGGCCGATTCACCCAGACGGCAGCAGGAGGCGAGTCTTTGGAGAATTGAAGATCCCGGCGAAAAACCCCGCGGACACGAGGAGAACTCCACAGAGAAATGTCACCCGAGTCAGGGATAGAACCCAGGCTCTTACAACGTAGACTTTCGTAGACGATTCGACTACCAAACACTTCTTCTCCTCGGTACCATACCCTCCGACAGGACGTTGGTGACAATGGTCTTCCACAAATCTCTGCTCTTTGAACTTCTAAGAATGTCCGTTGTTTATTTCGAGAGACTCTTGACATAAAGTCAATGTTTGTGATCCACGATCTCTCTTTAAACACAGTACCCAGTGAACGTGTGACACCGAACCAGCGTTCACGTGTAGCGTCTGAGCGAGCGGATTGTTTTAAATTACTCCTAACCGCATGGAGACTAAACACCGTTTTATCTGTCTGCCACGCGTTGTAATTGCCAACAATAAATACAGGGTGTCGCTTTTAACAAACTAAGGGAACACTGCTGCAAGGGTTCGGGCATTAACAGTTGTATCCAGAGTATAAGAGGACGCAGTGGCTAGCAAATGTTGGCACCGGCTTATTGCATGGCCACCTTCCCCTCTTCGCCGTTCTCTCGCGTTGCATGTCTCCTCCATGACCAGGGGTGGCATTTGCAAATTATATTCTTAGTCTATTCAGAGGCTGCCAGTTCGATGCCATCTCCAGGCACAACAGCTTTAAAAAAAAAAGAACGGTGCAAAGCTTTAAACCCACGGGGATAACATCACATGCGATCAAGAGCAGGTCGTGTGTGTGGGTGGGGTAAAGTGTGGGTAAGCAGGTCGTGTGTGTGGGTGGGGTAAAGTGTGGATACACCAAACTCGACCCACATTCTAAACCGCTCATCGATTCTCAAACCCGTGACTGTTTTACAACCGCAGAGTGGGGCTGGGGTTAAAAGTTCGTGTGTAAACAGTTGGTGTTTAGACACAAAGTTGGTCACGGCCAAAAGGTTATCATAGCCAAGCATGTTCGTGTCTCCTTTAGGGCGGCTTTGTAGAAATGGGAAAATTATTTATTGGAGGAGCAACAAAGGTATCAATTGATGTCGTGTGGCATCTTTGACCAATCAATCGCGTTGGTTGTGAACTCATGCATTGTTTCAGTGACGCCGTTCAGAGGTCTTAACGGGAAACACGTGATTATATGATTTGTATTGCACTTGTTTACTCAGCAAAATCAATATTTACCTAAGAAAAGCCCCTGTTTACGTAGATAAGTCTCGCAATCTCAATATTTTTTTTACAGAAAAGCCCTGCCCAGTTTCTGCAGTAGGTGGAAAAATATTGCTACATGTAAACACACTTATATAACGTTCATCTTTTTTTTATTGGCCGATATCATTTTTTTAAATAATTAGGTGGGAGAAAACCATGCATAGCTGGGAGCAGAGAACAACCCGGCACACAAAGTGCCCTTAATCGAGATTAGAACGCGTGAAGCACCGTGTCGCTCCATGTGCGGAACCGTTCGCCCCATCCAGTGCAAAGCACTTCCTTGTATGAGAGTTGTTGCCGTCGA
Organism: Mordacia mordax; assembly: GCA_036362905.1. Taxonomy (NCBI): domain Eukaryota; kingdom Metazoa; phylum Chordata; class Hyperoartia; order Petromyzontiformes; family Petromyzontidae; genus Mordacia; species Mordacia mordax. The sequence continues at coordinate 23,227,638 of JAZEWT010000010.1, forward strand.
TTACCTTGACCTTTAGGGGTTTTGCTCGCGCACCCACCACACGTGTCTGTGTCTTACATGTGCACAGCCGACGTGTCCTCGGAGCGTCCCTCTGTCTCATCACCACTGACGCGTATTGCACTGGCACGCCACTCAAGCACCGCTATCGTCTCATCGCCGTCCATTAATTGACGTCCGAAAAGTTTTCAATTTGGGCGGCGCGGTGGCCCAGTGGGTAGCGCTGTCGCCTCCTCACAGAAAGAAGGTCCCGGCTTCGAATCTCGGCTCGGGAGCTGCTTTCTGTGTGGAGTTTGCGAGTTCTCTCCCCGTGTCCGCGTGGGTTTTCGCCGGGCACTCCGGTTTCCTTCCACAGTTCAAAGAACATGCTGCTGCATAGGTTAATTGGCTTGTAGACTGAATTGCCCGCAGTGCCCGGTGATGGACTGGCGTCCCATCGCAGGTATATCCCTGCCTTGCGCCCTGTGTCTGCCGGGATAGTCTCCGGCTCACCGCGACCCTGTACAGGACTGCGGTTTCTGACAATGAGATGAGAGTTCTCCTTTTGTGACTTGGAGTGTCCGTGCGTTCGTCAACCAACAGGGTTGCGACTTCCTTTGCCTTCCTGTAATCTTTCCGCCAATGTGCACACGAGCCCCCCCCCACCATCACAATCGCCTTTCCTGCCGATTCCAAATAAATTCATTTCGTCGCAGAGCAATCTGCTAGTTTTCTCATACATGCTCCTCCATTCAAATACCATAAGCTTCTTAAGAGTGTGGCTCCATGCATTATCTTGTACATAGTTAAGTTGCTTCAGCATACAAAAAAAACGTGTTGTTGTAATAATTGGTGGAAATGAGTCCAGGGCACGCCTGGGTTAATTCGGCCCATTGCTGTATGGATCACCCATCATATTGTTGCTAATTTTACGTTCTAATGTTGTTGACGTGCCGTTTTCTCAGCAGCTCTGTGCAGCGCTTTGTGACCCTCGGGTGAAAAGCGCTCGATAAATGCAATTATTATTACTTCATGTGAAGTCGCCGGAGCGTGGCCCATGGTTCACACCATCGGGGTTTCAATGTCCACCACTGTAATCATCGGGACCACCAATAGAGAATACTGTATTAGACACAATTGAAATGCCACTTTGTTTACCAAGCATGGCTGGCGTGTAAATGTTAGGTGAAAGCCCTCCTTTGGGGCCTGCAATTTAGCCAGCTTTATATTCCACAGAAGTCGCGCCAGTAAAAGCATAGCACCACCTATGTTTAAACATTGTACCCCACCAAAACATCAGAGAAAAGGGGTCCTTGCATTCCTTGGCCCTGACAGCCTCGGGGGGCGAGGGGGGGAGAGAGGTTGCAGATGCACGAGTGCACCTTTGTCATGCGTCTTCCCAAAATGATCCACGTGACACTCCAATACACATTTACTTTGTGACCTCCACATCACACAAGAGGACACTTGCCTAGAACTTTTACCGACCTTGATCCCAGCTGAAGCTGGAGCAAATTTAATTGCCCCAACATTAAAGTGCCAGCCTTGTGCGGATGGTAGCAATAATCTTGTTTACAGTGTGGGAGGCTGCTGCAGATGGCATTTATTTGTTGAAAATCCGAGCCCTTTTTTTAAAGTCTGCGGGCTCCAGCGCAAAGAGCAAACAGGTGCCTTTTCCAAAGGGAACTGAACAGCGGCAGACGAACTATTCCCATCACACCTGGTTTACATTTCTCATGCTGACGCAGACAGACATAAAGTACCCAGTACCTATGACTACGCTTAAGAGGACCTGTGCGCAATCTTACCAGACTCACTCTCACTGGCATCTGACTCGGAGAGACCACTTTCAACGTTGGTTCCGTACCCACGTACGCCAGAAAACTTCAGACGTCTCTGGTTAACGAAAACATAGCCTTTGCCAATGCACAGCTGAATGGAGGTCGCCCTCCCCATACTGCCAGTACACGTCGGTGGGTAAGCAGTGAGTAAATCCGATTAAGATCTCGCCACTGATGTTTGCCGTTTATCGGAAGCTCGGCTGGCCGTGGTAGTGATTATGTTCAGCATGAAAGTGAATGGCAACAGCAAAGGTATTCGCAGGTCAGTTACCTTAGACTTGTTCTACACGAGTTTAAACTACGGAATCTAATCAAACATTGATATCAATCCACTGCTGGATGACAGCCTCTCCGCACCGTGTTACTCATGGGGGATGTTCGAATTGTGCTTCACCACGCTGGCCAGTGCTGCAGGGTGCTGGCGAGGAGGTGCAGCAATGGTTCGGTTCAGATTAACTTAGAACCGATCCCTGGTCATCGCGTTTACAGGACCGTTAACCACTTTGCCAACCTTCTTTACCTGACCCTCAAATGAAATGACGTCTTTCAATGCCGTCTATCATTTGCTATTATTACAGACACAAACATGCAATTAATTTCGATAACTTATGTCGCTCATTTAACGTTCAACGTCTCAATGGCACAAGCATGAACCTGCGTAGCTGCAGGCACATTAATAACAGAGGAGATATCCTGATCCTCCCAAAACTCTCCGTTCATTACAGGATATTCAAGTTACTCAAGGCGGCCGAGGCGCGTGCAGGTAATGTTTTGCCAACTGCCCACCTAAACAGTTGCATTGTAATTGCTTGAGCTGGGAATTTCAGAAGGAACAGCTTGTCCGTGTCGGAACTGGTTATGTACAAGAGTAATACACAGCCTCGAGGGTCATAATTACAGTTCTGGGGAGATAATTGTGTCTGCCCCATCTTCTGCTCCGACACTCATGTTAGGCTCATTAGTGAAGACGCTCTCTCCACAGCGGTTTACGTGATTTCTCTAAAAACGAAACTACGGACTGTGTTGGGAGTAACACAGACAGCAACACGAGCCACCTGCAGTGACGGCAGTAACACACCTTGCACATGACACAAACATTTATGCATTCCCTTCGTATGCGATAGTTTAATTACACAATTACTGTGTTTACCCATTTGCGTGCTGTAATCTATGTTATAATGGGGGAGGTGGCACTGTGGTGAGCGCACGCCGCTCAACTGGTTGGTTCTCAGCGTTTACAAATTTCAAAGCCTTTAGGGGCGACCCTTTATTAAACTACTTTGCACAGTGACGTACGGTCCAACTTCATGACCGGCATGGTGTTTGATGGCTGGGAAAGAACACATTTATCAAGCAGTGAAACGGCAAAGAGCTGTATAATAGTGACTAATGGCTGTAACTGCCGTCAATATTTTCTATTATAGGCGAGTTTCCAAATTACAATGTTTTCACATTCCGTGCTGTACTTTGCGAGATGCCACCCCAACAATAGCCAGTCGGACTCATCATTCCACGCCCCACGCGCCAGTTTGTTTTCACGAGTGAGGCCATGTGTGTCCCATGACGGCAGCGGTCTGATGTTTTCACCCTGTGTTTGTATATCTGGTGTTTGGTTACCTGGAGGAGCCATCCGTGGGGGATACAACAGCAAGTTAGGCGCTGGCCAGGTGACCCAGGGCGCTAATACAGTCAGATCACCGAGCCAGCGTCGCTGAAAACGCTCGCTTTTAAGTGGATTTCAGTTGCCTGTGATTAAAACGGGTTATCTTGAAACGTAAAGGTCTCAGCAGCATCACAATTAACAACACGCACAAATAACCCACTGCTTGTTTGATTTTCCAAACTATTGGGAATAAAACATTTCGGTGTAACGTGATGGTCATTCTTTATGGGGCACGTAACATGTGCCACCAGTGTGCGTAGATACAGTGGCAGTCCCAAGCCGTTCAAAGGATTGCCCCCTACCCACACAGAATGTTGTTTTTAATTTTTTGCTCATTAACGTAGGGCTATAATTAGCGGTAGGAATTTCGTTACCATTTTGCGAGAAGGTGCCGTCAAATTCCAGATGTGGTGCACATTGCTCAGTGTTGAGAATTCAGAGTAGAAATGTGGTAATGCGCTGGCACCAGCAGTGCTACCGGCACTGCATCAACTTAGCTTGATGTAGTGCCAAAAAAGTCCTGCTCCCGAGATGGTTCGACTCCTGCCTCGGGCGCCTGTGTGGCGCTTGTATGTTCTCCCCCGTCACACGTGGGTATCCTCCGGGTTCTTTGGTTTTCTCCCACAAATAAAAAAAATACTCAGTAACTAGCGGATATATATACATGCAGTGTTTGAAGGTTTGGCACTTCTGAGGTGTTCTCTCTTCAAATAAATACCTTCAAAATTGAATCAATGTGCCACATGTAATAACATTTATTTTTTGTAAGTTCATCTTGGCCACTGCATTTCTTTTGTGTACCATATTTGTGTTTAATACAGAACCAGACGACAAATTATGATAAAACATTTGGGTTGGCGTTTGCATATAGTAAAAAAAAAATCATGATCAGTCATCAGTCATTGTTTCATAACGTCATCAGTGGTTTCAGAATCATTCTGGAAGATCTAGGAAGCGAATAAAAGACAATTACTCCGATTCATTTAAAATCAAACCTGCATGCGGAACTAATAACCTTATCATGCAAAATGTGTTCTTTAAAATAGAACCATTGAGAAATCCCATCGTGTTCATAACGAGGCATTTGGACTTCTGTGTGAGTAACAAAACTTGCAAGGATGTAAAAGTTTTTAACATCATAAATCACATACCCAGCAAAGTCACACTGTTCGCCTCCGTGCTTTGAAGGTGAAAGACATTATAAGTACCTCGCCACTCCATCATGTAATAACGCAGGAATATAATGTCATGCGGCAGTCAGTCATCGGGTTTGCAGTTGTGACATGATATTGTGATATCGGCAGTCTTCCCTGCACAGGTCAGTTCGAAACTTCACAAGCATGTATGCCCTTTAAAGACACACTCCTGGCTAACGAGTGCTGTACGAACACTGAATGTGGTCTTGAAAGGTTATCCCATGTCTTAATGACTAAGGTCCCCTTTTCAACAGAAAAAAGAAGTCTATAAAATGGACAGCACAAGAGTTACGAATAACCGTTACAACATTAATTATGACGCTTGACATTTACTCTGCCATTAATAAAAATGATCAATTGCCTTACACGGGTGAAACCTCCAAAGATTGGCCATCACTTATGAACAACATTAACATATAGATACAAATATAACTTGTTTATGGGGGCAGGCTTGTGGCGCAATATATTAACGGTAAATATTCACATTCATAAGCGGTTATAAAAAAAATAACCTGAAAACAAGAGCGCAAATGTGTGAGGTTTCACGAAACGTTTTAAACGAAAAAGCACCATTACTCGGAGCTTGCGTGCACTCGGTTGGGTCGCGAGTACGAAAGTGGTAACGGAAGGTAACGTGAAATGAGTGCTCATCCCCGCGGCGGCGGCGGCGGCACCGCACGCTCCACACGACAGGTACAAGCAAGTTTGGAGAACAAGACCCTGAGCGTTGGCGCAAGTTCCACGGCTGTCCGCTGCCACAACGCATCTCGTGGCCTGTCGGCAGTGAGGGTGCATCTGAACGAATCCCCTGCGAAGCTTCACAGCGGGGGCGACATCCGTGGCACGTTGGCAACGATAAACGGCGAAGGAGACGAGAGAGAGTGAGAGAGAGAAATACTACCCAGTTGCACTGAGAAGTTTATAGGGCTTTGGTTTTTTCAGTCAGCTTCATTCCATCCCCCTCCCGAGTTGCCCGGCGTGGAAGGGGCCCGATCCACCGGCCCGGTTCAGTCGATCTCCGTCAACCCGCACGGCCGCCGGAATTCCTGGCCCCTCTCGTGCAGCCACTTGTTGGCGACTGTCGGGGAGGGAAGTCGCGAGGCTTAGACGAAAGGCGCGCGGAGCTGGCCGCTGTCACCGCGACGCGAGGGCGCTGCTTGGGGAGGGGGGGGCGGCGTGGCGACGAGACGTGCGCGGGCGGTGCTGGAGACTTACCCCACTTGCTGCCCACAAGAACGGGGCAGGCGGCGTGGCGCGTGTCGTAGTCGCCCTCGCCGCTCGCCAGCATGTTGTGCCAAAACACGGCCGTGCCCTGCGCCGGTCGGTCCAAGAGGGAGCCCCCCCCCCCCCGCCACGAGCAGCCGCCGCCACGGCCACAGCCGCAGGCAGCGTCACAACCGCATGCGGCAGCACAGCCACCACCATCACAATCACAGCCAACACCGCCGCCAGTCACCAACGCAACCACAGCCAGAGCCACCACCATCATCACCACCATCAGCACCATTTTCGGCAGCAGCAGCAGCATCACCAACAACCATCATCAGCACCATGAAATCCACCATCAGCACCACCACCACCATCACCGTGTCAACAGAAAAACCACAAACGAGCACTGTGTCAATATCCGAGACAGCAACACAACGAGCGACACAATTTCCGGCACAAATGTTACGTGCGTTCTCTTCCTACGCACTCCCAATGATCATGCCTGGTATTTCTACAAGATGTTGACTGAAGACCTGTAGCCAAGGCTGTGATATAGCAGCAGCAGCAGCAGCTGTGCTAGAGAAACACACATTTTCATGTAAAATAAAGACATTACGGTTCAACTCATGAAAACATATGTACAGTGCAAAGGTGAAAAACGACTGTGGAATGAGAACAGAAAAAAAAGTGCCCATGGCAAAATAATCTGGAATGTCTTCTGATCTCTTCAAAGTTGACTCGTTTGAGCCTGGCCAGTCTTGGATGGTTGACAACTATGCAGGTTGCCATAGGTCTTCGCAGCTTGGTGTTGTGCGCAGCAGAGGACAGTGGAGCGACACCCACCGTACTGCGTTTCTATGTCCCCGCGTGCACGTTACCCCTCTGCCATCTTCAACAACCCACGCGCTAACCGGCGTGGTGAAGTATGGGCAAACCCCCCCCCCCCCCCCCACGTGCGGGAGACACGGCGGCGGATCGGTGAAAGGGGGCGCCGTCTGCACACGAGCGTTGCACAAGCGTGCGCCGGAGCCCCGCGATCGCGTCAACACCGCTGCCAGGGAGCTGAGCGGAACGCGCGCTGCGCGCACGGGGGAGGAGGAAGCGCGCGCGGCTGGGATGCACAACTTTGCGCGTGTGGGCATCCTCAGGCGTTAGCGGTCGACGGAAATGATTATTTATCTACCATAAAGCAGTACGTGGCAAAAACTTAGGGCCATAAATGCTCCATGCAGAACCCGACCTGTAAATAAGCAATTCTAAAGGCACTTGAGATAGCATGCAGCTCTGAAGAGGTAGGCGGCAAATTATAATTCCCCACCTTTTTGGGCAAAACTGTCGCCCCAACTCCTGGAAAAACAGTCGCTCCGCCAGCTGGCACGTCACTCATCTGTCAACGGAACATAAAAACGAGACCTCGTCAGTGCCCGTCATTAACAAACACAATCGGCACTCGTGCTAAACATTGCCCCGACTCCCGTACCGAGACTCATTTCACTGGCGTTTGCAATCCGCTGAATTACACATTGCGACAACGCAAGCGGTTCCTGACTCTCTTGCATGAATGTTGATGTTTTGCGGCGGTGCTGCACAATAGAGTGAATGCGTACGTGCTCAGATGCGACAACACCTCGATATTCTGCGAAAGGAGGTCGTGAGTTTAAATGAGATTGTGCGGAAGAGTTATCTTATTTTTAATGCCAGAGGGACGTTAAGGGATGACAATCTGTTGCTCATGGTAGTGCTGGTGGTGCTGTTAATGTTGGCGATGTCAAAATATCATCATGCAAATTAATAACTCCGCCAAGGAACAGATAAATATTTATGACATTTGGGGCGGCACTGTGGCACAGTAATGTTGCCGTTTCACTGGATGCATGTCCGGGTTCAATTCCCAACTCGGGTGGCATTATGTGTGGGATTTGCGTGTTCTCCCTGTGTCCACGTGGATTGTGGCCAGATATTCTGTTTTCCACCACACACTCCAAAATATATGCAGCTGCCTGGGTTTATTTTTACTAAATTGCTTCCTGTGCTGCGCTATGATGAACTGGCATCCAATCCGGGGTATTGCCCTGCTTTGCGCCGTGTCTAGCTCTCGAGGACTAAGCAGGAACTGAGGATGAATGAATCCACGACGTGTGTGAAGGAACTGTGTGCCTCGTGAGTGGCTGTCCGTGCGTTCACCATATGGTGGCTACGCCACCTACTGGTTAGAAAGGAACTTACACCAAAAATACTGCGATCTAATAATAATACTGCATTTCCAAAGCGCCTTTCACCCGAGGGTCACAAAGCGCTACACAAAGCTATAAAGAGAATGACATGTCAACAACATCAGAATAACTTTAATTCGAAGGCTTTTGTGACCAATGTTGTCGATGAATTCCATTTTTTGGGGGTTTGGTCACGTAATATTGTTGGGATTTTCCAAATTAGTGGCATCTCAGACACATTACGTTGCCTTTCGTCATTTTAATTAGACGTCTTTTATTAAAATAACACTAAAACACAACTTGTAACGGGCGGCACGGTGGCCCAGTGGGTAGCGCCGTCGCCTCACAGCAAAAAGGTCCCGGGTTCGAATCTCGGCTCGGGTGCCTTTCTGTGTGGAGTTTGCATGTTCTCCCCGTGTCCGCGTGGGTTTTCGCCGGGCACTCCGGTTTCCTCATACAGTCCAAAAAACATGCTGCTGCATAGGTAAATTGGCTTGCAGACTAAATTGCCCGCAATGCCCGGTGATGGACTGGCGTCCTATCATGGGTATATCCCTGCCTTGCACCCTGTGTCTGTCGGGATAGGCTCCGGCTCACCGTGACCCTGTACAGGATTAAGCGGTTCTGACAATGAGATGAGATGAATTTGTAACGTGCGCATCTGCGTTGTTTGGTTGAGACCTCGGAGGCATGGAACCAAGGCTCAAAGTACCCGGTACGCATGTGTGAAGAGGTGATGACCTGAACAGCGGGTGATAACCCGAATGGGTGATAACCCAAACAGGTGATAACCCGAACGGGTTAAAGTCTGAACGGGTGTGAGTTTGAACGGCCGAGGATCTCACGAGGTGGGAGTCAGAACAGGTGTCAGACCAGACAAGTGAGACCTTCGCGCCACTGACAGAAGGTGGACGGTGTCTGAATGTGGACG
>JAZEWT010000010.1:23236708-23260090 GCA_036362905.1 Mordacia mordax
GGAGCTCCGCAAGGCTGATGATGCCGCTAAAGAGAAACGCGCTCGGCCAGGAGACGGAGCTGGTTCTGGGTAACGGTGAGTATTCGATGGCTGCTTCATGCAGTGAGTGGAATGAGACATTGACTTTATAGCTCATCAAAGGCCCCCAGAACAATCTCACGGAGGGTACTGGGTTCCAATCATTCATGAGCACCGAGGTTTTTGTTAATTTCAGCATTATTTCCCACTTATTCATAATTGCATTTTTATAGCGCCTTTCACCCGAGGGTCACAAAGCGCTGCACAGAGCTGCGGAGAGAACGGCACGTGAACAATGAGACAAGAACCGCAAATCAGCAATAAGGCTTTTTTTGATCTTTTTGTTACAAATCCGAGCTGCAGAAGGAACGGCATTATTGACTACTCTTCTAAAACTATTTTTAGATATAAATTCTCACTCTTGCACGAGTACCATAACGCCCTCAAGCCAAACTCCTGCCTTCATCCTGACATCAGACGAACGTGTTAAAGAGTTGGAACAAGATTGCCCCCCCCCCCCGGTAGGGCGGGTCCTCTGCTAGTATTAAACAATGCGAGGGCTAGACAGCGGATTGCAATGCATCCTGCAGTGGCACCGGAATGATCCGGTTCGTATCGCTACCGGCGAGCCCCCCTCCGTGACAACTGCACGGATTAAAATCAACATTCCAGTCGATTTAAACAAGAGCCTTGGGTAATGCCAGCCGTGGGGGAAGAAGTCCGTGGGAAAAGTCCCAACGGATTTAAGCGAAAACATCCCCATCACTTGGAGCACAGCCGGCAACCGTGGAGAGGAATGTCTGCAAGGTGAGACTCCCCTTGCGAACGACGCCGACAGCTTCCCGTCCGATTCGCCGCACGCCGTGCCGCAAGACAGCCAGCGGGGCGGTCCACTCCGTGATTTGGCGACGATTACAGCCCAGGTTGAATCGGCGTTAAAGGAATACCCGGTGCGCCGTGTAAGCATCAGCACCGGGGAGACAAAGGCAGCCGGGCTTGGTGTTGGCCACCCACCTGCTTGGGTGCTGTGCCAGCCTTTATAGGTGCTCGCTAAATGCATTTGACCCATCGGTCTGGTAAACGCTGGAGGAGGATCTTTATTTTGTCTTTCTTGTAAGGTACCACACGGTGACTGATGTGCTCTATGATTACTGTCGTTGACCTTGCGGTTTGAACATCGTGAATGTCCATCGTTTGAACCGCTACGAAACTTGGAGCTGGATTCGATTATCTGTTGTAAAACATCAGCAACCGATAATCGATTCTGGAAGAAAATGAATGGGAAAATCCATAATTCATTTACCTCCCTCGTCACGTGGAGACTGACCCTGCAAGGCCTACTGAATACAGCACAACATGTAGGCGTTTGAGTCTACATTTAAAAACACATCTAAATCTGGAAACAAAGCCAACATCCCAACTTCAAGGGCTGAGACTTTCTTGGTTCAAAACAAAAATATATTAATGTATACTCACATAAATCAGGAACGTAGCCACTCTGTTTCCCTTGCCATCATAGTTAGCGTCCTGTATTCTCTGTAAAAATAAGTGCACGGTTAATAATGATTGATAACGGTTTCACCTTGTGGAGGCACCACACAGCAGCATTCACACTTGTAAACACAGAATGACCCAGCAGCGTGACGAACCACATTCACGCAGTCATGAGCCACCAGCGTTAGCAATTATCCAAGTTCTGCGGTTCTCTAAACATTAAGGCATTATCGGTGAGTTTATTAGTGCCGCGAGTCTCGTTATTTTGCCCGACTCTACACAGAGCATTTACGATGCGATGGTTATTTTACACACTGCACTTACAACGTATGCTGTGTAATCATATTAATAGGTCATATTGGAGGTGGGAAAAAAAAAAACTCACTTGAATATTACCTAAGTTTACTGTATAATGTTATCATATTAATGAGGTGCTCATATAATTCCGAAAATGTGTTACACAGTGTGTATGTGTCAGAGCAATGTAAATACGCATCAAAGATTGACAAGTTTATCTCGTGTGGCAATTTGCTTCTTGACTGAATTTTGCTATTTAAAAAAAAAATCACTTTTCAATTTACAGATTTTCAATAATTGGTCAGTTTTTGCAGAGCTACAGTTTTACAGTGTCATCAGTTTAATTCACACACACACACATACATTTTCTGCTTGCTACTACTCAAGGTCTGCTCGCAGAAAAACAGTTCTTTTGTGAAGACACATTTTTCAGCATTATTAAAACTAATTTTCTCGGCACCTCAGTGTAAAAGTATGGTCTCTACAACTTTCTAAAATTTTCCGAAAGCAGCCATTACTCACAAAGCAATATCGCCCCCTACTGGTCGACTAACACCCAATGCTGGGAGCGATGATATTATCACCTTGTGCCACAGAAAGGGCTGCCACACATGGGGACCTGTGTGTTCAGGTTTATTAATTCAGGCATATATAGTCAACCTTTTCGCTCTCTCTCTCCATGCTTGAATCATGCCATTGCATGAAACGTCAGCCTATTATGTGTTAGGGAGAGAATTTAGTGACATGGCTTTGCATGGCCATCAATTGACATCTGCCCCTAACTCCCATATCTTACTTATAGCCAAGCCTTTTCCACATTAATTTAAGGCTACATCGACCTAGGGGTGAGCCAGAACTGGTTCAGACATCGCTCACCAATGACCTTAGCCATGGCCAGGAATCGAACTGGAGACATTAGGTTCACGGCTCAGCACACCCGTAACTCCAGACTCCAGTCCCGAAAAATGGTATAAACTCGAGAATGGTCTGCGCAACAGCACAATCTGAACCCAAAACACGAATGCGCGCGTGCGCGCACACACTCAGTGCTGAGACACATTCACTGCGGCGATGACGCAACTCACCCGAGCAAAGTCGTAGTGTGGTTCGTACTGTCCTCCCATCCCGTAATTAGCCACCTGACGATACAGAGAGAGAGCCGCTCGGGCAGCTTAGTCACAAACAAAACGCAGCGAGGCAGCAAAAGATCAAGAGAGGCTCATCCAACCAACGGAATGAGGGTTAAAGGGGGCTCGGTAATGACCGCAGAGGGCATAAGAGGGCCAGAGAAATATAAAGAGCAACACAGCAAGGGACCGTGATGTCGTGGGGAAGAAAAGCACTCATTGATGCAGCAAAGAATCAAGAGGACTTGCAAAGTTAATACGAGCGCAGCACGGCCCGCAAAGTATTAAAGCCGAAGTAGTTTATATCTGCATCACGCGAGATGGTTTTTATTTTTCCCCATTAGATGCAGCTGCGGAGCAAGTGGTCAGCGAGATCTTAGAGTCGTCGCTTTTTGTCTGTAACCAAGAGTAGCCCCTTGTGCAAGGAACTCCCGCGGCGCAATGCAGGCGAGCGGCTCAAACGTAATTTTGTGCGCGACACGAAACGCGCGTTGAATTAAAAGCTCAAGTAAAAAATGGCATGTGCACTCCGTATAGCGTGTTATCAAAATCACGTTAGCACCTAAATGTTAAGTTGACAACAACTATAAAAAACATGGGGGGGGCGGCGGGGGGACGACATGAAGCGATGGGGGAGAAGCGGTTACCTGCAGCTCCTCGGCAGTTTCCATGCTCAGCCCCGTGACCGCCCCGATCCTCCGGTTTAGCCGAGCGATCGTCGGGTGTTCGTCTTCCGAGAGCCACGCACTGCGGGCAAGAAACCCGCTCGCTCGATTACTCCGCTCCACGCACCGAGCGCAGCCTCCGGGGTTCAGCAGAGGCAGAGTTCTGCCTCGGCGCCGAAGAATTTGGGGCGAGGAGGAGTTTGTAATCTACCAACTTGGAGACGGGAGTAGGTCAAACTAGAGTCATGCGTGCGAGACGCCTCCAGCTATAGGACAGTAGGACAGCTGGCTGGTGGTGGTGGTGGTGGTGATGGTGGTGCCCGCGGCATGCAGCACAGCAGGGAGGTTGCTGATCTATCCGAGCAGAGCTTGAATGTTCTTTTCTCCTATACGTGACCTTTACCCAGGCGACCGAAATATATTCGGAACTCAAAACTTGTTAAAAACACCCCGAGGCCATCTTCCAAGCGTGGAGACTGCGCAAGGTCTGCCTGGATAAAACTACTTTATCGATCGTGCCAAGTAAATGGTCAGTAGTTGAATTAAAACGTTAATGTAATGCATCACCAATGGACAACTGGGCCCAATGGACATACTTTATTGGCAATTATTTTTTAAAATCTCAAAATAATTCAATAACACGGCTTTAGCAAGGAAAATTATAAAAGGCAACATTTTAAACGAGACATAAAACCTTACACTTGACAAAGAAGGGCCACTGCCCGACACGTCGGCTGTAGGACACTTTTAATTTTGTGTCTGCAGTGCTATTGCTGAACCTGTCAAGGTTTTTTGTTATTTGTGCTTTGCACCACTGCCAGGGCAGTATCAGAGCGAGTTTGTTTTATTTTCAAGAGATCCATTCTATTGGCAAGGGGATTGTGGGAAGAGGTCAAGTGAAGTCTAATGTTCGGAAAGCCGTTTGGATTAAGCATTTGGTTTGAGTTAAGATCACAACTCTTGCCTTTACCTTGTACAGCAAAGCTCACAAGTGTTAAACTCACAATACCCAACTGCTGTACAAGAAACACTGTTCTGGAACTGAAGCTTGTGAAATGTCAAAACCAGACCTTCACTTTTAGAGTGGTGGATGGTATGAATCCATTTGTTGTGTTAAAAATATTTTAAACATTAACACAGTACTTATTACTGAGATTTGATTTCAAGATTGTGGTCCTTGTTAGTTACAGTAAGAGCAGTGTAATTATGCCCCGTTTAAATGTCATCACGTATGTCCTCCTCATAGCAGAGCGCGCTACTCTTTCCAAGATGTGATTCAGAGAACTGCTTTCCAAAGCTGCTCAGCTTTCCATGCTGGAAGCAATTCTCATACATCAACAGAAATCTGATTTTATTCAGTCTCAAAATACTGTCCTGGCTTTGCACACAAACATGTAATGAGATGGCTATGGAGAACTCTACCTAGAAGATGCCACCACCCAGCATTATTTTTATCAGATCGATATTATTTTATTTGCACATGTACAGTCAGTTATTATGAACGACCACGAGGGTAGCGGAGGGGGAAGGGAGTAGGGCAGCGGTCAGCCAGTACAAGATTGTAAGGAACTGGCAACGTGCGTTTGATTCCTAGCTACATCTAATGTCACTAGCAGAGAATATTTAAACTAATCCTGGCACTACCCATTTACCAGGCCACATTCTCCAGCAGTGGTGGCATGGTTAGACCACATTCATCAATAGTGGGGGGGCCTCTACACAGATGTGGTTTGGGAAAGGTTGATACATTTTTATAATGAGCTACCACATTGCATATAACTTGACTTTTCCCTAAAAAGGTTAAATAAAACTATGCTTGACAACACTCAAAAGATGACCACATTCAAGATTCCTACATTGCTAATAACGCATTATATATATATACCGTTTAGTGAAAGCAACGCAATTTACTTGCATGCTTTTTTTGAAAGCGAGAGCCCGTTGAGAGTCATCACATCTCTCGGAAGGGAGACCACTGGTTCCAGTATTTGCATAAAGTACCGTGTTCGTGATTTTCTACAACTAGCTCTAAAACGTGGCTAATTTTCGGGTCAGGATTCGATTCGGACACCAACGCACAGTGGCCCAAAAAACTGTCCACGCATTTCTCTGACTCGCCGCTGCAGTCACCCACCTTTTGCTGATTCGATTGCTCGTCGTTTTCAGCTCCCCCGTGATCGGGTGGAAGACTGTCGCTCGACTGAGCTGCGGGAACAGCAACCCATCAGAAGGCGTCCCCCAACATTGCCCGACCTGGCACCCTCCCCTTGCCCCCTGCCTCCCAGCAGGACGACGCCAATGGCTCTCAACCCAAAGCCGCAATGGCCACGGCATCAGAATAATCACTCACTTCGCTCAGATACTGATCGGTCGAGTTCATTTATTTTTCTTGGCAGGGACCAACGGCTCAGACTTCAATGGAATGGGACGCATTGTGTGGGCACGAGGATTAATAGGGTTATTTCATCAACTACTTTTAAAAATACACATGCAAAACCAAAACAAATGAAATAACTAAAATGCCCAATTGCTGCAGTTTAAAATTGTTTACATAGCACGATACATATTTGTTTTCCATAAGAATTAACACAATTATGTTCATGTGCCGTTATTTTTGGAATTTCGGAGAGCTATAATTTACTCGCGCAAATTAGTTTTCAATGCCTCATATCCCTGTCGGCACTGCGTTTGTTCCTGGAGGCTTCTCGCTGTGTGACTACGATTACACCCGCCTGCGTCTAATCCCAGGTCTCCCCTTGTCATCTCAACGGGCTCTCGCACGTGCCTCAAACTGCGGCCATCGCTCACTAAGCAAGTCCTTACCGAAAAGTAAGAGCAACGGAAAGGGGCTTGACACTTAGCGATTCGCTAGGACACCACCGCTCATCCTGCTTCGCCGTGTTGAAACCAAACCAAAGCAGGAGAAGTATTATTTATGTCGCCACGAGATATTCAACGATTGCAAATTGTCATCAATAGCAAGGGATTATGGAAGGCGGAAGGGGTCAGCGATCAACTGCTGTCGAGGGTGGCGGCTGTGAAAATCTGAGTTGACGAGACAAGGGCAGGGTCCAAGATTGAGGCAGAAAGGAGGGTGCTTACCGTGGCCTCCAGCTTACCTCTTGCTTACTCGATATCCGGCTGTCTCTAGCTGCCCACTCACTGGGTTCCTCACTGTGGCCCTCTTCAGCTGTCCAATGTGGACAGGGCCAAGGAGAGGAGGGGCAGGGTGGTGGCAAAGAGAGAAGCGATGTCGAAGTGATGTTAGAGAGGAGAGGCGGCGATGTCGACAGGGAGGGAAGAGAGAGATTTTCCACACGCTTTGCTCCACATGCACGCACGTTAGTAGCAAGGCTGCACGGTTAACCATCAATCATCATATACCGCTCATGATGCGCCGCGCACGATTCCTTCGCTCTCGGAGAGGGAGAGAATGACTCGCCAACACGAGGAACCACAGAGAAGCAGGCGAGGAGGGAGGCAGTTACCCAGTAAGCCGGCGCCAACATTTGACAGATACCGAGTCCTCTACATATTAAGATATTATGAGCCAAACAGTGACTGTATTGTGTGAATCACATGCAATAATTGCTGACTGTTGTAGGACTCCTCGGCTTTTAGAAATGTAAATCGTTCATAGTCATGATCGGGTCTCATAAAAACTTCGCTTACCGTACAAACCGTGCATTTAATCAAACAACTTAGAATCAATTATGTGCAACGTATGATGCCCGCATGCAGACGGTTAGAATTATTTGGACCAGAAACACAGATGATGGTGACAAAAGGAAATGAAACAAATGCTGAAAAGTTTGCAAAGCAGTATGTAAAGGTGCAAGCTTAGAATTACACTAAGCGGTGATAAAGAGAGCCAAGTGCATCGGAGTAAAAACACAATCTCATTGACTGTGAATGAAACTAAGTGGACCTGGGCAGTGTACATAAGAACAGAGATTTACGATTGCTGATGGACAGGAGACTGTTGACAGAACAGCAGCCAAACACAAGAGAGCAGTTGATGAGATCGGTTCATGTGTAAGAGTGACATGGATTAAGGCAGCTCAGGACCGTGAGGGATGGCGAGGCCTTCAACCATCGGTGGGTCAGCAATGGCTCGTGAAAACAATGCTGATATGCAAATAAATGTAAATGCACCTTTCGAGAAACAGAACAAGAAAGAACGATCGCTGAACATGGACTATGCAGGACGAACGAGACAAAAGTCCATCGCTTCTCAATCCGAACTGTGACCCCAATCACTACGACAATTAATCGAATCGCGCAGAGGGAGTTCACTATTCAATGCCGAGTGACGGTCACTTTAGCGCCCGCACCTGTGGATTTTTCCTTCTGGGGCCGATCTCACGTACCTGTGTTTATTTATCCCTTACGAGTTTCACCGTGACAGTTCCTTCTTGTCAGTTGCCAGATGGCCACAAGTGAAGCAAAATGCTGGCATTTTTCTTGTGAATTGAATGCGATATGGGTGAAAATGAATGCAAAGCTCCCATAAAAAAAAATATATAGAAAATCCTGTTCTTTGCACTCTGATCCGTGATCCGTTTTAATCCCCGATTTATGAAACTCTCGGAAAAGCATGCAGAATGGGTACTTGTCAGCCCTGAAATGATCAAAGCGATAGCTTGAACAACATCTGCATGCGGGACTTGGCACTGAACACATTGGAAAATCCCCCAGGAAGTTCTAGAGAATTATGGAATTTGTTAATATTGTACTATATGAGTGACAATGCCAATATAAGAAAACTGGACATTTACAATTTAGAAAGCCACATTTCATATCATGTGTGGGCAGTGACCAAACACAATCTTTGATTAAAAAAAAAATTTCCACGCTGTTTTTGCATAACTTCAGCCGGTATTTAATATCGAACGAGCCAGTTGTTTGATGTCAAATTAAAAATCTAACTGAAGTTTGCCAGATGGCACTGTGGTTAGAGCACTTCACTGAAAACCATCAAGCTTCGGGTTAAACTCTGGATCACGTGTCAAGGGTCAAAAAAGGGTCAACAGAGTACTGATGATGTAAAAATGTTAAAGGCTTTACCCTATATGGCACTAATGCAAGCGTTAAGATCTTCAAACATCAAATAGGCACCATTTACAAGGTATCCGGTACAGCTTCGTGATGTGTAATTAGCGGTTTACTTAAAGGAAGTCATCTGCCATATGAATGTGGGCATTACACCAATGGCTCAGTGTTCTTAATAGTTTGGTTTAAAAACATTTTTTAAGATGCACCTGCCACCAAATCTCTCAGAATGCACCGATCCTGTCAAAGCTCAAATGCCACATCAGGCTGCTGCTGGGCAGTGCTTGCTTGGATGGGTGACGAACATGTACCAAAGTATAATAGGCTGTGATGCTATGTTGTGGGCAGTGCCAGGCAAGCATTGTCGTACTGCACTACTTACGCTCCCGCAAGAGTGCCGTACGGCCTGGGGTACATACAATAAGAGAAAGAGGCCACGCATTTATCTGGCTCTCGTTCAGAGCTTGGCCTAAGCGGCTCGCAGACCCACAGACCCGCCATGGCACACGTTTATCGACCAAACTGGTTTCCCACGAACGCAACCCCCGCGATCACCGCGATCCTCCCCTAATCAGCTGCTGGCGCGAATCCGCCGCGGCCGCCGCGGGCGTCTGCGGCGCCGCGCACCGGTGGTGGAGCCGGCCTACCCGGGGCTTGGCGAGCTCCTTGACGCTCTGGGTCTCCTCGTCCGTGACGATGTCGTGATAACGCACGATGCGCGGACGGTCCCACTCCTCCTCCTCCTTGAGCGGCGCGAGGACGAGCAGCGGGTGGCGCCGCCCGTCCCAGTAGCGGCACGAGAGGCGTTTCTGCCGGCGCGGGGTCTGTGGGGCGCAGCAGCGGTGGGGGAATTCTCACCGCTGAAATCCGAAGTAAGAATCCAGACTGCCGCTCGTTATTAAACCTCTGGGTGGGAGGATAACACAGTGGTAACATCCGCAGCTCACAAAAAAAAAGGTTCTGCCCGAAGCAATTCCAATCCCACTGCGGGTGTCTTTCTGTGTGGACTTTATATGTTCTCTCCCCCATTCTGCACTGGTTTCCTCGGCTTTCCTCCCACAAGTAAAATGCACGAATGAAATAATTAATTAAATGCCTGCCCAATACCGTCAGAATGTGGCGGGTTGGCGCTGTTTGTGTGGCTGCCTCCCCTCCACCTCTGTGCAGTTTTCTGCAGAACCTTGGAACCTCTGGGTGACAGACACTGTATAAATGTAACACATTATTTTTAAACCGGGTTTGATGCAAGCGTGGTGAGTCAATAGTCGCTTAGCACACGAATATTATGACTAAATTCCAGCCCTAAGGTGTGAAATATTACTTTGGCGATCATGCCCACAATATTACTGACAACTGCTTTCCAAAGCTGTTCTTTAGGGACACTCGTGTTTGCTCTTCTTCATGACATTTCACCTCCCACCCTGGAGACATCTTCAAGCGTTCCTGAGTTGAGCTCGACGCCTCGCGCCAGAAATCAGCTGTTTGCTCAAAATGTGGCGACGTCAAACGTAATCCAATTGTCAAAAGTAATCCAATTGGAATTCGAGAGGGGGCACACTCGACACCCCGATCCCGACAGCATGTCACACAACGAGCCATGAAACCACACACACACACGAGTATATTACTGTTGAGTCGGGCAAGTGGAGATAATGCTGCCCCCTACCGTATGGCCCGAATTTTAATTAAAGGCATCTCAGATGCAGTCCTGTGATATCCACCCCAGCAGCCTCTTCTTTCACCAGTGGGGTCATCATATGCGAGGGGCAGAATGCATTTTTCACCTCGAACAACGGACTCTCGGTCTGATAATATGCCAACGACAGCACGATCGAGATGCAAGCGGAGACGTAAGTCACAGGGATAAACCTACATGTGTATATTATGTATCTATACGTTACACATAGTGTTTGAATGTATGTCCGCACTGAGGGTACCAGGATCGAACAAATCATGAGCGCAAATTTCATCTGCACAACACTTGTGCTTTTAAATCACATATCAGCTTGACTTCCCACCTACTGACCACTCTGCTGCAAGGTCAAATAGCCGGCAATATTACCCAAAAGTACGTCAGTAAGAAATCCAGGTGAAACCACTCAAGCCGAAAGAAATCGTCACCAACAAGAGATGTTTGAAGAACGTGTTACACGCTTTGAACAGGACCGCCCAGAGGACGGGCACTCTGGAAGTAGAAACTGTCTCAGACCAATTCCCTGCTTGTGTACAAGCAACAAACAGAAGCCGACTGATAAGAGACGGCAGATGCAGTCTCCCACACGAGTGGCCGGGCCTCTGAACACATGCGCATCCGGGCCTCTGAACACATGCGCGGCCGGGCCTCTGAAAACGCGCGCGGCCGGGCCTCTGAAAACGCACGCGTCCTGGCCTCCGCGCGAGGCCTCACAATTCGTACCATGAACCCGCCGGCGGTGCGGCACAGCAGCTCGTACTCCTCCTTCTCCGAGATGTAGCCGTTGCTCTGGGGGTAGCTCTGTGTGCCGTCAGCGACCGTCGCGTTCTCCTCCTCCGCGACATTCCCCTCCGACGCCGCCGCCGCCGCCTCCTCTGCCGCCTGCGCTGCCGTGGCCGCCGCTTCCGTCATCTTGTATTCAAAGTAGCGCAGGTTGGACTGCGCCCGTGGGTGGTCGGGGTCTGGGAGAAATGCCACCACCGTCGTTAACGAACGGCGCGGAATGGCACTCCAAATCCGTGTTGTTTATTTTATTGCATTATTATTATTATACTATTGGGCGGCACGGTGGCCCAGCGGGTAACGCTGTCGCCTCACAGCAAGAAGACCCGGGTTCGAATCTCGGCTCGAGTGCCATTCTGTGCGGGAGTTTGCGAGTTCTCTCCCCGTGTCCGCGTGGGTTTCCGCTGGGCACTACGGTTACCTCCCACAGTCCAAAAAACATGCTGCTGCATAGGTTAATTAGCTCGCAGACTAAATTGCGCGCAGTGCAGTGACGGACTGGCGTCCCATCGTGGGTATGTCCCTGCCTTGCGCCCTGTGTCTGCCGGGATAGACTCTGGCTTACCACGACCCTGTACAGGACTAAGCGGTTTCTGACAATGAGATGATACTATTGCCAAGTTACCGGCACAAAGGCCCGAGAAATCTCGCGACAAGATATAATGCGCACCAGACAACACGTTTGTTGAACCGAGCAATGCCGTGTTAGCTTGGGACACGAAACAAAGAGAGGAAACTCCAAAGTGGACCAGCACGAGGGAGAGAGCAACAGAGTGTAAACGTGCTGTGTGGTGGCGAAAACGAAGCCCCCGCTGCCGGAGGATGACCTTGCGCGCGGGGGGGCCGAGCCGTCGCGCTGCGAGCGCGTACCGAGCGCGGCGAGCCTCCGCGTGAGGTTCAGCGCCCGCTGCACGTCCCCGAGCTGGTAGACGGAGAAGCTGAGGTAGTCGAGGATGTCGGCGGCCTCCACCGTGCCCTCGCTCCCGACGCCCGACTTGGCGCCGGCATCCAGCTGCCGCAGGGCGTGGCCTAGCCACGGCTCGGCGCGGGCGTAGCGGCCCTCCGAGTAGGCGAGGCGGCCCAGCGAGAAGCAGTCGTCGACCGAGAGAGTGGAGGCCGAGACGAGCGGGACGCCTGCGCACGGAGAGACGGGGATCGGGCGGCTCAACGATGGCTGCATCTGCCCGCCGCTGCGTTACGAAGATGAGGGGAAGTAGATGGGATGAATCGAACAACAGACTGAGGTCATTTTCGTAGGTTGTTGTTGTTGCCTGTTTAAACGGCCGCTATCCGGCTTGACCGGGGTTTGACGGTTGCCCCCCAATGGTGGTGGTATTGGAGCTGACTTTTACGGCCCGGTTGCCCTTTCTGATGTCAGCCTCCTGCAGTTGGAAGGTCTTCAGATCGTTTTCTGAAACCTTTCCCCCCCAAAAGTGGTCACCAAAAAGGAAGACCCCAGCTAGAGTGTTAAACTCCAGACGTGTTCACTAAGGGGACCCTACCGCAGAGTGCTGGTCCCCAGGTAATGCAGCTATGGGGTTCACTGCAACACGTAAACCCCTCCAATCTATGGGGCGGGGGGGGGCTTGCGGGGCACATCTTCCATAATGGAATTATGTTGGTGCCAGGCACGGTAGCCGCGGTTGCAGTCGGGACGACGGACGCACCGGGCAGCTTCCCCGAGGCGAGCATCTCGGCGTCCAGCGCGTAGGTGTCCTGCAGCCGCAGCAACGCGCGCTCCGCCCCGACGCGGTCCTCCTCGCTCGGGAACAGCACCCGCCGCTCGCCCAGCCGCGACACGAAGTCTGCGTTGGGGATGGAACGTCGCACCGCACGGGGCGGAACGTCGCACCGCACGCGGCGGAACGTCGGGCAGCGCGGGGAGCCACCACACAGCAAAGGTAACCGCACAGCACGGGCAGTCGCACCGCACAACAATCAACCGCACAGCCTTCCACTGCCCTTGCAGCCCAAGACGAAAACACTTGGCAGTCCCAAGCAATGCCCCAATCAATTACTAAAACAGGCCCAACCCTGCTTAACGTTCATCTAATGAGGTCGGGCCCAGCATTTGCGAGGCAGGTGCTTTAAGCACAATGCCATCTGGCCGGAGGCCGACCCAGCCTCTTTGCCCGGCGAAATAATCCCGTACCTTCTGCAGACTCCTGCAGGAAGTTCTCCAGCGCCGCCCAGCGCCGTGCCATGAGCATGGTGTGGTAGGCGTTGATGGGATTTCCCAGGTACCCCTCGGGGTCCGAAGTGGCGGCGTGCCATTCCGCCTCCTTTATTTCCTTCCACCTGCGAGAGCACACGGGCCGCAGGCTGGACACTCACCCCCCACGGCACAAAACAACGGGTGGCCACGTGGGCGCCGCACAGCAACAGCCCTGCAATCACTTGCTCCCGCTACAGACGGTACAGATGTAGTCTACATTTGTACCGTATCGCCCTCTCCTTACTCTACACCTTACTTTGTACAAGTCGGTGTTGTGGGTTTGATTAATTGTACGATATTGTGTGTTACTGTTTACTTTTATGATCGGGGTTAGTTTCAATTACACACATATAGTGGCTGTAACTTTATTTGCTCTTTAGTTTTATGCATTATTGCGTTGGTCAGTTCGGATGTTGTGTTGCAGAATCTCACATCCAGAGCTCGCAAGCTACCAGGTGCTTTCTCTTGCAATAATAAACATCTCTTGTCTCCAGGCGATGCAGGGTACAACTCCTCCTCTCCACTCACGGTGAAGATGTTTCACAATATTTGTGCAGTAATCAATCAACCACCACTGCCCCCACGGTGCTGGATTGCAGGCCAGGTGTGCAGCCACCACCGCCCAGGCAAATACTGCATCACACCGATTTTAGTTTCTTAAAACCAGCTTCTCGGTTATGAGTTACGAAACAAATGGCTGGAGTTTCTATAAAGAGTGGTCCCCATTCGGGAATAACCCCCATCAACTGCAGTAGTGAATGTTGAATTCATGAAATGTGTTCGGCATCACTCCTAAGAGCTGCTCGTCATCAGAAGCCTGAAGATGCCTCGAATGTGGGATGCGATATGCTGTGAAGGACACAGCAGGAATGCTCAATGGGGATTTCCCAAAAGAGCAGCTCTTAGGAGCAAATCGGGCCGTGAAAAACGACATCAATACACTTGTGTTAATTCCACTAGCCTATAAAACTACAATTAACATCGAAACAAGCAGAATGTTGGTTTGCTCGCCCACGTACCGCTTCACCCTCTGCAGTCGTAGCTCTTGTTCGGCAATGTGTTTTTCGAGTGACGTGAGTAGCTCTTTCTCCACGTACAGAAGATCGGTCATATGCCCTGTACACAGCGAGGTGGGGATCACGGTCAACTCCCGGCGAGCCGTTGATGGGACTACCCGCAAGATTGCAGAGCGTTTTAATTTTAAGCATTTGCGAGTCTCAGAATCCCCGAGGATGCCTCCAATGTTGGAGGAGAAACGTCACAAATGAGAGAGGAGGAGCGCTCAACATGGCTGTCCCGAAAGAAGAGCTTTGGAAAGCAATCATTTGAGCGCAATAATCGTTTGCTCAAAAAAACTGAAAGAATGATATTGCGGTGTGTGGAACCGCAGAGACGGGAAATGGGAAAGCAGCCGTGCAATAAGCCTGCGCAAATGATTTCCAGACACTGCATCCCCTATACGTTAAGATATTGTGGGCCAAATAGCGGGTGATTTTGAGCTGTGGGAGGAAACCGGAGTACCTGGTTAAAAACCGTACGGACACACAAAGTCTGAACAGAAAGGGACTAGAGCTGGGAATTTAACACAGGCCCTTCTTCATATGAAGCGTGAATGCAACGACTGTGCTACCGTGGGCTGGTATCGAAATAAAAAAAAACATGGAAAGTATTGACGAAGACAAATCGATTATTAGCAGCCCTCCATGTACAGCTTGCCAGCTATTTGGATTTGACCCAGACTGCAGCCACAATGCTTAGTTTATATAACTCAATTCATAAGCCTTTGCTGGAATCGGGTGTTCCCACGGGTGTAAATATCTTGAATTTCTTACCGGTGCAGTCATATAATAACGCCCCTTCCCACTGTAAGATTCCGCCACTCTCTTACCAGTACGCCATATAGGACTGTACCGTTTTACTCTCACCTCTAGGTATTTCTCAGAACACAGTCCACACAAACGGGGTGAGAATGCACCCTCACGGCATGCAACAGGTGCATGCTCTCAAGGACTCGTCTCATCTCATTGTCAGAACCGCTTAATCCTGTACAGGGTCACGGTGAGCCAGAGCCTATCCCAGCAGACACAGGGCGCAAGGCAGGGATACACCCACGATGGGACGCCAGTCCATCGCCGGGCATTGAGGGCAATTTAGTCTGCAAGCCAATTAACCTATGCAGCAGCATGTTTTTTGGACTGTGGGAGGAAACCGGAGTGCCCGGCGAAAACCCACGCGGACACGGGGAGAGAACTCGCAAACCCTACACAGAAAGGCACCCAAGCCGAGATTCGAACCCGGGACCTTCTTACTGTGAGGAGGCGACAGCGCTACCCACTGGGGGCCACCGCGCCGCCCGCTCTCAGGGACGTCGATTCCAATGCAATGGAAGAAGCACTTGAAATAATCGCTGACGAGACGCCGGCAAATACTTGGGACTCTCGAATCCCTTACAGGATGTGTGCCGCCCGTGCACTGGTGGACACGTGGGCGTTGAGAGTAATGAAATAACAGCGCAGTGTCAAAAACATCCTGCCAAAGACGTATGTGTAAATAAAGCTTGTAAACCGCTTATTCACGTGGTTGCAGATGCGGCAGCGGGGTGAGCCCGCAGCATGGATTTAAAGCACACGGCCAGAGGTGGAATGGAAATTCTAAGGCCGGTTGCGGATCTCACCGATAGACGTGAACACCTCTGCCGTGCCGTACTGCACCGCGAACGCGGCCCACAGAAGCCACTTGAGGAGAGCGCCGCTGGCCGCCATGACGGGGCCAAACGTGTCCTGTGCGGAAAGCAATGTGAGCGTCGCTCCGATCGGATCGTCTTACATCATCGCAGCCAGCGCCACAGCAGTTGTCACCATCGCTGGAGTCACTGTCCACCGTTTACTCGTGCGAGAAGCCATCCCTCACACCGATGAAATCCATTTTTCTGGGTCAGGTCACGTAAAAAATAATAATATATATTTTTACGTGACTTCGAATTAAAGTAGCCATCCCTCACAGCACAACACTGCCAGCCATCGTCACTACCGTCATCGTCACAAGGTGAAAGCGTGGCAAAATGTCTCAATTCTGAAGACCACTGTCTCCTAGCTGTGGGTGGAAATGTCGACTCATCTCTTTCTCAGTGCCCGCTTGATCCTGCAGAGAGTCGAAGGGTGCCAGAGCCTATCCCCACAAACACAAGGCAGGGCTATACCCAGGATAGGACCAGTCTATCGCAGGGCACTCAGGGATATTTAGTCATCAGACGAATTAACCTAGGCAGCAGTTGGTCATTTTTTTTTTTACTGGAAGGAACCATTGAGCTCTGTAGCTCTTTTAACTGTTGTCCTTGGACTGTGGGAGACCTTTTTGCTGTGCTGGTGGAAATGTATCGCTTGTTAAACGAGACCGCTCTGCCCCACCGCAATGCCATCAGCAGGGCCTTTCGGCGCAAACGAGCATGGGGCGACCGTCACCTTTATTGGCGGTATCGTAAAACTTCCACTTTCTCTGGTGGACACCACAGCCCTGGAGCCAAGCGTAACTAGAAATACAGCACTACTGATGACTGACACTGCGTTTACAATCACACTGCGGACGCAATTCGTTACAAATGGCACAGTTACAAACGCAATTCGTTACAAATGGCACAGTTATAAACATAATTCGTTACAAATGACACAGTTACAAACATAATTCGTTACAAATGGCACTGTTATAAACATAATTCGTTACAAATGGCACTGTTTTAAACGCAATTCATTACAAATGACACAGTTACAAACGCAATTCGTCACAAATGACAGTTACAAACGCAATTCGTCACAAATGACACTGTTATAAACATAATTCGTTACAAATGACACAGTTACAAACGCAATTCGTTACAAATGGCACTGTTTTAAACGCAATTCATTACAAATGGCACGGTTTTAAACGCAATTCGTCACAAATGACACAGTTACAAACGCAATTCGCCCCACGTCTGACCGACAGCCGGTCTCTTCATAGAACAACGCCTATCGACTTGTCACAAAGAGGTACTGATTTTATCGACCCCGGAGAGAAGACTCATGATGGGGTTGACGCAATCTCAGATCAGGATTGGCGCTCGATGCAAGGGTACGGCATCGTGAGCACATGCGGACGTTCGCCAACTGTGGAAAATTCTCACAAACCCGAGATCAAACTCACAGTCTGACACTTCGAGCAAACGCAATCCCAGGACTGGGATTAGTGACTTGGTGGAAGCTCCACGATTTCTAGACATAGAATAAAATCCTCCTCTCACCCGCAGCCATTCTATGAACATTCATAATGTGGAAACTGTGATTTCAGGTCACGAATGAACTATTTTTCTTGTTTTTATTCTCTCAACTCTCCAATATTACACTTTGTTGGTACAGTTTGTCCACTCCAATTGCCCTAAACGTAGCGCTAACAACAATGAAAACGAAACTTTTTATAAAGCATCCTATAACCAAAACTCCACAGTGGCACTGTACGTAATCCGTTCACGTTCCATGGTGGGTGATATTAAAAAGTCAAATCGGGAAGATAGACAGGGACTGAGAGTTCCGAACTCCACGAGGATGGTCGATCGAAAACATCGAACCATAACTGCAAAATCCCCGCACGTGTCGTGGATCACCAAGTTGTTGGTACAATTGCTTATGAATCATATTCAAAATCAAACCAATGCACGATCACATCCCAAGTATGTTCTATGGACAGTTTCCAAAGCATGCCATCTCGACGCGATTTCTGGGAATCCACAAATGATTGAGCACGTTAATTAAATAGCCAGAGAATACACGTTCTTTTCATTGGCAACCCCTGTTTCCGTGTTCAAACGAATAGAACTACTTGACAGCCAAAGGATTGTCAAATGGAACCGCAGTCAGAGAGAATACCCACGTTGCTGATGGGCTTCTACAGAGTCTGCTGTTTTTGGGAAAGATGTCAGTGCGTTACGAAGGAAATCGAAAACATAATTTGCTCACGCGTGGTTCACTGCGATTGACTGGCGTCCCACCCTTGGCACAGTCCTGCCTTGCACCCAGTATCTGTGTTTACCTGGTCGGCATCTCTTTTAATCGTTGTTAGCGGGAAGAGAGGGCAAATTATACATGGGTTGGCGTGATCCTTGGATGCAGCCGTGGCGGACGACAGTGAGTGGATGAAATTGCCAACTGATCAACGATGTGAACACAAGGTGGGTGGGCACTTTGCACGTGGTCAACTCATGGCCATTCCATTGTGCAGCGCTTTGTGACCCTCGGGTGACACGCGCTCACAAAATGCAATTATTATTATCTGCCGAGATAGGCTCCGGTTCGCCGTGCCCTCTACAGAATAAAGTGGGCAATTTAGTCTCCAAGCGAATTAACCTATGCAGCAGCATGTTTTGTTGGACTGTGGGAGGAAAACGGAGTGCCCGGCGAAAGCCCATGCGGACACGGGGAGAGAACTCGCAAACTCCACACACAAAGGCACCCGAGCCGAGATTTGATCCCAGGTCCTTCTTGCTGTGAGGCGACAACGCCACCCACTGGGCTTCCGTGCCACCCTAAAAGCACTGATGACTTCCGTTTTCGTTTGTCAACTGCCGACTTTAACTTCTCAGCAGCAACGGACTAACTTCGTCATCTGTCATTACGGAGGATAAGCCCCCGGGAAGCCAGAGTAGGGCAAGACCCACCGGTCCTGTCAAGCACAGAGGCTTGCGAATCACACACACTCGTCAAGCTCCATCTCTACCCACGGGTGTTGCGATCACTGCTGGCTTACAGCCAAGGTATGATGGTAGTACAGCATGCGCGTTAATAACCGTCTGTACAGGGATTGTTACTTTCCCCGCCCCCAAATCCGGCCCTGTCTAGACAGCCCCCTTTCTGACAGAGCAATAGACAACCACCGCATTGATGTACGTTTTCACGGCTCGATGTACGAGGATTACGCTCAGCAGCCGCTTCCAATGTGGGAGGCAAAACATCTCGAAGGAGAGAGGAGGAACGTTCCAGGTGGCTATGCCAAAGAGTGCGGCTCTCGAGGGCTTATCTCGGACGAACACCCTCTCCCGCCTTGATCTTCCGAGTTCTCCTCTTCCACATTCCTCCAGCCCTGCGAACTCGAAGCGAAAACCTCGGGGGCCTCCTCCTCCGTCTCCTCCTCCTGATTCACGCAGACAAAGTGGTCACACCTTCACACAAGCCCAAGGCCACATTCCTTCCGCGGCTTATTCTGGGGGAACATGAATGGGCAGGTAGGAGGAGACAGGAGGCGGCAAACCTCACAGGACTGTACGGGTGACGGGACAAGGAGCGAGCAATGGGTGGCGGTGGACTTGGAACATTGGAGATGTGGCACTAACAGGGAGGTGTGGGACGAACAGGAGGTGTGGCACTAACAGGGAGGTGTGGGAGTAACAGGGAGATGTGGGGCTAATCGGGAGATGTAAACCATGGAAATGGACTGATGACGTCAGTTCACGTGCAGGGGCTCGGTAGATGGAGAACTGCTCTCAAGAGTTGCTGTTTCGGGATAGCCGTTTCGAGTGTTCCTCCTCTCTCCTTCGCGACGTTTTTCCCGTCTGTCCTCCCGCTCGGTGGCGGCACCACACCTGAACCTGATCATGTGACCTGATAACGGAGCCCGATGATGCCTCCAATTGATAAGGTGAAACGCTGCAAGGGAGGGAGGCGGAGGCTCGCTCGACACAGCCACCCCCCAATAGCGTGTGCTGTGCTCACGACAGTTCGAGCCTGCGTTTAACTGGGGCAGCAGGATCCTGCATTGGCAAGTGAAGCAAACAACCCCACGAATGAGCGTGAGCGCACGTTTTAAAGGAGTGCACAAAGAACACTCAGTCGCGCGAGTGACGGACACTTGAGGCCGTGAAACCCGTGTGCTGTACGTACTGCGAGGAGCGGTGGCGCAGCGGTTAGCGCAGCGCTGGGCTACAAACCCGGTGACCCGAGTTCGAATCCCGCTCCGCTCACAGCAAACGCCGGTCCTGGGCCTCCCCTAGGCCGATTCAGCCTCAAAATGAGTACCTAGTGCAGTGTGTAAACATTGCCACTCGGGAGACAAAGGCGGCCGAGCGTGGTGCTGGTCACCCACCCCCTCATGTGCCGTGTCGACCTTCATAGGTGCTCGCTAACGGCACTTGACCCTACAGTCTGTTAGGCTATACGGGGGATCTTTGTCTTTGTATGTACTGCCATCTCCTGCGGACTGAGCCCTGTAGGTGTGGAAGCCCTACACGAGCTGTGATCCACGGAACCTGCTGGCTTACAGGAATGCTCTGCCCTGTCCACCTACCTCAACATGTCAAGTATGTCCTTGCTTAAATGAGGATCATCTCCACGAGAGGGCCTCATCTCAAGATGGAACGTCGACATTCATATGGCAGGGCCATAGTACCTGTGGCACAACCATTGGTGACGTGTGATACAATGGAACGCTATATTAGTGTACAAGCAGTCGGGTTTGAGCGCGTTGATGGTGGCGCAGTTAGTAGCACTGTCGCCTCACAGTAAAGTGGTCCCGGGTTCAGTTCCCTGCTCGGGTGCCTTTCTGTGTGGAGTTTGCGTGTTTCTCCCCGTGTCCAGGTGGGTTTTCGCCAGGCACTCGGGTTTCCTCCCAGCGTCCAAAGACACGCTGCTGTCTAGGTTCATTGGCCTGCTGAGTAAATTTCCCCCAGTGCCCTGCGACGTACTGGCGTCACATCCTGTGTATAATCCTTGCGCCCTCTGTCTGCCGGGATAGCCTCCGGCCCCCTTGCGACCCTGTACAGGATTAAGTGGATAATGAAAATAGTGACGTCTCTATCAATGTAATATCTCCATCACACTGCTAGTCTCCATCTTCCCCGTTCATCTCCACATTCACGTAGCATAATCATGGCATTAACACAATGTGCATACACTTCGCACGGTTAACATATAATATTCACGGCTATATAAGCAATTCAACATGTGGGTGGGAGATACATTTGTGCCGATGAACCGATTCATCGTCGTTCTGGAATAACGAGTAGCATTCGCAAAGCACAGAAGTTGGTCAAAGCTGACTCACCACTGGAAAAAAACCTAGAGAACCACATGCAGTGGGAGGAATGCAACGTGAATTAGTGCAAAAATGACCAAGACATTATCACGCAGTAAACTACTAGGATATCTAATTATCATGCCTGACTACAAGGTCCGTGAAAGCGATTTTTCCACCACTGAAATTCCGGCCATACTGTTATAGTTACTGGCAAATGCAATGCACTGCAATCCTGGCACTGTGAGTTCAAATACAGGCTGCGACGCACATGGCTTGGAGTAGAACCAAGGCTGCCAATGACCAGTGGCAAATGGAATCTGAACCATACTTCACCCTCCCATAGATCAACTAAAGCCAGTTAACGAGAGTACCTCTTAAGGCTAGTATGGTACACAAGGTCGTGGCCTTGCTCCTGACCACCTTTGTCTCCCCAGAACGGACGTTAACACATTATTTTATGCCAAGTAAACCTAAGGGACCGATTCAGATATAAAAGCATCACCAATAAGTAATAAGGACAATAATTTGTTACGCTTATCTGCAAATATCGAATTTTAAGATTTGCAACGTTTGCTTTTGGAAAAGATGCTAACTGACCCTTGGATCTAGATAAGCATTATTCAGAATCCGGATGGTTCCCAAATTTGAATAGGTTACATTGTGCACCACGCGAGATCAACCTTGCCTGTGACTGGAGACAAAAGGGTTTAAATTGTTTAAACAAAATTTATAAATGTACAAATGTATAAATACGTATACTCGGTGAAGTTATACATGTAAAAATAGTCCACGATCAAAATGAAACCTGCCAGTCGATAAACCGGTGGGTTAAACCGCTGTGCCATCAGTCCGCAAACAGACACACATACACACACACATACGCACCCAGCTTGGTTACCGTATATTCTCTCTCGGTTGGAAAATATGTGATATGACCAAACTTTTAACTGGACGTGCTGACTCACACACATTGCGTGACGGGTTAATCTGGGCCAAATATGCAAATGTAGGTTTAGTGTCAAAATAACGGAGCTTGAGACACAAGTATGTGGAGGAATAAGGTAAGGAAACAGGTGATAGGAACTGCTCTTAAGAGCTGCTCTTTTGGGATAGCCATATCTAGCGGTCTTCCTCTCTCCTTCGTGACCTTTCGCCTCCCACATTGGAGGCATCCTCATTCCGACACTAATTTTAAAAAGTTGAAAGCATGGTGATGCCTTCAACATGAAATGTAAACGGTGAGATGGCTATCTTGAAAAAAAATCTCTCAAGAACAATTTTCAACCACCGTACAATGAAAACCTACATCATAAAACCCAAAAAACATTCTTATTGTTGCTGATTTTCCGTTCTAATGTCGTTGTTGTTGACGTGCCATTCTCTCCGCAGCTCTGTGCAGCGCGTTGTGACCCTCGGGTGAAAAGCGCTCTAAAAATGCAATTATTATACTAACAGCTAATGTGAATAGAGCAGGGGTACACAAGTACATGGAGTCAGAAAATCCAAACAGCCAACCCCACGCAATACCGTGACTTCTTTTTGGCTTCAAAAAAGACGGTGGACACTTGTCTTTGCTGGTCAAAGTGAGAGAAAATCTGGTACGAGAGAGAAAAAATTGCCACGTCGTATCGCCCTCAGATGGCTCGGCAAGAAGCCCCCATACCACTGCTCCGCAAGCGCACGTAGCCTGGAAGCCCCCTCCTGTTATGGACCGGCAAACTTTGCCATATGTGAGCCACGGTTCTAAAATGCGGACGCACAGGACCGCCTTCAATTTCCGCATCACATTTCGGCACAAAAAAATCCAGACACAACTGCTCAGTGGACGGCAGCGGTAGCGTTGAGTGCTCTCAAAGAGGCACTGTGAGTACAAATGGCCTTTCATGGTTTGTTTTCACGGTTTTCCATCCATCCATCCATCTTCATCCGCTTTATCCGATGCCGGGTCGCGGGGGCAGCAGTCTAAGCAGCGATGCCCAGACTTCCTTCACCCCAGACACT
>JAZEWT010000010.1:23267666-23284423 GCA_036362905.1 Mordacia mordax
CTCCTCCTCCTCCCCCCTCCTCCTCCTCCCTCTCCTCCTCCCTCCTCCTCTTCTTGAAACGAAAAGTTGTATTTAAAAAAACTACCCACGCTCATGTCGAAACGTAGCTTGCTTGGCATGCAGACATCGGTTGTGGAAGCAAGAAGTTTGCCAGCTGGGTTCTTCGTCTGCGTGTGGACGGAGCGAGAGCGGTGGCGCAGCGGTTAGCGCAGCGAGCCACGGAACCCCAATGAACGTCCGTCTCGATATCCGCCGATGTCCTTGGAACCGGTGCAGGGTCTCACTCCAGGTTGACTCGGCCTGAACTGAGTACGCGCTTCGTGGCGTGTACTGCATCGACTCTGGGGAGATAAAGGCGGTCGGGCGTGCTGTTGGTCACCACACACCCTCGTGTGCCGTGCCGGCCTTCACGGGTGTCCGCCGAAGGCACTTGCCCCAACAGCTTGTTGTAGGCTAAACGGGAGGAGGAGACCTGTGCCTTGTCACGTGTCCGATGCCCAACCAGGGTTGCCAACTCTGAAGCGACTCTGAACTGCTTTCAAGGTCACCAGGGGATTGACGCAGATTCGGAGAGAGTTCCTTCCAATCCCGGAGGATTGGTAACCATAGCGCTCTCGCATCTTTCAAAAGTCTGGCCAGAGTGGAAAAGTAGGCCAAATGTACTCTCGAGTGGGGGCAGCGGCTTCATGAGCCCGATGAGTGGCGTCGTATGAGATGGTAACAGCTTTTGGAGGTGTTCATCCAGCAGTGGATAGAACATGGCTGACGATGGGTCCACTGGAGTAAGAGTGGCTCTACCCTTTGGCCAACCACAGGCTTGAGAAACATTTGCAGGGGCTGCACCTTGAACGTTTTGTTTAGGTTCAGCAAAACTGCTGAGACGGTCAAGTCGCACGACCTTTGGAGGTCATGATGCTCGCGGTCCTCCCATCGAATGGTCCGGGCCCTCCTGTAGCCAACACTGACTGCCTTGGCAGCCGTCTGCCACAGTTAGCAGCGCAACTTGGCTTTGTAGAGTCGTTTCACTGTGTCCACCACCGCTGCACCAGTGGGGCACGCCATTGTGCTACGCTTATTTAAAACTCGAGCACCTGTTTCATACGAGAGAAAGTAAAGTGCCAAACGTTGCAGTAAAACAGTACTGGATTCTTGAATCTATCTGTGAAGCACTTTGAGTGTTTAGCCCTTGTGCGCAATGTTGGCTTTGCTCCGGGTATCTCTGGGTCCAGTCACCCGTAACACATCAACATCTCATGGAGATGCAGGCTTTCATAGCTCGATGCTTGCGGGGAGCCAGAGTCCGGACACCATCGCCACCCCTGCTGGACGCTCACCCCAATACACGAACCACACTCGCAGCACACACGCAGACCCCCCCACACACCATGCTCGATCCACTGCGCGTCGCGAGAGCACGCGGGTACAGTTAACCCACTCACTCACCCTCGCCCCGAGAGACCTTTAGTCAAGGGTCGGCTGTGACGATTTGTGTTCACAGAAAGCGGGCGGAGAGGAGGGGAGGTGGGGAATTCGTCCATAAGAGGCCACGGTCAGATTCCGCGTGGTGGATATCACCTGGCCTAAGACCCTCCAAGGGGCCAGAGGCCGGGCAGCAGTGGGCCATCCGAACCAGAGTGTGCGGCGTCTTGGTGCGGTGGGTGGAGAAATCGGGATCGGGGTCATCAGGGGTCGCCGGGAAGGGGAGGGGCTCCTCCTCTCGTACGTGGCACTGCATGTTCTCACAAACAATCGCAGGACCAGGATTTAATAATATTTGCATCTATTATAATAATGATAATATTTGCGTTTGTAAAGTGACATTCGCAAGCTTACCCTTTGTACACAAATAAAGACGCATGAATTGCTATTGCTAGAATATGAGGTTGCACTTGTATGATGCTTGGTAAACTAACGATGCCGTTCTATTCCAGACAACACACAGATTATCTCATCTCATGGTCAGAAGCCGCTTAGTTCTGTACAGAGTCGCGGTGAGCCAGAGCCTATCCCGGCAGACACAGGTCGCTAGGCAGGGATATACCCCTGACGGGGAAGCCAATCCATCACCGGGCACTGCGGGCAATTTAGTCTGAGCGCCAATTAACCTATGCAGAAGCATGTGTTTGGACTGTGGGAGGAAACCGGAGTACCCTGCGAAAACCCACGGGGAGAAAACATGCAAACCCCACACCCGAGCCGAGATTCGAACCCGGGACCTTCTTGCTGTGAGGAGGCGACAGCGCTACCCACTGGGCCACCGTGCCGCCCTACACAGATTATATATAATCGTAACAGGTTTGCTTTCCCTTAACATCGCAGCCCTGATATTGATCGCATCCACTAACAATTACATGTTTTACTGTCGCTTCTCTATCCACTATCATTGAATTCCATTCCATTACCCTCTTCAACCAATCGATTGCCCGTGCTGTGTATAAGCACATGCTACACACGATAAGTCAGGGACTCGTTGATTATTATGTCAACGAGCGGTCCTGCAGGTGGGGTGGAGGCCGGCTCGTTGATGGTGTGCCCCCGACATGTGCGCTGCCTGCCCGCTGACTCTCCTTGCAGGTTCAACGTGGAGCGACCGGCACACGGGACAGAGTCCACACGGCGCGCCTCGCTCGTGTGCACTCACAATCAGCTAACACCTAAACTGGTCTTTAATTGACAAATGTCTCACTGCAGTCGCGTGTAAACGCATTTACGAAAAACCGCTTTCGCAAACACTCAGAAACGCCTGTTATCTAATGGGATATTATTTATTCATGCAAACGCTACCAGAATCGTTGTTTTCAATGTATGCATTTGACAAATAAGCGGCCCATGCTATTATCCGCATGCTTTATTGATGAGTCGCCAAGCTGGCTCTTGAAAGTGCTAAAATTATCCAATAATTGTATCGTTAATGGTTTATGTTAATGGTTAATGTTCATGGCAGTACTGCCCAGGCTAATGAGACGAGTTGCTGAGAAATGTAGCAAATTGTCTGGCTGTAAGCGACCGTATGTTCTGAACAAAATGTCAACAAGGCGAGATGGAATGTATTAACACCAGAGAAGAATGTCTGCTACAAGAAACGAAGTCCCATCATTGCTACAGCAATTATTAAACAGATCGCCCCAAACGGGTTTATTTTTTTAAACAGAATTATACGAGAACTCAAATGTTCAGACACCAACACTTAAGCTTCCTTCTGATATAGAGCACGTGGGGGGGGGGGGGCGGTGAGCAATGCAGCTTGGTCGCGTGGTGCCCCCCGTGATTACCAGGCTACGCCTGTCGAATCCCCAGCGCCGAAGGGAGCTGCTCACATCCTCGTGATCGTGGCCAACTCGTGACAACAGATCTTCGGTCACGTATAAAAGCATAATTAGGAGCACGTGATTAAAATCGGCCGTGTGCCCAACCTCACGTTTCATGTAGTTGCACAGCGTTACACCCGAATTGAAATGTTTAAGGGGCGAAAAAAATCTAACAACTTTACGCAGCCACTTTAAGTATGGAAATGGAATTGCACACGGCAATGAAAATGGTGGCGAAAGCTCTTAAGATCTGCTACAATCGAAACTGGCAGCCCAACTTGAACGTTTCACTAACCAATGTTTTAAACAAGCCCAGTGCTACAGTATTTCAGCTACGAATCTCAAATCCCACGGATATATTATTAAGTTTTCAGCGTCAGCAAATGCCATGAAAGGCTGCATTGGCTTCGACCAACACGTTGCCACGGAGCTTTTGTAAAGTGTTGGCAGCCTCCGCGTTGTGATCATAACGTGAGCATTCCACTGGAGAAGGTTGCTGTTCATTTAACGTTCAGAACCTCAATGTGCTCAAACGACACCAAAGAGCATCGCAACCTCCCAATGTAGGTGATGCCCCCAATAAATTGCATGGAATATTGTATACCGCAAACTATAAGGGCAAAGAAAAAAAAACACTTATTTTTGGTCAGGTGTGCTGAAAAATAATTAACACAAAGACAATGTTCAATCCAACATTTGATTCAGTTGTGAAAAGGATTCAGACGGCAGGACCGTGACAAACGCTGCGATGTCACACAATTTCGTCAACTTCTCAGTCACCCACTCTCCCATCACAAGAGCCACAAACATTTCTGTGATCCCTCGTTAAATGCTATGCTCGTCAATGCTGTTTCGAAAGGCTTGGTATCGAGATTCTTAACAAGGAAATATTTAATTAGTCGAAAAGATTCTTTAACATAACAATATTGTACTGTATTGTTAAGACTATACACTACTGCACTGTATTTAAATCAGCCAATAAAAAAATCATTGAGCATATATAGAACATTCTTTGCACAATTAAGTACGTAATTCAAGCTTTTGTAAAAAAGTCTACATTGTTTTAACCAAATGGCCCGAGTTGAGCCATAGATTAAAACTTAAGTCCCCAAACACCAGTCTCTTCTGGATTTTGTTATAAAGTAATTTATTAAATATCGTTTAGTATAATGTAGTTGGAGATTTTAAGTGTTCTACAATACACGAAGAACTGCCGCCCACTGTAATAGGAGTTGTATAACTTAGGCATAATACTACAGTATATGGTAATAGGTGATGTTTAGCACACAAACTGAATATCACCACATTCCACCAAGTAAAACTTGCCATGCCTGGATTTTAAACTGACCAAATTAATAGACATCAGAATGTTTAAGTTTGGAACGTGACCACTATCAAATACATATCGTGTTCGTACATTCACAAAGCAGGTGGCACTATACAGGAAATTAAACAAAATCAAAAAGGCCACCACAGTATATATTTGTGTGTTCATTTATTAGCTTTATTATGTTTTCTACAGCAAGACCTCAAGTATATTACAACAGAAACATCTCACAATTTTGTTCTTTTATTACAGAAATGTACAGGAGGGGGCAGGAGTTTATACACACAATGGGATCAAGGTGGAGGGGGACTGCATGGGGGTGGGGGGGGTGGGGAGGTTAAAAAAAATATGGAATTTGTTTAAAGTAAAGTGATGAAATGGAAGCTGGGAGGGTGCTGGGCCAGAAGGGATTGGTGCACGCAGGCCAGAGAAAATAAAATAAAAAACAAACAAACCAAAAAAAAATAAAACCGAGCCGCAAGAGAGAGAGACGTATAAAACGGAGCAGCAGCAGATTCCCCTCCGCGGTGTCACATAGCGTACTTCTGTGTCCATTCCCGGGCGAGTTTATTGTACCTGCAATGAGACAGGTCGTTTTGCGTGGAAGACTCAAATATCTCATCTCATGGTCTGAAACCGCTTAGTCCTATACAGGGTCACGGTGAAGCCGGAGCCTATGCCGGCAGACACAGGGCGCAAGGCAAGGATATGCCGACGATGGGACGCCAGTCCATCGCCGGGCACTGCGGGGCAATTTAGCCTGCGAGCCAATCAACCGATGCAGCAGCATGCTTTTTGGACTGTGGGAGGAAACCGGAGTGCCCGGCAAAAACCCACGCGGACACGGGGAGAGAATGCAAACTCCACACAGAAAGGCACCCGAGCCAAAGGCACCCGAGCCGAGAGATTCGAACCCGGTTCCTTCTTGCTGTGAGGCGACAGCGCTAACCACTGGGCCACCGCGCCGCCCAGACTCAAATATTTATTTGGAAAAACATTGCGTTTCTATAACCAGTTACCACTCGATGTTAGTTTCACAGCGAGATATATAGGCACCCAGAATCTAGTGGTCAGTGAGCTTACCAATGAACAATAGGAGACGTGTCTATATTCTTAATATTAACATAAGCGCATGCAAATCTGCATAGTTCCGTGGGAACTCATTTCAGTACTGCAATGCTGTGTTGATATGCTTTTAATTAAATTCTCCACAGGAATTTTATTTCATATGGCAAAGTAAATCTGTAATACATTAAGTTACATTTAGAAGCAATAATATATTTAACGTTAAGTGATTTGGCAATGCAACTGCTTTGCAGGCGAGCTGATAAACAGCAGATACACAAATTCACCCCACCGCATTAAAATTTATATTTGAAGCAGTGTGAAGTAACATTTGTGAATGGTTTGGTGTTCGTAGCTGTATTTGTAGACAGGAAAGCATTTAAACTTGCACACACGCTCAAGAACACGTTTACTAAATACACAGATATTCCTGGGAAAAGATGACTGAACAAGGGAGAACTATATTTTTTTGTATGTGGTTATTGTACTCTTTGTACATCGAAGGGTAATACATGCAAGATGAAGAGGCCACCTTGCAACAACAAGATCTTAAGCACTTACTTCTCTCGGTCCGTCTTGTAGATGCGCGCTATCTCTGGCACGAGGGGATCATCAGGGTTTGGGTCACATAGCAGTGAGCAGATGGACAGCAGCACTGCGGGACACGCGCGCGCACACAAAACAAGCAATGCATACGAGCACGCAGCACGCACAACACACGCGTGTGATGCCAGCCAGTGCCTGCATGCCAAAACACGCACGGCAGGGCAGGCGAGTGGCAAACGCATTCCCAAATACCTGGACAGCAGAACCACTGGAAATCTACACGAGCAGCCAGGGGTGGGCTGCATCAACCTAACCTCATGTTATGCCACCTGCCTTAGCAGACTTCCATCCTTTTTTCTTGCCAGTTCACAGCAATTCAAAAAAGTGAAACGAACAGACGCAATGTTTTATACATGTGAAGTAATGGTTCAGGCTTGTACTTAGCCAGCTGAAATTGCAATAACGATAGGGAAGGCAATGCCATATACAACACGATATAATCAATTTATTTACCCAGTGCCAAGCCCATCAAATTGAAGAGTGTTGAATATCTAAGCCCATGGGTCATAACCTCCAGGGGGCTATCAAAGACAAACAGGTGTTGCCGAGGTCTCATTTCCTAGTGTGCCTCGGTCATCTTACAGTTCTTGAATGTCCACGTGTTTGTCCTTCTATTGCCTCTCGTGATTCCCTGAGTCTTCGTTGCGTCTCATCTCGTGCCTATATTCCTGCATCCTTTCCACACCTTGTTCTTCCACAGAAATCCCTTTTGGGGTGGCAGGAGTAACATTTGTGCCTAACAGTAATCAAGTCCTGCCAGGGCAGTTTGAGTCCTGCCAAGGGAACCTTTCTGTGTGTAGTTTGTGTGCTCTTGCAATAATTATTCTTATTATTATTCTCCCCAGGTTCTGTGGATTTCCTCTTTTCGAAGCACTCACCATGCCGTGAAAACCTACAATCATTCAACTCATTAACTGGCCAATACAACACATAGGATGCAGTGTCTGGCAAATGTTGGCAGTAGGTGGCTACATGGCTTCCTTCCCCCCACCACTCTGCAATTTCCTCAAGCCTCCGTGTCTTGTACATGAGCAGGCATGGAAATGGTGCACTTTATAAACGGTGTTGGCCTTACTGCTTGGTATGGTTGTACGTCTGGTTGAAGAAACCGCAACATAAAAAACCCATTTCACGTTTATTTACATTAATGTGAAATGAAATGTGTGCCTTTGTTTTTATATATATATATACAAAGTGTGAGCTTATATCCATTTGTAAGTGTCCATACGTGGGCATTTACATGTCTGATCATATTTACGTGTATGCAGTCAAAATCTTTATACGTGATGAAACATGCAAATTGATGTCCTTCAGCATGGACAACTTCTATGTGTAAAGGACTAGTTGTATGTAAGTTTTATATGAATGAATGTGTTAATACGGGGGTGGTTGGTAAAATATTAGCTTACAACAAGAAACTGCCAACCTGGCTAGTGCACGGCATGGCGAAATAGTAGAATGTTCACTGAACTATTTCTACCATTTACAAAACTGCGCTCTCTGAATGTAATACAGTGGATTAATATACAATTATTAAGCTCACAATACAAGCATTTTTAATCTGTGAAAATGTTATGAAAACACTGGCTGTATGCAGTGGGAAGCAGTCTGCAGAAATGATGCAGCGACTATGATTTTTCATTGCTCTATTTTACTTCCCATTGCACAAGCATTTAGAATAATTCACCTGCTTTAACCCTAGTTTCACTTCCCTTTGCAGTCTGTAAAAAAGGGGTAAGACATTGCACTAATGTGAAAGTAAAGTAACTGTTTACTTTGAAGACCAGTGCAGGGTAGTGCAGTGGCCACATATGCACGTCATCGAAAATAAAAATTCTGCCCCAAGAGACTCGATTCCTATCTCGGGCACCTGTGTGGAATATTCACTTGGAGTGAATATCTTCAAATTTAAATAATAGTTTGCACTTTATAAACTCTTTTTTTCTTCTAGAGAATGAACCGTAATCTCCACAGCTCACACGCTTGTGAATAATATAGTGACCACTTACCTTTGGATATAGTGAGGGCAGGAGACCACTGGGAACGTAATATGTCCAGGCAGATGCTACCGTTGCTATTGATATTTGGATGGTAGATGCGCGTCGTAAAGGCAACCTGCAGCATAAAGTCACCATAAACACGGCATCAGCCTGGGGAACATTTATTCTGCTTATTTTTCTTGAGCCAGATGCCTCACAGTGCATGTCAAGACACCCACTACATTTAATATAGGAACACCTGCTCTAGTCATTCAAACACTATAATCGTAGGACTTCAAGTCCACTTATAGTAACGTTTCCATTGATATCATTTACACATGTGAAATGTAATTTCAGTACTTAACTTTGGCTGGAAAAATGGTTATTTTTTTTTAAATTATCAGACGAAAATTGTCTTTCCAATGAAGGAAAACTTAATGGAAATCTTGAAAAGGTTTGGCAAGGAGTCGGTCTAACCATGCGCTTAGCAAGCTAAAAAACGTCCGGTAACATAACAGTGGAGATGAAATTTGTGAAAAACATGTTTTGAAAAGATATATAGATCCTCAAAAATGTAACTATAAAATGATCCCTAAAATACCAACAACAAAAAATGCACCATTATAACAAAATTTATATTCAGATGAAATATGCTTTCAGCTTTAAATTCAGTTTTTACATTTAATTATATTTTCACACATCACAAAAATCGGGATCCTTTTAGGAATACAAAAACTGATAGCACCTTACAAGTTAAAGCTAATTTTGTTTGACCAGGTTGGCAGGTCAGAGACCAGGAGAGTATAATTTGCAAGGATGACGTGGGGTATTGGTCTGCCAGTCGGGCACATTGAGTGTTATTAATTCTAACTTATGGGGACTTTACAAATTTGTCAAATTTAGACCTGGACACGAGCCTTGCTTTACAAATGATGTAATTTCTTTAATGTATGCTATTACACAAATGACACACATTATGCTTATTATACCCATATATATATATAATCATGGTGGCTGGAGATTTGAACTGTGAACCTCTGCAACAAGTGGAAAACACTACCGCTAGACTGTGTTACTGTCCTACATAAATAAGCTTCATCATATTACATTGGCTACTGCATGCATAGTGGTTTCCTAAGCAAAACAGCACAAAGAGTGTTCAGAAAAAAAATGCTGTTTAAACATAACTTTTCTATCCACGTTAAGACTTTGTCTCCCAATGAACATAAATTAAGAATTTAGCACCGTGGGAAGCGCTGTCGCCTCACAGCAAGAAGGTCCCGGATTCGAATCTCGGCTCGGATTCGAATCTCGGCTCGGGTGCCTTTCTGTGTGGAGTTTGCATGTTCTCTCCCCGTGTCCGCGTGGGTTATTGTCGGGCACTCCGATTTCCTCCCACAGTCCAAAAAACATGCTGCTGCATAGGTTTATTGGCTTGCAGACTAAATTGCCTGCAGTTCCCGGTGATGGACTAGCGTCCATCGTGGGTATATCCCTGCCTTGTGCCCTGTGTCTGCCGGGATAGGCTCCGACTCACCACGACCCTGTACAGGATTAAACGGTTTCTGACAATGAGGAGATGAGATGAATAAATAACATGCAGTGGGCTTAGCCCAACGTCTATTAGATTTCCTATAACGTTTCAAAATGTACCCCATAGCCTAGTTTATTAAATTATGATGTTCTCTCTGGATCCCACACTCTTTGAAACTCTGAGACATATCTCATAGGTGCTGATTAAAAACAAAAAAGGGGGATTTTTATTCCTCTTTCCGCAAATTGAAGGATCCAGGAGAAGAGGATTGGCCATCAGATGTTATTGTACATTCACACATGCGTATAACAGTCTATCTGTCTAACGTTGTTATAACACAATTAGCATTTGTAACACTTGTCCACATTTGACAGGCCCCCATTCTAAAAAAATGCCTTGAAGAAAAAAGATTACAGTTACACATGCCTTCGAGGTTAACGACACCTTGAGACGTTTCCAGAATTTACACAATACAATTAGGCTCAACAGGTATTGTCTTGAGTGCCCTAAGTGGGTTTTACGTCAGTCTTGCCAGGCCAATGTGAAAGCGACTTACCAAAATAAAATGCGCTTGCATTCTCACAAGCTCTCCATGTCCCCGTTGGCTTTCCAGTCATTCAAAACAAATGCTGCTGCACAGCCTTGAAAACAAACACTGACCTTTGGAGGCTTGAAAGGGTAGTCTGTAGGGAAGTGAATGGTGAGGAAGAAAACGCCCCCTTGGTATGGGCTGTCATTCTACATGCACACAAACACGAGCGAGTCATCGCATCAGTTCACTTAGACTTAAAAATAAACCCACTTTCATTCCCCCATTACAGGACGTTGTGCAAGGACTACTTGTGTAAAAATTGCACCCGAATCTTTTTGGTGTCTAGGCCTGTTCACCTCCGTGAAGCAGGAAGTTATGTCAATTTGGTGTAATTTACATATATAATTTACAAAATTATACTACTTTTGCTGCAATACTACAATGATTGTTCGGTAATTCAACGTGCACGTGTTGAAAATTTAAAGATCACAATATTGGAGGCAAAATGTCCAAGCAGGAGAAACTCAATGCTATTCCAAACAGCAGCTCTTAAAATAAGTTCTCCGTTTAAACTTCATAATATTTCTGGCACACTTTTAACGTATTACTTAAAATTGCCATCTTTTCCCTTACGACTGAACACTCAAGGCATGATTCACACGGACAACCAAGCACGCTCCGCCAGGTGCAAGCGTGAATGTTCTGTTCATGATTTTTTCCATTCCCTCCACCAACACAGGACACTCCTCGGGGTGTATCGCTCGTCCACAAACATATGATGCGAAGCCTTTTAACTGTGCCGTGTTACATTAAATATTGACTTACTGGTCCCATAATGGTGGCCTGCCAATGAAACACTGGAACGAGAAACAACAAGAACGAAGAACGTGAAAAACTTTGCAACACAGCCGCAGCTCAAAATACATGGGAATAACCGGGCAGAGGCAGTGAGTGGCACTGCTTGTTGCACCACAACAGCGTTCTGTGTTTAGCATTTCTGTGTGGAGTTTGCATGTTCTTGCATCCATGTGGGTTTTCGCCGGGTACTCTGGCTTCCTCCCACACGCCAAAGATGCTGTCGAGATTAACTGGCCTGGCTAATCTTCCCCCACTGCCCGAGGTATAAGCGCTCTAACCTGCCAGGAGAGGCAGGCACAAAACATGTTCACTTCTTTGTTATAATATGGTGTACATGCATTACGCTTGTAGAGACTTATTTAATCATTACACGCAGTGTGGCAGCAGGTATTTATAAAACCTACGAATCAAGAGCGCTAAAATACTCTCATAGCATAAATCTGCCTTCAACTATAAAAAGCAACGCTTAAGAGGTTAGCAATAAACTTAGTTGCACATCGCAATCGCGCACGTTAGTGAGCATGCAGTTTGTAAAAAAAAACCGATATTGGCTACCACTCGGTGAGCAAAAAGTACCGAATTCTAAAAATGCACATCGTCATCTGCAAAACACTCGATGTCGTTGTACTCAGAAGTGGAGACTGATTTACCCTGGCCAAGTCACGTCAAGGGCGTCCTACACTCACCCAAGCCAATGCTACACTACTGGCTACATCACGACACGTGGGTACATACTTCATGCAAAACAATCATAAACTTGTGCAAAAGTCGACGGAAGTCTAAGTTTCACTCTCATTGCTGGTCTCCGAAGTTGA
The DNA here is from genome assembly GCA_036362905.1 of Mordacia mordax. Lineage (NCBI taxonomy): Eukaryota > Metazoa > Chordata > Hyperoartia > Petromyzontiformes > Petromyzontidae > Mordacia > Mordacia mordax. Next base: position 23,279,691 of record JAZEWT010000010.1, read on the forward strand.
GACACCACTAGTCAGGACGTCTGTCAACGCTTCACTGGGTTTTTTTAAATGTCAAATAAGGTTTATTTTAAGACAGGCGAGTCATTTGTGCCGATGTTAAATGGTCAGGTGTAGTAAACATGAGAGCTCAACAGCATCTTTTGGAAATGTACGATTATTAATCAGTAAACACCAACAAACATTTCGTGCAGGTCCACGATGATCATCAGATCATTTCATGAAAGCAGTTTTGCATTAATCGTGGGATAAAATTCTCCATTCCTCTCATGTGACCTGCAGTGTTAAATTCAGAGCGCTGGCCGGGATTTACTGGGTAAGGATCAAGGTCGTATACACAATAGCAAAAGCTTACACAGTACCAGTGTACAGTACTGTACTTAGACTTAATAAAAGCAGTAACACTTTAGCTTGTTCTGGCCTTTTATCCTTTAAAAAACCACTTTGTCTCGCACTTTACTGCTATATATACTTCGTTTGTTTAATAATGATTTTTATCTCTTATCTAATGTCCTCTAAATTATAACCATTATTTGGCATTCAATTGAACTGCGCTGATGTTGTTGTTGCGGACATGCCGTTCTCGCCACAACTCTGTGCAGCGCTGTGACCCTCGGGTGAAAGCTCTTTAGAAATACAATAATTATATCGATAATGGGGGAGTAGTGGGGGTGAGGCATGTGCTGATGTCTATCACCACTAGGCTTTAACCCTGAAGTACTTGTCACTGAGTACAGAACGCCAATGACGGCATGGATATAAAATTGGCTTTGTGTAACCTCAATAACAGGACTCCCTCAGCTTGTCACAGCAAGGCCTAGTAAGCACAACGATTCATGGCCATCAGCTGGCAAGGGAAATTCTGCACGGACATTGCTTTATTTTGTCCATCACATACATAGTGAACACTGGGGTCCGAAGTTTGTAAAAAAAATTATGCCTATTACATATTTTGTTTGTGCTTCTTGTTAAGTAAATGTCAACAACTTACAGTCCTCACCAACTGGTCCTGCAGAGCACTGTGCTGGAGGATCCCTGCCCAAGTCGTTCAACTCCTGCCGGTGGAAAGAGCACCAATGCGGTCATGAGAACATTTATTTAAAAACACGATGCCTAAAAAAGAAGCTCTGTTCGTTTGAGCTACTCAATTTATCGATACAAGCTTCAGAACGAGACGGTGGAAAGGGAATGAGGCTCTGCGCGCATTGTTGCTGACAGAGGCACAGTGTACAGTGACATTCAGTTAAAATGTGGATGGGCTGGTGTAACCAAGTGTAGGCCGTTTATCTTCTGCTCTCACGAACATTCGGTGGCCCGAGAACGAACAAGGATACTTTTGAACGCTAAAGAGTTTTCATCTTGTCTCATCGTCAGAAACCGCTTAGTCCTGTACAGGGTCGCGGTGAGCTGGAGCCTATCCCGGCAGATACAGGGCGCAAGGCAGGGATATACCCACGATGGGACGCCAGTCCATCACCGGGCACTGCGGGCAATTTAGTTTGCAAGCCAATTAACCTATGCAGCAGCATGTTTTTTGGACTTTGGGAGGAAACCGGAGTGCCCGGCGAAAACCCACGCGGACACGGGGAGAACATGCAAACTCCACACAGAAAGGCACCCGAACCGAGATTCGAACCTGGGCCCTTCGTGCTGTGAGGCGACAGCGCTACCAAGTTTTCATTTGTAAAAAAGTAGCCTTCATAACATTCATCCAAAAAACCACGTTGCACACGGAACCATAGGGAAAGCCCCTACAAGAACACCAGCAATTGTTGACGCAAACGCTGCAGATTTTTCGTTCTGGTGCCATTGTTGTGGATGTGTCGTTCTTTCTACACCTCTGTGAAGCTCTTTGTGACCCTCGGGTGAAGCACGCTCTATAAATGCAATCATTATTATTATTACAGCATGCTCGCCCAAATATCACAATTAAGCAAAGCAAACCATAGCAGATTTGAAAAGCATGTCTTAACATTGATGACTGTGACACGCAAATATAACTTTGTTGGCACTACACCTGCAGCACAGCAGGGTATTCAAGTGAAATCACAATCAATTTAAAACTCTAAAAAGAAAAATGTGAATTGATTTCCAGACTTGAATTAAATGGAAAATGAAATTGAGGAAATAGTCATTTGCGAAAGTATTCTGTAAGTGGTATCCTTCATATGCTCCACACTTTTGGCAGTTTCAAATTTGGCATTTAGAGCTGCTCAGCAGAATTAACTGTCTACAGCATGCATTCTCTGCAAAACTGGATTATGGGCATCTTGCCTGAAGGCTGAACACTAAACCGATTGATCTACACCACACGTACGGCTGGCAATGAATTTCACTTCAATGTCAAATTCACCGGGGCTGCCCCGTGGCAGTTTTGTCCAGCTATACCGCAGTGCCGTCGTTAAAAATTGAAGGCGCACTCGCTGGATACAAGCAGAGATAGCAGCAAGCCCCGACACGAGCAGCCAATAAGGGCTTTGGTATTTTTTCTCTTGCAGGTACAAATGACGTCATGAACATGTCTTTAGTCAGCACACAAGCATAATAGTTCCCCCCTCCCCATGCTGGTCATAGCGGGTTTTTTTTATAATGTCGGGTGCCCATATCCGGATAGAGCCATGCAGATGAAAACAACCACACATGATGCGACAAGACTCTGCCAAAAGCATACGTGGCGTCACCCTGGCTCGGTATGAGGTGACAAATTAAAATCTCTGCACAAAATCCCTGGAGGGGGCATGCGCAATATCACAACGCGTGAACCCTTTCACCTCCGGACCACATCCAAGTCCAGAGTAGGCGTGAGTAACATCTGTTGTGTTCGGAGATTCCCCTGCGTAAGAATCGTTGAGTCAACAACGCAAGACACGCCACCCGCCGCACATAACACACACACTAGTCGTTATGAAACTCGAGGCAAGGCACCAGAGAAGGCGGGCCCGCTTGAAACGTTTACGCCACCGCGGGGCACTTCCTAGAGTCGTTCCAAACTGCAACGTGTTTATGGACGCAGAGGTACACGGCGTGGCCTAAGCCCGCCATTCTAAACAGCGAGCACCACCTACTGGTCCGTGGAGACCACACCTAAGTGGATCTTCCTGAGGTGCTAAAAGCTGAGAACCCCTGGTGTAGGCGAATGCGATGAAAATTAATTATCACGCAAACAGCAGCCATTTGCTCGTAGAGATGTACTGACCACTGCGCACTGAACTGCACACGCAGCTTTTACGGTTTTGTCATAGACACCCGATAAGATGAGAAACCATAGCACTCCAGTGTGGTGTTTTACACAGCACCGCGCATATAAGTCTTGCTGAATTCACACTCCAAAGCGTTGGCAGCACTATGAAACGTCCACAAGCCTGTGCCTTATTAAATATAATAGTAACACAAAGTCAATCTACGGATAGTTTCAAACATACAAGCACACTGAGGAGACATGGCACTGGATGGAACGATAAAAATGAGTTTTTGATACAAGATGTGACAAGTTCAAGCTGGAATGACGTTAGTCACGACAATGCTAACGATAATCAGCCACCACTATCGCAAACCACTATGAACACCTAAAACCACCACGACTCAGTGGCACCATTACGTCAATTAAAATTATTTAGAATACTAATCTCAATCACCGTTACCCATCACTATGAGCTTTATTAATACCATAAATTTTGTAATCGTGACCAAAATACCAACACCAAAACCATCATTTCCACCAACACCATTACAACAATCGTTACAATTACAAGAAACATAACTACACGATTACTGCATTACAATCACAAACATTGAGTCACAAGATCTTTAATCTTGGCCATCTCACAATGACAATCAAGAAAATCAACACAGCTACTATAACTCGCATCATAATCACTATCCCCAGAATAGGTTTTACTACACACACACCTCTGACGTTACTACCATCACCAGCACAAAGGTAAAGATCATCTCCCCGTATATTCCGAACAGACTGTAGACACAAGTGCTGTTAGCGAGCACCTATAAAGGCCAATGCAGCACAGTTGGTTGGGCAGCACCAAGCCCGGCCGCCTTTGTCTCCTTTGTGACAATCTTTATAAACCACGCCAGATACTTATTGAGGCCGAGTCGACCTTGGGGAGGCCCAGGATCGCTTCATAAAATCGTCACTGGTATTGGCCGTGATCGGGAATCGAACTCTGGTGGCCGGATTCGCATCGCGGCGCGACAAGAGCCAACAAACTACGCGGTACAACCGTCACCAGTGGCCACCACCGTCAGCATCATCAGCACAAACCGGCACTCACACAACCAGTGACATCACCGCTATCGCCACCGTAATGCGGTATTTGCGGACGGGAACGAGTCCAATTAGAAACAATTCACACGTTGCTTCGACACAACAACCGTCTTCGAACCTCGCACACAATGAAACATTGTGCAGCGCGCAAAAAAGACACACACAGCTCGTTTGACATAAACACATCTAAATAAGGGGCAGGCAGTGTCGGTGAATGACTTATTTGAAGACTATTTTAAGATGTTTGCCGTGGAGCCAAAAGGAAATCGCACTGTACATACTGCCTTAACGCCGGCAGAATATCAATGACACGGTTTAATGGGAGAAAGGAGAGGGAACGCTTATGTCAGGTCCTATAATTTAATGCTAGTATCTGACTATAGTTGTACTGTTTTGATGTTGTTGTTGCCATATCGTTCTCTCCACTGCTCGGATTTGTAACCCAACCCATCCC
>JAZEWT010000010.1:23291761-23309154 GCA_036362905.1 Mordacia mordax
GGGGGTGGAACAGTCAAATGAAGCGTTTGTTCGTTACATTATTTTACTTTTTTCAAGAATTCCCTCTTCCCCAATTGTATTGTAATTCACCCGTCTCGTCATGTCACAGGGTGAAGAGTGCGTGCGCTTAGGAACTCATGCGCGTACGTGTGTTTTAACCGATGTATCACCTGTGTGTTATAGAATGACCCCCCCTCCCGGAAGCAGAGTTAATGGGTGTTTACCGCCGTGTGTTGCAAATCGCTCTAAGACTCTCAACGAAAACCGCTCAATGTAAATGTAATGGTCAGAATTACATTTTCATGATAAGATCCCTTCAGCCGACTGTTGTTAGCCGCACACTAGGGGGCAGACTTACATGTTCTTACCTAGGAATAGTGTTGCTTGGTCGTTAAGCTCGTGTGTTAAGTGAAAAACTAAATTTAATGTGACGGTTCTTTGTGCAGTCTGATGACCAGGCTGAGACCATTAACATAGACAACATGAAAATAATCACATATTTAATGGTTTATTAAATAATGATAATAAGTGAGAAACATTCAATTCATACATGTTGTGGAATTTGAGTAAAATGTGAATTCAGAAACTGCAGCAAACTTGCAGAGTAAGTCCGAGATGACCTATTTTACAATTAAACATTTATTAAAGTCATTGTTGATTTCAAACCTCCAATTTTAGATTCGTATATCTTATAGTTGTTGCATAAATGATCGAAACCAGTTAACATATGTACTTAAACCCTTCCATTATCAGCCAGTGGGTTGCGAGTGCCACGAAGCGAGCTGTGGAGGTCACACCCAAGTCGGCCGAGTGGACATTGAGGTGGAAAATGTTGAGAATCCCTGCTTTAAACCATTTCACAAATGAAATGTGTCATTCCCCAGTGTGTGTTCATAGATGGGAATCCACACATAATATCCTTATGGTTTGGTTAGGAATACTGCCTGATATCCAGGACTTCTCATGGAGGCCTGAAAGCATGGTGGATATGAATATGAGGCCTAATACCCAGATGGCTTTGGGTTCACAAGTTGGCAAAGCGATCCTGGTGTATTTTAAAACGCGGGAAACTTTTGTAAAGATGTGTATGTAAGCCAGCAGTATTACAACTGAGTGTTCATGAGTATAATATAGGAGAGCATCTGGCTATTGAGAAATATCATTGTGGTTTGCTGTGAAGCTTCCCAGAGCAATCACTTTAATTGATAAATGTTTGTTATATATTAGTTTAACACTGAATTAGAAGATAACACTCGTTCACGAAGACAGCACCCATTGTCATAAGGCCTTGAAAGCTCAGCATATTTGAACCTGGATAGCGCTTGTATGGGTGACCACCATGAATACAGGCGTGTGTTGAAGGTCTTTGTGAGGCTGTTGTCCGTAGGGGCTGGTGCAGCAAAATCCAATGTCTGCTTCCTGTCTTCAACCCACACGGGCCAGCACGACGTATGATCAGTTACCGATCATGACCTGCACAGTGTGAGATTTCACAAAAGGGCTGCATGTGTACATATTCAATATTAGTGTATATTACAACAGAACCGTATACGTATTGGATCAGTGGGTGTTTTATTAACTTCACTGAATCTGTTGGAAAACTTGACAGCTACAGCATTCCATTCGAAATGTATATTGACACTTAACAAGGCTAATAGAATGTATAACAAAATGGAGCGTAGATGAGTGTATTCACAGCGGAATGGTTCCGCGTAGTGGCTTAAGCTGCAGTGTGTCGCACATTTGTTCCTGCTTGTGCCGCATTTGCCTGTCATCCCCTGCAGTTCCCTTACTGTGATGGGACACACAACAAACACAACGAGACGACGGGAGACAACGTTGGGCCGCTCGTCATCACCGTCAAGAAGAGCTCATAAGTCTCTCCCTTTCATCACAAGCCCTTCCTCTCCATAATAACCTCCGTCTCTCCGTGACAAGCCTCTCCCCTCCATCACAATCCCCACCCCTAAATAAAATCTCCACCTCTCCATCACACGCCCCTCCCAAACATGGGTTCCTTTCAGCCTGAAAAACCCTAAATTACTCACGCCAAAATGCAAGTGGGAAACCAAATACACGTGCTCCCCTAATTGCTTTGCACCAGTGGCTCTGCCTGCATCATTAAGAGGTCTGCAAAGTGCAAGCATCGGTCTTCGTCGTAAATGTATGCGACGGCTTCCACGTTTATCACTGCACAGCACTTCTAGCTGGGGCTGTGGGATGCGATAGCGACGCTAATAGCTCCTTCCCAGTCTTACGGAGGTTGAGAACGGCCGGTCCCAGCCTCCCCGATTTAACCGCGGCCCTTTGATGCTGCCTGTCGGCGTCCTTCCTCCTCCCCAGGCTCCTGCTTTGTGACGGGTTGTCGGTATAAGACCAAGCCACACCTCTCTTCCCTTCTGTGCCTTGGTTGCCTTGGGTTGTGTTTGCTATCGGCCTTAAGGTGTAGAGCTCAGTGGCTTGCAGAGTGCAGCATTCCCACGACCAGAGTCTCATTGGTTCAGTTATCCCATGTCAGCCCATACTAACAGTTATGCTCATTTAAATATCAGGGCAATGTTAGTCCACTACTTTTATTGTTTTTTTTTTCTTATTTGTCCGGGAGGCCAAACTGAGTTAGTCATAGCACTGTCTTGCAGGAGGGTCCTGTCTTAAAACGATTGCACAAACTAAGTCGTGACATTTCATTTCAAATGAAGGCCTGCGTATAATTGGCCCATTAAATGTGGATGTATGCATCCACATTTGATTATACATTTGAAACAGACTATGTTATGTTGAACCATATTTATTTTGTGATGAGCACACACACGATTGTTGTTTTGATATTAAAACAGGGATGATATATGGTACTGCCAGTGGACTTGTATTGGTTTTGCTGTCTCATCAGAAAAAGTGATATAAATTGTAGTCTTATGACTTGACTAAGCGTTATATTTTACCTTTCCAATCGCGAAGGCCTGTGCATTTATACAACACACAAACTGCTAGAGCCTAAGGCTGGTTCAGAGCATGGCTCAAAGGATCGAAGTGTTAAACAGCCGTGATAAATAGTTACGTGTTTGTTGGTGTTGGTGAAGTTGCACATTTAATGTAATATAATGGGCGACGGTATGATTCATGCATATGCCATACTGGGTTGATTTAGACAGAACACCTGTGGCAGTCGCCTTTAAAAAATATAACTGGTGCATAATTTCCTAATACACTGCTTCCAATCAATGTGTGTGCATGAAAGCTTTTCAAGTCCCAACTGATCAAGGAGCATCGTATTGACAAATGTATCCACATCAAAGGTTTATCTGATGCTAGGACAGGCACGAAAATGCGATGTCCCAGTATTCTGTGGGATAAAAGAAACTGTAATTTTCGTTATTATGATAATGATTAACATTACCATCGTTAGTGTCACTTTAAACGATTGCATTGCTGAGCTGGAGCCACTTTTAACAGAAGTGAGAATCTTGTCTGGTGTGAACTGCACTGTGGGAGATTACGTGTGCATGCACGTGCCGCACACAAGTCGCTTAAACAACAACAACACAAAAATATGAAAAAATACATCGATTATGTTCACTATCCAATCTTTACGATTGGTCCAAACTTACTATTTAAGTTGTGATTGTAACATGTAGTGTGCTTGCGACTGCAGTACATGTCTTATTCTGTGGATGGTCTGTATTGCATTTAATAAATGCAGTTTACTCGTAAAGTGTTTACTTTTTAAGTTGCATCGAGGGCATAGCCTTGTTAGACGACTGTTTATAATTGCATTGTCCTCTGCGTACCCATAACAAAAAAAACATCACCAAATCTTAGGGCTTTCAAGAGGGTCCTGCATTGGGACGTCTGGCTAATACCATGTTAGAAGAAATCTAGAGAAAGTTCTGTTAAGGACAGCACAGTGCCCAGTAACACCAGCCGGTAAACAATTACACCACATGTAATGATGTAGGTTTTCACGGCTCGATGCATGATGATTGCTTCGAAACGCGGCTGTCCCGAGAGAGCAGCTTTTCGAAGCAATCGCAATGACACCACAATTTTCCACAAGCACAAACTTTGTGAAAGGGACACATTGTTGCTTGATCGTCAACTTGAAAGCGTGGAGCACAGGCCCAGTGGTCACTCTCACGTGCCAACCGGAATGAGTGTGGTGGCACCGTGAGCCACTGAGACATGCCGCTCACCCAGGAGAATTCTGGTTCTGCTGATGGTCAACAGCTTTTGGGAGGCGCTCTGAAAAAAGAGGCACTTTTTGCACGGTCATTGATTTAAAGGGAGTGGACAGATATGCTGACTGACCTGGCAATACCGTGAATGATAACGGAGTGTGTGGCATTGTATGTGATCCTGGATTTGACACGAAGCTCTGTGCAAGAAGCTGAACGCAGCCGTGGAAACATTATGGACCACTGCGTCATCGTGTCACTTCTGATCTAGTTTATTGAAAAACGTTCACACTGGTGATATCCACAGGTGGCTGAGTGCTAAAAACCTGTTTTATTTTTACTTTGACTTGCTATTTTAAGCAGTGCTTTGTGACTCACGGGTGACAGACGCTTTAGTAATGCAAAGAGTATTTTTTTAATTTCGGCATTAATCACCCAATACCAATGACGACTTGAAGAGTTAAGAAACAAGGATCAATGCAAACAACAACATCTCTGTGCTGCCATCGCTCAAGTCAAGCAAGCTTTGGTGAGAAGAAAATAATCACTTGTGTTCACCGTATTTGGCTCGACCTGAGCTACGAAATCACTGATATCAGCTTGTCCCGAGTTCTTTGCCTTTTGACAACATTTGGCTAACACTGGTGATACTGGGCTGTAAAGAAAGCTCTCTGGTGTAGGCCAATCAATTTCAGAGCCACTGCTTACATTGTGAAAGCATTTTTTAGCTTGTTTTGCCACAAGCATGTGTGTTTTTTTCGAAAAATTGACACTTTGTGAAAGGTGCATATTTGGTGTTTTAAGATCTTAACACTTTTATTATTGCCGTAAAAGGTAAAATTTTAAGAGCTTAACACTTTTATTATTGCTATAAAAGGTGAAACCTTGTTTGTTTGGTGGCCCCTCAATCCAGACCACTGGTCTCAGCAAGATCTGCGTTGAAACCCAGCGTCGTGACGGTGGTGTGCGTCGCGACACCACAGTGCCACAACGCGTGTTGGCACGGTTAGTGGCACTGCTGCCCCATAGAAAAAGCGTCTGTGTTCGATCCCGGCTCTGGTGCCTGTGTGGCGTTTCCACGTTCGCCCCGCGTCCGCGTGAGTTTTTTCGACGCCGACGCCCGTTTTTTTTCTTCCCACAGTCCAAAGCAACGCTGCTTAGGTTCATTGTCAGAACTTAAATTGTCCCCGGGGCTCGGAAATGTAACTTGCTTCCCCTTCCCCGCTGGCAAACTGTTAAAAAAGAGCGACGTCGCTTTTACGGCTCCTCCCAGCTTAAATAAAAACGAACTGGCGGGTTAGTTTGGGTCAGGGATGATTGAGGACTGTGAGTCCGTGCTTTTCCCCTGACCTCGAGACCATATTACTGCCATTTCATTTGGCTTTTGCTGCTCTGAAACTGTGGCCAGCACGGCGGCGCAGTGAATAGCGCTGCCGCCTCACAGCAAGAAGGAACCCCGGTTCGATTCTGGGCGAGGGTGCGTTTCTGTGGGCAGTCTGCATTCTCTCCCTGTGTCTGCGTCGGTTTTTGCCGGGCACTCTGGTTTCCTCCCACAATCCAATGGAAGAGTCGGCCAAGACACCCTCTGGGGCGGCTCTCTGGAGCCCCCTATGGTGGAGGCCCTTCCAGCAGCAGCAGCGGCGGGAACACTGCACTTGCAGGGTCGCGCCTTTACCCATGTCACCATTGGGCCTCGTGGGGCGGGTTGCGTGGGCCACGGTGCTGCAGCGGCTCACAAGCAAATGTGACTGCACAAACACCCCGGCGCTCCAACGCGGTAGAAATTCACTGCACCGATTTGAACCCAGACGATGAGTAAGAGGGTGTGTGGCGGGTGGGGCGAGGAAGGAATGAATGAATCACGCGGAAGGAAATGCCCGAGCGATGCCTAACACGAGGAACTGAGATTCACCGCGGTCGCCTGGCAAATGAGAAGAGTGCAGCACAAAGCCAGTGTGGATCAGTCGGCATAAATGAATTAACGCTGCGGTTGTTCCCCATCGCGAGGAATTGGCTTCCGGCAGGGTTTAGATTGTTCTATTAATGGACAGGGGTGATGCAGTGGCATGGCGATTTGCACGCTGAGCTATTAACCTGGCAATCGGAATTGTCTATTCCCAGCACGGTTAACATCACTGGCGAATGATTCGCCAACCGGCAGTGACACGTGGGGTGAAGTATGGTCAAACAACTCTTCACCCCACGACCAACATGACGTATGGGAGGACTTCATCAGCAGATTGACAACTAGAATGATTAGTGGACTGCTCTCCGTACGGATGGAGTTTATTTAAAGCAGCTGACAATATTGCCTTTGCAAGGGAGACTGCATCCGGTATTAAAAAAAAACCATCCAGCAAACAATGCAGCCACTTTAAACGATGAGAGCTTCCTTTATTAGTGCTGCCATCTAAAGACTGGGCGAACGCAGCGTGGAAACCAATTTGCTTAAGCACTGCATGACGCTGATCAAAGAAAACGTCCATTATAACGCGCCCCATCGACGGGATGTTGCCGCGCAGGGATTCTGAGCTGAGTTCGTGAGCGCGACCCAAAGGGCACTGCCTTCAATTAATATTTGGGGGCCAGATTAACACGCTGACAAAAAACGGCCCGGACACCGTCGCCCGTTGCCGTTCGTCCCCGTTTGTCAGTGGGCAGAGACGTTGACACATTTTGTTTGAAAAAAAAATTGGACAAAAAGGGAGTGGTGGTGGAAGGGCGTTCTAGATTGTCCGAGTAGAAGATTTGTGACCTGCACGGTGATGCGAACTGTGCCCTCTCGATGTGTTGGGCGGCTGCCGTGTGCACGGGGCATCACGGTGGCACAGTGAGGAGCCCTGCCTTCTCTCAACTGCACCCGGGTTCGATTCCCGGCTCGGGCGTCGTATTATGTGGCGGCGTTTATACTTACTGCCCTTGCTCGGTTGGGTTTTCGTCACGTACTTAAATAGCTTTCCACAGGCCAAAGTAATGCTGGCAAGGTTAGCTGTCCTGACTAAATTACCCTCGGTGCCCTGAGATGACGTACCTCACCTTTCCCCATTGGACAGCTGTTAAAAGGGCTAAATACCTCAACAGACCCATCCAGCTTAAATAAAAAAGTGACTGCCGCTTAGATTCATTCGCCTGACTAAAGCACCCCTGATGCCGCGTAATGGCCTGCCGTCATATCCTGCTCATGGCCCTACCTTCCTACCTTTCGCCGTCCACCTGCCAGGAGAGGATGCGCCTCGCCGCCCCCTACCTCCCACCTCCCCACCCCGGGTGACCCTGTACAGTCGGGGGTAATTAAGTTGATGAGTGTGGGACGGATTGCCGGGCGGCAGGCGCGAGGGAGACATCGGCCGCTCCACGCGCTCCGGACGCGACGTGCGCCGGGGGGGGGGGCTCGCAGTTTGGCGCCTCCCCCCCGATCCCTCCGAGCAGCCTCTCTCTCCCAGCCTCTCTCTCCCAGCCTCTCTCTCCCAGCCTCTCTCTCCCAGCCTCTCCCAGCCTCTCGTGGCATTTGTAGCTCCGTGTCACCTACGCGCGTCCGCGCTATTTCACACCACGGTGCTCCGGTTTTATTTTCTATTAAATTCAAGCTGGAAGGAACCGTTGAGCTGTGTAGCTCTTTTTAACAGTTGTCCAGCGGGGAGGGGGTAAGCAAGTGTCCACAGGGCACCGGGGGCTAATCTAGTCGGGACAATTAACCGAGGAGGCCCCAGCACGTTTTTGAACTGTGGGAGGAAACCGGGGAGAAATCGCAGCAAAGTCCACACAATCAGGCGGCACCCGAACCCGGAATTGAGCCCAGGTCTTTTGCGCTGTGAGGCGGCAACGCTTGTGAGCGCGCCGCCGTGTAACGTCTCCCGTCTCGCCACTGCGCCTGACTGATGACTGGGTATTTTGACCAACTCGGCCACCCTGGCCAGACGCGTCGAAAGAGATGCGAATAATTACGTCTCACACTCTCGCCCAGCACACGCGACCCACCGGTTTGACTGTGGTGAACCCATTCATATTTACCGATTGGCACAGGGCCAGAGAGGCTTAAAAAAAAAACCTGCCCCGTTGTTTCAACTGCCGCACTGGCACGTGGGATTGAACCGGTGGCCCTTTAGGTCACAAGGCCAGCGAGTTTAACCTCTCGACCACAAGGGCAGCTTCCCTAGTTTAGCGATATTTTTGTGAATTTAAGAGAACAATTGCTTGTTGTGTGCGTGGTGGTGCGTAAATACAAACTATATCAACGAGTTTGTGTTTATATCAGTTACTTTACATTGGGATTCTGTGATTCATTAATTCGGTATTGGAGTTAACCCATAAAGCATGACATTCGTTATCAGTACACGGTTAATCATGTGGAGGGTCACGGTAAGCCGTAGCCTCTCTCGGCAGACACAGGATATAATAAGATTACTTGCATTTCTAAAATGTCTATCACCCGGGGGTCACAAAGCGTTGCACAGAGTTGTGGAGAGAACGGAATGTGAGCAACTTCAGAATAGATTAATGAGTAAAATAATAGCTGTACAGCAATGAAGGTCAGCAAGTAACATATAAAATAATTGTTAAAACAAAAAAAGGAAGGAATAAATGTACAAGGCAGGGCTATAGCCATGATGGAACGCCGATCTATCAGAGGGCACCGGGGGCGATTACGTCAGCAGGACAATTAAGTTAGGCGGCAGCGTGTCTTTGGACTGTGGGAGGAAATCACAGTGCATGGTGAAAACCCACGCGGACACAGGGAGAGAATACGAAACTTCTACACAGGCGCCCAAGCATCATCCATTCTCCATGGGTCTTGTAATCGCAGAACCAGCACTGCAAGCGAAATATTTCCACGAACCCGTCGAGGCGATTCCAACTGGAGCATCTTTTATGATAACCCTGCCCTTGTGCGCGTGTTCCTCTATTTGAGCGTTGCGTTTCCTGCTGAGTGGCTAAAGTCCGCAGGAGCAGAGAGACACGTGTGGGACAAATGTTGCTGACGCTGACCGCAATCGCGGAGCCAACATTCCGCTCCATTCCTGGAATTTTTCGTCGTCGATATTTTCATTCTAGAAATTCTTCTCTGATAAGCGCCACATGCTCGGGGCTTGGAGATCTGCGACCCACAGTGCTCAAGGAGGTCTTTATGAACTGGAATAAACAGTGGCGCGTGTGTTCCACGCATCATTGGCGGGCATGTGGGTGTTTGTGAATCTGTATGGCTGCGGAGTGGATTGCGACTCACACCGTGATCCAGTTACACTTGGTATCTGAACCACATCACAGTTGGTCTTTGAAGCTGGTTTGGCCCCTACCCTAGATGTTCAGTTCGGTATCAGGCCACGCTTAATCCTGATCAGGGTCGCGGGGGACCAAAGCCTATCACGGCAGACATAGGGCGCAAGGCAAGGTTATGGCTAGGATGTGACGCCGGTACATCGCAGGGCACTTTAAGGCAATTTACTCAGCAGGGCAATTAACCGAGGTAGCGGCCTGTCTCTGGACGGTGCGCGGAAACCGGAGTACCCGGCGAAAACCCACACAGACACGGGAAGAAAGCACGCGAGCTCCACAGAGAGAGAGAGGCTTCCGACCCGGGAACCGAACCCGAGACCTTTTGCTCTGAGGCAGCAGCACCGCTCACTACACCACCACGCTGCCCTACCCTAAGTGTACTCAGTCAGAAATCTATATATATATTGAAGTGTTTGTACGGGTAAATGTATGTCTGCACTGAACGGTACCAATGTTGAATCCTTCATAAGTACACATTTTATCTGCACAGCACCAAGGCTTTAATGTAGTCAGCTTTACGTCCCACTTGTTTATAACTCTTCTGAAACTTTAACACCATTATAGCTTTAAATCCCCACTTTGGCACCGGAACCACCAGCCCTCTTAAGCACCCTTCCGTCTTTATGCTGACATCAGAAGAACGCGTTACATGCTTGGAACAAGAAACTTTGCGAATACATCTAAAGTTGACATTCCGTTCTCTCCGCAGCTCTGTGCAGCGCTGTGACCTTTGGGTGAAAACGCTCTATAAATACAATTATTATTATTAAATCTGGATCCGTATTAAAACAGATTCCTCAATCTGTGTGTGACTTATTTAATATATTGATAATCCGGCTCCAGGCATGGAAATGTGGAATTGCCAGCACATTGCTCACCGCTATCGGTAGAGGAGGTCAGTGCTACCATACTGCATGTTTGACCACTTTCAATCTGACTGAACCAAACCTCCATATAACACCACGACTATGGATGCTGACGAAACATTGGGACAAAGTATGAATAATGAGTCCATTATCATCCTCAGCTTAATGCCGTGGAGGGTCGCAGTGAGCCGGTGACTATCCCGACACACAAAGGGCACAAGGCTTTGCTATATGTAGAATGGACACCTCACAGGGCACCTGGGACGATTTATTCAGGAGGCCCTTTAATCAAGGCAGCATAACGTCTTAGGTTTGTAGGAGGAAACCAGAGTGCACGGCGAAAGTCCACGCGGACACAAGGAGAACACGCGCATAGCTCCGCATAGAAAGCCAACATGCGAGCTGGGAATCGAACCCAGCACTCTTCTTGTAAGATGGCAGCTCTACTCAGTGTGTTACCGTGTCGCCCAGTATGAAAAAAACGATTGAGAGTAACTTTAAACGAAACGTCAGCGCCACCGTTTTAAGAACTGCAAAGACGTAAAATCAGTTCTGGACCCATTGCACACGCGAATTTGGGGTGGGTGGGGGAGCGGTGGTGGGGGATTAAGGGAGAACAGGTGGCTGAATTTTTAAACAAACGCGCCGAGCAGAGCCCTTAGTGAGCCCTGCAGCAGGCACAGCAGGGCCCTTGCAAGAGCCTAATGACAGCTGACCGCTCTGGGGCAGCCTTCGCTCCTGGCACCCCACCCCAACCCCCACAGCCCTCTGATCTCCGCCTGGCCGGGTGAGGGCCTGCCCACAATGTGTCGGTCATACGAGGTTGTGTGATTGGACTACAACGTGCTGGTCAGGGTCAGTTGGTGAAACCAGGGGGGTTCTTGGAACCGGTTCGGATATCGCTCACGACCCGCGTAAGCCCTGAATGAAACCGACCTTGGGTCGTGATGTTCATGACTCCAGTGCGTTAACCGCTGTGGCTCCACTCATATCCTAAGGTGTATTCAGCAGCATTTCAGTGAAATTGCTCTCGCACACGTTGGTGTGGCCTGTGCTATTGGTGTGCTCGGCAATCCGCGCTATTACCAGCGGATAATACGATTAAATTGCTGTTGCTTATCCACAAAAACGCGCGGATAAATTTAGCACTAAAAGAGGACCGCCTTCCAGGATGGCACTTTGAGGGATAAACGTCGACAGAATGAAGTTGCCCCCACTTCTTGTAACCCCCTCATCTCATTGTCAGAAACCACTTCGTCCTGTACAGGGTCGCCGTGAGCTAGAGCCTATCCCGACAGACACAAGGCGCAAGGCAGGGATATACCCACGAAGGGACGCCAGTCCATCACCGGGCACTGCGGGCAATTTAGTCTGCAAGCTAATTAACCTATGCAGCGGCATGTTTTTTGGACTGTGGGAGCAAACCGGAGTGCCCGGGGAAAACCCACGCGGACACGGGGAGGGAACATGTAAACTTCACACAGAAAGGCACCCGAGCCGAGATTCGAACCCGAGACTTTCTTGCTGTGAGGCGACAGCGCTACTCACTGGGCCACCGTGCCGCCCTGTGTAACTCCCTCTCATTCATAAATATGAGCAGCAGCACATAAGAATCAGTTCATTGTTAGTCCAGGTGATTATTCAAGAAGCCAAGATGAGACTAATTTCCAAGAACAACCCGGGGCATGAGTTTTCCAGTAGCGATGTATGCTGTGTACAATGTTTAAAATTCCAATTGAGTGATTTGAGTCGTAATTTTCGAATTTGGTAAATTTTGACCCTGATGCAGGCAGAGAATGGCCTATTATTCTTGCAAATAACTCCGGGGGATCTATTACATCCACGGTGAGTAAAGCAGACTGCGTCGTATTATAAAGGTTATCACAACCGTAATAATAACGGGCGGATGCTGTGTTCGAACCACTGACATCTGTAACAAGCGGTGGATGCACTACCTATTAGGCCACAACACTGCACAAGTACACTGCCACTGTGTGTTAATTTCTTCGAGAATTTCTGTCAGTAGCTCTTCTTTCGAGATAGCCGTGTCGAGTACTCCTCCTATTTCCTTCACGCCCTTTCACCTCCCTCGTTGGAGGCACCATCAGGCATCTGAATTGTCACACATCGGGCCGTGATCAGCTACACCAATACATTGGCTGCTTTGCTAACTCTGGTTAGGCCACCCTGTACAGGAGAAGTGCGTGGGGCCCATCACATAGCAGCACAAGACCCCAATAGAGGCAGCATTTCCAAAATGCACCGCAAGTCCTTACAACGCCCGAGAAGTCAAACTTCGCACACAAATCCAAGATTCACTGCGAGCCATATCGTGCGTGGGCTAAACAGAATGGGAGCTGTGACTGCACCCAGAGCCAACTGTCAAAAAACCTGGACTTTGACTCATGACTTGGGCCGTGAAAACTAAGATTCCCCAGGACAGCTGCCTCCTCAAAAAGAAGGACTCTGGGCAAAGAAAAAAAACCAGAACAGGTGGGAAGCCTACTTCAGAGTCCCATGATCCCTTCTTGCACGCAACAATATCTACAGTTTAGAACGTGCCACGCGTATTTGTCAAATGTTGCAGAGAGAACGGCTCAGAGGCGCGAGGAAACTGCGGACTCTGCGTCCCGTATAATCATATTTTCGGCCAATTATTTTTTTAAAATGTTACGGGAGGAAACAAGAGAACCCGTATGAAACACGCGGCAGAACAGGGGAGGAGAACACGCAGATTTCCTAACAGACAGGCGCCCGAGGCAGGGCAGGGCCTTCTCTCTCTCTCTCTGTGGAGGTGCGGATGTTACCGCCGCGCCTCGCGCACGTCGAGTCAGGTGCGAATGCGGCCCCTGATGCCGGGGGGACTCGACAAGGCCACGAGGCCCGCTGCGTACCGGGGAGCTGTGGAAGATGTGCTCCAACTCCGGCGAGCGGGGGGCACCGCTCCGCGGGAGCCGCTTGCCGCGCTCCCGGTTGCACACAAACCTTTGCAAACAAGACGGCACCTTTGGAAGGACGGCCACGCTTGAGTGTTTATTTAGATTCTGCTGAAGCAACCGGTCCAACCGCCGCGCGGGATTGAACGCCTGAGCCCCATTTTCGGTTCTTTCCACGAGGAATTAAGAAATATATTTACAGAGAGTCATCCGCCCGACCTGAAAATAGAACGACAAGAATGATTGATTGTGTCCATTCGGGGTGAGCGGCAGACCAACCCGCAGAGCCACTCTGCAGTTTCGGCAAAAATAACAGAAAAGAGGGATGTCTGCTGTGCACTGACACACGCTATTCAATCGTGGATTTAAAGGGGGATCTGTGAGTAAAACTACCACATTTCCTGTCCCAGTGTCCTGGAGAAATTGTTAAAATCGGGATTTCGGCCCTGGTTTAGAATTTCTGGCCACTCGCTCTACTCGTGATATATAAATGTGTTTGGATCGATAGACGGATCTTTACTTTCACAGCCTAAAGTTCTCAGTGAGCTTGCAAGCGAAACAACAAACGTTCCAACGGATCAACGCACGAACATATAAAACCATAAGGTAAATCAAGAAACTCATAGCACCAATTTGCGCCAAGAAAATACTCTAAGCCATAATTTGAAAACAAGAAAAAAGTCATGCAAAATTGCACAGCACAAAAATGATCAATAATTCCAATAAGTGAATGAGAAACAAAGAGGTGGAACGGTGTAACAGTGTGATGGGAACACACTGAAGAATCATGTTTTTTTACAAAATAAACGGCAAATGCAACCCTTAAAAAAAAACCAAATCATATGGGGAGAGAGTAAAGGACAGAGCTACTGGCATCGTGAGCAAGGTTGGCAAAGCTGCTTCATCTCCACGGTGGCTCTCCTGTTGGCACAATGCCCTCCTTGGTCTGCACCTCCATCACATGTCCGGGCGGCCCCCTTTGCCAGTAGGGCCTCCTCGCCCACGCGCGGCACAGAAGAGGGGAGGTGACGGCGCCGCGAGCGCATCAGATGGTCCTGTAAACAGACGCGGCACTGTATTCACGGCGGGCTCGCTGTGGAAAAATAGGGCGAGCGGATTGGGTTACGCGGGTTTCTAGGAACTTGGCAAATAGTGCGGCCTTCACTCCAGCAGTGGCATTGCCATTTTCTCGCAGAAGGCCAGCTGCACCGCCACCGCCACCACGTCTTTAGTGCCCCTAACCTGGAGTTACATTCACACTCAGAGGTTGAATTGAGGGGGCACACATGGAACGCCATTCCCAAAGTGCCAAGTCAGTTTGAATGTTTGAATGCTATCATGTTCTCGTGGATGGTTAATAAATGCAGGAATTGTGGTCTCGTAAACTCAACGCTTTCTGAAGGAGGACCCCCCCCATACACCCCTTGAAAGGTGTCATGGACACGGGTGTATTCTCTAAGTGAAATGTTGACAACTCACACCAAGATGGACCGAGGTTTGATTCCCAGCTCGGGTGCCTATCTGTGCAGAGTTTGAACGTTCCCCCTGTGCCCATGTCCATATTGTCTGGGTACTCTGTTTTCCTCCCACAGTCCAGAGACATACTGCCGAGGTTGATTGTCCTGCTGACTAAATCGCCCTTGGTGCCCTGAGCTGTTGTAACTTGCTTTCTCCTCCCTGCTGGACAACAACTGTTAGAGAAAAACCCTACGTAGCTTCAATACAATCTGACTGAGCTCCACCCCAACTCATGCTGAATACCGCACAAGAGATCCTATGCTTGTGCTGGCACAGAATAAGTTAGTCTTACATGGTGGGAAATTGACATGCGATTCTGCAGGTGCAGTCTGTGATTGTTTAAAGGCAGGTGTCTTTTCCACGGAAGTCTGTAAACGACTCCTGCCTGTAAAAGGTGAGCATTATTGCCCTCTCCTCGGAGCTCCACCTGTTCCCTGTATGTTAGTCCCTTGCAAAATTGCGCGAAATATATATTGTGGGCTGTTTACAGCTGTCAATCATCTGTCAATCGCTCGCTCGGCGACCCTCAATTCCAAGGAGCCGTCCCTCATCTCAGCCACACCACCCCACCTCCCGTCTCAAAAGTCCCACCTGCCTTTGACAACATTGAGAATAACGACTCCCGTGTATGTCATCATGCACGCTGATTTTGGCGTGGACTGAAATGTCACTGTGATGCTTTGGGCTCGATCTTGATTAAAGAGCCACGTGACTTTATGTAACACACACGAAGCGAGACGTGAATTCATGCAGATGCCGTAGAGCCTTTACTTATGTTTCTAAACAAACATCGGTTTACTTGTGAAAATAATTTATCGAAATTGTCGCAATATCATTTGTGTATCCAAAGACGGGCGGCACGGTGGCCCAGTGGGTAGCGCTGTCGCCTCACAGCAAGAAGGTCCCGGGTTCGAATCTCGGCTTGGGTGCCTTTCTGTGTGGAGTTTGCATGTTCTCTCCCCGTGTCCGCGTGTGTTTTCGCCGGGCACTCCGGTTTCCTCCCACAGTCCTAAAAACATGCTGCTGCATATGTTAATTGTCTCGCAGGCTAAATTGCCCCGCAGTGACCGGCGATGGACTGGCGTCCCATCGTCGGTATATCCTTGCCTTGCGCCCTGTGTCTGCCGGGATAGGCTCCGGCTTCACCGTGACCCTGTATAGGACTGAGCGGTTTCAGACAATGAGATGAGATGAGACGATGAGATGAAATATCCAAGGATGCATCGCTGAAGCTGAAAACTTAACCATCCTGCATTTGGATGTTTGCTCTGCAGTTCCAAAGAAGTCGTTTTCTTCTTGAAGCTGGCAGGAACCTTTCAGCTATGTAGCTTTTTTTACAGTTATCCAGCAGGGAGGGGGAAGCAAAGTACAACGTCTCAGGGCACCGGTTTAAATTTAGTCAGGACACTAAACATAGGCAGCATGTTTTCTGGACTGTTGGAGGAAACTTTGGAGAACCAGACGAAAAACCCACGCGGGCGCAGGGAGAACATGCAAACTCCACACAGGAAGGAACCCGAGCAGGGAATCGAACCCAGGACCATCTTGTTGCTAGTCAACAGCACTACTCACCGTGCCACGGTACGTGGCATGAAAACCCTCAATGTCAGATAAAGCACCCATGCACGTGAGACAATATCTCCCCAAGGGCCGCACAGATGGGCTCACAATCCCACCAGCTGCACCGCCATCTCGTCATCCACCGGAAGGCGGCTTGGCCAAGGTAAGTCGTCCCCAGACTGTTTGCGGAGTAGCACAAACGCAACAGGGCTGTGACTTGCGCAAAAACAACGTGACTGTGTGGGATGAGTTTGTGTAAAACGCCACTAAAATTGGACCATTAGCGGTTCCCTCCTACTCCCATGCCCTCCCACCAGCCCTCTCGTTGTCATGCCAATGAGGCCTTTGAATGACCCTGGACAACGACACCGCACGTGCGCAAGGATTACATGTTTTTTGTTGATGGCATCGTGGATTTGTCGCGCATTTTGTTTGGGTGCTGTTTGCGAGTTCGGACGCAAGCTCGAGCGCCGATTCCGCTCCTCAGACCGTTGTCATTTTCACGCGCAACGAGCGACGCCGTCGTTTCTCATTCGTTTGAGCCGAGATCACTAATTGTTATTATTAATTAATATCAGGCTGACGCCCTTATCCAGGGCGACTCACGTCGTTATAGGGGTGTGAGGAAAACTACAGAACGGCGAGGGGAAAGTGGCCATGCATTCAGCCGGCGTCTGAAGTCACGATCAAAATCTATGTTTTTAAAATATTAACTCAAAGCGCCTGTCAATAACGCATTGCCTTAACAGAAAAAAAATGTGTACTTGACGGCGACATATTGGGAAATAGCACCACTTCATAGCGTATGGCGAGACACAGAGAGACGGGTGATTAAAGAGTTCGACGCTGCACTTTAACGCCGTAGGGTCTGATGAGAGTTAAATTTATAAAATGCTGTCTGACAAAGCAGCGTTTAAAATATCCACTCGAATAGTTTAAACAGTCACTGTTGGGTGACAAACCTCCCAGCAATGAGAACGTATGACTCAATGAACTCCATTACATGGCGTTGTCTCAACGTTATTGCAAAGTGCCAGGGCACGGCTGCACACACGGGCTGCTGCACC
>JAZEWT010000010.1:23324852-23338757 GCA_036362905.1 Mordacia mordax
ATGCCTCCAACGTGTGAGGCGAAACGTCGCGAGGAGAGGAGAGAGAGCCATCGACGCGGCTGTCCCGAGAGAGCAGCTTTTCGAAGCAATCATAATATATAATATAACAATTATTTGTTCTGATGTCCTTCATTGATTTACAGTCATTTTATTTAATTGATCTATTCTGATGTTTACGTGCCGTTCTCTCCATAGCTCTGTGCAGCGCTTTGTGACCCTCGGGTGAAAGGCGCTTTAGAAATGCAAATTTTATTATAGACACATTACGATCCTAGGTGTAAATGGTAACCTACTAAGGCATTGATATTGCGTTGTTCTGAGCTGATTGCCTTTAGGCTACATTTGGCCTATGCTGTAATGGAAGCTGGTCTGGACCAATCGATTTCAAGCACAATGCGTATACATTATAAAAGCATATATTTAACCATTTTTGTGTGATTTTTGCAAACTTCACACTTCGTGGAAGGTGTCTGTTTGGTTTTTTAAGAACTTAACATTGTATTATTGCCAGAAAAATGGCTAAAACTTATTCACTTTTACATCCAAAGTAATCTGTTTACATATCACACGTGCAATTAAGTGCAGCTTTCTGCAAGTATGCCTTCAAACGTCAAACGTGTGTTATATAATACCCTGTTGAAAACTACTTTAATGAGCAACACAATTTGTGCTATTGGGCCCGCTTCCAACGTGTGTGCAGTACAGTCGGAGAAGGACGGGGTCGCAGTGTCAGTTGTACCCCCCCCACCAGCAGGCGTTTTGAATCGAAGCTGCCCCGTGTAATAACGCGCAACCGTGTGGTGCAGGTTTCAACAACAGTCGCCGTGCATCGCGCACAGTGGCGGTGACCGTCAGTCCATATTGAGGCGACGGGGTCACGGGACATGTCCAATTGCCATCGGCTGACTGAGGTGGCTAGCAGAGGTGGCTAGCAGAGGCACCACCTGTGCCTCCCGCTGTTCCAGCTTGTTGACTTTTAGCCGTGTAGCCCTCCCGCTTGTGTTTTTGGAGGGCAGCTGCCTCCAACTGCCCAGTGGCGTCCTTCATGAAGTCTCTCCACAGAGGTCGATCTTGGCATCGCTAATAACTAGTCCATGGGCAAGTCCAATCAGCTCCATGTCCTCCTGTCCTGCATCAGTCCATCTCTTCTCCAACTCGTGCGGCGTCCCTTTAGCCTCCCTCTGCCTGGTCAAACAGAAGCTGCTTGGGCATGCGGCCGTGACTGGGCATGTGGGCAACATTTCCCAGCCAACGCAACACGTATGCAGTTCTCACACTCCGTCCCACCACCTCCCCTCACCGAGCCGCATGACCCGCACGAGTTTCCTGCATGGGCCCTCTTACATTCTTGTGGCTCCGAGCCAATGTGCAAGCGTGCTGAGTCCTGTCCCGTTACCACCCATAGGGATCTTGCAATCTGCACAACAGTTGACAGCCACCATCAGTTTCTTAATGCAATTATCTTTTGGTGAGTGTAGTTTTCCGCGTTCATGCTACTGACGTGTGTTTAGGTAATTTCTGCGTGTTCACGGTTTGTTTCCATACGTGTATGCGTGCAGAGTGTGCATATGGGGAGCAGCAGTGCGGTCAATGGTGCTTGAAAGCCTAAGTGTCCCTTGACACCATGGGACACCTCTGATGCCTGTGATATATATCGGGGTAGATGCTTGCCTGTAGTGGTGAGCATGCTGCTCTACGAACCTCGCGATCCGAGTTCGAATCCCGCTCACAGCCACCACCGTTGGTGATTATCGAACTAGTGCTGGCCTTCCCCTAGGTCTAGTCAGCCTCAAATGAGTACCTGGTGCAGTGTGTAAACATCGCCACTAAAGAGATAAAGACGGCCGGGTGACTGTACTGGCTAGTAGCTCTTGCTCCAACAGGCTTTAAATTATATGCGAGCGTCCATGAACTTTGTTATAAAGCATATCTATATGCAAGATTTTGTTGTACAATTGTACAGTTCATGAAGGTCAACTGTAAAATTTTATAACGTCATGTCTCTTCTACCCTGAACCAGGATTTACAAGATTGGAAAACTTTCCTACTCTTTTGTACATTAACAGTACAGGAGCAACATAGAGCAAGCATAAATACATTGAACGCTTTGAAGTGAGTGGTTTGCTAAGGGCTGTGTATGAAAGAACGCATACAGAGGTGGTGTGATTTAATCGTACAGGGCAGATAAGCGAAGTGTGCGTGACATTTGAAGTGGAAAGGGAAAGGCTAGTTGACAGGCCAATAAACACGTGGACAGTCAGTGGAAGGCGACCTTAAGAAGATGGATTTTATCGAGAGAGGATGAAAAACTATGGGAAAACGTTGACAATTATTATCCCTGGCAATGGCATACCCCGATAAAAATTGGGAGAAAAACCTTACTAATGCTGCAATTTTGATTACTAATTTTAATGGCAACTTAAGTTTCGAAACGGTGTGAATCATGGTACATTAATGGGTGCACAGCACTCTACATTTTGGCCATAAGCCATACTGCCGTGAAGCTGTCCGCATTCTGTGTACATAAGTGGGGAGCGATCGGTATAAAATGCATTTTTAAAATCACAAATTATGTTGTGTTTCGGTAGTCAAATGGAAGATGTAACTCTATAGAAAATAAAGCCTTTAACGTTAATGCTTTGTATTGAGTCAAGCGCCAGATGTTTCACTACCAGGGGAAAATTACACACGATGCATTGTCGAGAGAAACACTTCTATTCACATACATCCAAAACTACTTACTTGAGTGGTCATCCTTGCTATTTGTATTGCTCAGCGTAACTGCAGTGTGAGCTTATTCCACGATGCCCCCCCCCCGTCCCCTTCACACAGCTCTGAGAGAAACTGATCATACGGGTGGTCCATGCAAATTCATCCGTGCATTACCCTTGCCTACCTTAGTTTCCCGTTCTGATGCAGCTCCGGAGAGGCATCAGTGTTGCTTGTTGCTCTTATTGATTATTAATGCATACACTCGTTCTAGTGGGGCAAGTGCAGTCTTATAATACAAATGCAATAAATAAAAATTCGTGGCTAATATGTACACAATTGCATACACCGTAGAATTTAGAACAAATGCTCATCATTGTCATGAACTGCTTAGTCTTGTACAGGGTCGCGGTGAGCCGGAGCCTATCCCGACAGACACAGGGCGCAAGGCAGGGATATACTCACGATGGGACGCCAGTCCTTCACCGGGCATTCTGGGCAATTTAGTCTGCAAGCCAATTAACCTATGTAGTAGCATGTTTTTTAGACTGTGGGAGAAAACCGGAGTGCCTGGCAAAAACCCACGCGGACACGGGGAGAGAACTCGCAAACTCCACACAGAAAGGCACCCGAGCCGAAATTCGAACCCGGGACCTTCTTGCTGTGAGGTGACAGCGCTACCTACTGGGCCACTGTGCCGCCCTAGAACAAATGTTGATTTTGGTTATAGGAACCAATGTGATTGCTTTCCTACACGGGCATCTCAAAAGAACAGCCCTGAAGAGAAATTCTCATGCATGGAGCTTTGAAAACGTACACCACTATGTTGGAACCAGTATGGAATTTTATTGTAATGCGTATATGTGAAACACTGTTCGTAATTGATAACGCATTTGAAATGGAACATATTGTTAATTGTATGCGCGCATTTTGAAAGATGCGCTGCATTTTGTTTGCAAGATGCATGTCTGGCAGTGCTGCTCCGTATGCCGTGGATTAATTTAATGCCGTTGTCTCTGATCTGGACCTGGCTTGGATTTCCAATGTACTCGTCAGGTGAATTCTGTTGTCTTAAGTCTCGTTTGGACTCTCTCGTTAACATGATGTGTCACTTCAGGTGGTCATTAGGCATATACTAACAGTATGTAAGCTTGCGTGCATACTCAGTGCCTTATAAATAGACAATCACATTCATCTTTATCTATTTAGCTTACATTAGCTTTTTTTTCTTTTAGAATGTATGGTAAAAGACAGGTTTAACTAGGATTTGTGTGGAATGCCTAATCACCACTGAACAAAACTTATTTGCTTTCCTCAATACAGCCGCACTTAGTTTTGTTAAATACGTGGCAAGGACACTGATGGTTATCGGAGAGTGGTGGCCTCTCCCCTAAGATGGGTAGTAGGGGTTCGTCATGGGAAAGCAGAGATGGGCTTATTAAACTCCGTGAATGACGGTCCAGCTGGAAGCACCGATATGGAGAGTTGTGCATCAAGCAGTGGAAAGAATGTCAGGTTGTGAAGCTGGTGCATTGGAAGCTCGTCGTGTTGAGCCCGGGAAAGGAACAGTGATTGATCGCCCCCTGAGCTAGTGGCGTATTTACGCACTGCAGAATATTGCCCTGTCATGAAGTTACCAACCACACTCTCAAATTATCTCTTAACTCGATCACTTTGAATGCCCATGCAGAACGCACAGGAAAGGGCATTGTTCTTAATTTCCATCTCGTTTTGCATACCGTCTGCTCGCCAATTTGTATTAGGAATAAACAGTGCTCCTCATGTTTAGGTTTCCTGAACATCACAGACATGAATGATACGGCAATGAATGCATTTTTGTCTACTACAAATATTGCAGTTATTTGAATTCACTGCTGCATTTTGATTTGGATCCATAAGTAGAGTTATAGAGCATTATCAGGCCTGATCAAGTGAATCCTGGATAACGCCTCCCAAACCATGGCTGCCTCTCATAACCCTACGATGTCGAAATCCATCTAACATTTGCACGCGAATAGATTATATATCACTTCAGCTCCATGCTGGACAGAGAGATAAACCTTTGGATTTTCGAGTGTTTAAAAGTTCAACGTTTCGGCTTCTTTACGAGAGGGAAGGCTAGGCCTGTGTTTGAGGCTAATGAGTGATTGTGCCCAAGAGGACATTGCAGGTGTCATGTGGAGGTAGAATTGTTATTAATGGTAAGGGGTACTACGCACGTTTGAGTCTCGTTTATACCCTGATTGGCCACATGTGGCTCCCAAAAGTTCAAGTCCAGCTTCACGCTGACACAGCACATTTTTTTCTGTTTTCAACATAACTTTCAATGGGAATAATCTGCAGGAAGCAGACAGGAGTGCTCTCTGTATGCACCCACAGATTTGTAGAGATTTATCAACACAAAACTCCATAACCAACCCGGGAAAGCAGCTGCTCAATAGCCCTACATGACTATGGCTGTTATCCATATTGAGACTATGTAATGCTCTCATAGGGTCACCAACTTTGGCTCTCCCTGTGGTAGAAGTTATCACGCTAGTGCAAGGGAGTTGCTTGGATACCAGGTCAAGGGAACGTTGGAATTCTTGTGAAAGTTTAGTTATCTGCCGTTTCCTGCTCTATTTTCCAATCGAACACTGCAGTGCATCGAGTGATTGAGTTCGTCTTTCAAAGTCATGTGTTATCATTAGAATAAATAAAGTGTAAATCGTGTACACTCTAAATTGCGTTTTAGTTTATTAAACGTATTTGCACTTTGTGTGCGCCGGTGACTTTTTTTGCTTTTTTGCTGTGTTTTATTTCAGTCCAGGCTTTGAGGGGGAGACTTCCATTTACGTTGAGCTCTCACCTGATTAAAAAGAGGCCATCTCTCTCAGTGTTGGCATCCACCTGTTTCTTCTAGCTTGTGTAACCAGCACGGGTGTTTAAGTGGATGTGCTTTTATAAAAACACAGGGCTTTGAGAATTATGGGGAAAATCTGATTTTGGTTTTGAGTTTGTGCGGACTGTTTGGATTGGGAAGGATTGATGATTTCAACCTTCAGGGTAAATAAGCTTTCTCAGAACTATTAACAGCCACGTTTGTTTCATGGATTTGCTTCCCATTGACATGGGACGACTTGATTGAACACATTCAACTGGATCCCTGAAAAAAGTTTCTTGAAAATTATTCAGATTTTTTTAAGCTTAATTTAAAAAAATGCGAGGATATGTAAATTACATCCCTTTACAGGATTAAGCGGGTATTGACAATTATAATGATCTGTGTAGAGTTGGAATCATTTCCCCTACTAGCGTCAATGTGATGATATCTTATAATTTGCCATCAAGGTTCAATGCAAGAATCTGTTATTAGGAGGTAGGGTGCACAGTGGTAAGATCTGCACTTCACAGAAAGAAAGCTCTGCCAGAGATAGTTCGATTCACGCCTCGGGTGCCTTTCTGTGTGCACTTCGTGTGTTCTTCTCCTGTTCTATGTCAGTTTCCTTGGGTTCTCCGCTTTCCTCCCAGAACGTAAAAACACTCATTACTTAATCGGCTGATAACAACGTATAGTATGCAGTGTCTGGTGGGTCGACATTAGCTAACCATGTGGTTTGACTGTTTCCCTATGCATGTTGCCTGATGGGCTCTCTTCGGATTATTGCCTTTGAAATTGTACGTGTTATACATTTTGGATATATTTTGCCGTTGTGATTTCAGCACCTCTAGTCGGACACGTACCAGTAAAACTATTGATTCTTACACGTGTCTTGGATCGGAGCATATAGTATACGTGTAACTGATGAATAGATGATCATTGCACGCTTATATATTATGACCTCGTTGTATTATCAGTTGCCGTGCCAAGAGGAGAACTGCATTGTTTGTGGCTCTCAGCAACCACAGCATCACATGGTCTTAGCATGTCAAGAGATCGGCCAGTAAGGTGGTTTAACAATACCCGTACTTGCAGATTCACTTCAATTGACTGCTCGTATAATACCAAATTGTAGACTTTGTAAGTGTGCCCATCGCAAGACAGACCCAAAATGTTGTCGATGCCAAACGAATGAAATAAGTTTTGAACGAGGGGGATTGTTTGGTACAGTGTTTGATTTTGTGACCTGGCTGAGCCCATCAGCTATTCTTGGAAACCCAGATTTATCGCGGCGGCTGAAATCCGGATTCAAACTCCGGGTCGGGGCAATGCCGGGGCAGTGCTTGTGACCAACAGCCACTACGGGTCGCTTGAGCAACTCGGCCCGGGCCACTTCATGTTGCTAATCTATACTTCAACGAGTGCATTGTCCCGCCCGCTCAGGGGGCCACGAGCGAGCGGCGCGGGCCCGGCCGGCCATGATGAAGCCGGACATCAACACGCTGTCGCAGCAGCTGAAGCAGGAGCGCCTCTACGTGAGTTCTGAGCGACAGATCCTTCAGCGGCTCAACGCCGACGTTCTGAAGACGGCCGAGCGACTCTACCACACGGCCTGGATCGGCAAGCAGCAGCGCATCAACCTCGACCGCCTCATCCTGACCAGGTGTGTGTGAGAGGCACGCGCCGGCTGTGCAGCCCAGCTGAGCGGTGACCTCCGCAGACGCCTCACATAAAGTCGTGCCCGAGGCACTTCGATTTTCCTCTCGGGTGCCTTTGTGTGTGGAGCTTGTGCGTTCTCCCCCCGCTCTGCGTGGGTTTCCTCCGGGCTGTCCGGTTTCTTCCTACAACAATAAAAAACGTGCTGATTATTTAATAGCCTGACAGCATCATAATATATAGGACGTGGTGTTTGACAAGTGTTGGCACCAGTTGACCGTGTGGCTACCTTCCACCCCACCTGTGCGGTTTACGCGCACCTCCGTGTCTGTGTTTCGTCCGCAATAACGTGTGGAATTTGCACGCGTAAATAAAAAAAATCATTACTTTTAAGTTGTGCGTGGAAATAGGTGGTGTGACTTTTTCACAGAGGTTCTCAGTTGGCGGTTTGGGTGAGGGTGGAGGTGAAATAAGCCGGTCCGGTGCATCGTACCGGTGATAAAGTGACCGAAGCATCTGCTTCAGTACAGGTGGGAAGGAGGGTTGCTCGTCATCCATGCGGGTAATAACGTTAAGTTACATTCACCTCTGAGTGAGGGTTGGGGTTTCACTTGTTTGGCTGCGGGTTAATGGATATAGTGGTTGTGGTTGAGTAAAATAATTTGTTGTTGATATGCCGTTCAGATGTTGTTGTTGACATGCCGCTACTGTGCAGCGATTTGTGACCCTCGG
Organism: Mordacia mordax; assembly: GCA_036362905.1. Taxonomy (NCBI): domain Eukaryota; kingdom Metazoa; phylum Chordata; class Hyperoartia; order Petromyzontiformes; family Petromyzontidae; genus Mordacia; species Mordacia mordax. The sequence goes on from JAZEWT010000010.1 coordinate 23,332,810, forward strand.
GTGAAAAGTGATCAAGAAGTGCAACTGTCATTATTATTTAGGGTGATATTTGGGGTTATTGATAAGGCTTAGTGCTAGGTGGTACTATTTGTGCTAGAGGGTTAGTGCACAGTGTGTTGGGTTAATGCTGAAGTATTTGTGATTATATTTATTGTTGGACGTTTAGGGCTATACTATGGATAGGGGTTTGTGTTCATGCTAGGTGGCTAGGTTTGTGCTAGAGGGTTAGTGCACAGTGTGTTGGGTTAATGCTTAAGTGTTTGTGGTTATAATTATGGTTGGACGTTTAGGGTTATACTATGGTTAGGGGTTTGTGTTCATGCTAGGTGGCTAGGTTTGCGCTAGAGGGTTAGTGCACAGTGTGTTGGGTTAATGCTTAAGTGTTTGTGGTTATAATTATGGTTGGACGTTTAGGGCTATACTATGGTTAGGGGTTTGTGTTCATGCTAGGTGGCTAGGTTTGCGCTAGAGGGTCAGCAGTTAATGTGTAATTCTCAAATTAGATTAGCAATCAGTGCGTTTCCCCTATGCTGCAGAGCTGCTCACTGCTCATGGACAAACGCACGTCCTTTACGAGCTGCAGTCCGTGGTTTACGGCAGCTCCGCGCGCCCATGTCTGCGCTTAAAAAGCTGCCCCCCCCCCCATCAAGAATGCTCACCGTGATGTGCGTCTGAAAACTGACTTTGAATGACCTATTCGTGTTGGCATAATAATAGCTCATCAGGGAGTTTTACTTGCTAGGTGAAAGTGAACAATTGAGTGTGCCAGTGTTAAAGCCCTCCAGACTTTCAATGTCGACAGACAGCGATGCACAGTAAATATTCCTTGGCCTGGTCTTGCCGTCATTCCATGTCCAATGGTCACATTCAAACAGCTTTGTTTTGTCGTGCGTTGCTGCTCGTCTCTCGCAAGCGATTAATGCTCGCTACGTCGCTCAGCGACAGCCTTGCACCCGGTGTGCCGGTCCCGTTTGAAACGAAACAACACATTTTTATTTTTATATTCTGGAACGAGGTCTTCACAATTTGCGCAAAATGCGCAGCGCCTCTGCTCTACAGCAGGCTGGCTCGTAATGCATTTTATTCCGGTGAAAAGTAATGGCAGCGGCGCTTTGCGTACGCAGCGAAATAGTCTCTTTGACTTTCAGGGTTAGCAGCCCTTGCCGGCTGCTGCTGCTGCTGCTGCATTGTAGACTGTAACCGTGACACGGTATTACATAAGTCTTGAAAGTCCCCAGCGAGTACTCTAACTCTGCATTGAGGGTGAGATGTGCTTCCGTGCATGGTGAGAGATGGCGGAAGAAGGGGCCTTCTCCTTCCCTGCGATGGAATCGGCATTTCCCAAATAAGTGCGCGCTTCCGCGGTACAATGGATCACTCCATTTCACGGAGAGGGGTGAGGGTTGCTTCTCTTTTCCCATGCGGTTCACAATTTGGCACGTTCCGTCTGTTTGACGTTATCAGTTAAGCAAATTATTATTGCAGATGGCTCAAAAATGTAGCTTGCAATCATCAGTCGGTGAAATTCACTTAAGATGCCCGTAAGGATCCTATGATGATGCAAGGCCCCTTAGATAAATAGCAAGATTATTCCACTGAAATCTCTTATTTAACCCATAGTAACACCTTCACAGAATTTCAACGTAATTCTAAATACGTTTAATATTATATATAATGAGCGTGTCACCGTCAAACCTCTTTAAACTGCACCTTGATGCCCTGTCACGCGAGACCCATCTTCTCTTGCCAAGCGCGAGCATTCTGATGCAGCCCTTGTGAATTGCAGACTGCGCCTCGAGCCACCCAGGGCAACTCTTAACGCGCACCGGTTGTTCGATCTCATTGTCGTCACGGAACAACTGGCGCTGCCACGCTGTGTTTGGTGCCGTACTCCGCCAGTTCGAAGAAGACGTGTCGTCTGGGTTAAGTGGCCTGCTGGCTAAACTGCCCGTTGGTGCCCTAAGCTGTTGTAACTTTCTAACCCCGTTGGACAAATGTTAAAATGAGCAACATGGCTCAGAGGTTTCTTCCAGCTTAAAAGAAAAAAACAACCTGTATCTGAGAGGAAGGATCTCCTGTTAATAATAACAGTATTTTGCATTTCTAGAGCACCTTTCACCCGAGGGTCACAAAGCGCTGCACAGTTGTAGGATTTTACTGTGAGCAGGCTTGCATAATGAGTGGCCGAGTGCATCTTTGGGTTGGCTCGCTCGCGACTGCCAGTTTACACGTGGCTCGATGTTCGGTGGCTCTCGCTGCTCGGTGTGGACGATGAATCTCGCTGCTCGGTGTGGACGATGAATCTCGCTGCTCGGTGTGGACGAGGAATCTCGATGTTCGGTGGCTCTCGCTGCTCGGTGTGGACGATGAATCTCGATGTTCGGTGGCTCTCGCTGCTCGGTGTGGACGAGGAATCTCGCTGCTCAGTGTGGACGATTAATCTCGATGTTCGGTGGCTCTCGCTGCTCGGTGTGGACGATGAATCTCGCTGCTCGGTGTGGACGATGAATCTCGCTGCTCGGTGTGGACGATGAATCGACGCGCGCCGTGCTGCGGTCTGGTTTAAATGGAGGTGACAGAACCGGTGGCATCATCCGCAGTGTGGGCCGTTTTGGAACGGACTTGTTTTGGTGCACGTTTTCACGGCTCGACTTATGAGAATGACCCTTGAATCGTTACCGTTTCAGGATAGCGATGTCAGGAGTTCCACCTCTCCCTGTAGATGTTTCGCCTCTCACGGTGCGGGCACCGTCAGGCTTTGTAATTGGCATTGATGATGACGCCTTCAGCGTGGGAGGTGGGAATTGTTGCGAAGTTCGAGAGGATGAATGCTGGACAAGGCTCTCTATAAAAAGCGGCACTTAATAACAGAAGTTATGAAACCGCATTCTTCAAATTCAGCATTGGCGTGGGGGGGATTGTGTTAATATGTGGATGATCACAGTTCCTGATCCCATTACTTTAGCTGGTGGGTGGGCTTTCAAATTCGATGGGGGGGGGCGGAAATTATAAATAAAAAATATGCCCCAACATTTTAATGAGTGTTATATAACGCTAATCTTTGTTGTTGAGCCTCACAGAGGATCAAGCGTTCTTTATCGTTATGGCTGGCATCAGTTGCTACTGTTTAACGTTGCGACGCATAGGTCATTGGCAACAAATTTGCTGCGTTGCCTCTTATCGGCTACCTCACTGGAACTGTACATTCTGGTGGAAGAAACGGAGCTGTGTGGATAGAATGTAATAATAATTGGAGGTAGGGCCCAAACGCTGCACTGTCAGAAACCTATTTTGTGTGCTGCCTCCTATATGAACCAGCTCACTGCCGGCTCAAGCAGAGATCATGTACAGTGATCTCTGCATGATCCACCTACCCTACCTCCTAGACACTGGAGTATCGTTATACATGACCACCACCACCACAGTCACGATTCCTATCTATACCATGGTCATCACCGTAATGATCATCGTTCTCACATCCATTAACATCATTATCATTGGGAATCGCTATCCATAGCTGTTCTTTTGTGATAGCTGTGTTGAATGTTCCTTCTCCTTCGCGATGTTCGCCTTCCACGTTGGCATCAGTGTCGGTGGAAAATGTCACAAATGACAATGGCAACACTGGATACGGCTGTCCAAAAAAAAAGCAGCTGTGGAGAGATATTCATACGTTGAGCTGTGACAAACCTACATCGCTACGTCATCGTCATTATCCCTAAACCTTACGCGTTAGCACCGCTACTACCACCGCAGCAGCCATCGTCATTCCACCATCACAATGCTCATCAGCCACACAAACATCAGCATCAGCACCACCGCTTCCATCTCTTCCACCATTGGCAGCATTCCTAACTTTCTTACCACCACATGTCTACTGCCTTCGTCACCACTACCACCAGCTTCATCACCACCACTGTTACCAGCAGCCCAGTCGTTACCACTGTCATGAGTCATCCTCAGAACCATTAGCACCAGCGTCACCATCAGAACCACCGGCACCATTGCTATTACCAACATTTCTACTACTGCCGTTACCACCACCACCATTACCACCACCACAATCGTCATGTTCAGTAATTATTGCTACTGATTGTTGTCCGAAGCTGTGTTTTTTCGGGATAACCGTGTCGAGCGCTCCCTCTCTGTCCGTCACTTCCTCAGGTGTACCGAGAGTCAGTACGCCTGATGATGGCACAATGGAGAGAGGAGGCGCGCTTGACACAGCTTTCCTGGAAGAATCTCTTTGGAAAGCAACTGTCATACATGGAGTTATGACAGCGTACATCAGTTCAATGATTACCATAGCCGTCACCTCTACCTTTTACCACTCTCATAATTACCACCACTTTGAGCACACCTGTCCTCTAAAACGACTTTGCGCCACTGCCACCACAGCGCCGATGCCTCTCCAACCGAGTGCTGCCAGCGCGCCAAGGTGCTGGAGGACACGCAGTTTGTGGAGGGCTACCGTCGGCTGGGCTCGCACGAGGGGCTGTACGGCGAGCTGGTGGCGCGCCTGCGCGAGGCCCCGCGCCTCGTCGCCTCGTGCCTCGTGTGCGGCGAGCGGCTCGGCGTCGAGGGCACCACGGCGGTGCTGCAGGTCGTCTACACCGCGCTCTACGGCAACGGCATCACCCCGCAGGATGAGGCCTACTTGCTGCAGGTGGGCGACTCGCGGGGACGATGGCGAAGTCCCGGGGACAAAATCCCGCTGGGTCATACAGGCAGTCCCAAACTCGAGCAGTTTCATCGTTCCATCTCCGCAGTCGACATCCCCCCAGGAGCATTCCTTCCCCTGGCTGACTGCGTTAGTAATCCAAGCCAGCAGCTGTCATCCCTTCTGTCCACGTGTCCTGTGCAAGCCCACTTGTTTTTTCTTAACAGCGTTCAGTCAGGTCAGTTTTTATTTAAGCTGGAGGAACCATTGCGCTTCATAGCCATCTTTAACAATTGTCCAGCGGGGAGGGGTAAGCAACTTAGTAGATAACTTGAGTTATACTTGGATGGAACGCCGGTCCATAACAGGGCACCAGAGACAATTTAGTCAGGCCAATTAACTAAGTAGCGTGACTTATGAATATCCAACTTACAAAAGAGCTTCCGTAAGATACTGTTAACATTAAAGAGAGCAGCTTTTCGAAGCAATCATCATTAAATATTGTGTTCAGATTTTAGGTATTTTAAGGTACACTTAACGATAAAGGTACAAATGTCCAAATCATATGAGTCTCGAGTGCATTGCTGCTTTATGTACAGTGTGACGCCAAATACTGTAATGTGTTCCGACTTGCAAATATATGGACTTAGGAACAGAACTCAGGCAACGGAATCTGTTCGTAATCAGAGTACGCAGTGAAAACCCTTGCAGATACGGGAAGAACGCGCAAACTCGACACAGAATGGCACCCGAGCCGGGAATCTAACGCTTGAACTTCTTACCGTGAGGGGCACTGTCCACTACGCCACCATTCCACCCCCTCACCGTCCCCATAGACATGCTGCTACCCACGTAGGTTAGTTAGTCTGAAGAATGTTGCATCTGGTACCCGGTGATGCACTGGTGCCCCATCCTGGGTATAGTCTTGCATTGCGCCGTGTCTGTCGGAATAGGCTGCCGCTTACTGCGACCTTGTACAACGTGAAGCGGGTACTTGCTAATGAGTATTTAGAGATGCAGAACTCATTAGGGATGATGCCGGCCGTGGCTGCGTGCTCTTGCTCGCACAGGTCCTGCGCTACCTCATGGAGTTCTCGCTCAAGCAGAGCGACTCCCCGCGGCGCCTCCTCCGCCGCGCCACCTGCTCCTTCAGCCTGCTCTTCCGCCTGCTCTCGGATGGCCTGGCCGCCGCCAAGATCTTTTTGACGGCGGCGCTGCGCGAGCCCATCTTACGTTTGCTCGTCGAAGATCAGGACCGGCTCGAGACCGACCCGGCCAAGCTTCTGGA
>JAZEWT010000010.1:23338836-23351719 GCA_036362905.1 Mordacia mordax
ACGGATCGTAACCTTTTCGTGGTGGAGGGATTCACGTGTTGCGGTGGACCCCAGAGCTATGTCATCCCTGGTAGGGTCCCCCCCTTGGTGACCCCGTCTGGAGTGAAGTTCCAGATGAATAACGATTCTACCCTTTGACTAAAGGAGGTGTCCATCAAGAAGTGTATCCGGCCATAAAATTCTGCTGTTAACACCCCACGTTATGGAGGAGCAGCCGGCTTGATCTGGCCGTTTTAATCTGGCAACAGCAACATCAACCCCATGTTAAAGATGTACTTCAATCAATGTAAAACTCCCAACGCGTTCGATCGGCAGCATGTTAGAACACGAAGCATCCACGCAAATTCTCGCGGTGCTGCGTAACGCCCCGTGTTAGAAAATGACCTGTGGCAGGTGATGCCGCAGAACTTGATCTAAGATCAGTTCTGGTGACCTCACGTGTCTGCATTAAGGGTGTCGCACTTTTCTGCATCCCAAATAGACCGTGGTCGTATTTTTGTGCAGCCATCGGTAACTGAGCTGAAACCATCATCGCATTGCATTGGAGAGGCCATTTTTATCAAACGTTGCTACCCAGATTCAAACCCAGCTTCCCATCCTTACCGACCTGGTAATTTGAGCCCTTCCTGAGCTATTGGGCCACAACAGTGTATATTTTTTCGTATTCTCTCACTGGTAATGGGGTAGATTTTTATGGCTCCTTATATGAGAATCGCTCTCCATAGCTATTCTTTTGGGACGGCCGTCTCGAGTATTCCTTCGCTGTCCTTCGCGACGTTTCGCCTCCCAAGTTGGAGGCATCACCGGGCGTTGTGGGTGGTTTTCGCCGAACGACCATTGCAAGCGGTTGCGCCGAACGTTGGCGCTCGTACGCGTTCAGCGAAAGCACTCGGAACGCCTGGTCGTGGCTCCGCCGTGGGATACGAAGCGTCTGTTGGCGAGAGTCGGAACACTTGGCACGGTTATCCCGAAAGAATAGCTCCAGAGAGCAATTTTGTTTCTCACATGCTGATTGGCTGAAGGCCGGGAGACACAAGTAAGGCATCTTGTTTACTATTTCATGTGCACGGATTGTAAAGTATCCAGATCCGTGAGTCCGTGGATAAACATCCACGTTGGAGGTCTGCTGAAGACAAACTTTGAGACTCTGTAAAACCATCCTCGTGAATTGATCAGACTTTTAAAAGGCTATTATAGGCTGCAATACTCATCTAATGAGTAATCAGATCTGGCACACTTCATCTATGTACACACGCGTAGGCCTAATTGTCGTTGATTTTAGAAAACATTTTTTGTGATTTGTTAGCAGTCTAAATTGCGTGTCTGACATGGCACAAATTGGCTGTTGAACCTAATTTTAGAAGCTGTGTATTTTGAGACGGATGAAAGCTTTTTTTTTCTTTAGAACTGTAATGGTAAGTTTTGGATAAAAAAAGCTTCCTTAATTATACTCTGCCACCAGTGCAATGATAAGCAGTAGTAATTCCTGTTTATTCCCTTGAATTTTATCTTTGTGTTGGTGGATTGCTTGGGGACTGAGACGGCTTTTGTTCCACGTGGAATACTGGTGGGCGTGCAAATACATTCCACGCATTCACTTCGGTGAGCCCATTCAGGTTCCCAGATCTCGCCGTAAACATTTAAACTCGTTCCAGTGATCGGATTCCATGCAACGCACATTTTGGTACAAGCCTCGATAACGCCACTTGCCCGTTATCGCGTGACACTTGACGTGTGCGTGCGGCTGAAAGTGACCGGCTGTGACGCACGGTGACCGCGCTATGTAGGGCACTCGGAGAGTTTGCGTGTTTTTAGACGTCTCGAATACCCTTTGTAGGTAAGTCACCGCGGAGGCCAGTTGGTGAGCTGTTAGTACAGCACTCCTTGTCAACCCACTGCTGGATGAGAGCCTCGCCTTAGCTACGGAGGTCTTGTTGGTTGTTTGACGCTACTTCACCACACTGGTCAGTGTGGTTTGCAGAAGGTTGTGTTAATTAATCTGTGAGCACAGACAGTACAGTATAATTGATATTGCTGTATTTCCCTTGGGACGCTTGTTGGACTTTGTTGTGCCTCAGAAATTCCACATCTTGAGTTTGTAAGCTCACTGTGTACTTTCTGCTGTAGTAACGAACATTTGTCCATCTTTGCTGCCGACAAGACATCTCGCCTGATGATTGCTTCTAAAAGTTGCTCTCTCAGGACAGCCGCGTCGATCGCTTCCTCTCCCCCTCCTCACAATGTTTCGAGTCAAACGTTAGAGGCATCCTCTGGCGCAGTGAGGATGCCTCTGACGTGCGAGGCGAAACGTCGAGAGGAGAGGAAGCGATCGACGCGGCTGTTCCGAGAGAGCAGCTTTTCGAAGCAATCATCTTGCATCGAGCCGTGAAAACCGACACCGTTACATATCTCTCCTGGTTATTGCTGTTCATGGCAGTCACCCCCGTTCGTGAACAAAGTAACTTTAATACCTTGGGTTAATTGGAACACTCAAACTCCTCCACCGCGGTAAGGTTACGACCCACAGGGTGTTTCAATCCTTGGAGGGTTGGTTACAATTGACAAAAGGCCCTTACTCACCACCACCTCCCCCCCCCCGTCTGTCGCCCACGGTAGGAGCGCCTGTTTGGCCCACGCGGCACCGAGGAGTTTCGGGCGCGCGTGCTGGAGGCCGTGGAGGCGAACGTGACGCGGCTGGTGGCGCTGGTGAACCGCTTTGCGTCCAGCCTGCGCCGCAGCACGCACTGCTTCCCCACCGTGCTGCGCTGGGTCGCCTCGCAGGTACCGCCCGCCGCTATGTCGCCGCGCAGAGAGAGAGGGGATGCCCGGTGGAGAGAGAGAGAATGTTCAGCTGCCTTCCATTTATAATAATAATAATAATTGCATTTATAGAGCGCTTTTCACCCGAGGGACACAAAGCGCCGCACAGAGCTTGCGGAGAGAACGACGCGCCAACATGTTTGTTTGTCTCGCTGGCTTGTCTGCCCATGTCAGGTTGACTGCCTTGGCATTTGCTAAACTGTATTTCATTTCATCACTCGTAATGGGGTTTTACCATTTTCATTGTTTATCAGTCTTCGTGATTTTTTTCTTTTTTTATCATTCCCCAACGTTAGATTTTGTCCAGCACTTTTGGTGAAAGGTGGTTTTAAAAGCTTAAATTCAAATTTAAGTTATGTGTTTTTAGTATTGAAGCTATGTGCCTTCGAATGAAAAGCGCTCTAGAAGTGCAAATAATATTATTATTATTGTATACCTCTTTGGAGCACGTGACCCAGACTTGTAGGTAAGAGCGGTTGTTTTTTGGGTTGCGCCTTCCTTTAGTTGAGGACGTGAATCTTTACGCTGGTGGTATGCTTAAAAATAGTGCAGATGACAATAATGCTGACGAATGACGATGTTGATGGCTAAGGCGGTGATGTCTCCCTCCCCCAATCAACCCTCGCACTTCCCGCTCATAAATCCACACTTGTCCTGCTACGACCTTGCGCAGGCGTACGTAACGCTGGCACGCGCAGAGGGCCTGAGCCCCGGCGAGGCCCGGGCCGTCTGCACAGACCTGCTGCTCGCCTGCTTCATCTGCCCAGCGTTAGTGAACCCCGAGCAGTACGGCGTCATCACAGATGCCCCCATCAACGAGGTGGCCAGGTTCAATCTTATGCAGGTAAGAAGCGACGCGCGCGCCCCCCTCGCGACTTGATGCGGCACACGAGGGCGAGCGTGTCGGGTCAGATGTGACTCTCTGGGCTGATGTTGGCAGTAGCCGGGGATTGAACTCTGCTTCCTGTGTGCCGATTCCAGTTTGATAACCGTTGCACACCAACAAACCCCCCTCCCCTTCCCCGCATACTGCATATGCAGCCAAGTATTATTGGGGTAAATTATGCAAAAGAACACCGTGCCTGAGGATGCCTCCAACGTGTGAAGTGAAACGTCGCGAGGGAGAGGGGGCCGTGGAGGCCACACAGGGCTGCGGAGAGACCGACAGGCCAACATGTTTGCTTGTCTCGGCTGGCTTGTCTTTCCATGTCGTCTTTCCATCGACGTGGCTATCCCGAAAGAGCAGCTTTTGGAAGCAATCGTAAATTATGCTCTCGTCATTTTTATGGTTGTCAGGAACCCATGTTTGATCTGTGGTCATGAAACAATTTGCTAACAAGTGGTTAATGACGTTGTCCCAAGACTCTTGCTTTATCAAATGAATATCTGTTGCTCTTAACACTGTCTCACCAGTGGTGAAATATAATTCAGCAACACTTATGACTGACACGATATGGAGATCTCTTTATGTAGCAGTGGAATGACAAAGGATGCTAATGAAATAGGGGTGTAGTGATGGTGCACTGGTTCACGTGCAGTGCTGTGAATTCAAATCTCCCGAATTTGATTTTGGGCCACTGGCTGCCTGACTGAAGTTATGCATATTAAATTCACATCAACTAAACTGTAATTTACAGCCAAATGCGATGATGGTTTTTGGAAAAGCTTTATCCAGCGGTGGATTGACCATGGCTGGTGATCATGAGGATGGCTCATTATTAAACGTCTTACTGGCAAGGAGTTGGCCTCCAGATTGGTGATGCAACGCTAGCTCGTGTTGCTGGTTAAGTGGTATGGGGCAGCGTTACAGTTTCTGGCTGCATCACCGTCGCTGTGCTGACACAGCTGTTTGTGAGCTTAAACGCATCCCACCCGGGCCAGCGGCGGCTATTTGTGCGTCCAACACGGACGCCCGACTCCGTGGGGTTCACTGTCGTGTGCGACAGACACTTGAGGAATGCTCCATTAACTCTGAAAGCATTGATTTTTATTTTCAAGGGTCGCCAAGAGGGCCTCTCTTATGGCGCGATATCCGAGCCAAATGTTATCTTAAACGCCCCTTTGCACCGCCGATTTCTTGGCACATTCCACAGCTGCTGGCCTCAGATCGGTTTACTCCTAAATGCTGTCCCGAGACTGGTATCTTCCCCGGCTCTCTGCGGGACCTCGTAGTTCGTGTACAGTACACTGACAATGGCATTTAATTGTTTTGCCCTCAACGCTAATAAATACGTGGTGAAGCTTGCACAGCGCACGTCCTAAAAATAAACACGGGCAGCAGCCCGCGGGTGTCTGGTTTCATCTGCGTCTGTGCCTTTAAAAAGGTCACCAAACGTGCCGCCACGAATGAAAGTTCAGCCTGGACGCTGCCGTATTCAGACGCGACGCGTGTGCTTTTTGTGGGACAAACACGGAGGAGCGGTGATCGCATCGCACGGACCGATAGATGTTAGTGTCCGAGCCGCAGCTGATAATGACTTCAGTTATCTGCTGTAATCAACGACATTTACAGCTCTGCTCTTCTTCGATCACAGGCAGCGGCGCAGTGGAGGTGTGCACGAGATATTGGAGCAGAATTTTACATCTGGTTGCTCTTCCTGATGCTGGCCCCCGTTCGTCGGAGGGTCTTTGCGCATAGTTATTTGTCTGGAACTTCCCTCATCCTAGACCTGTTGACCAAGGGAGATCTTACCAGGCCGAGCTCGACTGCAGCCAACACAGCTCTGGCGCTCATCGGAACAAGCACACCCGTCCACCACGGCGAGGGGGAAGTGATGTCACTGTGACTTGTGCTGCGTTGATGCAGGTGGGGCAGGTTTTGCAGCAGCTGGCCATGCTCGGCTGTGAGGAAAGCGACTCGCGGATGAAGAACATCGTCGGCAGGTTTGACCGGGTGCGAAGTCCCCTGCCAGTCTCGCTGAGTGAGATGTACACCCTCATTCGTGGCTCTCTCGTCCAATGGTTGGACCAATGAGCAGCGAGTGAAGTCATTAAGAGCAGTGTAACTTGTCGCTGATTCAGCCAGTTTACGATCGTGTAGACTGCTAACAGGGCGAGTAACTGCTTATTGGTTTTTGCTGGCACGTATATTTGTGCAATTGCTTTTGGCGCACTGGTTTTGCCGCTTTGCAACGATCCCGGCGAATTGCATTCGCAATTTTGGACGGGCACACCGGTGGCATTTGAAATTAGAACCTCGTCGACTTCACCTGTGGGTCAGCTCAACCCAAAACAAGTATAACGGTGCAGTAGTGGTGTCACCGATGGCACCGGGAGGACAGGCAGCCCCAGACATGCTCGGTGCTGGTTTCCCCACCCACCACGGTGGGCTGCGCCAGCCCTTGTTGGTGCTCAGTAAAAGCCCCGTTGTGCGCGATAGTTGCGCGTGAGCGTGTGCGCGAGGAGTCGTTGCACATCGTGTTCCGATCCTGCCCACTTCGGTTCCTATCCATTGATAACATCAATGACGAGTGGTTTGTTTATCTGAGCTGTGCCTCCCCTGGGTGCACGAGCCTGTGGGCTCTGTAAACATCACATCTGGGGATTCAATTGCGGCCTCAGTTGGTACTAATTGCGGCATCCCTTTCATTGCTGTGGCATCTGCAGCAGGTCACCACAAACAACACTTGTCCCTGCACACACATTCAGTCGATATCGGGTTCGAGTTCTTTGTGCGTCTGTGTGTTTGGGGAGCGGGCATGTAGCCGCGCACTGCGCTGCGAACACAGCGGCCCGAGTTCGATTCCCGCTCGTGGCCAACACCACTGACGATTATTTGAATCGGTCCTGGGCCTCCCTTTAGTCGACTTGGTCTCAAATGTGAGTGCCTGGTGTGGTGTGTAAACATCGTCACTGGCCAGGCGAAGGGGGTTGGGCGTGGTGCTGGCCACCCATCCCCTCTTGTGCCTTGCTTAATTTTATAGATGCCTGCTAACAACACGTGGCCCAACAGTCTGTTAAGGCTATGTGTGGGGGGATCTTTGTGTTTGCAGAGTTGTGTGTCATCCTTCGTGGACGTGATCATTGGAGCCCGAGTGCTGGAATCACCTCCGCTGTCGAGCTACAACCTCATGGAGGGCCTGAGCAGGACCACGGTGTTTATAACAGCGGGGCAGCTGCAGGGCATGGTACGTCTGGACTGGGGGCGTATCGTTTGTAAAATGTCAAATTCACCGGGCGGAGGCCTGGAAGCCAGCTCAGGACATGCTGGCAGAACTGCGTTTCTCAGCCAGCCTCGGGACGCCTGGCAATCCGCCAGGAGGAGCTGAAGTCGCAAAGGAAAGGGAGATCTGGACCACCGCGTTCAGCACGATGTTGTCGAGACCCTCACCAGGAAAATTGATCGGTGCACATAAATGCAGTGGTTTGAATGGATGTCCAGCTCGTTTAACCTGTTCAGCTGGCGGTTAAAAAACCGGTGTGGTCAGGTTTTTGCGGTCTTGCCCACTCACAGGGTGTGACAAATTTACTAGGGGGAGGGTCAGGCCGAGCACGCTCAGAGTTTTCCCATGATTTATTCATTAATTCTGTGTCAGTGGAGGTTTGTACGACAGTGGCTGCCACCTGCCGTTCCTCGCCAACATCGCCCATTAGCTGGAGTGCTGTAGCGCGGGTCAAACGAGCGCGGTATTGGTGGTAACGGTGATTGCGACCGTGGCTCTGATTTTCTTCCACCCACCCCGTGCGTTTGGGCAGGGCACAACAATAATAAAAGGTATGATGGCTGTTGGCTGAGACTCTCAGCCGAGTGAGCCAACGGAGGGAACAAGAGTGTCGTCTCCGGGAGGGAATGCGTACGAGGGAATGTCGACTGCGGAAATGCAGCGATGAATTTCGGTTGTGTGCAAGAGACATGGATTGTTCAGTGAGATTATTGGAAGGCAGTGGCTTGGGATGCCTCTATCCCACAATGAATTGATTCATGACTGATGACCATTCTTATTATTTCCCATCTTGTTTGTGCCCTTCGTGTTCACTGTCAGTCATTTCGGCCACGCGATTCACTTCAACAGCGATGAGGCCGTACCGTTTGACACTCGCTGAATCATTTCCCACCTGACGTTGCTCTGAGTGACTGTGACGAAGGTGGTGGTGGTGGTGGTGTGCGGAGCGGTTATGTATTTATTAGCATGCTGAGCTACAAACCCGGGGGTGGGGAGTTCGATTCCTGATTACGGTCAGTATCAGATTTCAGTGTCGATTTTCTGAACCGGGCTTCTTCTTGGTCGACTCGGCCTCAAATCGGTACCCATTGCAGTGCGCAGACATTGCCATGAGGGAGGCAACTACGGCTGGGGCATTGTGCTGGCCTCCCTCGTATGTGTGCCGTGCTGGCCTTTACAGCTAATGCTCGCTAACGGCACTTTACCTTACAGTCCTTCAAGGCTTTGGACGGGAGGGTGGTGCAGTGGTAATACCTGCGTTTCACAGCAAAAATCTGCCTAAAGTTGTTTGATTTCCACCTCAAGCGGTTGTGAGTTTGTTTATTCTCCCTCAGTTCTGCCTGGGTTTCCTCCGGGTTCATCGGTTTCCTTCTACAACTAAAAAAACACTCATTGCTTTGCTGGTGACAAGGATGCAGTGTCTGGCAGGTTGGCGCCAGCTGGCAGCATGGCTGCCTCCCACCTACCTCTGTTTCCTGCAGCGTGTTGAGTCCTCTAGGTGAAAGGTGGTGCTGCATACAACGTAAATAATATGTTATTAAATTATGATTATTATACCGAGTGGGGGGGGGGTGGGGATGTCCGTCTTTGCGGGGCGACGTAGATCAGCTTTCTGCACGCCGTGCTCGCCGCCAACTCGCTGTCGGAGGACGACCGCGCCTGGCTCGAGAGCCTCCTCGCGCGCCTCCCGTCCGCCCCTCCGTGCGGCGCCGGCGGGGGCAGCAGCCACGCGCTGTGCAGCCAGGGCTGCACGCCGTCCGCCACCCCGCACGTGTCGCCCGCCACCACCCCGTCCAGCAAGAAGAACCTGCTGCAGATCGGTGAGGGATCGTAGGCGCTCGCTGGTTAGGGTTGAAAGCGTTCAAGCCGGCGCTCTGGATATGTTACAGCGTGCGCCGCTCGCGGTGTTTGTTCAATGTCGAAGTTATTCATTCGAAGAGAGAACGGCTCCGAAGCACGAGGAAACCCTGGGTGGGTGGGGGTGGTTGTCAGCCGGTGCATACCCGCTGGACTCTTCGGCTTGAATGTTTTTGTTACGATGTTAGCGGCCAATCTTCAAGCTATACTGTTTTTTTTAATGAAGGGGCGAATCTCGCCGATACGACGTCTTGTGTGCGAGAACACCCGCATTACCCGCAATAGAAAATGCAATCCTTACATAACTGTGTTTTCTAACAGCTCGGTTAACTGAACAGAAGTCTGCATGTGCAAGGAAACATGGCTTTCAATGTTAGAAATCAGAAATGTAATGTGGAGCTCTCTACTTAAAGTGTGCGTTCTGCCAGGGGTCACACATCGGGCTGCCAGGGGCCGCCAGTGGCTTAACGGGTGTTGTCATGAACGCCGGTTTAAGCGTTACCTCGCCTGAGAGTTGCTCTCAGTCGCCGCTCCTGAAGATGGCTGTGGCAAGTGATCCTCCTCACCCCTTGAAGATGTTTTGCATCCCACGTTGGAGGCATCTTCAGGCGTTGTGTAGCATGGAAGAATTCTCATCGTGGATACCCCGAAAGAGCAGCTCCTAATAGCAGTTCTCATACATCAGCAGTGGAGAGCTACATCAATACATTAGCTCCGGCCATCTGTAAAGGAGAGCTGCTCTATAACTCCTGTAGAAGTGATCTGATATCAATAAAATGTCAGTGTGTATAGATGTGTTATCTCAAGATAATGTCTCAAACATGTATTAAATCTCATAAAGCATATGCACTATCCTTCGTAACTAATAAAAGCAACAGCTGAACATAAATCAATTTAAAACTCATCCACCGTGTGCATACTGTTTCATATCACGACCAGTGCTCTTGCCAGGTCATAAATAATTAAGGACCGGCGCTCTTGAAATTATAGCTAATTTAATATGTGATGAATGTCATCCGGACCTCTCTCCTGGCATAGCCATGGGGGGGGTGGGCGTGGGGGTGGTTGTGTAATTAAAGGTACACGGAGCGGTGACAGTGTCATCAGCTGTACTACAATAACAGCCGCTCAGTTTGCGCCTGAACCTGACTTAGGCCTTTCCTGCGTCAACATGGCCACAATCGACTGTCAGAGTGACAAGAGAGGTGACTGAGTTTGCCTGTTGTTGGCCACACCATCTCCTCAGATTAGAGGCTACCCACCATCAGTACATGGTGGTGCGTATCTGCCAGAAACAAGTAATCGGACGCGCCGATCTGTATATTCTGGAGGGGATCGTGGATCGGTTGGGGCCGTGGATTAACGGATTTGTGGGGTAGGAGGAGGGGGAGTGGCTTTGCACTGGCCGGCCGGCCTGCAAGGCTCAACGCGGCCGTCTCTGGCCCTCGCGCGTTGTGCCGCTTGTGCGATTTTTCGCGATTTTTTTTCTTTTCCTGCAGCCGCCGGCCGCAGTCTTGGCCGATTGTCCGTCGCGGGAGTCCAGCAGCCCCAGGACTGCGATGGTGACGCGGCGTCGAGCGACGGTGGCTACCCCGAGGAGGCGCCTGAGGAGGTGCTCGTGCTCTCGCTGGGCGCCAGCAGCTCGGACGTGCTGCCCGGCCTGATGTCGGAGAACGAGGTGTGCGCGCGCGCGCGCCGCCGTGTGTTCGTGTACGATCGTGAGCGCGCGTGCGCGAGTTGTAGCTCCGCGGTTGTCACACCGGGGTATGAAGCCGGTGACCCCAGTTCGAATCTGGAGGCGGCTGGGCGCGGTGCGAATTCTCAGTTGCTTTGCCTCAAGCAAAGCAACGCCTCGGATATTTGGGAGCGGTGGTGCAGCGGTTAGTGCACTTCCCTACGAACCCGGCGACGCGAGTTCGATTACCGCTCCCGGTCGACGCCAATGACGAATTTCTGAACCGGTTCTGTGCTACCTGAGGTTGACTCATCCTAAATTAAGTACTTAGTGTGGCGTGTAAATATTCCCACGGCGGTTGGGCGTGGTGGCACTGGCCACCCACCCCCTCGTTATGCCGTGTCCGCCTTCATAGGTGTTCGCTAGCAGCCCTTGACCCTACCGTCTGTTAATGGTAGCAGTTAGAATCCGGGCTATAAATCCGGCTATGATCAGTGCAGGCATTGTTTTTCGTGAGGACTCCGTAGCCAAGCCAGCAGCAGTGCCTGTGCATCACCTCCTTTCTCGGTGTGTGCCTTGTCCAGGTGCTGTCCCTGCAAGTCGCTGGCGGGAGCCAGGGGGAAGGAGGAGGGGACGAGGGTAAATTGGAAGCGGAGGGCAAACCGGACAAGACGCTGCGTTTCTCGCTGTGCTCCGACAACTTGGAGGGCGTCTCTGAAGGTCGGCTGACCTCCAAGGACGCTTTGCCTTATTCCGTGTGTTTACGTTGGTTTCAGCATGAGAGTTGTTCTCGAGCTGCCGTGTCAAGCGTTCTGAATTGTTCAGCTCGGGTTCTCAACGGTCTGCACCTCAAGGCCCACTTGGGTCTGGCGTCCACGGACGACTAGGTGGTGAAAACAACCGTCGTGTATTGGAGTGAGCAATGAGAGCAAGCGTTGACTCGTGCAAAGCACTTCCCCGGATAGGGTGAATGCCATTGAAAAAAAATCACATCAAAGAACGCATTGATAATAGAGGCCCAAACATCGTTTCATGAAATCTCAAGAGAGATGTTTCTGCTGGATGCTGTGCCCTCACTTCGGCGTGAGAGCAGTCTCGGTGAAGGGATTGGGAACGAGTCTCCGATGCACGGGGTTGAGATGCGAGCCCAAACAGCATTGGGCGAGGCTGATATATGGGCTCGGGCAACCATTAGGGGTGACTGATGGATCGTTTGCTGTGGATTTGGTTTCTCCCGCATTCCCGGTGCTCTGGAGTATGTCAACATAATAACCGCCCTGCTGACTGTGCGGTTGGAAACGTGGATTTATGTACGTCAAGAATGGGCCATTCCTCTTGCTTAACGTGCTCCAGCACTGCAACAGCATGTGGCCCTTCACTGTATATCTTTCAGCCAGCAGTAGGCCAGGGCGTGGGACATCAGTTTTAATGACCGCGTTAGTGTTTAAAGTTTTTATTTTTTTATTTATACCAGCGGGTCAGCTTTACTGTGCATCGCCACATTGCGCAAATGTGCTTAAAGTACGCACTGAACGTCAATGTTTTGGCACGGTCCGGTTCTTTGTTTCAATCTTAGACTTTTGAAGTTTGCGAACTTAGTGCCTTCTCATGTCTACAAGTAATATTTTGGAATGTCCGAGGTCAAGCAACAACGAAATAATGTTGTGGCTCTGTAGACCACATTCGTACATTTTTTTTGGCATTGTCTCATCTGAACCGTGTATTGGTATCCTTTTGAAATCTGCAGTCTTATGTCTATTATTCAGATTTAGTTTGATGCAGGTTTTCATGGCTCTATTTAACGGGAGTTACTCTCAAGAGCGTTTCTCTCGGGGTGGCCATGTCGAGCGTTCCTCCTTTTTCCTTGGCTACGTGTCGCTTTCCACCGCGTTAGCCTGATGCCCCCAACTGTGGAGGCTAAACGTCGCAAACGAGAGACTTTGGGGTGTTGTAGCCCAAAAAAAACAATTGCGCTCAAGAATAATTTCAGAATGTTTTAATTCACACCGTAGCGTGCCGGTCATTGCCGTCCCTGCTCCAGCCTAACGCGCTGCCTGTGTTGTGTCTCCCCCTCCCCTCCCCCCCCCCATGTTGTGTGTGCGTGTTGTACGTATCGCCGCAGGCCTTAATTCGGGCGTGTTCGCGTGCGCGTACCCGGACCCCTCAGGGCCGTCGAACCGCTCCAACTCGGTGTCGTCGCTCGACCTGGAGGCCGAGTCCGTGTCGGAGCTGGGGGCCGGCGCCTCAGCCAACAGCGACGCGGCCGCCCTGCATCTCCTCGAACACGAGCAAGGTGTGGCGCCGCTGCTCGTCCCCGCCCCGTCTTGCCGTCTCCTCTTCGTTGTCAGAGCACTCTCTACGCGGTCGT
>JAZEWT010000010.1:23439694-23449763 GCA_036362905.1 Mordacia mordax
CCCCACCCCCCCGCGGGACCGTGGCCCGGCCCCCCCCCCGGCCGCCGCATTCCGCCGGGAGCCGCAGCCCGCGGGGCCGCGGCTCCCGTTCGCTCGGCCTGATCTCGCAAATCAAGAGCAGAGAAACTTCCATCTCCCGAGTTGCTTAGCACTGCGATCCACTCAGAGATAACGCGCGCTGCCTGCGTGTGTGTCTGTTGTATGTGTGTGTGTGCGTGTCTGTCTGTGTGTGTGCGCGTGTGTCTGTGTGTGTGTGTGTGTCTGTGTGTGTGTCTGTGTGTGTGCATGTGTGTGTGTCTGTGCATGTGTTGTGTGCATGTGTTGTGTGTGTCTGTGTGCGTGTCTGTGTGGTGTGTGTGTGTGTGTGTGTGCGTGTCTGTCTGTGTGTGTGCGCGTGTGTCTGTGTGTGTGTGTGTCTGTCCATGTGTGTGTGTCTGTGCATGTGTTGTGTGTGTGTCTGTTTGTGTGCATGTGTTGTGTGTGTCTGTGTGCGTGTCTGTGTGGTGTGTGTGTGTGTCTGTGTGTGTGTGCGTTGTGTGTGTGTGTTGGAGGTGTGTATGGGTTTGTAGTGTCTACTCGGTGTGTACTGGGTGTCTACTGGGTGTGTGTGTGGTGTGCATTAGGTGTGTGTGTGTGTGTGTGCACGGTGCTGGCATTCGTAGGCGCTACTCACTTAACAGTACTTGACCCTCCAGTCTGTTAAGGCTATACGGGGGATCTTTGTATTTATTCACGTGCGTGCCGTGTACGTAAAGAAACATAGAGAAGCATAGAGACTCATAGAGAAACATAGAGAAACATAGAGAAACATAAAGAAGCATACTCATAGAGACTCATAGAGAAACATAGAGAAACATACTCATAGAGACTCATAGAGAAACATAGAGAAACATAGAGAAACATAAAGAAGCATACTCATAGAGACTCATAGAGAATGTGCCAAACGCGTCCAGATAAACGTGAATTACATATAATTTAAATAATGTGTATTGGGTTGTCACGGCTCCATGCAGTACAGGTGTAGAGTTGTCACGGCTCCATGCAGTACAGGTGTAGGGTTGTCACGGCTCCACGCAGTACGGGTGTAGAGTTGTCACGGCTCCACGCAGTACAGGTGTAGGGTTGTCTCGGCTCATGTAGTACAGGTGTAGGGTTGTCTCGGCTCATGTAGTACAGGTGTAGGGTTGTCACGGCTCCACGCAGTACAGGTGTAGAGTTGTCACGGCTCCACGCAGTACAGGTGTAGAGTTGTCACGGCTCCACGCAGTACAGGTGCAGGGTTGTCTCGGCTCATGTAGTACAGATGTAGGGTTGTCACGGCTCCAGTACGGGTGTGGGGTTGTCACGGCTCCAGTACAGGTGTGGGGTTGTCACGGCTCCACGATGATCGATTTCCATAGCCGCTCTTTCGGGATAGCCGCGTTACCGAGCGCTCCCCACACGATAACACACACGCACACCCACACAGCCTTCATTCACACAACCGCCGTTGCCTACTAAGCGGTGGTATAGTCAGCGCGGCGCCCGTACCAGGCCACGTGCACCTGTGTCGAGGGCTCGCCGGCAGCAGGTCACGGGACAGAGCTAGGTGCTGTGGGGCCGCCTGAGTGGGACCGCAGACGCACGTAAGGGACCGCGTTCCGCTTGCAGACGAGCAGTAGCCACTCGAGTTGGATTCGGGCTGCGCCGAGCCCAGATGCACGGCTATCCCCAAAGAGCGGCTCGTGAGAGCAGGGAGAGCAATGTACATCAACGAGCCGTGAAAACCCACGTGGCTCCATAGAAACTGTGCCGCCGGCATTGATACGCGAGAGGTAACGCAGGAAGGGGATATCACCTATGTTGCTCTTTTTAACAGTTGTCCAGCAGGGACGGGTAAGAAATAGGAGTCAGTGTTTGAGATAGGAGTCACAGTGTTAGAGATGGGAGTCTCAGTGTTCGAGAGGGAAATCATTCAGTTTGTATTTAAGTTGGAAGGAACCGTTGATCAGTGAAGTTTATTTTTAGCAGTTGTCCAGCAGGGAGACGTAAGCACGTTATTAACCTCGGTACCATGTCTGTTGGCCATGGTAGGAGAGCGGAGTACCCAGCGAATATCTACGCGGACACGGGGAGAGAAACTCGCAAACTCCACACAGAAAGCAGCACCCAAGCCGGGAATTGAACCCAGTTCCTTCTAGCTGTGAACCAACAGCGTTACTGCCTTGTCGACTCCGTTTCCGTTAAACTTAGACGGAACCCAGATGTTTCTAGAGAGAGATCGCCATCCCTCCCCCCCCCCCGTGTCAAATCTCTATACTTGAACCTGCTTGCTCTGCTGCCTTAAGAGACCAAACAGAGCGTACATCGTGCCTCTCATCTCTGCGAGACCCACCAACCCTGAATGATATCCTCACGCGTGTAACGATTCACGAATCTGATTTACATTTGGGCAGTTTCAACACACTCTCGTTCGCACGGTCCCACT
Source organism: Mordacia mordax (assembly GCA_036362905.1). NCBI lineage: Eukaryota > Metazoa > Chordata > Hyperoartia > Petromyzontiformes > Petromyzontidae > Mordacia > Mordacia mordax. Next base: position 23,442,162 of record JAZEWT010000010.1, read on the forward strand.
AAGTCTGGGTCTCACTAAGTCTGGGTCCCACTAAGTCTGGGTCCCACTGAGTCTGGGTCCCACTGAGTCTGGGTCTCACTGAGTCTGGGTCCCACTGAGTCTGGGTCTCACTGAGTCTGGGTCTCACTAAGTCTGGGTCCCACTAAGCCTAGGTCCCACTAAGTCGAGGTCCCACTGAGTCTGGGTCCCACTGAGTCTGGGTCTCACTGAGTCTGGGTCTCACTAAGTCTGGGTCCCACTAAGCCTAGGTCCCACTAAGTCGAGGTCCCACTAAGTCTGGGTCCCACTGAGTCTGGGTCTCTCCGCGTGGTCGCGGCCCCACCCGAGGCGTTGCTGGCGGCCCGGGAGGCCTCGCTCGGGACGGGGCAGCGGCCCAGCCCTCGCCTCCGAATCGTTGGAGCGGAGCGAGAGAACGAGGCCGGCGGGGGGAGATAACGCGGGGGGGTGGGGGGGGCGCAGCCTGTGGGCCTGCAGCTGAATCAACACGCGGTGGTGAGCGCCTGGTGGTGGTGAGCGCCTGGTGGTGAGCGCGTGGTGGTGAGGACCAGGGCGGGTGGTGAGGTGGGTGAGCGCTCCGCGCGGTAGCCGTAGCGGTGGCAGCGGAATGCCGCCGTTAAGCCGCCTCCCGCTGCTCGCCGCCGGCTGCAGCCGCCGCCGCCTCGGACTCGGCCGCCAACACCGCCGCCACCGTCACTCCGGGGTGGCAGCGGAGACATCCGCGTCTCCTCCCGTCTCCAACGCCGGCTCCCGTCTCCAACGCTGTCTGCCGGCTCCAACGCCGGCTTCCGTCACTAACGCTGGCTCCCGTCTCCCGTCACTAACGCTGGCTCCCGTCTCCAACGCCGGCTCCCGTCTCTAACGCTGTCTCCCGCCTCCAACACCTCCTCCTGTCTCCAACGCCTCCTCCCGTCTCCCGTCTCTTACGCCTCATCTAGTCTCTAACGCCGTCTCCCGTCTCCAACGCCGTCTCCCGTCACTAACGCCGGCTCCTGCATCTAATGTCTCCTCCCGTCTCCAACGCCGTCTCCCGTCACTAACGCCGTCTCCTGCCTCTAACGCCGGCTCCCGTCTCTAACGCCGGCTCCCGTCTCTAACGCCGGCTCCCGTCTCTAACGCCGGCTCCCGTCTCTAACGCTGGCTCCCGTCTCTAACGCTTCCTCCCGTCTCTAACGCCAGCTCCCGTCTCTAACGCCGGCTCCCGTCTCTAACACCGGCTCCTGTCTCTGAAACTGCCCCGATCACTACCCTTCCAGGGTATCTATGCGGAGTTTGTGTGTTCTCTCCCCTTGTTCTGGGCGGATTCTCCGGTCGCCTGCCATAACTTAATCCCCACTCATTAATTGGCCGATAACATTATATAAATAAATAAATAGGGCATATATATATATATACGACGCAGCGTGTGGCTAATACTGGCGTCGGCTTCCCCCACGGCTGCCTTCCCCCCACCCCCCTCCCGTGAGCGGCTCCTCGCACCCTCGTGGTTTTCCTTGGTCGAGCGCTCTGTGTGACCCGGCATGACCTGCAATTAGCAGAGTACCCGTCCTACGGGGTCCGTTTATCGAGTGCGTAATGCGTTCTTCTGACGTAATGGCAAATGCGGAAAAGCCATTCAGAGTCAGATTTTATTTCGATGCGGAAGGAAACGTTGAGATACGAATCTCGTTCTCACACTGTCCAGCGGGGAGGGGTTAGCAAGTTACAACACCGGGGGAGTGGGGGGGGGATTTAGTCAAGGTACTAAACCTATGCTGTATGTCTTTAGACTGTGGGAAGAAACCAGAGTACTCGGCGAAAACCCACGCAGCCACGGGGTGAGCACCTGCAAACTGCACGAGTCAGTAATCGAGCCCAGGTGCTTCTGGCTGCGAGGTAGCAGCGCTGCTCATCAACGCCACCGCGCCGCCCGACTCTTGGTACTGGCGCAAGGGTAACAATTTCAGACTAAAATAGTGTTAAAAGTTTCTGAGGATTAATGAGTAAGAGGAAAGTAAAGCTGAGATAAGACATGAAAGCCCCGGTGTTGTGCAGAGAAAATCTGCGCTTAGAAAGGATTTAAAAGCGACGTCCCCTCGGTGCCAACACGAATATTCAAAAAAAAACCCCCACACACACTCGCCGTATTATAACATAGAAATGACCGATTCTTACCCCGTGCCCTCAATGCAACGTCCGCACGTACAAACATTTGCTCCAGTATACAGAGAGAGAGAGAGCGTCTCTCTCTATACGTATAAAGAGAGCGCGTCTCTCTCTCTACGTATAGAGAGAGAGAGAGAGCGCGTCTCTCTCTCTCTGCTTCTCGCTGAACTTGGGCAGAGACAGCGGGGGGCACCACCGTGCAAGCCATTGGCACCCGTGTGGCCGTGCGCTCGGGGTGCCGCAGATTTGCCACGGGAGCCGCTAATTTAATCTCAAACTAATGAAGGCGTCTGGGGAGGGGGGGGGGTGGTGGTGAGAAGGAGGGGGGGATGGCGAGGAGGATACAAGGCGTCTCTTTGTCGGCGCCCGCTTTCCTGGTCCGGCTAAAACCGTGGCTGCGTCACTTGAAGCGACCTCTGTCGGGGGAGAAACGGGGCGCTTGCGGCGAGGAGTCCTCCCCGAAACGTCGGAAAAGCGCGCGGCTCCAATAGAGTTGATGTACCGCAGGGATCACGCACCCAGAGCTTGCGAACTCGCTGGGTAAAGTCTGCTCTGACAATGAACAGCTATCATCAGCAACATTGGCCTCGCTCTGCGTCGCATATATTTGGATGTTACCGCAAACTACATTCATGTACTGATCTAGGGTTTCACGGCGATCTCGAAAGAGCAACTTTTGAAGCAATCATTGAATTAATTAATGTGTGTGTTTTTGTGTTATGCGTGTAAACGGGACAACCCGGAGGAAACCCACGTAGAAGAGGGGGAGAACACACACACGCACGCACACACGCACACACACGCACACGCACACACACACACACGCACACACACACACGCACGCACACACGCAGGTGCCCGAGACGGGAATCGAATGGCCTTGGGCAGGAGCTTCGTCTTTGTCACCCTGCCACCCTGTCACCCTGCCACCCTGTCACACTGCCACCCTGCCTCGCTGCTACCCTGCCACCCTGCCACCCTACCACCCTGCCACTCTGCCACCCTGCCACCCTGCCATCCTGCCATCCTGCCACCTGTCCACGTTGCCACTCTGCCACCCTGCTACCCTGCCACCGTCACCTTGCCACCCTGCCACCCTGCCATCCTGCCACGCTGCCACGGCGCCACGCTGCCACGCTGCCACGCTGCCACCCTGCCACCCTGCCACCATATTGCCTATTCAAAGTTTGTTTTATAAGTTTAACTCGCCGAATAATCTGAGCGAAGATGCTTTGTCTCATCTCATCTCATTGTCAGAAACCGCTTAATCCTGTACAGGGTCGCGGTGAGCCGGAGCCTATCCCGGCAGACACAGGGCGCAAGGCAGAGATGTGCCCACGATGGGACGCCAGTCCATCACCGGGCACTGCGGGCAATTTAGTCTGCGAGCCAATTAACCTATGCAACAGCATGTTTTTTGGACTGTGGGAGGAAACCGGAGTGCCCAGTGAAAACCCACGCGGACACGGGGAGAGAACATGCAAACTGAACACAGAAAGGCACCCGTGCCGAGATTCGAACCCGGGCCCTTCTTACTGTGAGGAGGCGACAGCGCTACCCACTGGGCCACCGTGCCGCCCAATTATTATTATTAGTGCAGTATATATTAAAAAAACAATCAAAACCTTTCCAACACAACATAGCAGACGATTCCACTTCCGAGTTTATAAACAGGATATTAAAGAATGCACCTCCACAGGTCACGAAAACGAATCTCAAATCAAAAAGAGCGAGACCTTGTGTGCACTGTGATCCAGGTAGACACGGCTATGCGAGGCGATTGTCTACCAGGATCAGTACTAATACAGACTTCATCATCATTATCAGCACCCGCTTAATCCTCTACAGGGTCGCGGGGGGTGGAGCCTGTCCCGGCCGACACAGGGCGCAAGGCGGGGCTATACCCAGGATAGGACGCCAGTACATCACAGGGCACACTTTTTGGGGCAATACATACTCAGCAGGCTAATTATCCTTGGGTAGCAGTGTGCGTGTTTGGACGATGGGAGGAAAGCGGAGTACCCGGCGCAAACCCACGCGGACACGCAGAGAGACAACTCGCAAACGCGACACAGAAAGGCACCCGAGCTGGGAACCGAACCCGGGTCCTTCTTGTTGTGAGGCAGCAGCGCTGCTCACCGCGCCACCGCGCCACCCGAATAACCACTTCTTAATAAGAGCATTATTATTTATGATTTAGCAGACGTCCTTATGCAGAGAAACTTACATCCTCACACGCGCTTCCAACACAGAAATACGAATAAATGAATACAAATTAAGCACTACCAGATACCCAACATTACAAAGCGTCGAATTGTTGTTGTCAGATCTGTAAGTCATGGTTGTACAGTTGATTGGTTTGCGAATCTCTGGTCCTGATTTCTACTGGGAACTCACTCCACCAGGATGGTGCCAGGGTAGCGAAGCAGCGAGCCAGGGCACCAGGAGAGTGGATTGTGTGGTGCGACCGGACGACCAGAAGTTGCCCGGCAGACAGAGCGACGGTGAGTCGAGGGGAAGATTCTGGAGCAGAGAGGCGAAGACAGCGCTGGGTAAGAACCACTTTATTTATTTATTCAATCATGATCACAACGCGGGGCGGCACGGTGGCCCCTGTGGGTAGCGCTGTTGCCTCCTCATAGCAAGAAGGTCCCGGCTTCGAATCTCGGCTCAGGTGCTTTCTGTGTGGAGTTTGCGAGTTCTCTCCCCGTGTCCGCGTGGGTTTTCGCCGGGCACTCCGGTTTCCTCTCACAGTCCAAAAAACACGCTGCTGCATCGGTTAATGGGCTTGCAGACTAAATTGCCCGCAGTGCCCGGTGATGGTCTGGCGTCCTATCGTGGGTATATCCATGCCTTGCGCCCTGTGTCTGTCGGGATAGGCTCCGGCTCACCGCGACCCTGTACAGGGACTATGCTCTTTATGACAATGAGACGAGATGATCAAAACGCGAGCGAGTAACGGAGTGCTTGCAGTGCAGTACAGTACTCTATACTGTATTGGAGTCTTACAAGCGCCACGTGGCCAGTCAGCACGTCGGGTCGACAAGGTAAAGTCGGGTTGGCCGGAGTGGTGGCGCAGCGGTTAGCGCATTGCGGTGTGAGACAGGCGACCCGAGATCGATTCTCGGACGCGGCAATCGTCAGTGGCCAGTTTTCATCCAGCAGTGGATTAACAGAGGGTCGTGAAGTAATGTTTATTTTAATAATGTATTGATGTGGGTCTTGCGGCTTGATGTGTGATGAGAATTGCTCTTAATAATAATTGCACTTCTAGAGCACGTTTCACCCGAGGGTCACAAAGCGCTGCACAGAGCTGTAGAGAGAACGGCACGTCACCAGCAATATTAGGACGGTTCAACTGAAAGTCAAACCGTGTCGATAATTTACAGGATAAAAAATAAGCGATAAAACATAATTGTTCGATAAACAAGGAAGGAATGAATGTTCCCGAGCAGGCGCAGGTTGGTAGAGAACCATCATTCCCGCACGGCCACAGTGAGCCGCATTAACAGTCCTGGCCAGAGCACTTGAAAGTCTTACGGAACAAGTGAGTCTTGAGACGAGATTTGAAGATGCCCAGGGGCTCAGCTGATCGAATCTCCCATGGAAGGGAGTTTCAGAGTCTGGGAGCAGCGCGCGAGAAGGCTCTGTCACCCGTCGAATGGAGGTGCGATCTGGGCACATGCAGCAAACTGCCCGTATAGGAAGTGAATAGATTTGGATTGAGGGCGTTAAGGTTTCGAAATTGGATTTGGCGCTTGGTGATGGAAATTGGAGGTGGTACTTGAAGATAAAACCACACAGCGGTGTGATCAGACAGACCTGGATCAGTGACGGACGGGTTAGTTACCGATTTGCCCCATGAGCAAACCAAGTCAAGACTATGGCCGCATCTTTGAGTGGCAGATGTCACGTGTTGAGTGACGCCAAGTGAGGTCACAGTGGCCATGAGATCCCTTGCAAGAGGATTCTTTAGAGAGTCAAGATGGATGTTGAAATCGCCAAGAATCAGGATCCTTTTTACAACTGGAGCACAGCTTAGAAATACAGCCAAGGCAGTTCATTGACAAAAGCAGTGGAGTCTCCAGGTGGGCGGTAGAGCAGCAACAACTTCACAGGTCGAGCCGACCTCCAATCCAGAGACATTCGCTCGAATGAATTGAAGGCCGGCGACGGAATCGGTCGAATGTCGGCGGACACACGGTGGAGACCTGCTCGGCAACCAACGCGGTCATGGGAACGAGCCTTGTGATGGAGTGCAGAGTCCCGCAGTAGAGCCCTATTCAACGTGAGAAAACCATCTTGATGGTGCCAGGTCTCTGCTCGACAGAGCAGGTCCAGACTGTTGTCCGAGATCAGCTCAGCGATGAGTGGGGCTTTTTTGGTGTTCAAAGAGCGTACACCGAGCAGGGCAACGTGGGTTTCAGCTGCAGGCAATGTGCGCGCTGGAAGAGGGGCACTGGCCAGCGGTATTGTTCTCAAGATATTCACGCACGTAAAAAAAGTGGGACCGACGTGGGAGGCGCCACGTTTCGTACGAGATGGGAGCAGGAGGGAGCAGGAGGGAGCAGGAGGGAGCAGAGCTCGACTCCGCCGCGTTAATGACGACGGAATCTAAAATCAACTGCTTCTGTGATTTTCACGAGAGCGCTCGCTTCTCTCAAACTGCGTGGGACGGCGCGAGTGTGGCTCACGGTGACTCCCGTGGACTCACAGCGCAATCAGCCGGCGCCAACATCCCCCCGACCCCGCATCTTCTACATATTAAGATGTTATCATTAAAATAGTGAGGGGGTTTTTTTTTTGGGGGGGGGGGGGTAGGGGGGGTTGTTATCTGTTGGAGGAAACCAGAGCATCTGGCGAAAAAATCCCCACGCGAACGCGGAGAGAACTCGCGAAACTGAAGCTCGTGTTTTTAAAGCGAGCCAAGCACGGTCAGAGCAGCGCTGAGAGGCGGTGCACGAGGTCGCGGAGGAGCAGAGGGAAGGCCCGGGTTGTCCTCGCTCCGAGCCGGCAGGCGCGGCACCGAAGGAACGCTCATTTGAATGGCGCGTTCAGCAGGATTAGCGGGGAGGCCTCTAACCCTATTTTTATGAGGTTTCTGTTTGGGCGTGGGCTTAGGAACAGCTGGATGGGATCTCGGAGCAATCCTCGCTCTCCCTTGCCTAAGATGCCAAGCGTTATTGCGGTCCTCGACAATACAAAAAAACTGAAAAGACCCGGGCGAGGAACGTCGCGACCATGATTGCCGAGCGGGGGATCTATTTGTTTTATATTTTTTTTAATTACGCCGCGGCGCGGAGAGTAAACACGCGGGGGCGGACGGGTGGTTATTACAAAAATTAGCACAAGCGGTGGCGGCGGCGGCGGAGGGGGCGGCGGAGGGGGCGGCGGAGGGGGCCGCGGCGGCGGTGGCGGTGGCATCATTGGAGGTGGTGGTGGTCGTGGTGGTCGTGGTGG
>JAZEWT010000010.1:23547298-23562240 GCA_036362905.1 Mordacia mordax
AGCGAGTCGAGTTCCCCTAGACCTGTCATTACCGCCACACTAAGGCCCGCGCCATACCACCAACTCGTGCCACACCAACTGGCCCCGTCGTGCCCTCCGCGGCCCCTGCTACTTCTCCTACACGCTTGGGGCTTCCCATGAGGCAAAGCACTTGAAGCTCCCCCCCCACCAAACCCCATTCCGGCGGTCTTAATGCCAGCACCTACACCACACTCGCTCTGCACACTCACACTTGCTCCGAACACTCACACTCACTCCGTACACTCACACTCGCTCCGTGCATTCACACACGCTCTGCAAACTAACACTAGCTCTGTGCACTCACACTCGCTCCGCACTCGCACTCACTCCGTACAATCACACTTGCTCTGAACACTCACACTTGCTCCGAACACTCACACTCGCTCCGTGCATTCACACTCGCTCCGTGCATTCACACTCGCTCTGTGCATTCACACACGCTCTGCAAACTAACACTAGCTCTGTACAAACACGCTATGTACATTAACACACGCTCTGCACACTCTCCCTCGCTCTGTACAGGCACAGCCGTTCCGCACACTCCCAATCGGTCGGTGCACTCACACTCGAGCTGTACACTCACATTCGCTCCGCACACTCGCTCTGTACATTCACACGCGCTCTGTACACTCACACTCGCTCTCTTTATTCACATTCGCTCCGTACACTCACACTCGCTCAGTACACTCACACTGTGCAATCACACTCGCTCTGCGCATTCACACTGTACACTCACACTCGCTCTGTACACTCACACCCTGTACACTCACAATCTGTACACTCACAATCTGTACACTCACACTCTCTACACACACTCTACACACACACTCTGTACACTCACACTCTGTACACTCGCTCTGTATACTCGCTCTGTATACTCACACTCTGTACACACACTCTGTACATTCGCTCTGTACATTTGCTCTGTACACTTACACGCTGAACACTCACACTGTACACTCACGCTGTGTACGCTCACACTCGCTCTGTACACTCACACTCTGTACACTCACACTCTGTACACTCGCTCTGTATACTCGCTCTGTATACTCACACTCTGTACACACACTCTGTACATTCGCTCTGTACATTCGCTCTGTACACTTACACGCTGAACACTCACACTGTACACTCACGCTGTGTACGCTCACACTCGCTCTGTACACTCACACTCTGTACACTCACACTCGCTCTGTACACTCACACTCTGTACACTCTGTACACTCACACTCGCTCTCTTTATTCACACTCGCTCTGTACACTCACACTGTGCAATCACACTCGCTCTGCGCATTCACACTGTACACTCACACTCGCTCTGTACACTCACATTCTGTACACTCACACCCTGTACACTCACAATCTGTACACTCATACTCTCTACACACACTCTGTACACTCACACTCTGTACACTCACACTCTGTACACTCACACTCTGTACACTCTCTCACACTCTGTACACTCTGTACACTCACACTCTGTACACTCACACTCTGTACACTCTGTACACTCACACTCTGTACACTCACACTCTGTACACTCACACTCGGTACACTCTGTACACTTATACTCTGTACACTCTGTACACTCACTCACACTCTGTATTCTCTGTACACTCACACTCTGCACACTCACACTCTGTACACTCACACTCTGTACACTCACACTCTGTACACTCTCTCACACTCTGTACACTCTGTACACTCACACTCTGTACACTCACACTCTGTACACTCTGTACACTCACACTCTGTACACTCACACTCGGTACACTCTGTACACTTACACTCTGTACACTCTGTACACTCACTCACACTCTGTATTCTCTGTACACTCACACTCTGCACACTCACACTCTGTACACTCACACTCTGTACAGTCACCCTCTGTACACTCACACTCTGTACACTCTGTACCCTCACACTCTGTACACTCACACTCTGTACACTCACACTCTGTACACTCTGTACACTCACACTCTGTACACTCACACTCGCTCCTTGGCGCTCGGCTCCCCGCGTGACGTCATCAGCACTCGACGCGCTCACGGTGGGGGGGAGGGGCGAAGAGCGTTACCCGGATGTGATGTCGTCGTGCTGATGACGTCACGTGGGGTTGGGAGGCCAATGCTAATCGGGGAGCTGACTGGTGAGTGGTGAGTGTGGGGTGAGTGTGTGGTGAGTGTGTGGTGAGTGGTGAGTGTGTGGCGAGTGGTGAGTGTGGAGTGTGGGGTGAGTGAGTTGTGAGTTGGGCTGAGTTGTTAGTGTGGGGTGAGTGGTGAGTGAGTGGTGAGTGTGGGGTGAGTGGTGAGTGTGGGGTGAGTGGTGAGTGTGGGGTGAGTGGTGAGTGTGGGGTGAGCGAGTTGTGAGTTGGGGTGAGTTGTTAGTGTGGGGTGAGTGGGTGGTGAATGGTGAGTGTGGGGTGAGTGGTGAGTGTGGGGTGAGTAGGGGTGAGTGTGGGGTGAGTAGGTGGTGAGTGGATGGTGAGTGGTGAGTTGGGGTGTGTGGTGAGTGTGTGGTGAGTGTGGGGTCAGTAGGGGGTGAGTGGGGGTGAGTGTATTGTGTTCATTAGAACCTCGCCCCCCTCGCCCCCCTCGCCCCCCATGTTGCTCACTTTGGTGAACGTGAAGCCAACCTCCCAGGAGCCCGGCAGTCTGATAGCAACCTTCCCACAGAGACATTGCTCACAGCACAGCGCACCGCTACCATCTGGCTCCCGCAAGGAAGTTGCAGTTGCTTTGCCCAACACCAACTCTGCTCGCAAACTCGTACTCAAGGGTTAAACCCAGGGTTCTTCTGTGATGCAAAGCTTTTATCTCGATGCTACTCGGCCAGCCTGCTCCCCTGCTGATGTAACTGTGAGACATTGTTTTGTCTGTGATGTATAGGTCCCAGTATCAAGAATCCGCGCTGGTGACGCCAGGCTTGAACTCCAAGCCAGGAAGCGGAGCATCGTTGAGGTGTACAGTGAGAGTGTACAGTGTGAGTGGAGAGAACGAGACTTTGCACTCCATGAAAAGGCTCGTTCACATGGCCGTCGTGGCAGCCTTGCAGTTCTCCATCGTGTTACTGCTGACATTCGACTGATTCCGACGCCGACCTTTCATTCAGTGGAGCATATGTCTCTGGATTGGGAGGTTGGTTCAACCTGTTAAGTTAGTGCTGCTGTATCGCCCACCTCGAGCCACCACTTCTTTGGTCAGTGAACTTTGTGCGCTACTTTCTATTCTGTGCTCCATTTCTGAGAGGAACCTGATATTTGGCAATTTCAACATCCATGTTGACACTAAAATACCAACCTTTGAAGGGATCTCATGGCCACTTTAAACTCATTTTTCTTCATTCAACACGTAATATCTGCCACTCACAGATGTGGCCATACTCTGGTTTGCTCAAGGGGCATATCTGTAACCAACCCAACTATCAGTGATCCTTGTCTGTCTGATCATTTCTCTGTGTGATTTGATCTTCGGGTACCGCCACCCATTTCCATCACCAAGCACAAAATCTAATTCTGAAATCTTAACGCCATCACTCCAGACTTAGTCACTGCAGAAATCAACAGTTCATCACTCTCTGCCTCGGCTCACTCTGCCTCTGAGTAACAGTTGAAAATTACAACAGCCCGCTATCAAACATAATGGATGATTTGGCCTCATTAAAATTACGCTGTGTCTCAGGAGGAAACCCATCCCCCTGTTATACTTCTGAACTCTGGTACCTCAAGGCGTTAGCACGAAGAGCTGATCGAACCTGGAGAAAATCTGTCCTCACCGTTCATGCTCAGATATTTTAAGAACCAGCTCAATCGCTACCAGACGGCACTTGATTGTACCCATACCAACTACTCTTCCAGAATTCTAGCTGATACCTGTGACAAGCCTAAGATTCTCTTGACCATTAATTGGCACCTTCATCCTATCAGTCACTCACCTTCATGTCTCTTCATTAATAAAGATCAGGTAGATCAGTTTATTCAGTTTTTCTTAGACAAGACTGAAGCCCACCCTGTCTCAACCACCAACCAATACCTCAACAAATGTTCCTCCCCCTACCTTGATCTCAAATCTCCTAGAATTTTCCGAATTATTGGAATCCAATCTCACTTTATTATTTTTCAAATCATGGCCTACAAACTGCTCCCTGGACCCATTCCCATCGAAACTCATCCGGGTAAATTTGAAATCCCTTGCTCCCTTCATAATCTCAATAATTCACTTCGCTCTGCCATCGTTCCCCCACTATTCAAATATGCCACATGTACCCCTCTGCTCAAAACACCTGGACTTGTTGGCTGCATCCCTGATAATTATTACCCCATCTCAAATTTACCATTCCTTTCTAAAGTCCTTGAACGTGCAGTAGTCATGCAACTCCAGAAACACGTCCTGAACAATGACCTCCTTGATCCCTTACAATCTGGGTTCATATTCGACCATTGTACCAAAGCTACTCTGGTCAAAGTAGTTAATGACCTACTTGTTGCTAGTGATGAAGGCTTGGTAAGTATTTTTATCCTCCTAAAACTGAGTGCTGCCTTTGATACCATTGACCACCCTACCTTACTTGAGAGGCTGGAGGGTATAGGTGTCGCTGGCTGTGCCCTGCACTGGTTGAGCTCCTACCTCTCCGACCAAAAGCAGTTTAACAGCTTCAGTGGACGTAACTCAGAGATCCATCCTGTTTTGTCTGGAGTTCCTCAGGGTTCAGTCCTCAGCCCTCTCCTCTTCAGTATCTGCATACAACCACTTGGCCTTATCCCGTGCAGCCTCAATCTCAGCTACCATTGCTATGCTGATGACATCCAAATTTATATCCATGCAAAGCCATCCATCAATGTGTTTGGTCTTTGCATGTCGTCTTCACTATCAACTGTGAAAACCTGGCTCAGTTCAAATTTCCTAAACACCCGCACCAATTGTCCAAGGCTGAACCTATCCAATTGATACTTGACAACTAGACCATGGAAGTTGCTAAGGCAGTCTGGAGTCTTGGAGTCACTCTTGATTCTTCACTCAGCTTCGAGACACATGTCAACAAGGTGACAAAGGTAGAAACATATCTAGACATCCCAACATCCTGTCACCCTCTTATGCTGAAAAGCTAATACACATTGTCATCTCTTCAGGAATCAACTATTGCATGCACGACTCCTCGGCATCCCCAGCAACATGATCGATCTTCTCCAATGTGTGCAGAATACAGCTGCTAGAGTCCTCACTTGCACACCTGTCCACAGTTACATACCAGCAGTACTGGTTCATCTCCACTCGCTACTGGTAAAATCTAGGATTGAATTCAAAATCCTCCATCTCAACTACACGGCCCTTACTGGTGCTGCTCCGATATCATCCGTGACCTACTTCAGGCACCCTCTTCAACACGACAACTTCGATCCTCCAATATGGGCTTGCTGCATGTACCCAGATTGCACCTCCATTCGATGGGTGACAGAGCCTTCTTGCACGCTGCCCCCAGACTCTGGAATGCTCTTCCATTGGAGTTTCGATCAGCTGAGTCTCTGGGCATCTTCTATCTCATCTCAAGACTCACTTGTTCCATAGGGCTCTCAAGTCCTCTGGCCAGGACTGTTGATGCCACTCACTGTTATCATGCTGGGATGATAACTCGCTGCTGACATGCACCTGCTCAGGAACACTTATTACCGCTTTCGTTTGTTGAACAATTATTATTGTAGCATATTTTACGTCCTCTAAATTCTAGCCATTATTTGACCTAGGAGGAGAAGAGCACGGACCTTGTCTTCTCTCAAACGATCTCTGGAAGTGCAATTATTATTATTAATGTCCGAGTATACAGAGCGAGTGTCCGCTCGAGTGGGATGCGAGCATCTGGAAGTCAACATGGGTATGCCGGTATCTGTTGTGGGTCTCTGTGTCTATTTGAAGTTATAGACCGGCGTCCCGTCGTCGGGTGTATTCCTGCCTTACGCCCTGTGTTTCCGGGATAGGCTCCGGCTCACCGTGACCCTATATAGGATTAAGCGGTTTCAGATAATGAGATGAGATGAGATAAACAACAAGAAACGCCAACTCCCTGAGTAGTTTAAAGTCGGTAACACTGCATGCATCATGGTGCCCTTATCCTCCAGAGCACACAATGGCGCTCTGGGTTTAGGGCGGGAAACCGCCCCACATTCTTGGAATCTGTACAGCAGTAACATCCGCTTCTTACACGCTACAAACTCACCAGAGTTTGATTTCTACTCAAGACCAACGTCCCTTGCAGTGAACACCTGAACCGGTCCTGGGCCTCACGTGGGTCGTCTTATCTCGGAGTGAGTACCTCTTGCCGTGTGTAAACATAGGCTTAGGGGACACATATAGGGCCAGGCATTGTGCTGTTTATACCACAACCTTTCAGCACCATTCCAGCATTAATACGTGGTGGCTAACAGTACTTGCACTCAGAGTATATTTTGTGTCAGTATATATTGTGTTTGGGTGTTTAATGTGAGTATATTGTGCATGTGTACACTGGAATTTTGTGAAACATCTACAGAATCAGTTATATGGAGAAGACACCCTCGATGCAGCTAAGTTCTGTGACCATTATTCATACAGCACGGTTCATACTGGGGACATGAAGCAGCAGCAGAGAACGCACATGGATGAGAAGCCCTTCAAGTGCACTACGTGTGGGAAGACATTTAAAGAGTCAGGAACTCTTAAGAGCCACCTGAGAACACATACCGGTGAAAAGCCCTTCACTTGCACTACGTGTGGAAAGACATTTGCACAGTCAGCACATGTAACCAGCCATCAGAGAACACACATGGGTGAAAAACCCTTCAAGTGCACTACGTGTGGGAAGACATTTACAGAGTCAGGAAATCTTAAAAGCCACCAGAGAACACACACGGGTGAGAAGCCCTTCAAGTGCACTACGTGTGGAAAGATGTTTACTCACTCAGGAACTCTTAAGGGCCACCAGAGAACGCACACGGGAGAGAAGCCCTTTAAGTGCACTATGTGTGGGAAGACATTTACAGAGTTAGGAACTCTGAAGAAACACCAGAGAACACACACAGGTGAGAAGCCATTCAAGTGCACGATGTGTGGGAAGATGTTTACATACTCAGGAACTTTTAAGAGCCACCAGAGAACACACACTGGTGAAAAGCCCTTTATGTGCACTACGTGTGGGAAGACATTTACACAGTCAGCACATCTTAAGAGCCACCAGAGAACACACATGGGTGAGAAGCCATTCAAGTGCACTACGTGTGAGAAGACATTTACAGAGTCAGGACATCTTAAGAGTCACCAGAGAACACACACGGGTGAGAAGCCCTTCAAGTGCACTACGTGTGGGAGGAAATTTACATTGTCAGGAACTCTTAAGAAGCACCAGAGAACACACACGGGTGAGAAGCCTTTCAAGTACTCTGTATGTAGGAAGGCGTTTCTTCATTCAAGAGATCTTCATATTCACCAAAGAACACGTACCGAAGAGAAGCCCTGTGAGGGCACTGTGCATAAAAAAGAATTATCAATTTCAGAAGCCCCAAACAGGCGTGAAAAGATTCGCAAAGATACGAAGGTTAAATCGACTTGTGAAAGTCAAGCTACTGCAAAGATCCCAAGTCTCATGAAACAAGAGCCAGAAGAAACCCCCAGATTTGAAACGTGGCCAGGAGTTCAGGTGAAATGTGAAGAAATGCAGGTGAAAAGTGAAGAACTGAAGGTTGAATTTGAAGAATTGAAAGTGAAATGTGAAGATGAAGATTGGACTCTAAGACCCGACCTCCAGGTCGATGGAAGCCACGTGAAGCGGGAGGGCAATTCAGATGCTGGGGAAGAGCGAGGTGACCCTCACGAATTTGTGGATGTGGAGGTATGGGTTGAATTTTTGAACAGAACACAGTAGCAGGGGCCAGCATGTGTCAGTGGAGTCTGGGAAGTTGCTAAACCTGGAGCTCGAGACAATGAATCTCTACAGCATTCAGTTTCTCATCTCATCTCTCATCTCATTATCTGAAACCTCATCTCATTATCTGAAACCGCTTAATCCTATATAGGGTCACGGTGAACCGGAGCCTATCCTGGAAACACGGCGTAAGGCAGGAATACACCCGACGACGGGACGCCAGTCCATCGCCGGGCATTGCGGGACAATTTTAGTCTGCGAGCCAATCAACCTATCCAGGAGCATGCTTTTGGACTGTGGCAGGAAACCGGAGTACCCGGTGAAAACCCACGCGGACACGGGGAGAGCATGCAAACTCCACACAGAAAGGCACCCGAGCCGAGAGATTCGAACCCGGGACCTTCTTGCTGTGAGGCGTCAGCGCTAACCACTGGGCCACCGCGCCGCCCCAGCATTCAGTTTATTCTTAGGTTTCTGTCATTGCAAGCACGCATTCAGATGTTGGTAAAATTATCATAATTTTTTGGCCATGTGTTAAGTGATTATGATTATATATGTTTGGTGGGTACCGCTGTCCATCAGTTTTTTTCAACCCCGAGTAGAGAGCGGGTATGCCAATGTGAAAGCCCCACTTCGTTTCCCTTGGACCGACACCTTCTACCCCGATACAGTCACCACCTCAATTACACCACGAGAAGTCTAACAGCGACACGGGATAGGCCTGAAACATTCTGCTTTTGTCTTAACTTACGACGAACATTGACAACATAATTAGCTGTGCCACTTGTGTGGCTATTATATCGCGCTGCTGTCCTAAACAAGAAGTCTCTTGTTGATTGAAGACCTCCAAAGATAGCCGCTGGTACCACGTTCCATTCCCACCGCCCACCACCAAACTCCTTATCGGCCCCCACACACCTTCTCGCTATACCAGCACATGGGTCTCTCTTGGTTGACGTTCCTGTGCCTGTGAAGCACCATTTTTTTTACCCTCATTCACCCTCGCCCTGCGCAACAGCGCCACCTTCTGTCCCCTTGCCCCAACCAATGAGCAACAAGGAATTTGCCCGTGAATGCCACCACAGCCGAGAATAAAATTAATGAGAATCGCTGATAATCCCACTCCCACATTATCATTAGCTCTGCCGCCAGTGACCTCCATAGTGTAAGATTCAACACTCGGTAAACTCGGGCTTGTAAGTGAATCGAGTTTATGACGTCTATTTTGAATCTCTTGTGATCAAACTCTTGGTTCAAGGGGTTTTAGCTGCTCGTTTTGTCTGAGTTAATTGTTAAAATGGAGACCGTGGTTGAATCCTGTTCTTGACTTAAGCTCTATTGAGCCATCCCTCGAGGTGACAGATTTGATACTCGGTACCTCTAGGCTGGTTGGTGTACTGAGTTCATTATTGATTCAGCTAATGGCTATATTTGATATTCTCATGATTGAATTCATGGTTCAAGAGGTACGAGTAGCTTATTTAACCCGAGTTGAATGTTAAAATGAAATTGTGACAATTTTTTTATCATCCTCTTGAGAATCGAAGTGTTGCATTAAATCTTGTTTTGAAATGAAATTAATTGTAATTCATTTTATGCAATTTTAAAATGGGTTGCCGAGTTGTGAGGAATGTTTTTGTCCCTGAGTAGTGTATGACCTCCGCATAAGCACGATTGCATTTTGTTTTCGAATCAAACCAGTTGCCGAGTTATGATTAACATTTTAAAAAATTCGTAAACGTGTGAACATGACATGCAATCGCAGTGTTTTTAGCATTGTTTTTGATAAATATAGTTTTACGTCCGCACATGGCGTATAATCGCCACATTTTTTTATCCGTTTTTAATTCTACCGTGTGTGCTAACAGGCGATCACCACTTTCATTTTATGTTAGTCCGTTCATCACCTGGGACTGTAAAGTTGTCATTTAACTCGTCTGCTCATTGAACAATGTCCACGGAGGCCAGTTTGAGCATTTTTCCGGTGCAATCAGTCACGGGAGTATAAGTAGATCGCAGCGACTACGTTCGGTCATAATATAAAACCGTGCGATGTCACCCTCGCAACCTCGCTCACCACGACCATTGTATGAACACTGACTTACCTGGGCAAGGTTGTGTATTTTCACGGGACTTGTTTAACTTATGCAGTGAGAACATCTTGGGAGAAATTAAAGATTTGCCAGGGTTGATAATTGGTGGATAGAATATGAATAACCTACGTTATGCAGATGATGGAGTTTTCTAATCGGATTCAGAGGGGAACCTGCAAGAAATTCTGGGTAAGGTTGTTAATAAAAGTTATAAAAATGGTTTAACTTTCAATTCTAAGAAAACAATGCATGGTAATTTCAAAGATGAAAAGTGTACCTGTATGCAACATCAAAATAGTGGAAATGTAAAACAGGTCAATAAATGTAACTATTTTGGAAGCTGGATAACATTAGATGAAAAATGTGATCATAAAATAAAACGTAGGATAGGGATGGCTAGAGATAGCTTTTTAAAAATGAATACTGATAAAGAAAGTCTCTACAGGGACCAAACTAAGAGTTATCGATCGTCACGTTATACCATTTTTCACGTATGCATCAGAATGTTGGACAATATCACCAAGTTTAGAAAAGAGAATCGATGCAACTGAAATGTAGTTCTTTAGACGCATCTTGAAGGTATCTTGGACAAGTCACACCTCAAGTGAAGAAATATTGCCGCGAATGGGATGTAGAAAAAGGTGTTGAATGACATTAGAAGGAGACCGTCGTCGTTTCTCAGGCATATTATGAAGAAAGAGGAAAATTTAATTCTGGTTATAACTGGACATTTTTAAGGAAAGAGAGATCGTGGACGACAGAGATTGACTTATGTCAAGTCTCGCGAGATGGATGAACATATCAACAATGG
The DNA here is from genome assembly GCA_036362905.1 of Mordacia mordax. Classification (NCBI taxonomy): domain Eukaryota; kingdom Metazoa; phylum Chordata; class Hyperoartia; order Petromyzontiformes; family Petromyzontidae; genus Mordacia; species Mordacia mordax. The sequence goes on from JAZEWT010000010.1 coordinate 23,558,114, forward strand.
ACATTCTTTGAAGCTCAAGGAGCAGAAATTTGTGGAAGACCATTGTCACCAACGTCCTGTAGGATATGGTACCGAGAAGAAGATAATCCGAATTGTAAGATGGTCAACTGTTAATCAGTACGGTATCTCGTAAAGTTCATGCTCAGCGTGAACATCGTCATACAGCCTCCTCTTATAACATTGCCAAGCCGCTAATCCTCGCATTGCGGGTCACGCAGCTGTTGTCTATATCATTTATGATCTCTCACCTATGCTGGTAAACTCCCACGTGTTTACCAGGCTGAAATCACCGTTAGTAACTCTCCTCTTGCTTTGTAATTTGTTTTACTGTTTCGCTGATTTATGACCACTGATATTTTAACTGCTCATGTGTATTCACTATGCGCCACGCATCGCAATTACTCATTTTTAATTAACTGCCTGGTAGAGTCCTTTGTGAAGACGGTTCGATCAACTGAGGTGAACGTTGTTTTCCGAGTTTGCATAATTCAGCTCTTTTCACTCACGTTGCGCCCTAGTGTTCGTTAAAACCCTCTTACGCTAACATGAGCTCACTTTCCACTGGCTATCAGTTAAATAGGACTGTTTATGCTGCTCATGTTGGGTGCTTGGATGGTGGCGCGATGTTGATCTGTATCTGCCAAGGAACACTTATTCTTTCCTTTGTTTAGCAATCATTTAATTTGTTATTTTATGTCCTTCATTGATTCAGTCATTATTTTTATTTAATTGATCTCCTCTGATGTTGACATGCCATTCTCTTCACAGCTCTGTGCGGTGCTTTGTGACCCTCGGGTGAAAAGCGCTCTAGAAGTGCAACTAATTTTACTTTCATGTTATGCATGAGTTCCGTGTCTAACCTGTTCACAAACGCTATCAGTGTGTGTGCAGATTTAATAACGCAATATTGTAGTCGCCTTGCAGCTTACAATGTATATCTTCCAGGGAATCACCAGCAAAAATATTGATTTTGGAATGTTAAAGTTAGTAAAGTGTTTCAGGCATGACCACCCATTTAAATTTATTTTTACTGTCCGAAGATTGATAATTATGATTATGATTACATCAAATGTTCATCTATACTGTGTTGTTGAATTTGTCATTTAAAAAAAAAAACCCTCAATATTTGGCCAATATACAAGAAGAAATATTTGTGAAACGTTGGCGTCTGTTTACCATTTGGCTGGTTCTGGCCTCTAGTTTCTCGCACCTCAGAGTTGTTTTCTCTCTTTGGAAGTGAACGAAATTGCGCGCGTTACAAATGTTGTAATTGAGTCTTATTTTTTCCTGTTGGTAGATTGATATGAGCAGGGCACAGAGCCCAAACACAGATAACGGGGCCTGCAAACCTGTTGGTTTATTTCCGTCCTCTTATTACACACATTGAAACTAAGCCAGCACCAAATGTTGTTCGTGTAATAGTAGCAAGTTCTGAAGTGTTAAGTCATATGACGCAGTTTTGTAACTAACCTCATCTCATCTCATTATCTGAAACCGTTTAATCCTATATAGGGTCACGGTGAGCCAGAGCCTATCCCGGAAACACAGGGCGTAAGGCAGGAATACACCCAACGACGGGACGCCAGTCCATCGCCGGGCATTGCGGGACAATTTTAGTCTGCGAGCCAATCAACCTATCCAGGAGCATGCTTTTGGACTGTGGGAGGAAACCGGAGTACCCGGCGAAAACCCATGCGGACACGGGGAGAGCATGCAAACTCCACACAGAAAGGCACCCGAGCCGAGAGATTCGAACCCGGGACCTTCTTGCTGTGAGGCGACAGCGCTAACCACTGGGCCACCGCGCCGCCCTTGTAACTAACCATGTATCAAATGTCGTTTCACAGTGATGACTGGTTTCTATTTTTTTAAATCATCATTAAAGGTATTAAACATAGTATCTGAGTGTGGTTTGTTGGTGCATCACTTGCATTTGAGGATTCAGATCGAATCTCGTTCATTTGCATCGTAGCCAATAACATGAAGCATTTGACCCCTAGACAAGGATGACATCTACAAGAAATATAATAAAATATCACAGCCCCTAGAAAACAAGGGAAAATCGAAATACACTAGTTTGAATTGCCTATGTTTATTCTGATGCTGATATAACAACACCAATCAAGCGCGAGATATTTTATTCACGCGAAAAAAATGGAATCCCGGTGCATCCAAAACCTTTTGCAGATGTCTAACATTTTCTAGAATTGTATTTAGTTATGCTATTCACTGCAGTTGCGATTTCCTTCCCAGCAGCTGTTCCGCATTGCACCCAGTCAACCGCAGTGTTTTCTGGTTTGTGGAGGAATCCTTGATAGGGGGGTTAAGTTTGGATCTGTCAAATGGGGGTTTTGGCAGAAGGTGGCATGAATGCCTGTCTCAGTGCCCCCAGCACATGCTCGGTTAAATGTTTCCACCGTGGCTTTAGGTAGGAAAAGTGCCAAGTGGAGGGTTAACCAACCCCTTGTACATACCGAGCTACATTCTCATCTCCCGCTCACATTCACCCCAGCCCCACCACCTACACTCCAATGACAAATATCCCCAGTATAGAATTAATAGACTATGATTAGCGAGTAGCACCGATAAAGGCCAGCACGGCATACGAGGGGGTCGATGGCCAACATAACGCCTGGCCATCTTTATCTCCCCAGTTGTGATATTTACCCACTGCACCAAGTACTCATTTGAGGCTAAGTCGACCCAGGGGAGGCCCAGCACCCGTTTATAAACTCATCATTGGTGTTTGTGGTCGTGAGCAGAAATTGCACGCGCGTCATCGTCGGATTCGTCATATAGCAAGTTAACACTACTGCTTCCACACCATAGCTACGCACTGTAACCATAACATGGGTAACGACGCTATGGGTACTTTTGCCAGTATACATATATAAGAGTGGAACAGGTTTTACCATATCTGGCGATTATGCAGGTGTTAAGATCTTATGCAGGTGTTAAAATCTTAACACCTGCATAATCGCCAGATATGGTAAAACCTGTTCCACTCTTATATGAGTAACGACGACTTCTGTGTGAGAGGCGGGGCCATACCAATGAGCGGGACCGCGACGTGGAAGGAGCCAAGCTTGAGGCTCGACGCCTGGGTCAACGCCCAGATGGGTGGGGGACCGAGGGGGGAGTTGAAAAGGAGAGTGCTCGGAGAATCTGGGGGTTCTACTGTGCAGGCAAGGTTCGTGAAGGCTGTTGATAAAGACACATGTCTCCGGATTGAGACTTTACACACACTAAGTACGTATGAATACACAAAATACGTATGAATGAACAAGTACACAACACCAAGTCACCATTCGTCACGTGCACACCAAACACAGATACAGTTGGTTTATACTCACGCCTCGGACACGTGACTCAGCACTCACCACTGACTCACTACTCACAAACACAACCCTCACTAATCACCACTCACTATCCAATCACCCTCACCACTCACAATGCTCACCTCTCCAAATACCACGAACCACTCAATTAGCATTCACCACTGCCTTATCACTCACAATACTCACCACTCACTATTCAACTCACTATACTCAAAATACTCACCACTACCTCATCACTTATAATACTTACCACTCACAATACTCAACAGAACTCCCAACACTCACCATTCACAATACCAATCACTCGCAATAATAACAATAATTAGAGCGCTTTTCACCCGAGGGTCACAACGCGCTGCACAGAGCTGCGGAGAGAACGGCACTTCAACAACAACGGCACTAGAACGGAAAATCAGCAACCATTACATTTTTTTTTATATACAAACCGTTGCAGAACATGTAAAATATGATCCGACTTTCAACTATTATTTAAAAATGCAAAATAATCAATGTTTATTATACATGTATTGGGAAATGGTTTAATGTAACATCGTATAATAATAATTGCATTTCTAGAGTACCCATCACCCAAGGGTCACACAGCGTTGCACAGAGCCGCGGAGAGAACGGAACATCAACAACGAGATAAGAGCGGCAAATCAGCAATAACGGTTTTTTTGGAGTTTTTTTCTTTTACAAATCCGAGACGTGGGCAGAACGGCATGTCAACAGCATCATGGCAGCCCAACTGAAAGTCGAAAAGTAGCAACAAATTATAGGACAAAACAT
>JAZEWT010000010.1:23612255-23622588 GCA_036362905.1 Mordacia mordax
CGTGCTAGCGCCGCTCGGCGAGCTTTCTCGCGCTATCCCAAAAGAGAAACTCTTCAACAGCGATTCTCGCACGTCGAGTCGTGAAAAGATACGGCGATAATAAACGGAGGCGTCCCCACACACACACACACACCGAGGAGAACGCTTCAGAGTTCGTTCAGGAACTGCGGACGCATCTTGCGACTGCAGGCGATGTTGGCAGTCCTCCGAAGCAAAGCGGACGTGGGATTGGCCAGACAGGCAACCTCCACACCTGAAGCAGCCGCGATAGACTGCTGCGCACAGAGCTGCGCCGCGCTCCTGCTACAGTCCGCGCCGCACATTCGCAAAGCCAGCGAGCGGTGCCCACGCATCGAGCCGTGAACACCTACATCCGGAGCGCTTTGTGGATTCCACCGAGGCACCGCTGCCTGCCACGTGCTCGCTGTAATGCGCAGGAGCCTTCACCGTGGGGATAAAGCGATGGATATTTACATATTTATTCGAAAGACTCTGCATTATTCATTCCGATAGGAGGGATGTAATCGTGCCATGCCTGAGTGAAACCTTATTTAAAACCGCACGCATAATCATTTCATAAAGAGGACCCTCGGAAAATATATGAATGTACACGCGGAGCGCTCCCCCTTTATTATTTCATTTATTAACGCGTCAATCTCTCCGCCGCGTTCGGTCCAGCGCCGTCTCACTTTATCGGGAGAAATCGTCCGCGTCGTTTTAAAATCGGCCCAAACTTTCGCTGCCACACGAGCGGGGGGCCGGCCTCCTGGACGTCTGCGTGGAATGCCGCCGCTCAATAATGGATGCGGGATGAATGTTTAATGGCACGGGGATTAATATTTATGGGGTGCGGCGTGCGGCGCGGCCACAATTAGCTGGGGCTACGGCGCCGTGTCCACGCGGGGCGGCCCACAAACGGACGGTGGCTGCCGGGGTTAAGGGGTTCGGCAATCGCTCGTGAGAGCTGCTGTTTTGGGACAGTCATGACGAGCGCTCCTCCCCCCTTCTCGTTTTGCCTCGCACCTTGAGGCCACGCGAAATATCGCAGGCACCCGGGCCTGTCTCGGGTGCCTCGCGCTGCGTGACCGAGATGATCGTCAAGAGGCAGGGTGTGCGCGAGCGCGCGGCCTGCGCACGCCCGCGGGCGCACAGACGAGCGCGCGCGCTCATGGTCGCATAGACGCGCGCGCATGCGCGCGTGCGCTCGCTCGCTCCAACGGAGGTGATGAACGAGCGCTTTCGGAGGAGGAACGAACCGGGGGGGGGCTCAGTGCCGCCGCCAAACGCGCAGGCCTCAGTGGCCGCGGTGGAGGAGGAGGAGGAGGAGGCATCCGTCCCGAAAGAGCGAGCGTCGACTTGGCAACGATCACTCGCGCGCGCTGGGTGCTGCCGCTCCGCGCGCGAGGAGCCAGAGCGGAGTCGCGCGATGAATAAATGCGCGGGCAGTCCCCGGGTCACCGGTGGGTTCTGTTCCCGAGTCCGCTCGCAAATCGATTCGTTCGCGAGTCGCAACGCAATATATTTCGCGTTGCACGTACGGTGTGCACAGCGGTAATGCACTCGACGATTTGGGGATTTGCACGTGAATGGCACTGCGGTAGAGATATATATATAGCTTATAAAACCTAAAGACGAAACACAATATTTAATGGTGTCACGTATACTGCGTGAAGAAATGTTTTATAATAAATAAATCTCTTTAATTTACACATCTCGTGGGAGCATCACAGGAGTGTTCGTAAGTCAGATGTTCCTAAGTCACTAACTGCCTGTAGGGCGCGTGGTATCGATTATTATTTCTTATCATTTAGGCAGACGCCCTTATCCAGGGCGACTTACATCTCTCGCAATGATACATATTAAATAAACAAATAAACAGAAACGTTACATTTAACAAAAGATAAGTCGGGACGAAGGCGGCGGCGGCAGCATCGCAAGGGCATGCCATCTTTCACCGTAACCGCGATCGGTTATGGTGAAGGATGAAACCGGCGGGCAGCGAACGAAACTGTGGAACGGTGGCGGTGCCGCTGCCGCTGCCGCCGCCGCCGCTGTGAAATTAATTCTAAACGAAAGCGCGGGCTGTGAATGGAATGTATTTACTCACATTGTTACTGTCTTTCACGTATCGCTCGTGCAGCACAAAGGGTACGCCTTCCATCGCTGGGGGGGGAAGACACACACACGCACAGACACAAACACACGCACGCACACACACAAAATCCCTGCTTAGATTTGCCAGGTCACAACACAGTTCTTCCATTAAAAAGCTTTTAACATTCCTCGACAAAAGGCAGCGCACAACCCTTTTACTTCTCCGTGCTTTTTTTTTCCGCTTCTTTCGGTGGCGCGAAACAAGGGCGCCCATCGAGCGCACGCACGCGGGTGCATTCGTGCAGTCGGCATCATCACCGCTGTTTGTGTTCCGGTGGTGAAACGACAGCACGGGAAGTAACCGAGTCGTGCGGTAGTGCGGCAGAAATCTCGCTTGCGCTATAAGATCCGCCGAGCCCAGTTCGATCCCAGGCCACGGCTAACATCGGTGGCCCAGGCGATAGTTGAACCGGGCCTGCTGTCCCTCCATCGCCCCGGATTGAACAACGTGGTGAAGTATGGTCAAACGAGGCTCAATTATCTACAGGGTGTGACCAGGTGGACTAACAAAGAGTCTAACGTTTATTAAACGCATGCACAGTACTAGTGTTTGCTAAAGTCTGTCAGAAAGCATTTCCACAGGAAGACTTTCCACTGTATAGCCGTGGGCAGAACACCTCTAAACCAATGCACACATATAATCTGCAGCTGCACCTGCACCTGCCACCTCCCTCTCTACTCGGACTAAAGCCATAGCGCCTAACATCGTGTCATCTCTTTCAAGTTGCTGTTGGCTCCTGAATGCAATGTCCAGGAATTAGCCTGTGTTCTCTGCCACTGCGTCCATCAACCATTGATAGCAGAGTACCCGCTCTACGGGCGATGTTGTTCCAAGCGTGTAACACGTTCTTCTGGCGTCTCTTGCTTGACGTTTCCTCCTACGGACACGACTGCTCTGACCTGGATTATCTTTTGGGATTCTAAATGCTTAAGAGGGTTGACGTACTGGCGCAAAAGTGGGAAGCTAAAACTGAAAATGTTACATTTTGACAAAGCAGTCACACAGGGAGTAGTAAAGCTGAAATAATAATATTAATATACTGCAATAAGACGTGAACGCTACGATGTTGTGCAGATAAAACTTGCGCGTATAAAGGATTCTAAGCCTCAGTGAGGACACACGCGCACATATATTTAAACGAAGGCACGAGATTAATTACATACGTGTACAGATTTCCCACATGTTCACACAAACTACAAAGCCCTTGCACCGATCGCTGTAAAGTTTACGACCTCGCTTGCCAATACCAACGGCACAACTCGCGGATCGATCCCCGGGCAAGAACAGCAAATGAATAGTTGAACGTGCACGGTGCTTTAATCGCCGCGCCGCGCGCATTACAATGCGCCAATCGACTGTATCTGTGGTGCAGCGCGGACGGGGGAGCCAGCGGACGAGCGAGAAGGCGGCGGAGAGAGGGGGGCACGAAAACGAATGCTCTCCGCTGCTCTTTCGGGATAGCCCTGTCCACCACCCCCTCCCATTACAACGTGTTGTGATGAGCAGCTGAAGCTTATCCTGGAAGGCACAGGGCACAAGCCAGGGCTATACCCAGGGGTGCCAGTGCATCGCGGGGCCAGCAGGCCAATTCGCCGAGCCAGCAGCATGTCTTTGGACTGTGGGGGGAAACCGAAGGACCCGGCGAAAACCCCCGCGGACACGAGGACAGAACATGCAAACTCCACACAAAAACGTGGCAGCCGAACCCGGGACCTTCTCGCTGTAAGGCGACGCGGCTACCTGCTGTGCAACAGAGCCCTCATAGCACTGTGAACCATTCACATTATTAAGGCGCCCTTAACGACGGGCGAGCGTGGAGAACTGTATCGGATTCGTGGCCGCGACTTAATTCAGACGCCCCGTGCTTCGGGTCACATGAAACGACGGTGACGCCGAAGCCTCCGCCGCCGCTGCCGCCGCCGCCGCCGGAGGAGGAGGAGGACGAGGTTAACGCATTTACGGGCAGACGCACGGGAGGCGCGTAGTACTCACGCCGTCGCCTGGCGGGCCCGCGCGCCCGCCCGCCCGCCCGCCCGCTGGAAATGACGGGCCAGCCGCTAATTGTGTTCGCACGAGAGCGCGTCTCATGCCAAGGATATCAAACCGCGATATTAAAATCTTGGGGGTTTTCAATTCCGCCCAGCGTTTTTAACGAGGCCTGCCAGCACGGATAACGGTCTCGCTCGTTTCATCAAGCCTTCATAAATAATTATCTGCCTCCTTTTGAAAACTTCAGGCCCCTCAGCATTGTGAGAGAGCCGGCTCACCAAATTGTCTGCTCTGTACAATTGCTGTCTTCTAACTAGGTCTCTCATCATACACAATGTGTGCCTCTGTGTGTGTATGTATATATATATATATGCACACGAGTATACATACATGGGAGCGGTGGCCCAGCGGTTCGCGCGCTGGGCTACAAATCCGGAGACCTGAGTTCGAATCCCGCTCACGGCCAACACCAGTGGTGATTTTCTGGACCGGTCCCAAGCGTCTCCTACGTCGACTCAGCCTCAAATGAGTACCTCGTGCAATGTGAAATTATTTCCACCAGGGAGACAAAGGCGGCCGGGCGTGGTGCTGGTCACCCACCCCCTCGTGTGCCGTGTCGACCTTCATAGGTGCTCGCCAATGGCACTTGACCGTACAGTCTGTTAAGGCTACACAGGGGATCTTTGTCTTTTTAATTTTAAAGGTCAGGGTATCTGAAACTCCAGTCCCCATGAACCACCACCACCGCTCTACACATTTCCACGTTTGCCTATTTACTACTCCCCATTCATTTACAAAAAATAACTCGCTTCCACACTGCGCGTGCCCGGTGATCGTCAAGCACATCCCAAAGTGATGCGCCGGCCAGGTGTAACGCAAGGTTTTATTTGTCATTGAGATAAACAAAACATATATTCGCATTTTCATTGCGTGATTTACGTCGTTATGAATAACTGTGCGATCGAGGGGCACTATTGTTAGAGCTATGGACCCACGAGGAGATGGTCATGAGTTCGTATCCTGGTTGGGGAGGACAACTCAACTCTTATTGTGCCACTGGTGAGAGGTTATCTCATTCGCCTGGTACACAGGAGTGCATGAGTTCGATCCTGACCCCGACACCGCTACGTTTGGAGTCGCGCGGAGTTGTTTTTATCCAGGACCTCCGGTTTTCCCTTCACATTCAGAATCCCGTTGACATTATTTGCACTCGACCGGCGGCCGGCGCAAGCACGAGTCTCGAATCTCTCAGTTCGCTGTCGGCTTAATGATCATCGACGCACATCGACATTCGGGAAAAATGATTGTGTGCCGACCGCCCCTCGCTTTTGAAACAACATTGCCATGAGCTTCAGGCTACAGTCGCTCGCATCTTTGAGCTAAATTACAGCTGCAACTGAAATAAAACATAGATTGGTCTATCTGAAGGGTGGCATAAGCTTCACTCCTATCACTGTGCAAACAAACGTCCCAGCTTTTTTTCCCCACGCCACTATTGCACTGTTGCTCTTCCTTGTCTGTTATTTATTGTGCTGTGCAATCTTGAGTGGCTACCGTTAACTTCATAATCATGACTGGGGTTTCATCTCTGTGGCAAGTTGGTGTTGTCAATTTGTTTAATTGTGCCATCGTGCGTGTTACTGCTTAATTGTGATTACGGCTCGAGTTGCATTTATGCACACAGTGCTGCTGCCCGTTTATTTGGCCTTTTTGTTTCAAGCGTCATTGCGTTGGCGAGTGCGAACGTTTGTTCTGTCGCATGAATTCGGCAAAACGAGAACTTGCAAGCTCACTGGTTCCTTTCCGCGGTAACAATGAACGTCTCCTCTCGCTCTCGCTCTCCTCTCGCTCTCCTCTCGCTCTCCCTGCGACACCAGCGGTTGCTCCTGCACTCGGTGAGAGATGACGAGCGAGACTTTGCGTCATCGATGAGCTTCGTGGAATCGAAGATTCGGTCCAGACTATAATCATAGTAATAATAATTGCATTCCTAGAGCGTTTCTCACCCGAAGGTCACAAAGCGCTGCACAGGGCTGTAGAGAGAACGGCACGTGTCAACAACATCGGAGTAGATCAATTTCAAGTAAGATAATGGCTATAAATCAGTGAAGGACGTAAAAGAACAGATTAAATAATTTTTAAATGAATAAAGGAAGGAATAAGTGTTCCTGAGCGGGTGCAGGTCAACAACGCGCCATTAGCCAAGCACAAAAACAGCGAGCAGCATCAACAGTTCTAGCCAGAGGACTTCAATGCCTTACGGAACAAGTGAGTCTTGTGACGAGATTTGAAGACGCCCAGGGACTCAGCTGAACGAATCTCCAATTGAAGGGCGTTCCAGAGTCTGGGAGCAGCGCAGAGCGAGACGGCTCTGTCACCCACCGAATGGAGGTGCGATCCAGGCACATGCAGCAAGCTGCCCGTACTAGAGGATCGAAGTTGTCGTGTTGAGGGGAGTGCCTGAAGTAGGTCACGGATGTATGTCGGAGCGGCGCCAGTGAGAGCCTTGAATTCAATCCTATAAATTCCCAAACGTGATAAGCCACTTGGACGAGCTAGCATCATGTGTGAGCAGGTCACCTCTGAACAAGGGCTCATAGCTCAATGGGCTTTGTAAATAAAAGAAAAAAAACTAGCACTTCACACAAAACTCAACATTAGTCATTTCTATGGATATAATTGACCGTGCCATGGGAATGTGGAATCTCCGCTGCCGATTCACGGTCGCCAAGAAGAGATGAGCACCGCTGCAGTGCACATTTGCGTCACAAGATTTATTCAATGTAATGTTTTTTTTTACTTTCTGACGAGTTGGAACAATTCCTAAAATTATCGCAGCTCACGAGAAAACTCGGTAATTTTCTTAAATACTTTCTCCGTGCCGTCTTGCTCGTTCCAAACACGATCTCGACTAGAAATTAACTGAATGTCTCACTGCGAGGCTCTCTGCACATGAGTACTAGTGACAGGCCTGTCTACTGCTGAAACCCAGCACACGAGCTCCCGTGTTCCATTGGCACGAGACAGCGCGCCAGCGGCCCACACTCCACTCAACACGAGTTCAGGCCACGGCCAGCCTATCGCGGAGTGACACGATGGTGCAGCGCTGTAAAACTTGTGCCCCAAAAGCAAGAGAATCCTGGGTTCGATTCCCAGCGCAGCACTTTTCTTTGTGGAATTAGTGTGTTCTAGTCATCTCCCCGTGAGTTTTAGCCACGTACTCAGGTTTTTTCCCATAGCTAAAACACACACGCTATTTGACCTATAATATCTTAATATGTAGAAGACACGGCGTCTGTGCAATGTTGGTGCCAAACTGGCTATGCGGCTGCCTCTCGCCTGCCCTGTCTCTGTGGTTTCTCGAGCCTCTGATTCCTTCTCTCGAAGCGGAAGCGTTGGCAATGGGAGATCATCATCAACGCACTTCCAGAAACTCTTACTAAAATAAAACCCGCTTCACACACTGGGGAAGGCATTCTCGGCACCAGTGGGGTTAAAAAGATAACAGAATGACTTGCGGAATATTTCTTCCCCACGTTATTTATGTGACACTTTCAACTGTTAATTCAACTATTAGATGAAATTTACATTTCTGGGAGGAGGGACGCTTCTGAGAAAACCGCGCGGCGAGCTCTGACATCGCAAATATGACGTGCGTTTACCCGAAAGGGCCTTCATTCTAATGGGCTTTTCGCGTTTGTTCACTTTCGCCAACTTTGAACTCAGCAGACAGCTGCTGCTGCTGCTGCGGCGGTCAGATAATTAAATAATTGATCGCACTTTCTACCATCAATTAGAGAGGGGAGCTCACGCGCTATCCACGCGCCCAGGGGAGGCGAGCGGGCGTCCGGCGCAAGCAGCCGGAACTGAAAGTCTCGCACGACGCTTAAAAAGAAAATACCTGCTCATGATCCAGAGCATTGCTCTCGTTTGTTTCGTGCCTACAGCTGATTGCACGTTGTTCCCTGCACCGTTAGTTTCATTCTTCCCTCTTGTGCACCCCCTCCACCTCCCGAGCTCCCCCCCACCACCACTCCGCCTGGGCCCCCAACCCTCTCCCACATCCCCCCCACCCCATCTCTACGTTGCAATAAAAGGCTGAATGAGCAGCCACCACGGTACAGGTCCGTCCAGCAACCGCCACACCAGGTTCCGTAATAGTTTTCACACAGCACCGTAATGTATTTATATAAAACTCTGTAGCGGCGTGGAAGCCTGAGTACGCCTCCTACGAGTGACCGAGAGGGGGGGGAGAGCGCTCAGTGACACGGCTACTATTCCCAAAGAGCGGCTGTGGAGCTCGATTCTGATTTGGAACTCTGTCTCCGCCCACGTGGAAACACGAAACGCAATTATACAACGCACATCGCGTTCCAGACGCCGAACGGAAACAACGAGCGCATCGACTGCGCCGGGAAAGGCGGATGGGAGAGGGAAAATCTTGAGCGATGGGCTTAGGACAGGCGAACAGGCAGGGTGTCCACAGCAAGGACGGCTGAAGGAAGTTTCGGACGTTAAGGGCAATGGAATCGAATGACTGTTCTGCTCTGCTGACCTCTTTCTGTCGTAAGAGTCATTGGGCACTGCTTGCACTGCTGGCTCAATGTATAATCATCTGTTAGAATTATAATAACGAGTTACATTTATAAGCGCCTTTTATTCCAGGGTCACAAGGTGCTTTACGCCGCTACAATAAAAATGTTAAGGATGAAACAGAGAACCTGAAAAGGCTAAAATGAAATATTTCCCCACCTCAAAAGAGTCCTATATATATATAAAAACATATCACCACACTATAAGGCAATGATGCAAAGCACTCTACAGACACAACAGGGCATGACCGTTGAGTATTCACGCCCAGCTGTGGTGGGGGCACGCTGCATCGGAACCGGGGTTGGTGGATCAAGCAGACTTGTGTGACGCTGACAACCCACTCGACTGCAGGGTGGACGGCAGGTGGCAGCACAGCAAGCAGGCTGCCGTCGTGCGATTTCTCGCCGTGCACGGCTCGTGGACCCTCGGCAGAAAACTTGTTTCGAGCACTGAGACCGTCCAGACGCTGTGCCAATCACAGGCATTTCGACCATGCAGTGAGTGGGAATTCTCATCTCATTGTCTGAAACCGCTTAGTCCTATATAGGGTCACGGTGAAGCCGGAGCCTATCCCGGCAGACACAGGGCGCAAGGCAAGGATATACCGACGATGGGACGCCAGTCCATCGCCGGGCACTGCGGGGCAATTTAGCCTGCGAGCCAATTGGTGCAGGGGAACTCACGATTGTTTTACATACATCGGCACGCATGCTGGTAGATGGCGGTGTGAATCAGCGTTATCCAGGTTGAGCCGGGTTTACCCGGTTGCCCCCTAGTGGTAGGGCTCTTGGAGAATTGTACGACCAGATGGACTTCCTGACACTAACCTCCTTTAATCGCAGGGTCTTCGGATCGCTATTTGTCTGAAACCTCCATTCGGTTTTGTTCACCAATGGGGACCCTAGCAGGCGAGCTGGACTCCAGACCTGTTCACCAAGGGAGACCCTAGCAGGAGCACTAGGTACCAGACCTGTTCACCAAGGAAGACTCTAGCAGGAGCGCTAGACTCCAGACCTGTTCACCAAGGGAGATACGAGCAGGAGCACTCGACTCCAGGTGACACAGCTCTGGAGTTCATTGGAACAGGGATACACCTCCACCACGATATCAGTCGTGGCCGGGCATCAAACCAAGGTCACACAGCGTGGAGCTCATTAACCTGCGCACGTCAGAGGAAGCCATAGCCTCTCCGCCATGGTTAACGTAACCAGAAAGCAAAACACAGACGCCATCAGGGCAAGCGCCACGTACACTCCGAGCTAAACCCCAACGCTGTTTGGAGAGATTCCCACGATCCGGTGACAACAACAGAAACACCGCCCAAAACTTCACGGGCACGTCCACGAGCGGCCGGGGAACGCGGCGGCACGGCAGCCGGCGCGGTGGCCGGAGCGGCCGCTGCTCCTCCCCACCACCACCCCCCCCCGCCGTCGTCGCTCCCGCCGTGCGCCCGCGTCTGTAATCGGATATCGACGCACGTTCCTGCCGCATCCGCTCGGCTGCTCACGTTAAGAACCATCAACGTACGCGGGACTCCGTTTGCGCCGATAATTACGGTTTTCAATCTTCTTAAGCCACACGCTCCTGCCTAACGGG
>JAZEWT010000010.1:23670126-23687725 GCA_036362905.1 Mordacia mordax
CCCCCCCCTGCCCCCTTCGATCCACGTCTCATCGATGACCAGGCGTGGAATCAGCGCGCGTTACAAACTGTATTTTATCCTATTCGTTTGCCTTCAACACAACGATCCGTACACACGCTCTGTACTTTCACTCTCTTGTGGGTGGGGATTTCTACCACTGACTCGGGGCTCTAAAGCGGGCAATGGGCACCGTGACGGCGACAATTCGGAATCGCTCCCGAGAGCTGCGCTGTCAGGATCGCTGTGGCGAGCACGTCTCCCATCTCCTCCGCGACGTTCCGCCTCTCGTGTTGGGAGACACCTTCAGGCGCCGAGAGGAGGAATGCTCGCCAAGGCCGTCACGAAAGAGCAGCTCTCATTCTCATTGCGCACCGTGTCGTGAAAACCTACATCAATACAGTGATAATCCAAGCAGGAAATCACTAACTTCACTCCGTTGTTAATGGCACAGACATTACTAATAGAATTGCTGTGACACACCTATCCATAAACATTTATGTGTGCCATGCAGCACAGCACGCCGTGATCATTGCATTACTTTTACCGCTTAGTGCTTCAGTCATTAACGACCATATAAACTTACTGCACACGCATAGACTTTAACAGTTATTAGGTCTAAAATTCACCGTTTGCTTGAACAACTACCCTTTACCTGATTACAATAATTACTTAGAAAAATCGATCGAGCAGGCTGTGTACTGTACAGGCCGTTAAGGAGAAACGATCCCGCATAGGAACAAACGCGTGTGAGCACGGAGGCTGAATCACTGGAACCGTGTGACCAACCATCACATCTCAGAAGCTCAGCAGCAGGGAGCCTGGACAGCACTTGGATGGGCGGCCACCACACGTGGCAAGGTGTCAGACTGCTGCGTGGTGAAATATGGTCAGATCTCGCCCCGCGACCGGCATGGCAAAAGGAACACCGTGAGCCAGCAGTGGATTGATGCAAACGTAGCATGTGCGCACTAGAATATGGTTTAGTTGCTCAGGTGCACACCACCCGATCAGAGATGAAAGTAAGCCAGTATGGTCTTGGACGGTATCCAAGACCGTAGTTTTAATCTAGAGTACCGGAAATAGCTTTACGTTATCAAAGTCACTGAAGAAGGAGTGGGGGGTAGGGTGAGAAAAGGAGATGCGATGTTACAACTAATAATAATTTATTTAATTTATATAGCTCAGTCCACCCAGAGTCCCCAAGGCACTGCAGACAATCGCAGAGGTGTGGGGTGAGGGGGGGCCTCCCTCGCATCAGCCGGTGACAACCTGCCACATATTGTATCATATATGACAATGGTTCCAGCCTATCAATAAGTATTTTTTGTTAGTTTTTTTAGAGGAAGTAGGAGACTCTGGAGGAAACCAATGTATATATGTATAGCGTGAGCCAGCGTGCCCGTGTGTGCGGCCACGAGGGCCCTCTGCTCACTCGTGTCCAGGGTGTCCTGCACGGCCATGAACCCCACGGGCAGAGTCTCCTTCTCGCCGACCAGCTTCATGTCCACCACCACGTTGTCGCCGTGCCCCTGTGGGAGACAAGCGCGCACGCCGAGGTTAACCCCGGCGGACGAGCGGCACGAGCGGTTGGCGAGCACCTGTTAATGGAGAGCCTGTGCCACCAGAAGAGTCGAAAAGAATACCGCTCTTTCGGGATAGCTCTGGCGCACATTCCTCCTCTCTCTTTCGCAAGTCTCGCCTCCCACGTTCGAGGGATCGGAGTCTCAAGATACCTCCAACGCAAACGGGCCACGGAGAAGAGAGGAGGAACGCTCGACACGGCTATTTCAAGTACTCTTATGAGTAATTCTCACACGAGAGATACGTGAAAAGCTACATCCATACAAACAGAACACCGGTTGGCTCGTCTGTCCTGGGTGTCCAACGTGAGCATTAAGTTTGGTTAAGGAGGTAAACAACAAGGCTTTGATGTTGGTGTTAAGTGCATCATTATGCACCACAGTGATGTCACTGTGCTACCATTAAGACAATGCTGTAGAATTAATACAACATCGTAAAGGAGTACCAGCCGTTATGTTAGGCTTATTCTCTGAAGGAAGCTTCAACAGCTCAGGACACACGGCATGGATCTTCCTCTTGTACCGACGATACATTGATTCACCGATTGGAAATAGATTCTTGTGTTCATGATACGCACGCCGGTAAAATATATTTAATTTTGATTCCTATGCGATTGCCACGTTAAAACGACAATCAAGAGTGTGCAAATGACAGCTAGAAACAATACCAAGCAGATGGTAGAAGAGACCCAAATCGATTCTTCTAACAATCAGAACTGAGACTTAAATTATAGAATAAACCTATTGAATGATTGGGGGAGAAGAGATGGTGACTCACAATGTCCTCTCTAAGGACTCTTTGTATTGGCACCTGACTCAAAAGGTGGCACAGCAAAGGAGGGAGTGACCAGTAACACGCCTGGCCACTATCGCACAGCACCACTGTTCACACACCGCGCTAGAGACCGCGTTCACTTACGGCCGAGCTGGTTTCTGAAGGTCCTAGGATCGGTTCCGGTGGCATCATGCATCACCGATGCCGTGCGTAACTGATATTGCACAGCACTGCACAATGCCCGGCACGGCACGCAGACAGCAATGCTCTGCAATACCGACGTGTGTACACATGGGGGAACCCACATTTTACCCCACCACGCTCGTACTGCCCAATCGACCGACTCTGGGAATACCGTTAATACTGCTGCGTGCACAGTAATGGGGATTTAATAACCGTAGTACTTTCCTGTAAATGTACAATGAAAGCATTCGCAAGCAATATTAGATAGCATAAAGCACTTTTAAGGTTGGGTCGCGTAAATATGTGTCCCAAACTCGCCTCTATCAAACACAGGTAGACAGGAAGATGTTATGTGAACAGAACATGTCATAACATTGGTACATGAGCAGACTGGTGTGTTGTGAGCAAACCCACATTTACTATGAAAGGACACGTTCTGTTCACGTGACAAAGCATTACCGATTGGCTCTGTCGGGTGGAGGCGCGTTTACAATTGGAAGAGTAAAGGTTACAGGTTTGCTCTCTAACGTCGGGTGGAGGAGGGCTGACGACACTCTTACTTTGACCGACTCTTTCAACCATCTCAACAGGAGACCAACCCGACGACCTCTGGATTATAAGTCTACTGTGTTGACCCGAACGCCACTGGGGATGTGGCAGATAGGGTTTCGCCACATTGTGAGCCTCTTCCTGAGAATGGGCTACCCATTAAGCAGAGACAAACCTTAAATCTATCCCTTAAGCTCACTTACAATAATGATTATTAATGTATGAATGCTTAAAATAATTTTACAATTATGAAGGTATTATGTTACTGTGGCAGGTGACATCATGGTTATAGTTCCGATATGGAAGCGCTGTTTGACGTCATCGGAGGTCACTGGACAGTGCAAGCTCGTAGCGAATCATGAACGTTTCCGGAAAAACGGCCGAATCCACTCGTCGAGTGACTACTGTTCGTCAAAGTGTTCGCCACACTCTCGGACAGCTTGGGCACAACAAGTTATATTTCACAAACCCTCGAGGCCATTCACACACATACAATAATAAACGAACAATCAACCCTAACTTCATCACTTGAATTTTTCAACGCCTTTCCTTTGACCTTTATTTAACGAGGTGAGAGCCGAGTGGCTAGTGGTGACGGCGCACACCTCCAACACAGAACGAAGAGGCGAGTTTGGTGGATTGCAATGAGATTATCGAGTAACTGTAGGAGACTGACCTAGCGGTAATGTACTGCAGGACGTTCCAAATCCAGCTTTCCATTATTACCAACAACCAGGTGGATGCAGTGAGAAGCGAGTTAATTTTCATAGCAATCACGAAGATTGGTAACAGCCAATGTGGATTGTGATGGGATCGTGAGGACCGCAGTTAAGGAACACTGTTCGACACAGACGTATGAAATTCTGTCGCATCATGAAGGCAATAATAAAAAAATGTTTTGCGTTACGGTGAAAATTAATTAGATTTACAGAATAAAGATAAAGGAAAGCTACTCTTGCGAGATAGCTGCGGTTAGCGTCATTCCTCTCTTGCTATAGCTATCGTGAAAGAGCAGCTCTTGGGAGAAATCCTCAGACATTGAGCCATGACAACCTGCGTACACATCAAGTCGCTGTTTGGACTGGGTGTAGCAGCGTCTAGCAATAGAAGCAAAACTGATGCAATTGCTAACAATTGAAAAATCCTGCCATCGGGTTTTGATAGAAAAATTGGCCACTGCCGCGTGTTTCTACTTCTGCCTGCAATTATAAACATCAGAGAGCACAGTCCTTTCATGTTAATCCGAGTTGGTATTTAATAGGTCAAAGTATCCCTTAATATGCCTCCTGTTGCGTCTCAACTACAGAGCTGCACTTTTTTTTAAATCTTCAATTACCTGCCAGGTTCTAAGGCAAATCAAATCAAACATTAATGCATTAATTGTGCATCTGTTTATGCGCCCGCATGTGCATGCGAGGAACCATACACAATGCCATAACATACCAGTCGCGTGTGCGCTCGTACACAAGCGGACCCATTACAGTACCGACCATTCCAACTAATTATTAACAGGACGGTGCTTTGAACTCTCATTCATTCATTATTGCGGGGGGGGGGGGCGGCAGTAGTCTATCCCGGCCGACAGGATGTCAACACCAGTACATCGCAGGGCATACTTTTTGGGGCAATTTACTCAGCAGGCCAATTAACCAAGGCAGCAGCGTGTCTATGGACGGTGGGACGAAACCGGAGCACCCGGCAAGAACGCACGCGGGCACGGTGAGAACGAGCAAACTCTACACAGAATGGCACCCGAGCCGGGAATCGAACCCAGGACTTCTTGCCGTAAGGCGACAGCGCTATTCACTGCGCCACTGCACCGCCCCCACTTTGAACTGTGTAGTTGAATGCCGTGTCTTGTGTGAAGAGAAAAACAGAAAAAAAAAGCTTTGGTGACCCACAAGAGCAAAAGCTTTGGCGAAAATAATCACGGCCGAGAAGTTGTCGAGCACCTGGGACTCTTCTCGAGCACCTGGGACTCTTCTCGATCACCTGGGACTCTTGTCGAGCACCTGGGACTCTTCTCGAGCACCTGGGACTCTTCTCGAATATCATTACGGCGACGCACGTCACTGACGGCACATGAAGGTTTGGCCGGACGAGACTAGCGCGATAACATTTCCAACCACCACGCATGGGTGATCGTTGAGATCCGGCTTAAACCACTATTTGATTTGTACTCACATGGGAGCATCTATCGCATAGCAGTTGCCTGTTGATGCCATCAGTAACGTTCCTGGGTAACGCTGGTTGCACTCGCGCAACAATTCTCTGTAATAAGAGCCCAAAAACAGCGGCGCCATGTGAGAGTTGTCGTGCCGCTGACAACTAGAACATCAAATTGCTCAAATGGAATATACACTCGGGAATCGTCGCAAAGCATTGGAAGGAGTTGATAATATGCCGAGCCTGTTCTCTGTCGTGTTGACGTGTGTCGTCGTTTTGTTTTTGGTGTTGTGGTACTCATGCAGTGTGGGTCTCAGTTGCAAAATATCCAGAAAACTGGATCAACGGGACCATCATACGTGTACCAAGTACAAATAAAAGTCATTACGATAAATAATGATTATTTAGCATACGCCCTTCTCCAGGGCGACTTACATCATTATCGAGGCGGAGCGACGAAACCAGAGGCAAAGGGGAAGGCAGCCATGCATTCAGTCGGCGCCAACATTAGCCAGAGACTGCGGATCCCGGCCAACAAAGGGCGCAAGGCGGGGGAACACCCAGGGTGTGATGCCAGCACATCGCAGGGCATACTTTTTGGGGCCATTTACTCAGCAGGCCAATTAACCTCGGCAGGAGCGTGTCTTTCGACGGTGGGAGGAAACCAGAGTACTCAGCAAAAGCCTACGTGGGCACAGGGAGAACACGCAAACGCCACATAGAAAGGCACCCGAGCAGAGAATCGAACCCGGGGCCTTCTTGCTGTGAGGCGACAGCGCCACCGACTGCGCCACCGTGTCCCCTTAGTGCCCCCTTAATGCGGTGATAATCTATTTTGCGAACAGGTAAACAAATGTTGTTACCCTTGCATGTTTTCACATAACAGTGACTCACTGCAAACTTCAATGCAACCAAAACAGGTTGTGTTTGGCTAAGCTGGGTGCACGTCACCGTGTGAACATGTGGAAATGTACAGTACGTGCGTGCATTCGCCTGATGTCAGCCTGGCCCTGAGTACCGTTCTGCCCAGGGTGCTGATGTGTGCGTCAGCTGTACACGGAGATGCTGCAAAACTAGTTTGTCTACGTTGGGGGCCTGCAGATATCATTTAGAACTAATTATTTTGCAATCGCAACAAATATAATGCATGCCAATGTCTTACATTATGCATAATATTTTCCTTCACGTTATGACAAATCTTGATAGCCTCAGCCGATTAATTCCATTCATCTTACATTCGTCATTGGCTGATTGCCATACAAGCATCAATTAGTGTAGCAATCAATCACCTTTGACCTGTGCAAATCAAATGACAATTATACACAGGCAAGCCCTCGGGTAAATTAAACAAGCAAGTTTGATACGGGCAGAACAAGTAGGACAATCAATATGACGGCGGTAGTATAATTGAAACAAAAATAACACAATTAATGATTCGGATGAGGACCCCAGAACCATGATATAACTGGTTCTACTGCAGGAACGTGAAATGTCTGCCGGCGGCTTAGGACCACCGAGAGAGGTGACCAAGGTGCGAAACAAGCATTGGATAAGGCTCTGACTTGATTAGTGAAAGGCATGAATCAAAAACTAGAGAAATCACAACGCATAACGGATTGCGTGCTTTGCTGGTGGCGTTTAGAGTGCGGCTGCTGCTGCCACCGCTTATGTTTGCTATTGACGTCTCTTGCGGGGCTGTCCCCCCCTCCTCCCCCCCCCCGGCCCCCCCGTGCGACGACGTGAGGGCTGTCGTCGGCAGAGAGGAGTTACCGCAGCGGAGGCCTCTTCACCTTGGGTAGTCTCTCCAAGAGTACAATCGGGCTATAATCGATAACAACACCCACACAAAGTATTACAAAAATAAAAATCACTGCAACTTGTGAAGACGGTTACCGAAACGGCTTCAATTTCAACACTGTTCCCGGATGCCATTGCTTACACAACGGACCGACTGGGCAGTGCCATAGGAATGTGAAATATCCACCGGTGGCTCAGAGCCACCGACAGAGACGAGCACAACGCTTTATTTTCTGAAGGAAACTCACTGATTTCCCTTTCCGCCCTGATCTGATAAGTGGCAGTGGCACTCCATCTGCTTGTCGGTGAGACTGACAGCGCCACTTCCCAATCTGGTAACGCCCACCGCCCTGTGCACGAATTAAAATTGTGCAAACGGTATCACCCCAAACCGCTCTTCCACAATAAGTCTGTGCAGCTGTAACGTTAACATGTCAGAGAACCCACTCGGTCCAAATAGCAAAACATTCATTACATCTCATTGACGAGAATACAACTGTTAACTCATAATTATGACTTATTTATTAATAATAACAACTGCACTTGTACAGCGCATTTCACCCGGGGGTCACAAAGCGCTGCACCGAGCAAGTTAGCACTTCAGGGATTTGTTTACGACTGCCCATCATCTTCACCAAGCACTGACTCACAAGTCGTGTGGCGCAGCCCTGCAATTACCTGACGGTGCCACTGCTGGTAGTAGGGCCAACACTGATGGAGCTCTAGAGACCCATTCAAGAGAGAAGTTTTTACTCTTCTATACTAGCCAAATGTTTTGGTAAGAGGTGGGAGCACCCGCATTTTACCCCACCACACAAAACTTGCCGATTGACAGTGGTATACACATTTATACGACTGGGTAGACAGAGGTGTTGGGACGGAGGTAGGGTGAGTGCTAATAAACGTAATAATAATAATGGCACTTCTAAGAGTGCTTTTCACCCGAGGGCCACAAAGCGCTGCACAGAGCCTTGGAGAGAACTGCAAGTCAGCAACACCGACATGTGAATGGCAAATAAACAACAATAACGTTGTTTGTTGTTGTTACAAATCTGAGCTGTGGAGAGACTGGCATGTTAACGACAACAACATCAGAACTTGACCAATCATTTCAACTGTCACTACGGAGGGATCTCACGGACCTGCCGGACAACAGGTTGCAGATTGGGTGTGCTGAGCAACACACCACGGCAGCGTCCCAATGCTCCTAAGTACCAGTGTGAAATCCGAACATCAAGGAGTTAAACCCAGCTCTCTATGCCTGTTGATGTCATTGCCGGTTTAATCACCGGTAGCCAGGTTGACCTGGATTGGCCGGCTGCCCCCAGCGGTTGCGTTATTGGAGCATAATTTTATAGCCGGATGTCGTTCCTGATGCCAACTTCATTTCATCGAATGGTCTTCGGATCATTATTTGTCTGAAACCTCCCTCCCCCCCCCCAACAAACCTGTTCACCAAGCACCTTGCAGTCGTGCAAGACTCCAGGTGACACAGCTCTGGGGTTCATTGGAACAAGGCCACCACTCCATCACCATACAGTTAGAATCCACGCAGTTCACACATCTTGATGCCACCACTTGCGGTACCTGTGACCTAGGTGACGCGTGACATGCACGGGCACCTTAGCGTGCGCACAACGCAGGCACTCACTTTCCGAGTGATGCAGAGGTAGCGCTTTGTCTTCGACTTGAACATCTTGTCTTTCCAAAGGTCAGCCTCCACGTTGTCGTCCGAGTTTAGGATCTATGAGCGGTAAGGCCGACGCACGTGGCGAGCCATCATTAGCAACTACGGAGCAAATCAAACGTCACCTGTGGACGATGTAAATCGCCGGCTCGTTCCCTTAATGTGATGAGCTATCATGATCCGTGAATACAATCGCAGCACCGTAGGTCAAATTGAACATTCATATACTTTTGGTAAGCCACACATTAGCACACCCACACACCTGCAGCCGTACCCAATAATCGCACGGTAAACAATTGGGGATTACGTTTACAGCTGATTCCGTAAGCTAAAATTATAATCGGTGTTGCCAGGTTCAAAACGTGTGTCTCTAGCGCCCGATTGGTGCAGCTAAGATGATTGCTGTGATGGCTAAACATCGTTTTTTACAGCTTCAAAGTCAAAGGGCTCACGTGGACATGAGTCATTCACCCCAGGGGGTACAGGTTTCCTCTCAACTCTATAATAATAAGAAAAATTAAAGACATTTAGCATTTTAATCATTTGAAGTATTTAATAACTTCATGTTATGGCTATACATTGCATTGCATCCCTGAGCTTAAGGTGTTTTACAACTGTATTTTTTTATAAGTAAATTAAATCTTTTTAGCCGATATTTTATTTCATGTAAGTTTCTCATTTTTACCTACCCGTTCACCTTTAACATTTTTATTTCAGCTAGGAACAGCACCTTGCGATCCTTGGGTGAAAAGCACTTACGTAGAAATATAAATTGTTAATTCAGCACATTCTTCGGTAAAAAAATTCCACTCTGAATCACTCTCGCGCAACAAGCCGAACTTCCAGTTACGCGCAAATTCACCCCGTGCCGCATTCTCGGGCTGAGCTGACAATGTGGGGTCTCACAAAACCAAACAGAAGCATCCCGAAAACCCTAAAGGCAGATGGCTCTGTGACGCTGGGCCATGTTTGAAAAAATCTGTCATCAGTGCCAGCCACGAGGAGTGGGCCGGACGGCCAGGAAATAAGATTCCAGAAGATCAAAGTGCCATACATGGCTTGGAAAGACCAATGAATTTACTTACGTACACAGTTTAGTCTGACGGTAGACAAATCATGCAGTGGTAAGGTCTGCACCTCACAGAAAGTCCTGCCTGAGGCGATTCGATTCCTGTCTCAGGCACCTCTCTGTGTGAACTTTGCGTGTTCTCCCCCTCCTCTGCATGGGTTTCCTGTGGGCTCTCCGATTTCCTCACGCAACTAAATAAATGAATTGGCGGACACCATTGCAATGCATAGGACGTCGTGTCTGACAAATGTTGGCAACGGCTAATTGCTTGACTGCCTTCCCCGACCTCATTGGCATTTCCTCGTGCCTCTGAATCTTTCTCTCTTCAAATACTTGTAACCGTGAAGGACCATGCACGTGTTGTAAACTGTATGTGACTGCACAGCTTCCTTGAGATCGATCAAACAAAACGAGTCGTTGTAAATCCATAGGTCCCGCAACACAAACCAATCACCCAGTACTTTGGATAAAACGGTTGGTGTATCACCAAATGATTCAAAGCAAACTATACTCACTGGGCTACGAGGCAGCGAAGTGATGGATTGGCCAATCATCCCAAAATATGTTCTCAATCATCCCAAACATCCCAAAATAAATCGTGCTGAAAAAAATCTTGGGACTCAAGGAGGCTTTCCTGACTAAATAACTGACATTACCACTGTTACTTGGTGAGCAGCAATGGCGTGATTCTCACTCATCACATTTTGAGCCTGGAAACGTGGGTTTAATACCTGGCCATGGCTGATATCACCAACGAGTGATATCTGGACCAGTTCTGTGCCTCTTTACCGACACTGTCCAGCCTGGTAAAGCATTCAATGGCTGACTGACACTCATGGGTGGCCTATCCGGCACTGACATGCTCGTCAGAAACCTGTCAAGTGCTTCAGAGGCGGCGAAGATGGACGGTGAGAGACTGACAGCAGTGAGAAAAGCCGGAACGTGTGGATTCGTAACTAAAACACATGCCGACAACATCGTTAACTTTAATAATAATACTTTATAATCATGATTTATATGGTACAGCCTTTCAGCCGGAAGTCCCAAGGCAGTACAGGAAGCTGCAGAGAGGTGCCAGGGAGGCAGCCACATGGTCAGCCAATGTCAACCAGCTTAGACATTGCTTCCTATACTCTATACATGCAATTATTATTATTATTATTATTATGTCCTCTGCCAATTCATTAACGAGTGATTATTTAGTTGTGGGAGGAAACCGGAGAACCTAGATGGAAGCCACACAGAACAGGAGGAGAACAAACTTCCGCACATAACGGCGCCCAAGGCGAAACTGAAACTGCCTCTGGCAGGAGTTTCGTTCTACGAGATGCAAGGTCGACACTCATGAGTGGCCTATCCAGCACTGCCGTGCCTTGTCAGACGCCTGCAGAGGGGGCTTCAAAATAGGCGGTGGATGAACGCCGGCGAGAGACTTGCGGCATTGAGAAACAAAAGGCAGCAGTTGTGGAATCGTAACGACAACACGAGACGACATTGACAACAAGGCAGCTGTGGAGGAACGCACCACCTCGTATCCCTGTGGCGGAGAGCTGCGGCTGGCCACCACGCCGATGCCCGTGATGGGAGCCTGGGACATCTCTGGCAGGGCTTCTCTCAGCTCTCTCACCTCCGGCATCGCCCGACACGGCACCAGCGACTGCTGCACACAAGCAAGCCAGGGGGCGGGGGATCAGAGGCTCGTTACAGAAATCGAGGGGACACACCAAGGATCACATTTCGACTGCTGCTGTCAAGACAATTAGATTACCTGCAGAATGTTTAACGTCATCGCATTACCACTTTTCTGTGCTGGCTAAGCAAATTATTTGGCAGCGATGCTGCAGCAGCAGCAGTGCGCAAGCACGATTAGCAAAAACACGCAACACATTCGTCAATAGCAGTGGTTTGAAAGAACAAAATGTTCAACAGGTGACGTTTTAAATCATCACCCGTCATAAGGGCACATATGCGAGTAACGTGGTGACTGGCTCCATGAACGTCATTCATTCATTCCTCCACCAGCACTGAGGACTGAGTCTAGCAGTCTGGCTGTGTCGTCTCGTCCACAATGTGTTCAACCATCATACTCAGTACCCACACACGCAACCACTCACTCACGCGCACAACCAACCACGCACTCACGCACACACCACACCCAACCGCTCACTCACGCACACACCACACCCAATCGCTCACTCACGCACACACCACACCCAATCGCTCACTCACGCACACACCCAACCGCTCACTCACGCACACACCACACCCAACCGCTCACTCACCCACACACCCAACCGCTCACTCACGCACACACCCAACTACTCACTCACGCACACACCCAACTACTCACTCACGCACACACCCAACTACTCACTCACGCACACACCCAATCACTCACTCATTCACACACCCAACCACTCACTCACTCACACACCCAACCACTCACTCACGCACACACCCAAACACTCAACCACGAACACCACTCGCCCAACAACTCACCCACACACTGCAAGTCACGTCACGTCTCTTTTTGCTCCTTGCCAAACACTACTTAACTTTAGAATTCCTTTCCACTGTCTCTCTCCCAAATTCCGACAAAATCCTTGTTAAATTTTTTTTTTTAAGTTTTAACTGTTATCCGTTACACCTTCAATAGTAACCTAGTTGGGCCTGTACTCAGCAAACAATACAACGTTGGATGTTCTTCTGTATTGAAACACGTTGGATCAAACTGCGTGGAGGTTATTTCGTCGAATTAAAATGTGGGGTTTCTCCAGTTACTATTCGTTTTACTCATGCACTGAAAAAACCCACTGCCCCCAAAGGAAATGATCAACAATTTGAAAATGGTCAATAATTTGAAAAACAGGGACCTGTCTGAAACACTCTTTCAACACATGTGGCAAGCATTAAATAAGTCATTGAAAGTACTACTTTAAGTAACTATTCACCCTTGAAATGATTTCGATTCCCAAACTTAGTTCATTAATAGTAACCGAAGTCCAGGACTGCCACGGAATCAGAGTGTATAGGTTGCAAGTTTCCTGCAAGGCCAGTGCAGACAAATGATAAATGAAAGTGAAATAGCTGCTAAACGTCTCTTTACGTTAACGTTACAAAACACCACCCTGTGCAGCCTGGGCTTTCGAGGCTAAAATAAAAAAACACACTTTTCCACAACCCACAAAATCTCTGTCCCCTTATCTTTGTCACATCCTGGATGCATCACCTCGATTGCAATGGGTACTCACCAACAAAATTTGCCACAGCAGCCTAAAAGTCTATGTGAATGACTTTTGGTATTATGTGACTTGGTATTTCACATAGCACGTCTTTAATAATTGAAAGGCTCCCTAATGCACGCAGAAGTCTTCTCAAATGTATGCACTTTCATCGTAGGGATGGCATCACATGTCTGAATTTGCATTCACTAATCAGTATGTTATAGAAGTCTCCAGTGTTGTATAAGAGGGAAGTATTAAATGACACGGGGACATTTTAAAGAAATATTAGCCTGGACCTGACTGATCTTGCAGATAGACATGGTTGCCTTGGAGGTTTCCATCACAATCAGCAATGTGGACTTTATTTGGGTGCACAACTGAAAGAATAACTCTAAGAGCAACAAATTGATGCACGTGTCACCACATATTATACTCTTAGCCATGTTGCCTTGCTTAAATACAATGTATTCAAGGGTTTTTTTTTAAGTATCGAGTGAAATTCCACCCCTCTAAAATAAATGAAACTTAAAACCATGACAGATGAACATGCAGGCACCCACGAAAGCATGTGCAAACACACACTGGATATTACAGCATGACCTACTCAGACTTTTGTAACGTGCACGTGCTTATAAACGCAGTATATACACTTGTTGTCACTATTTTGCATCATTTTTTTTAAGCAGACTTGTCAGTTTCCTCTGCATTACCACTGGGCAAGATTGCTTTAACAAAACCATACCAGACAACAAAAGCAAGGCATATGGTTAGGTTGGTCCATCTCAATTGCTATCAAAAAACAATGACAAATATTTACAGAGTGCGTGCAGTCGCAAGTTAGGCTACTTCCAGCCAAACTCAAAGCTGTCACATCTGGCTTGTATTTGCCAAAAATTCACTCTATGGGTCACTGCGAGCAATGCAACACCACACTGCGAGCTGCCCTGCAGTGTGGCCCCCGCGCGACTGTGTTATTCCTGCACTAAAACGCACACACAGCAGCAACCTGCTTCGTTCAGTAAGGGAAGGAGCGACCGTGGTTTCAGCTGGGCCCGAGAAGCTGAGAAGCCGCTGTTACTCGGGATGGCGCTGATGTCCCCAGATGGTGATGGTACAGTGCTGACGAGTTCAAACATTGGTCGGAGGTCGACTCAGCCCGTAACCCCTCCGAGGGTAATAAAGTACCAATTTGTGGGGCACCAACAGTGGCTGTACTATACAGGGTCAGGCCCCTGCCAAAGGAATATGTAATTCGCATGACTTAGCACAGGGCTTCCAAAAGAGATGAGCAGAGCCCTACACTGTATTCATTTTAACAATGGTATGCTTTCAATTTTACTGCAAATGCAGCTCGGAAACTCGATGGACTGAGACTTCTTGGAAACATAAAATGTACAATAAATTTGAATAGTTTCACATGAAAAGCAAATATTAGTTGTTTGACAAGTTGGTTGACACCACCATACATTATAATGCATAAAGAGCTTAAACTTAAGTCTGGGATTCCACACATGCGACACAAAGTTATGTTGAAGTTTTAAAAACGCATCTTGAAACTGGCAAATAATGTACTGTATGAACATATAAAACCCATGGATATGATGTCTCACGAGCAGTTGTTGCTGTTGTAGAGTTTGTACTGTGATGTATCTTTTCACGGCTCAGTCACAGCACGCCTGAAAATGCCTTAAATAGCTCATAGAACCTCATAAACATTTAATTACAGGTTGCGTTAAGTGTCTCCCTGTACGGGTATGGACAAACGCTAATGTGCAGTGGAACACTAGGAACATAAGTTCAATTCTTGGCAACAATAAACAACAACGCAATGCAGTAGCTTACAATACACATGGCCTCCCCGATATTAACTCAGCCCTTGTGCCACACCAGGTAAGAGTGGGCAATGGGGAACTAATAGGGTTACTACGCGCTTTAGTAATACTTGTACGGGATTGTTTGGAGCAACATCGCGTCGCTTTTCATGATGGCCTGAACGAGTGGTAAGACACCATCATTATCAGAGCCAGAGGGCACAAGGTGGGGGGGGGGCTATACCTACGATGTGACGCCAGTGCATCGCAGAGCACTGGGGGCAATTTACTCAGCAGGCCAATTAACATAGACGGCAGTGTGTTTTGGAAGAAGGTGGTGGGAGGAAACCGGAATACCCGGCCAAAACTAACGTGCACACGGGGAGAGAACACGCAAACGCCACACAACAAGGCACCCGAGCCAGGAATCGAACCCGGGATTTCTTGCTGTGAGACGACTTAGTTTTTACAGCTAAAAGACTGCACGGGGAGGGTGGGGGGGGGTGGGAATCGTTATATTTAAAGAATACAACATGAAGCAAGTCTTAGAACTTTCAAAGAGAGAGCATCATTCAACTTGACAATGATGATTGCTCTTAAGAAATGTTCTCATACAAATGGCTATGAAGGCCTACAATACATGAATGGGTTACTAAAACGCTATGACGGAAGGGAATAAAAACACAGAAACAACTTTTCTCTTAATGTGCAGCGCGTTGTGGCCCTCGGGTGAAATGCGCTGTAGAAATACAAATATTCTTATTACTAATACAGCTAAGCTATGCGGATGCTGGCGATAGCAGGGTTAGGGCGAACTAGTATTATGTAACGCCGAACACAATACTGTACGTTACCGAAATGTCTTATTTACATAAGAACCTCAGTGATTCACAATATGTTCCAAATACTTTCTGCGCCTAATGTGACATGTTTGGTCAATTCCACCAATTCCTTTTCTTGTATGTAGTTTTTGTACCAGCGAGTAAACCGGAATGGTGTGTATAACAAACCCAGACACACATACATAAGTGACCCACAAAGAAAGGTATTATAGATGTTTATTATTTCAGCAGAAAGTACCCAGTGAGCTTACAAACTCTAGATATAGCATTCCTGCGATACAACAAACTTATCTAAGGCATCCACTGCCACTACACGTCAGAATCACCAACTTGCTCATTGTAGTAATACGCAGAGTGACCACGAAATTATAATGATGAGTGATTGATGCTTTAGATTGGAGCGGGTCAATGACCGCAGCACAGCAGTGCTCTTCAGAATTAAGCGAGGTCTCACCACATTGCCCCTAAAGTGTGTGCTTTTTGATTGAGTTGCGCTTAAGGGCACTTCAGAGCCCTTGATCATTTCTCACCACTCCTAATGGATTTGAGGCCAACCCTGTCTCATATGACACACACATGCACATGTGTAAGAGTTTGTTTCGTTATGACAACCCATTAAAGGCTCTCTGTCGACCTGCGCCTACTCGGGAACACTTATTCCTTGTTTGTTGAAGAATTATATATTTTGTAGCACTTCTTTTATGCCCTTCTATAAATTATAGCCATTTTTTGACTTTCAGTTGAACTGCTCTGACATTGTTGTTGCTGACACGCCGTACTCTCCGAAGCTCTGTGCAGCGCTATGTGACCATCGGGTGAAGAGCGCTATAGAAATTCAATTATTATTATTGCTTTTCTAAGTTATAGAGCCATACTACAGTATGTCATTACAATAGGTTACTTCCTGGGCGGCTGTTTGGAACGATGTGGACGAGTGTTAAATAACGCTGCTCACTGAGACAAGTTGGTGACATTTCACCAACACAAATGACAAATCGCCCTCTGGTCAACGCTTACTTGAGTAGGACAACGACAAACATATACAACTATGGCACAAAAACACTGCTTCAGCACACACGAGCAGTCTCCCTGAACACACACACAAGACAACTATCCCCCGCATAGCGTTTAACACACAGGGTAAGAGTCGAACTCGAGTAAGGGCACAGAACCCGTTCAGATATTCATCACTGCTGTTGGCGGTGGCCGTTACCGAGACTCGAACCCGGGAGGCCGGGGGTTCGCAGCCCAGCGCGCTGATCGCTGCACCACCGCTCCCCAGAACATCGGCGCTTTGTGACTCTCGGATGAGACGGCGCTTTTAGAAACGCAATTATTATTATTATTAACACGCGAGCAACACACTGACACACACGTACACGCACGCACGCCAGCATACGACCACAACAAGAATAAAACCAATTACGCCGACCCTATCATTTACGCAAGCGTATCAATTACCACACAGGAGTATAGCAACCAGGCACTTCTCCGAGAATAAACAGTCGTTCTTCATTATCCTCCGTTAATGTCAACAAACGCCGCCTCCATCGCGCACGGCAGGTACCCAACACGCGCGGCCTGGCCACTACGGGGCATCACCGCTCTTTCCTAAGTCGCCCTACAGGCCAAAGTGCACCCCCGCCCGCAGGGAAGGCGCACGCCGCCAGGGCAAACCCGATACATCGAACTCGACCACGACGCTAATGTCGGGAGCGTGCAGAGACTCACCTTGCGGGGTGGGAGATGCTGTTGTTGCTGCTGTTGTTGCTGCTGTTGTTGTTGCTGTTGTTGTTGCTATCACCCAGACGGGACAGCTCCCAGAGCGCCCCCGACACGGCGCTGAAACTTCCTTCTCTGGGGCGGCATGGAGCGGCCCACGTGACCCGCCAAGCTCCACCCCCCCCCCCCCCCCC
>JAZEWT010000010.1:23700366-23712482 GCA_036362905.1 Mordacia mordax
TGCTGCCGAGGTTATTTGGCCTGTTGAGTAAATTACACTAAAAAGGGTGCCCTGCGATGAACTGGCATCACATCCTGGGTATTCCCGCCTTGCACTTTCAGTCGGCTGGGATAGCCTCCGGCCCCCCACCGCAACCCTATACAATATTAAACGGGTATTGATAATGAATGAATGGAACAATATTTTATCAAATGCATGGGGATTCTCTTGTTTTCACCAGTACTTGAAAATACACTATAGGGTGGCGAAGCGGTAACCTCTGCACCTCACAGAAAGTAAGTCCTGCTCGAGGCAGTTCGATTCCCACTTAGGGCACCTTCTGTGTAGCGTTGGTGTGTTCTGTTCTGCGTGGGTTTCCACATGGTTCTCCGCTTTCCTCCTACAACTAAAAAAATATACTCATTAATTTGCCAATAACATTTAATATATGGAACGCAGTGTCTGGCAAGTGTTGGCACCGGCTGACCGCATGGCTGCCTTTCCGCCGCCTCTGGTTTCCTCGCTACGCCTCTGTAATGATGCATGCCGCCCTGGATAGGAGCGTATTCTAAATAATAATAACAAAGTTTCGCTATCACCGTGTAATCAAATGCTCACCCTCACAATACATGCATCAAATCGTGCCTCTGAAAAAGCTATTATTTCACAAGTTATGTTTTTGAAGGAAATTCAGCAACGCCATTGAAATGCCAGAGCCACGACAGATTACACGTGCACCGCAGGGACAAACAAAAATAATTGATTCTTGCATCGAGTCATGACCCAGAAGATAGTGGCAGTTCATCAGATCGTGGCAGGAAAATGGGATAAATTGTTATATGCTGGACAGAATATTAATGATATCTGCCAAGAGTTTTCACTCGGATTAAACAAATCGGGAATAATAATAAAAATATCACATTATCCTTGCTTAGTTGCGACGAGTTTGAGTGTGTCCTGGACTGTTGCATCTGAACAGTAGGGGGTGCCGTGTGCACGCAGATGCCTCAAGGGTTGTGTAAAGAGAGGTTTGGTCTCTGCAGTCAGCTTTTAGGATTTACAATCGAGCTTGGGCACTCCATCCTTTAACTTTGCTGCCCAACATTTATCACTGCTTTATTTTAGCCACTCAACACCGAGAGCTAACACTTTTTTTTAAAATTCACTTCACGCTTACCCTGCTGTTCAAGTGGCACTTGGAGCTATTTTTTTGTCATCGCGGGGCCTTCATTAGAACTCTGTGTTTGTGCCGTTGCATCAACTGTGCATTAGCAGCCGAGTACATGCATCCCATTAATAACATCCATTAAGTTGTCTGGCATCGGAAGCCGAGCTTTAACATTAAAGAATATTTTGCTTTAATTTAATGGATGGTGTTCATGCCGCACTTGGAAAGAATTCCCTTTTTTTTCCCTCCCCACCATCCACTTTCCTATAAACCATTTGTCCCTGTTTAATTAAAGCCAAGCTGCATAGCTGATCTGAAATGAATGCTTCGAAGGAGGAAATATGTCCGGTTGACCAAATACAGTCCTCCAAGGTTTTATTTTTAACTTGTATTTTCTTCCCTTGCTGCAGTGGAGTCTAGCGCTCGTGACTTCTTTTCCCCTATTTGTCAATCACACCACTGAAGTTCTGTCCGGCATCTTTTTTTTTCCAATTTCCCTGTAGAGAGGACAATCTGGCCGTGCCCCAGCCATAATCTGTATTTTTGGCAGCCGCGAGTCACTGGGGTTCTGCCTGGAGTGTCACTGGCGCGCACAAACGGACCCAGATAAATCCTCGCTCATTCTATCTCTCCGCACCAGCGGTTTTCCTGGCTCAGAAATAAACCACTGCCTTTTTTGAGGCCCCCATCTATATGTATATTTATTTATTTTTGTGCAGAAATGTTTTTTTTATTTTTCCAAGCAGTGGCCAGTTCTAGGCAAGATTTGATGGTATTCTCTGCTATCACAATTCCAGCTGCCAATGGATGGTGGAGTTAGAGCCTCAATCTGAGTTTATTGCTTGTGATTATTTTCTGCGGGAGATGGAGCCGTGGGTTTATTATTAATTCAAAAGTTTCAATGTCACAGCCCCTCCCTACTCAAACGAGTGTGGGTGGAGATCTCCTCTATGTTGGTGGCTCTTGGGCTAATAACAATAATTGCAATTATAGAGCGCTTTTCACTCGAGGGTCACAAAGCGCTGCACATAGCTGCGGAGAGAACGGCATGTCAACAACAACGACATAAGAACGGAAAATTGTGTAAATTCCACGTGCTTATGACAGTGCTATTTTATCCATGGGGCAACCATCATTGACTTCTCAGGAGAGTGGCATCTGTTTTATTGACCCGTGTGGGATGATAGGCTGAGTCGACTTTGTAGAAATATTTTAATTTAAAACCTCTCAAATGTGACTTAAGCACCCTAACAATAGCACCTCCCAGACAAAGTATATTTTTTTCTGGTAGTTTATTTTTTATCTCTGTGAAGACTAGATAATAAAAGTGGAGATCATAAGGTTGGAAACAAAAGTTTTAAATTTTCTCACCGTTAAAAATGATGGATTGCTTATTTTATCAGCTCCCATCTTGCCAGTTGTTTAAAAACATTTTTTACGCAGCGTCCAGAAAAACCGGCCACAATTTGCAACTTTGTCCTAATTGCATGTGACTCACGGCCCATCTCTTGGGCCAAGAAAGCAGCCCTTTTTAACAAATTTGCATCCGCAATGCGCGTCGTCTCCATTGGTACCGGGTCCAGTGTGCGTGAGTTAATGCGGGCACGGCAGCCACGCCTGCCGCTCACAGCAGCTCTGGAAGGCGGCGCGAGCCAAAGAGAAAGGTCAATGCCGCTGTCTGCTCAGCAGAAACCAGCTGCCTTCTTCCCGCCTCCGATAGCCGTCCCGGATAATAAAACCCCGGTGTCATGGGACCCCAAGTAATTTTCTGCCGTTTAATTGAATTGCCGGGCCTGCAGAACAATAACAGGAGACAAATAACCTGCAGTCCCTTGGCGGCAGAGGGAAGAGCGAGATATGGCATCAATTAGATTTCTCTGGCTCGGGTTGTATTCCCTCCCCAAAAAACACGCACACAAACGCACACCCCTGATTTGACGTGTACGCGTGCATGCGTGTACGCGTGCATGCGTGTACGTGAGCGCGACCATGTTAGCAGCACCGTGTGCCTTTGTACGCGTGCACGCCTGAGCGCATACTGGAGTGTGTATATGCCTATTAACCCTGCCGCCTGTAAGCCACTGGCCAGCAGCCTGCGTCAGAGCCACAATCTTGTGTTTCCCAAAGCAAGCATATACGCAGTTTTACATGCCATTGACATAAAACATGGTACACAAAAAAGTAACGTTGACATTAGCGATCGCACTCAGTTAGTAGACTTAACTTCAAGCAATGTATGATGAAGTTAATATCGTGAAAGTGTTATGTGGAAAATATTTTAAATGGTTAACGTTTGCCAGCTGTGTTTTTTCTTTGAATTAATTTGGTTTGTGCTTGTTTATTGCTTTTGCGCTTCTTTTTGTTTTCTCTCCCCCCCCTGCCCCCCTTCCTACGATTAAGAACAGTTTGCAAATTGAACCGAATGACCTTTTGCTCTAATTAAAAGGAAAGCAAACAGAATGTCACTTTTATCTGTTCCGTCATTGGTAAACGCTGTGGTTTTTATTTATGTGGAGATCAGTTTACAGTGAATGAATATGCATATGAGATAAAAGTGATTTTAATTAATCTTTAATAATGAAAATAACCAGCTGTTTCATATGATAATGCAAATAAATCTGGTGGCTCAATGAAATTTCTGAATATTAGAAAATGAACGCAAAAAACAAGGCTATTTTTTGCCCTTTAATCTGCCTACTTGCATTTAGGTCCACATTAATCAATGTGACACATTATCCAAAATTAAATTTTAAATGCAAAACACAAACATGTTATACCATAACACGCACAAAGCAAATAACAAATGTGCCCTCTCAGTGGATGTGCTGTTTATGAATTTCCCTAAGCGTAAACATTAACAAGTGGCCTACCTTATTACAAACTGGGTGTCAAATCTACTGTTTGCGAAGAAGATCTGTGCGCCTGTGTCCGCTCTGAATCGTCCTCCTCGCCTCGCTTATTACGACAATGACCCATAATACGAATGAGTGGAGGAACGAAGCCTCGCTAAATATGGGCCGAGAACAGTTTCCTTAATTGGCCTGGGGGTCTCGGTATGATTTCTTGCAATAAACCTAAATTAATGTACGGCGTACCGTCGCGCATTTTAATAACGCTTTGTACATTGTAAATGTGAGGAGCGCTTGCTCTTGACGTGTTTCTAAACGTCCTACGTTTGGCCGTTGGATATCATTGTAGGGAGGCGTTTTCCGTTAAGAAAGTTGCTTGCTTAATGAAATATAAATATCTGTGTTTTTTTTTTCAAAATCCTCCCGTCAAAACTGTCACGTTTGAGGATGTCATTTGTCACGCAATGCGTTTGAAATAGTTTAGGCTTTTGTCTGGAAATTCGGAAAAGATGGGGACATTAAAGGAGAAGAGTCTGGATAAGGATTTGTTTGCAAAACGTATTTAATAATTTATAGCCGAGACTTTTACAGTAAAGTATGCGGCCTTGTGACACACGCCATATTCAGCACGTCTTTCTTCTCTGTAGTCATCGTTGGTTGTCACCTTAAACCTGCAAGTTTTTTTTTGTTTATCCGAATATATATAACAATGAATTGTATTGATTATAACATTGTACATGATATGCCATTTGATTTACTGTTGATGTTAATACAATTATCCACCTTAGTCCATGTCATGATTTTAGATATGAGTGTTTATCAGCGTCGATAGTGATAGCAAGGCCACCTGTGCTGAAGTGGCATGTTTTCTGAGTGCTATGTATTAACAGTAATTCTGACAGTGTGACTATAAACACAGCTGTGCCTTAGGATGTGCTTATCTGTCTGCATCCCTCTGTTGTTGTCATGGATAGGCCATCGTGTGGTACTGATTTGGTAGCAATGTCTTTCTCCAGGATGGCCTCCCTCCTGAAATTAAGACTTTTTTTTTACAACGGTGCTTTATTGGTATTTTTTGACAAAATAACTTTAAAGCGCGTTTTGTATTTGGGACGAGCGTTGAGTACAGTACCTGGGGTAAAACAACTCCCTCTATGGTCCACATAGACAGGTACACAAACCTACTTGTCGTATACAGGCATCTCCTGGTCACCTTGTGTCCCAGCATGGGTTTAAGCGTTCCAAAGAAAATCTGTGATCTACTATCCCTCTCCTACAGGGCACTGGATCCCAGGCGTGCACCACCCACAGCCGGCTCTGTATTCATTCCTAAGAACTGGGCCAGGCTAAATTAAGCTACATTTTGCGCAGTCATTGGTGACCGGGCTGATAGTATCAGCTCACTACACTTAAGAGCCTGGTTTAATCACGGGTGGCTGCTCGGATCCAAACTGAGCATCTCGCTGCTGCTGCTGGCTCAATACTGTGACCCGCATAAAATTAACCCTTCTCGTAGCCATCCAGCTATGTCATAAATATAATCATTTGTTGATGGGTTTTTTGTAACAGAGCTTTATAAGACGATCAGCATGGACTTGCCTGTGGAGGAGAGGCTATGCCATCTGCTGCAGGCGCTTTCCAGAGTAAGTGTCCATGCCTTGTATTGGGTGTGTGAGAGAATGAATGTGCGTGCACTTGTGTGTGTATACGGTGTGTGGGTGGATTTGTGTCGGTGTGAATGTGTGAGTTGGACAGTGCGAGCCAACGTGTGCCTATGTTTGTGCACACGCGTTTATGTAAGTGCGTGTACATGTATATGTGTGGGTGGGTATATATCGATGTGCTGCTGGTGTGCCTGTGTACGGTGAATCGTGGTGCGGTGGTTAGCGCACTGCGCATCAAACCCCAAGGACCTAAGGTTTTATCCCTGCTCACCGCCAACATCAGTGACGATTATCTGATGTCCTGGGCATCCCCTACGTCAACCAGGCCTCAGTTGAGTACCTGATGCGATGTGAAAACATCACCACTGAAGATAAAGGCAGCTGGGCGTGGTGCTGGTGACCCACCTCGTCATGTGCCATGATGGCCTTCATACGTGCTCCCTAATAGCATATGATTTTACAGTCTGTTAAGGCTATATGGAGAGAGTCGTTGTCTTTTTATTTCTTTAAGAGAGTCTATGTGAATGTGTGTGTACTGCAAGTTGGTGTGTGTGTGTGATGTCGGCATATGGGCTGCACCGCCGGTCTCCCGTTAGTGCCGCTTCACCGCCCACCGCATGCGCAATCACAATCCCAGCACTCGTCTTGTGAGCACAACACAATCAAACGGCACAACAAAGCTTATTATTTACAGACAATGCAAAAGTACAATCGCATCTCTATATGTCATGTTGAATTGTGACATGTACACAACAGCCATTCTATGGCGTCTGCCATAAACGGTTTGACCACCAAAGACAAATATCCCCGTACAGCCTTAACAGACTGTATGGTCATGTACTCTTAGCGAGCAGCTATTAATGTCAACACAGCACACCGGGAGGTGTGCGGCCAGTACCTTTGCCCGACTATCTTTGTCACCCTAGTGGCAATGTGAGTCGACCTAGGCGAGGCTCAGAACCGGTTCAGAAAGTAGTCATTGCTTTTGACCGTGATCACAAATCGAGCTCAGGTCGCCAGGTTGATAACGCAGCAGACTAAACCGCCGTGCTACCGCTCCACACAATTACATATTCACAAACACTTGCACCAAATGTGGTGAGCAGTGGTACAGTTGTTAGTGCATAGTGCTCACATTAGCCGTGTGATTGAGTGAACCTTTCTCTATGTGTGACCTCCCGCAGACATACCTGCAGAAGCTGAAGCTCTCTGAGGCCCACGTTGAGGGCTTTGACTTTGCCGCTTTTGAAGAAAAAGGTGAATTTACATGTGGACAGTGCTGTGATTATAGATCACTTATCACAAGAGCGTTCAATTCCGGCCGGTGGATCATTTAATCATTCTTATTTTTTTTAGCCAGGTGGGAACCCATTGAGAC
This sequence comes from Mordacia mordax, assembly GCA_036362905.1. Classification (NCBI taxonomy): domain Eukaryota; kingdom Metazoa; phylum Chordata; class Hyperoartia; order Petromyzontiformes; family Petromyzontidae; genus Mordacia; species Mordacia mordax. The sequence goes on from JAZEWT010000010.1 coordinate 23,707,405, forward strand.
CTGGATCAAAGAAAGTAATATAGCAAACCTGTCACAAAAGGTCAATAACAACCATTTACAAACCTAGAATAATAAAGAACATTTAGCAACGATAACAGGGACGCATTAACATTTAAATAAAATATTAGGTTTCGGTAAAATATGTTTTGAAATGAGGTATAAAGCATATTTAGAAAGCGCTTACATTCGTATTTAACCTCATGTAACCTGCGCCATCATTTTTCAGGCTCAATGAAACAACTCACTTTGAGGCAAGTCAACAACGGTTGTAATGTTACCATAACGGCCTCCACAATGTGAATGTGGAATTTCCAGCAAATGGCTTGAGGCTACACATGGAGATGAACATTGCCCCATTGTTGCCTTTGAACAGGGAAACGAATTGACTTTATGGCTTTTTTTATTTTGTCACCAAATCTATCCCAATTGTGCTATCCCGAGTCAATGGCACAATTGGGGATTATGACGCATGACTTTTAAATTGAGATTGTGCTCATTAAAAGCTGCTCTGTAATTCAGCAGAATAACTCTACGGATTGAAACTTGGACTAATGCATAAGTACACCCCATACTGTGAAATCTACCACTGTTTCACGATTTTTAATAATATCCTTTCATATGGTAAATTTCTGTTAATTGTAAACAATTATATCAGGCTTAAATGATGCTATTATTTGCTCTAACTTAATTTTCACAGTTAAATTAACACGTGCCGGTTTTTGCCACTGTGTATACAAATATACAAATAGGCATGTGTTTTGTACATGTGTGTAAATATGATATATGAAGTCAGGTAAAAAATATGCATAATTTGTATTCGAAATAGGACAATTAATTTCTGTAAATGTACTTGCAGGTAATGCTCTCACTGTTTACTTGAGCAATGCCACTGGTGTACAATAACCTCTTGCAAATTATGTCAATATTGTCATCCCCCTATTTCACGGCAGATGGTGTGCTTTGGTTAAATATAGAGGTATGCATTTTACACATGTAAGTCTTTAAGGTGTCTGGTTGGCTTCGAGGACAGGACACTTAAACCGGCACTGCTGAAAGCCTGGGTTTCAATGTAGGCAGCCACCAGTGAATAAACCATATATTCAAGCGTGTATTATGAATTATCAGTGGCTAAAAAAAAATTATTCGATTCATCACTTATTTTTTATTCCAGCTCTGAGCTTAAGTATATAATTGAATTGACATGCAGCAAAGCATTTTTACAAGACATAAAGTTATGCTTCTATTACAAAGATGTTCGCACGTCTGTCTGTGGCATCAATCGCCAGGGCCATTCTCCGATACATGGTGAGCCACTGCTCCCTGCAGTGTTCCAGGCAGACATGTTTTTCATCTTGTGACATAATGCCTCTCTCTGGCTCAATCGTCATAAAATTGTGGATAAATAAAAAAAAACTACAAGTTGGCTGTGATGGGATTCGAACTGTCGACTCTGCAAGCAGTCCCAGCGGCGGCGAGCAAGCTGACTGCTGCTAGCGATAACCCAGCCTCAATATCTGTACTAATCGTGCTCCTCCTGTGCCGCTTCACCCCATGGGGTCGTGCTTCCGTGCACAACCGTCTTGGGACTGCCATGGTTTCCATGGAAACCGGCCGCTTGATTGCTGTTAGGCTGTGCTTCATGGCAAATACGCGGAGATTGGGGCTGTGAAAAGTGCGTGGCAAATCACCGCTAATTAACAACCTAGGTGCCACCTATTGTCGGCGCTTTCCTGGCTGATGGCGGAAACTTGGCATCTAATTTTCAGATCGTCATCAATATCATTAACTTGGCTATAATCGTTATAATTGGATACATCATTATTGTTCTTGGAATTGTTGCTATTAAATAACCTGTTCATTTGCTGCTGCTGGTGTTGGCTTCATCGTTATTATTATGATTTAGCAGACGCCCTTATGCAGGTCGACGTACATCATCGCATACACGATTTAATAAATACGAAATATATGAATACAAAATACATTTTACCGGTTGCCCAGCATCGTTCTAATTTGAAAAGTTATTTTTAATTGCTTTTGATTAGATTAACATTACAAGCTGCTGGCAATGTATAAATATTGCACTTCAGTTAATTTTGTTTAACTTGTGGTGGGTTCACATTGGGTCACTTAACACACAACTCATTGCATTGGCCACTTAGGTCTTACATCACAGGGGATGTAATGTTAGCACGATACTACAGTTGGTTTGTGTAACTTTGTAACGTGCACAGATACATTAAATCAATTAGTCGACAGTCTAGATTGTGGTGGTGCAAAGGAGGTGGACAAAATGTTCTGAAATATTTCGAGTAACAACCACACGATTATTGAGAAATCGTCCCACCACGTGACACAACATGACCTTAAAATTAAGTTGCACCGTGGTGGCGAAAACGCATGTCGTGCAATGTATTGCATGTTGTGTTTACAAACCCACCCTTACCCCCGCAAAACACGTCGATATTCATTCTTTATTTTGCAAGGGAGATAGCCAAGACATCACAGGAACAGCCTTTGTTGCTTTGACCACACGTTATGATAAGTGTATTTTTTTACTCAACCTACATTGAGTGAAATCTGATGTCATTTTAGTGTACAGCTCGACAGAGAGTGATGAAAGTTGATTCTTGCTAAGTTATTCTTTTGATGTGTTTGCTTTGTGCTCCTGTAAAGCATTTTGTTTCATCATACCCACCGTTATTTTTAAAAGGTATTGTTAATTCATTTATTTCTTATGTGCTGCTACTATTTACACCAGGGGAAGGGGGAAAAAAACAGGGTGAATGTGGGAACCCACTTTCCATCCCTCCCGCTGAGCACTGGCAGTGTTTAAATATTTGTTCTCCTAGCGCTCAATTATAAAATGCAGATGCACAAGAATGCAAGCGTTAATTGCAAACGTGGAATAAACACAATTATCTTTTACGCTTCGTGTTTCCGTGCGCGTTTGCGTGTGTTTGCGGTTTTACATAAAATGATTGTTCTGCTGCCTGCTGCTGCTGGGAGGAAATGCGACTTTTCTTCTGCACCGCTATTGCACATTTTTCATGGCAAACTCACTGCTCCCTGGCTTATGAGGCCCCATTCCAAATCGATAGCATAATTCTATGTGGGTCCCGTGGGAGTGCAGATGCTCCTGTTTTGGAGACAGTGTGATGGCGACCACCTCCATGTGCATTGTGATGCAGGGATGTGCAAAGCTGTGCAGAGGAAGCGGCGATAAGGATATTTCAGATTGGTGCCTGAACAAAAAATGCCCGTTGTTTACTAAGGAATACGTTACCGAGTCTAAATAAGCTCAGGAGGCTCCTGCTTGCGATGTTTCGCTCGTGAGTGCTTGTTTTGGAATTTTTTTGTTTTGTGCGCGTGTCGAAGCTGAAATATTTCAAGAAATCCCACGTGTGCAAGGGGATAACTCAAACTTCGTTATCCAGAGTCGTCGAGCGAAACCTATACTTGATGTACTTGTGCAGCACGTTGTTGCTCAGAAAGGTTGATGGCCCACACATCTTGACTGCTTATCTGTGTGATCCACCAGACTCGCCTCTTAAGTCGCTGTCTTACAGGTGTGAGCTGAAATGTGCTGCTAATTAACCCTGTTATTCCATTGTTGCCATTATCCTAATTTGCGTTGTATATGTAATGTAAGATGGCGCCTATTTAAATTGTACAATGCTGTATTACTTAAAAAATAATTACCACAATCTACAGTTAATATCAGGAGGTGTTAAACTAGTGTCTTCAGATACCTAGACGTCAGGGTTTTTTTTGTGATGCTAAATAAAGCAGAATGGTACGAGGCACGATATTAACCGCTTTGTTCTGCTTGCGCTCGTTGGCAGTTTAATAAAACGGAAATCGCGTTGAAAGCATCAAAATTATTCGTGGCTGCTCGGGACGGTGAAGCTGCGGCTGTTTAAACAACGGCACGCAATCAGGCTGCCTGTCTTGACGGGCTGTTAATATAAATGACGTTCTGTGCGGTTGGGACAATGCGCTGAACTCCGACCTTTCCATTATCTGTCGCACCAGCCATGCAGTGTGCGAGCGAGGCAATTGGGGCCCTAAAGAAGGATGGGACGCTGCAGCGATGCACTGAAGAGCCCAAAAGGTGAGCTGAGCACTGACGCACTGACTGCAAAATGACGCCATTATAAAACAAGAAATGGCTATTTTGTTTTCTTCGCCGTCTCCTGTTGTCTTTCCTTGTTTCTTTTTTTATTGCCGTGTAAATTGCAGCATTTCGGACACTGAATGAGTGGTGGCAGCTTTCCTAAAGTTCTGGGAAAGGTTTGTAAAAACATTACACCCGTTGACATTCATTTTAGTTTGCTAGTGATGAGCATCCATGATGCCGCAGGTGAATTGTTTCACAAATACTTATCGCTTATGATTACTGCCTATGAGTAAATATCCTGGAATGCGCCCGATTGTCCGATCTCAAAAGCTAAGCAGTATTTGAACTTACGTTGCTTGGATGAGTAACGTCAATGCGTGCCAGGTTGTCATACGCAGCTGGGGTCATCATAGCACAGTGCAGCACCTTCATGGCATGGAAAGGTCTTTATCCAGCAGTGGCTTGACAGAGGGCAGTCTCTATATTATTTTTGCTCGAGGATGGAATGTAATTGGAACGTTACCTCAACTTTGATCACAGTAAGGCAGTAAAATAGATACTGCTTTGTACGGCTGAAGCTCTTAGAGTGAAGGTAACAGTTATTTGAGATCACCATCTTATGTTAATTTTGGCATTGTAAAATAATAGCTGGATTTCTTGATATATTGATGAGTTTAAAAATGAAATCAAGGTGTGCCTTACAATGGAACATGGATAACAAATACGTTCACGCAACTTCAGTTTAGACTATCAAAACAATCCCTTACCCAGCAGTTGATATAGATTGATCGGTGACAGTCTAATCCACATATAATCCACACTCTTGAGAGAACCAACGTCATGCATTGTTTTATGGGGCATTATTAAAATATTCATACCATCAAATTGCTTAGCTTTTTATGGTACTATAGCTCAAATTCACATGTTTGTGTGCCGGGCATGGTGGTTTACCCCTGTAATG
>JAZEWT010000010.1:23719132-23747222 GCA_036362905.1 Mordacia mordax
GATCGACGCGGCTGTCCCGAGAGAGCAGCTTTTCGAAGCAATCATCATGCATCGTGCCGTGAAAACCTACATCATTACGAAGTGCATTATGTTAATAACATTGTATATTGTGACTGGGAACCGAACCTGAGCTGACATATTTGTAACACAGCGTGTGAAATAGTTTAAACACCACAGCCACGTGAAACACTGCGCCATACAATCTCGTATGCAGCAAAACAACAATATCGGTGTCTATATACCGCACACAGATTCTAGCAGTAAGTAGCACGATGGAACAATATTGTTTGCAGTGAGTTGTTGCTCCTATAACATGTAAAAAGGGAGAGCGATGGTGTGTGTGTGTGTGCGTGCGTGCGAGTGTAGAGGAGGGGGATAGGAATTCACAATAAGAGATGAAAACATTGATTCGGACTGCTTAGAAAACTCCCGTGTAACTTATGTACGCACCGGAGCACAATCAATAGCGTACCAATTACGGCCATCGAAAAAATAACTGCTGCTTTGGCATTTACTCATGTGCGTCTGATGAAGTGCTGCTCCGTATTGGCTGCAGGACTCCTGAGCAGAACGAATAAAACTTTGGCACGCGTTCTAGCCAGCGGGGCCAATTCCTGTTAAAACAGAGCTTTCGATAAACTAATGCAATCCACCCACGGGCAAGCTTTTAAAATCTTCCCCAAGTATATATTTTTTATACAAAAATGCATCTGGGGCAACAACCTTTGGAAGGCGTGGAGCCAAACTCGGAATTGAAAATTGTGAATTCACAAGTGTCTTCATCTTGTATGGTTAATTATTAAGCCGTAAGTGCCAATAACGGCTAATGATTTTTTCATTTTCCCTGCAGCGTGCCTCTCACTCCCAAGTCGGAGAAGAAGATGTCTGTGGTCTTAGGAGACATAACTAGGTGAGCCATGCACCCGTGCGTTTTGTACAAACACGACTTTGTAAACGTGCAACAGTAGAGTGCATGTTATTCATACTACGCATTGTTCACTAAAGCAGTTGTCCAACGCATAACCTCCTCTTTTGAATTAACATTAAGAGGACTGGTTTTAGTCTGGTCTCAAAGGCAGACCATCTGTCATCTAATTGTCAGAAAACGCTTAGTCCTGTATAGGGTCGCGGTGAGCCGGAGCCTATCCCGGCAGATACAGGGCGCAAGGCAGGGATATACCCACGATTGCACACCAGTCCATCACCAGGCACTGAGGGCAATTTAGTCTGCAAGCCAATTAACCTATGCAGCAGCATGTTTTTTGGACTGTGGGAGGAAACCGGAGTGCCCGGCAAAAACCCACGTGGACTGAGGGAGAGAACTCGCAAACTCCTACACAGAAAGACACCCGAGCCGAGATTCGAACCCGGGACCTTCTTGCTGTGAGGAGGCGACAGCGTTCTTCTACCCACTGGGCCACCGCGCCGTCCTACTAAGGATGTGTTCCAGTCTAATCAGTGAGCATCTACCATTGTAGTCTTACTGTACAGCATGTAAGCTTGTAAAATGTTTCATTATGTTTTTATTATTACACAAATTACGTGTTTGACCTAGTGATGTAGCCCGAATTGTGTTCTGCCATAAATCCGCAGCCAGGTTCATGCTTTGAGTTTTCGATTAAAATGCCTATTAATAAAAGCAACAAAATCTATGACGTGTAAACAAATATATTGGCTTTCAATGGCTGCGCGTGGTATTGAAATATCTGAAATTTAACACAACTTGTGAACATGAAATGCACATGAGTATTATTGTTATACTTGTTCACCCAGGAAAGTCTGAGCCGCAAGGCACTTTTTAAAGAAAGCCCTGCCATGTTATCAGAGTAGGGGGAAGACGTCACTTGGTGTAATTCCAATACAAAAATGAAAGAATATAATCACACACTTACACAAAGCACAACTCAAGTTGATGTTTCACATATTCAAACTTCTGTACAGAGCAGATGACTAAAAGAAACAAGCCCAAAAATAAATTGTTCTGGTATATACATCTTAAGTTGTTGGACACGAGTTTGAAGCTTTGTTAATTAGTGAAAAAGACGAACACATCAGAGCAACACTGAAGTGACATTTCTTCAGTTCTTTTACATTAATAATTATATATTGTTAGGACGCAATGAGTTCATTAGAGCATTGCTAACTAACTTTTAAAGTATTGTTTTCTCATTAACAAAGTTGCTGTGTTCTAACAGACTGGGATACATAGCCCAGTTCTGCATCCGTGAAATAAGAGCTGTTTGTATTTTGGCCTGCATCTTACCTTAACTGATTGGCTTTCCAGGCAATGAATGTCATCCTTCAAGGTAGTGCCAGTGTGGTTGTTGACGACATTGCCAGGGTGTCGATACCTCTTATGTCGAGGGCCGTTGCTCTTACATACTTTGTACGATAGCAGTAGGTTTCACTGTGTAGCTGGAAAAAAAAGTCTTAAACCCTTAAATATTAAAAATATACGTAAATAATAAAATGGATGGCTGGCTTAGGCAGGTAGTGCATGTGTCGGAAAGGGGGCTAAGCTGTAGACCCTGGGTTCTAGCCCAAGGGCTACCGAGGTGTGAGAGGAGTGAAGGTTACCACGACGCACTTACCCGGCGCTACACTGGGACGCAGATAACATCACCATCGCACATTGACCCGCACGCTGGCAATCCAGTTATAATCCAGTCAGCATAATTCTGTTTTGATATAGTATTAATACAATACGTTCAATTTTTTCCTGCAATACACAAATTAGAAGTAAAGATTGAAATCTATATATATTTTTTTAGATGACCACTGTTGGCTTACTAAAAAAGTGGTACTCAATATATTCATCCCAGAGGTACGATTAGGCAAGTTGACACCCGATCTGAGGTGAGTGTGCCAACCAAAGTATAATATCTCTTTCTATTGGGAAATCTATCCCTATCATAGGACTGTTGAATTTCCACCACCGGTTCAGGGCATGGTAAGGGGAACCCAAATCCGAATTGAGCAAATTGTAATTTCTTGGGGTGAGCTCATTGTGTAGTTCTCTATCTGCTGACTGAAGAACAATTTAACATGAATGAAAGCAGGCGCTGCACCTGGCTCATTCGCAGTATCAGATATTGCACTCATCATGTCATCCGTGAAGGCATTTCCATGCTGGCTTCCCGTGTCACATGCCAAGCACAAATATTGCCGGTAATTGATGCAGTGCACGGTGGTGAGGGCTCGTTAAGGGAATAATAAACGGGACTACAAGGGGGCCGCTTGTGTGAACTGCCCGCCGTTCTTTTATGGGATGCTAAACGATTGTCTTCCAATCCCATAAAGCAGAGCGTCCTTGCCAATGATTAAGGGAACGTCTAATGCGCTGCCAGGGCTGAATAAGGACAATTTATATTTTCACTTTGGAATTGCCATAAGTAATTATGTGGTGCTGACGTTTATTAATCTGTCCATATTGTAATTAAAATGCATGTGTTGAAAAAGTGATGAGGTTGATGGTTTCAGCTTGGTCACCAATAACTGTACTTAAAACATCACGCGAAATTTGGTTTCCCATTTAATTTGGAAAAGTCATGTTTTGAGAATAAGAAAAAAGGCGAGTTCTGCTACGTGCAATGAACAGCTTTATCACTTTGCCCTGGGGAAACTGCAGTACCCATTGTATGGATATGACACAATTGAAGGGACCTCAGAAGAAGTTTGGTTATTACCTTACAGAATCCATTCTCTGTATTAAGGCATGCTGCACAGCGAGTGCGAGAGTTAGAAATTGAGACTTACACAGACTGTGCAGCCCACTGGAGACAGCCTCACATGTTATGAATTAACAGACCAGGTTGACTGTCAGATGCACTATCTACCCAAACACAAAGATGCCTTGTTCAGCCTATGTTCTGTCATCGCAACGTTTGTTTGTGAGTGCCTGTCAAAGGACTCGCAAACAGCATAACACATGAGCGTGATGTGCCTAGGACCGTTCCTGTCCGCCTTTGTCTTCTCAGTGCTCTGCTGGCTTTACATACTACACCACTAATTATAAAGATGACATGACCGAAAGGAGAGCCTAGGAGAGGCTCAGCAGGGCCAGGCCTGATATTCCCCACTGACTTTAGCCACGAATGGGAATCGAACTCGGATCATTCGGTTCATAGTGCAGTATGCTGAATCCCTACACTACCACTCCCCACAATGTATCCAAACACGTAAATACATAAACACGTACACATATATAGACGATGCATGTGGACCTATGATGCTCGTTCACACGCGCGTGCACTGGCGTGCGGGGGCACATATGGTGCAACAGATTCACGAGGGGGCGAGCGGGCGGGCGGGCAGGCGGGCGAGCGAGTGTGTGAATGAGCGCTGCTGTTCTGCTTTGCCATGGGCAGGCTGGCGAGCGAGGATGCCGCGTGGGAGCAGCTCGTCGCGGAGTACCAGGGCCGTGCCGAGGAGACCTCCAGGTGAGCCCTGCACACGACAGCTCGGTCCCCCCTCGCCCCCCGCCTTGCTCGCCGCAAACGCCTCTCTCCCCGAGCCACCCCCTCCGCCTCCCGTTGTGTCTCCCAGAGTCCCCTTCAGCCCTTGCCATCTGCTTAACGTCTGTGCAATGCTCGTGCTAAACCGGCGTTGTGTTATACAGTTTTGGTTTCGACTGTGGACAAACCTCATCTTGTGACACTAACGTGGAACGGCCCCCGTGTGAATAGCAAGAGATTGACCCCTTTATTGGGAAGAACTGCTGCTGGTTAATTCTGTGCGTATATGCGGACACGCAGACCCATCAAGGATGTAACTAATACAAAGTTCAAGGTGTTGGCGAGATGGGTTAGGGTATCGTGTCATAGCAATTAATGGTTTAAGCTATTTGGTTACAAAGTGTGTTCGCGCACACTGTGTCATTTTAGTTTTTCGCTCACTTTATTTCAACTGTGTACATTTTTGCTTCAGCTGCAGATGTTTTATTTTGAAATCTTTATCTTTATTTTCGGTTTTGCATCTCTATGTTACATAGCCGTAAATTCCAACCGTTTGTCAGTCTACTGCTTTGTTTGGACATATTTAAAGCTGGTCGGTGTGGAGTTAAGGAGGAGGGGGACCACGCCCACTTCACTTGTCACTCGTCACTGATGTTAGCCCTGGCCAGGAGTCAAACTCTTGTCATAGTGCAGTCAACTGACGACTGCGCAACTGCTTCACCCTTTGTTTCTTTTGATGCCACCACCACTGGAAAATTCCAGACAGAGACCGACAGAGAGCAACTGAGACAGACACACCGAGACACACGGAAAACACGGACACAGAGACAATGTAGTACTTGAATATGCCATGCTGTTATTGGTAGCATTTAACTGTTTAACGTTCTTATAAATTCCAATACTATATAAAATATGGGCGGCACGGTTGCCCAGTGGGTAGCGCTGTCGCATCACAGCAAGAAGGTCCCGGGTTCGAATCTCTCGGCTCGGGTGCCTTTCTGTGTGGAGTTTGCATGCTCTCCCCGTGTCCGCGTGGGTTTTTGCCGGGCACTCCGTTTTCCTCCCACAGTCCAAAAAACATGCTGCTGCATAGGTTAATTGGCTTGCAGACTAAATTGCCCTCAGTTCCCGACGATGGACTGGCGTCCCAACGTGGGTATATCCCTGCCTTGCGCCCTGTGTCTGCCGAGATAGGCCGCTGCTCACCGCGACCCTATACAGGACTAAGCAGTTCTGACAATGAAATGAGATGAGATATATAACATAACATGTAGAAAATAACTTGGACATCATATAATACAATGGTATATCACCTGCGTGAGGCCTGAGTATTGGGCCCAAACAGCCGAGTCACTGAAGAAAGTAATTGACCAGTTGCAGCTCACAATGGCTAATGTCACAGATGCTAGCCTGTGACTCAAAGGAACGAAGGCCTCCCTGAGGCAGCTCCCGGTGGAAGGAAAGTTGCTGTTTACAACGGTAGCAAAGGCCTGGTTGTAATAACATCATAAGGAAAAAATGAATTCGACGCGATACTTATTGGCGCCGATAGCATCCTTTTTGATTCTTTAGGGACAAATAAAACCGCAGCACTGGCAGATCCCAGGGCACGAGTGCGATGCAGTTTTATATGGACCAGGCTTCCTGGAAGACTGGGCAGACCCAGAAAGAGAGCGATCAAGGGAGAAGCCGCTGCTCCCTGAGGTGGAGCCCACGAGATCTCCCAGCCCCCCTCTCTCAACTCAAGAACGACCGTTACGATATGGTGTATTGTTTCACCTCTGGAGGCTGCATAAGAATCAAGTTATAAGGTCTGCGTCACTCGGCACTACTCCTGTACGCAGCATCCATCAATCTAGCCACACGTCCCCTTGTTGTACGCACACCTGTGTACACCTGCCCATCTGTTAGAAGCACCAACCCACTGCGCAAAAAGGCACCTACTTGCAGCAGCAGCAGCATCATCATCATCATCATCCTCCATGGTATCCGACACAGCGTGTCAACGGGTGTACGTGACAGCACGCATCAAGGTGCGCTATTTTGGAGAGAGAAAAAAACAGACATTTGACGCGACATCGTAACTAACATATGTTTGGATAATTGACTCATCACGGGCACAGAGTGTCTGCCGTCACCCGGGCAATTAACGTCGCACGTTGGGACAAGCGGTCCTTCCCCATCGCGACGGGTCGACTGCTCTGCTGACGGAACGCAGTGGCAGGCGACTTTGTTGCGTCTGCTTGTGCCCGAGGTGCTTGTGTGGGCCAGCGTCTTTAATTACACGCCTCCTGAGCACGCTGTGCGCCGAGCCAACGTGAAAAATTAGCGACCGTTCCGCCAGTAGCAGCAGCAGCGGTAGTAACAGCTGGAGGAGGAGGGAAAACTAAACCAAAATGAAACTGTTGTATCGTCAACAAAATGCACGCTGCTCACTGGCAGGATCTGAAAAGCCACGGAGTCATGTTTTGTCACCAAATGTGTATAGTTTGAGTGGTCAATTAACTCAATGATGTTTGGTTTTCACAAGGCAGCTTGAATAAAAGTATAGTGATTTATGTTAGGTGTGGTTTTGTGGGCAGTCTCAACAGTCTTATGAATAGCATGTCTCCCCCCTATCATCATCATCACCACCACCACCACCACCACGGTCTCCACCATTGAAATATGGAATTTTCACCATTATTGCAGTCAGTGAAGATGAGCAGTGATGCACGTTGCACTGAACGTGGTAATATTTTGATAATCTTCATAAGATGGCTGTGTTCTCTGTTTTGGCCATCATTGTGTCACCAGTCTTGTCCGTTAGCCATCATCCCATCGAGCGATGTCCTCTGCCCAAGCCTGTAGCATTTACTTTTCTTAATTTTCAAATATAACCGATAATTTGGTTTTGTTCTCGGATGCCTTCTGTCCTTCTTATGTGCGTTCGTTCCGTTTTATTTTTAAGTCTTCATGTCTTCAATCGTGTAATTTATTGACATTTGGCCAATTCCTTGTTTATTTTTAACACATCATAAAGCCATACGGATAGCTTTGAAATCTACTTGCTGGTCACGCAGATTGCTGAAAATATTTCATTGATATACTAGACGAGTAATACGTTAATGTGTGTCAGAAATATACATTGTCTTTACATCCACTTATAATGGATACAAATATAATTATCTTGTGAAAGGTTGCTGGGCAAAATGACAAAGATGAGCCATTGTTTATGGTCACTGAACGCATACAGGTGCTCAGATATTAAGTTTCCCAGCACAAATAGACCATGCGGCATTTGATTCGATGCAGCGTACGTGCACATGCAGCGCTATTTTCAATTGCGTATCGAACGGCATTGATTTCCTGGCCGGGCAAATGTAATTAGTGAGGGCGCGTAATGCGTGCCCGTGTGCTGCGATGGCATCTTTAGCTCGTGCAACAGCACCTTTCACACCCAGGTCTGCCCTTTACAGCTGAACCAAGACCAAACTTTCTTTGCACTTTGGCAACGCAAGCAGCGCCCATTTCATGAAATGTCTCTGGGTGAAGATAAAAACAACAGCGTTTATTTAAAACGGGTATTGAGGTGACCTGGTGGTTTATAAATTGAATATTAATTTTCAGGGAACTGAACTAGTATTATAGTGGTCCCAAGTTTGAGCCGAGTGTTTCTCTCTGCATGTTGGGAGGCTTATAGCAATAATTCATAATTATAGAGCATCTAAATACATGCAGAACATCCTTGATGACACTTAAATACAAACACAAACATAAAAGAAGTGTAACCGTGAACATCAAGACAAGACTGTGGCAGATTGAGCAGCAGTGTGGCCCATGCGGTCCTCACCACTACAGCCCCATGCTGATGGCGATTATACTGCCGCGTCTGAAGATAGAATTATGCAATATCTCTCCTTTTTTGCATATTGCCATTGAAGCAATGAACCAATGCGACCAAAATCTTGGGGTTCAAGCACTGATGCTCGATGACCCCCTAAGAATTTTGTGTATCCCGTATGTGAATATTTTACCGTACATCTTAATCCACAATTCGCATACCTGCTGTCATCAGGAAATCAGGAAACGTTCGAACGTTCACCGCACAGTGCCTTCTTGAGCATTTGTGTCTCCCCTAGCATGCCTCTGCTCTGTAATATGGTGCGGTCGTGGGTGTGTGTGTGCGCGTTCTCTGTCGGGGAACGGTAGCAGAGCGATTAGCGCTCCGCGCTAGGAACCCGGCGACTCGAGTTGGTTTGCCAGCTCATAGCTAACACCAGTGGCGATTTTATGAACCGGTCCTGGGCTTCTACTAGGTCGACTCAGCCTTCAATGGGTACTTGATGCGGTGTGTAAACATTGCTATTATGGAGACAATAGTGGCTGTGCATAATGCTGGCCAACCACCTTCTTTTGTGCCATGCCAGTAGTCCTGTGCTCGCTAACAGCATTTCTCCCTACTGTTCAGGCTATACCGGTATTCTTTGTCTTGTCTGTGGTGAGCACAGGAGAGAAGAGCAGCTCAGGGTGAGTCAAGGCAAGGAGGCACTGTCATCCGTGCCAGCCCTGACGGAGGAGGTGGCCACCTTGCTGGGCCCCGAGAAACCAGACTATAGCGCGTTTCTTGCCGACATTCCACGTGCCACCGACGCCGTGGAGATCGTGGTGCGTGCGGCGAGCAGTGTCTTCTCTCTCGCTTTCCCTGAGCGCTACTAATTTACCATCTACATGTACATCAATACTCACTTGCCTCTGCTGTCTTCCCATCGATTCGCTTGTCAGCCGTAAACTTAATCTTGTTTGTTATTGTAGGGCCTCTCCTGACCCGCTACGATTATGTTAATAGCTTATGTTGCAGAAGGAAGCCTGTTACTTTTATTTGCAAAAACGTACTTTGTTCTTTGATTATCGGTGCATGCTAATAATGCTAGGAAGTTATTGTTAAGGCAGGTAAGCAACTTGTAAATTTGAAATAATGCTTGTAAATATAGTATGGCAAAGTCGTGATGGGTGGAACAATGTGCAGATTGGAAGTGGGCAGGTTACTAAGAAAGGCATTGTGGTGATACCTAAGCGTTAATATCCACGTGGAAGATCTCAAGCCAAATTGTGGGATACCATAAAAATAGACCGTTTGAGTTTAGGTGGCAACTATGCAACAGTTGAATGATCTCGGAGAAAGAAAGAAGCAATATTGAGGGGTCTGGTGAAATGGCATTATCCATGGCCTGAACCTTTATTTTCCTTTGAGATCTACACTGAGCAAGGCCACTCTCCCATGCTGTTCCAATGGCCTAGAATAATATTACCCTACTCGCACCTTCATTACCCTGGGAGTGAATACTGCTGCGTGAAGTAAACAGTGGTTGAAGTGCAGGGTAATGCAGTTCCTCCCATGTGAATGTGGAATTTCTACCACCAATAGGCTCAGGACCACTGTAGAGATGACTAGTGCCCAAATGGCCATGTGTGTATGGAGACAATTTAAATTGACTAGCGCAACACTCTGAAAACCGCCGAATACAATTAGTTCGGCCCTATTTTCACTTACGCTCACCCTGTCGCCTTCCCACCACCTCTTGCTCATTTGTAATAATACATTTTTGTATGGATATGCACACACAGCCACTTGTGTCTCCCTGTCCCCAACTGTAAATTACAATTGCTCACCTGTCAGGATTCTGCACAGCGTCTGGAGATATGGCTGTGTTTTGATGCCGCTGTACGGAACTAAATTGGCAGGGTGCCCATTTGCACCTTGTCTAAAAGTCACAAATTCGCACCCTGTCTAAAAGCCATAAGTAACGCACATCACTTTTGAAAGCGCCACTGGCTCTGTGAATTGTTGTACGAGTCATATGGTTGTATCTTCGGTCTGCATTGCATTGTGAACCGTCACATTTTAAAAACGCATTTATACATCATGTGAATATTGCAAATTGCTATATATTCCATTGGTGCCCTCAATCAAGCCTTAGGGCGAAGTGAGATTCTGGACCGTCTTATCAGCAGTGTCATGTGTCAGAAGTGGAATTCTCAGAATATTACACCGCAGAAAAATCATAATAAAACCGCAAGTCGGCACTACTATATGATGTGTTGGAAGTGATCAGCCATATATCTGTCACATACCTCCCTGTATGTAGAGTCCTTGTCAGTCGGCTGTTAGATGAAGTCCTCCCTATGTCTATCGTGAGGGTTGTCAGACTGTGTGGTTGTGAAAGAGCAGTTCAGGACCGGATCAAGTGGCATTCGCCACCGATGTCAGCTGTGGCATGGAATCAAACGCTGGTGACCAAATCGTTAGCACATTGAGATGCCCTCTGCATCACCGCTCCACCAATAATGCGTTGATGTTTTTTGTTCGGGCGTCTAGTCAAGTGAAGCTTTCCTAGGTAATTGGTAAACTAGAGAAATGGCTGAATAATGACAAATGTGGCCTGATTATAGCAAACTTATTATGCAAGGTTATTGGTCAAATTGTCGATTAATTTTCTGACACTGTTAAGAAAACTGCATCTGCTCAAGAACACAATATTATTATTAATTATTATTAAGCAGACGCCCTTATCTACATCTAATGGCTTGTAAAATGTAAAGGCTTCATACATATCTATGCTATGGAATCTACATATCACACATGTATGGAAGTCTATGGTTAGTGGAACAACATTTGTTACTAATTACCTGCTCGGTTTCCATTTTCACTGACCGATCTCATCTCTCCCATGCTTCCTTGTACCTAAATACAATCCATATTTCTACTGTACCTGGTATGAAGAGAATCACACAATTCAGATGGATTCCTCGTGTAGACCTTCAGGGTTTTGCTCATGTCTGGGCTGTGGGCTAATAACACAGCCAATAAAAATTGTTAATATCTCCAATGAAATGAATTCATATAATTCACAGTAGTTAAGGCACAAGGCTCACAATCATAAGTTAGCGAATTGAAATCCTAGATGGATGCAATTGCCTCCGTATTCTCACAGGTTAGTAAATGACTAACATCGAAAAGTCAGCAGTGGTTGGCCACCTACTACCTAGTCTCGCTGTCATGAGAATGTGGAATTTCCACTGATGGCTTTGGGCCGCCTACGGAGATGAGAAACAGTCGGCAGTCGGTTGAGCCGCAGACACTCAGTGGTCAACAGCGGCAAGCTCCCAGCTTCAAATATCTGTCCCAGTATCTGTAAACGCCATACACGGCTGACAGGCAATTTATAACTGGGGTTGGGTAGAGGCAGCCAGGGTGACAAACGCGTAGGATCAGGTTGTGCTCGTATTCGTGACGCCGGTGCCAGCCTGTGTGTGCGCGCGTGTCGCACTCGCAGCTCGACCATCTGCAGGGGGCGGCCAGGCTTCTCACGAGCATGGCCACCGAGACTGACCACGTCATCGCGAAGGAGGTGATGTTGATGAGTAAGTACTTTTTACAAAACACATTCCACTTATTGCACTGGCTCTATTTCCCTGCGCCTCATCTCACGTCGCATCCATTGCCCTCATATATCTCAAGAAAGAAGAAGATAAATTAATATGCAGTAGTTTATACGTGTCATGTATTGATGTATGGTTTCACGGCTCGATGTACCAGAATTGCTCTCGCATTTTCAGGTACCCGTGTTGTGATAGGAGCTAAACTCGACGTAACTGTAAAGAAAGGGCAGCCCTTAAGATTGCTTCTTATTAATTTGATCGACAAGGTCAGTACTTCGCCAATAAAATGCTATGGCAAAGACCCAAATGTTTGGTGACCAATCCAGCCACCAACCCCCACACCTCAATTTTTGCTGGCCCCTCTCCATGGGTCGCTGGGCTGTGCTGCGGCAGACAGCCGTCAATCTCCACCCCCAATCCTTCTCCCATTTCTCGGTCATGCATGCGCAGTTTGGCAAACACGCACAGAGACGCACACAGATACCCTTCAATATATACACAAATATTACACAGGAGTCCTGTGTGCTGAAACAAGCCTATCGTCTTTCTGAGTTTATTTTTCAAAGTTCAGATGGCCAAATATTTCAAGTCGGCGCACACCATTAAATGCACACTGGAAAGCATTCTGGTATCACTGTTGTGATGCACAGAGTTTAAACGTCTGTTAGGCAAGCCATTTAACAATTAACTGCCACAGTGGCCATTCCCAAAACTGTAACATTTCCAGTAAATGTTACACAATTGGTTGTGGAGGATGTATAAAAATAAAATAAGTATATTTTTTATATAACGTGTCCTTCGTTTTCTTATTTATGGAAGGAATCAGGCATTGAATGGAGGGTTTATGCTCAAATAGTTTCCCCTAAAAAAAATTGTAGCCAAAAAAGTATAATTTCCCTAATAATTTGTCAGAGTAGTTTTGGCAGCAGCGGATTGAGTCAGCACTATTGTAGTCTTACCCTGAGGCATGTTAGGTATTTAAAAATGTACGTAAAATACACGTCCGTAATTTACTATAAAACCTTGAAAGTAATGCCTAAGAAAGTTTTGTTTATTATCACTTGTGTTTATTTATTTGTAATTGATCATTGTACACTTTTTGTGCCTTGACATTTCGTGTTGATTACAGAAAGTGCAATAAAATATTGTGCAAGTGTTGATGACACAAACTGTAATGAGATATGAAAATAAACAAACTTCACATTGTGTAATAGAGATGTTAAAAATTAATATTAATTGTTACACCCATAAACTTATTAAACAGTGTCAATGAGTATGAGGGCTTTTTTGAAAAAGCTCTAGAAATGGATGTTTGGCTAATTAATGTATTGTTTACTGTAATTTTCACGTGGGAGGAAAACTCAGTAGCTCCAAAGTAAACCGTTTAAAAATCAACATCAGTCGATTGCTACTCTGCATAAATAATTGACCTTTCATTTATCAAATTAGGGCATTTTGAAAGAAGTATTTTGTTCAGGGTAAACCTGCTTGCTGTACTACAATCTGCAGGTGGTTGTTGCATGGAAATGGAATTTCGAAGGCATTACCATTGCTTTAGCTTTGGCAATCATCATGTTGTGAGTTGTGAAAACCCACATCAGTAAATATCATTGTCTTACTAATTTACCAAGTCCATCTCCAGGGTGGTACAGTTTAAAATGCCTTGCCATCTAGAGAGACTATGTTCCACCTTGGCAATGTGGAATATCCACAACTGGCTCAGGGCCATTCAGGGAGATAAATGCTGTCCTACGTCGCCTTTGAGTTAGGATAAACTTTGACCCTTTTTTTGGCTACACAATAAGTGACATGTCTCAGCAGTAGCACATTCGTTGCGTATTGTGGCGAATTGTCGTTGAGAGCCAGCAGGCTGCCCAGGTTATTACTGCGTGTGTATTACCGTTAAATATCCGGTATCTATTTTTCGCGAAACATTATAGATCAAAGTGACATTATTCGAAGAATTGTGTGTTTGCGGTCTTGGTCCAAAATTGAGAATGAGTCGCAAATTACTTCATTGGGAACATAATTATTGCAATCGTTGCCTGCTACTACGATAACCTAGCAGAACTTTCCTGAAATATAAGTGTCGTTGAGGCTGTCCTGGATAAACGTGTGTAATAGTAACACTCTTTTAGTGTGCAAGTCGTGTTTCATGGGTGGTAAAGTTTAACACAATTTTCCATATTACAGATCCTGAAGGAGAGGTGTTGTCATTGCTTGCGGTGTAGAAGGCTGTGTTTCTCATCGTTACCTGCCGGTGTTTCGCTCCTGGGGGTACCATTGTGCCAGAGTCGGCCCAACACAGCTCGTTAGTACTCGCTAAACAGACCGGCCCATCCCAGCCCGTGTTTGCTGCAGGGCTGACATAGGCACCTCTTTCTCTCCTCCCTCGCTCTCTCTTCCCATAGCCGGGGAAGTCGCGCCCGCCTGCCGTTCGCCGCAGGTGGCACGGGCAGATTCGAGCTGTCAGTTAACACAACATCAGCCCCGGGTCGTCCCCTTGGCTTGCACACTCAATTACACACACTCGCTCAGTGCTGACTTCCCAGGGCTCGGCGTGTGTCTGTGCTGCCTTCCCATCGCCCCCCGTCATTCTCACCTCCCCTCCTCATCCTCCTCACTACGTCTGCGTGTCCGCGTGTGTCTGTCGCCGCACTCTTTCCACCGTTGTTACTTCACTGCGTTTTATTTTAGTACGCTCAGCTTTGCCCGCCAGGCTCCATTGGTCTTAGCGTGCGGTAGAGGTGAGGATTTGGCTGAGCAGCTCTCAAAGTAGATCTCAATGTGGCTTCAGGTGCACTCCTGTCTGTAATGTATGAGTCTTATTGTTGCGCAACTGTTATTTTTGTATTTGCCATCAGGAACAAAAGTTTGGCCACTGTGCTAAGTCACCCATCAATCATCCATGTAATCTTTTGACTGGGTTCGCGTACAAGAGTACTCGTATTTCTAATAAGTAGTAGTTGTCTAAACTGCAATTGGTCTTAGGGTGGTGGTGACAATATGCATTGTATAACGGTGTCTGACGGAGGGCGGTTTGTAAAATCGTGCAGGAGTGGAGACATTAGATGCATGACACGCAGCCCCAAGGCAAAAAGAGGTTTGTGTTAGATAGTACAGCAAGTAGGCGTACGGCATCTTGTCGGAATTGTGAGCGTTACCACCGAGCACCTATGGGGATTTGTCCAAAGACTCCAGATTATTCCCATGTTAACCTACCCTGTGTGGCCAAAACATTTCTCAATACGACGACGCCTGGCACAAAATAATAAAATTAATCACCATTTAAGAACACATGCTACAGTAAACATCTAATTATCAATACGAAACATTTCAGGTCATTATAGAAAGTAATTGTACAATCCATAGGGGCAGAAGTTTTTCTTTGTTGTTATGAAAGTCATTTAAAAATGATTACTTGAAACGAAACACAGCGTTAGACGACATTTCAGCACCTCTCCCTAGACGAATTGTAAAGTACGCCTAAAGCACAGGGCTAAACCTCACATGTTGAAGCGATCTTGTTTCCCCCTAGTGTAACGGAATGTTCTCTAAGTTTGTGCATGTCTCCCCGTGAGCTGTTAAAGTCATTAGTGGCAGCAATTAGCTCTAGTGACTGCCTCGTACAAACGCCGAGCTAGGGCGCAAAGGAAGTCGCATTGTTGCCACAATTTACTCTAATGACTTTAATAGTCATTGTACAGTAAATGTATAAATATCTGCGAGCAGGAGCAGCATTTTCAACGAAAGAACAACTCTTTAATTGTGCTTTTGATGCCAGCTAATGGCTTCCAAACAACTTAGCACAGCATCAGGTAGGTAAAGATACATTATTCAGCTTAAATGCTTCGACTCTAAACTTGTAGGGTTGGAAAGGGTGCGGCGGTACCCACTCTTTGCCACACCAATAGCTGTCGGTGAATCAATGTGCTGCGTTTCACGCACTCTGCCAGCGGGCTTAAAGAATGCAGAAACGTGTAGACGAGATTTACAAAAGCTTGTCTGCATTCACCTGATTTTGGGTAATTCAATTATCCAAGACTACATTTTGTTTGGCAGCGCAATGCCAATATTTCTCAATGACAGGTCAGAATATTATTCCAGTGGTTGGACCCCTTTGTGCTTGAGTGTACTGCCGCCAGGAACCACGAGAGGTCTTCCACTTGCAAATGATCCATAAGTAACATTTATCCATCACTGTGCGCACTTCAACCAAACGTATCAAATGATTGACAGGGAAATATTCTTGACCTGGAAAAACACTTATTAATTTGAGTACATCAGTTGATTCCGTCTTTGAGAGGGCCTCTTCCGGTGACAGAATTGACTTAGCGATGTTGTAATATTTGTTCCTCGAAGGGCATTTAAATGTCCTCTTCAACCCTGGGTAAGAGAGCTTCAGACACCCTTCCTCTACGAGGGGATTATGAACTATGAGTGCTCTTTACCCGCACAGTGTTGCCTGCAGTGGAGAACCCGCAGTCAAACGGACCGGATGATGAACCGCTGGTCTGTTTGTGTGTGAAGGGGATAGTATTAAAGATGCTCGACACATAGGTCATGTGCACTCACTGAGATGGTCAAAAATGAGTGTGAAATTCAGGCAGCCACCCGTATTGAAAGAGATTCTCATGCACGGAGAGTTTGATGGCCTCAGCACGGTCACTGATGGCTGCGCAATAAGGCCATCATATAAATTTGGCGATTACACTTAGCTCAGTCATGCCCAGCTCTTGAGGGCTTACTCAGCAAGATAAATATACAGAGAACCACTGACTCATCGGCACAGCTGAGGAAAGTACAGTCTACTGCTATTAGTGAGATACCCTTGAAGGTTATATAATGTGGGTAAGTGATATCCAATTGTGTTATTTCTCAGTGCGACCCAGAGATTTTCTGTCTGTAAGTTGTCCTGGACTGGAATTTGTTATCTCGTGCGTAGCTTGATCGTCGACTTGTAATGGTGGGTACCTTTTTGTAAAAGGGTATATAAAATATAACATTTGATTATTATTAGGTGCAGAGGGACAAGTGGGCCAAATCTATGAAGCAGCAAACTAACTCTGCAGCATTCTTTCTACTTGCAATCACATTTCACTATTGAATATTTCAGCAACACTTTAGAGACATTTTTAATAGAGCTGTAACTTGGCGTTTGTGACTGGTGCAGAAAGAGTTTTGGACATGACAAACGGTGAAATCAATCATGCATGTGATTAAGTTCTGGGTGGGCGAGAAGGGATGAGCTAATGGTGAGTTAGAGTCATCATTTCACTACAGAGGTGTCATTGAGGTGCCTGGCTGGTTCAGGTGGCTAATGTTCTCAATAAAAAGTACGGAGTAACACTTCTTGCTGACACCCAATGAGGGCCTAAGTTCAAGCCCCGGACCCCAAAGCACGAAGAAAAGAAATGTCTTTTCTTGTACAGAGCAAGTGCATTCGACATTTGTATTGTATTGAAAAGAGGTTAAAAGAACTGAGCAGATGTTTCACTTTTTTTTTCAAACTGTGTAATATCCATGTCCTCATTGGGTTTTTTTAAATACATAACAATAATTCGGTCATTTGAGAAAATATTTTAAACTCTCATGAGCAAAGGTTTGTGTGGCACTGTAGAGGCAGAGTTGGTGGATTGCACAGATCACCGTGTGCTGACATTCCCACACCTTTGTGGCTGCAATTAGTCAGGAGATGGTACAACAACTATTCAGTTGGTGACATGTCTGTGTGCAAATTTAAGTGGGGTTTCTCAAGGTTGCAACAAAAATATTGCAAATATAAATTTGCTAAATAAAACTGGCAACACCATCTAGAACGTGTTTTGAGACTAACTGGTGCATCGTACTGATGTAGGTTTTCACGGCTCTATGCATGATGATTGCTTTCCAAAGATGTTCTTTCAGGGTAGCCATGTCGAGCGCAACATGGCTATTCCGAGCCATGTAGCGCTCAACACAGCTATCCTACAAGAATATCTTTGAAAAGCAACTATCATAACTGGTCCATCCTGCACAAGTATGAGATATATGTGTTGAGATATTTCTCACGCCACTGTTGGATGAAGGTTTTTTTAGACCATACTTCATCACGGTGACCCGAGCCAGTTCATTTATCAATTACCACTAATGTTGGCCATGGCTAGGAATGGATCTCGAGTCACCAGGTTCATTAGTACAATGCTTTACTAATGTACCATCGTTCCCCTTCATTGATAATTTAGGAATGTATTGATGTCGGATATACATAAGAATTGCTTTTCAGAGCTGCTTTGGCAGAATAGGCATTGTAAGCATTCCTATTTTTCTTTACCACAGTTCACAAACGACATTGGAGGTCTCTTCAGGCTCTAAGTAAGTGAACATTGAATTGTTTTACTATATTTAGGACATTGAGTTTTCTCCACCTAATTCCGTTTTTTTACATTTACTGACAGCCAAAGATATCAGACGTCCTCGGCAAAGCCTTATGACAACGATTGTGCACTGAGCCAACCCCCCAATCACGACACCGTTGAAACCGCAATTATTTTGGACC
Organism: Mordacia mordax; assembly: GCA_036362905.1. Taxonomy (NCBI): domain Eukaryota; kingdom Metazoa; phylum Chordata; class Hyperoartia; order Petromyzontiformes; family Petromyzontidae; genus Mordacia; species Mordacia mordax. Next base: position 23,737,547 of record JAZEWT010000010.1, read on the forward strand.
CTGCCTTTTGCATTTTTCAGCAGATTTGGACAAGCTCAGTAAGCTTGGTAGAGCCAGAGGGGAAAAGCGAAGGGAGAATGAGGGGTTGACAGCACTGACGGGGAAGGCAGGTGCGGTGGAACCCACCTGCGGTGATTTGTCTGACCGCTCAGCCGCAGTGAAGTGGTTCCACGAATTAATTTTCGATCGGTGCCCCCATATCGGTATGAACGCACGTGCCGTTTGCGCAGATTGTAGCGCAACGGACGAGTGACAAATGTTACCTAGAGTCCACGGTGTTTGACTGAGCCTTGTTATAGCACCGCCTGCTATGGCCTGGAATAATCAGCATTTGAAAATAATTAATGCATTTTAGTTGAGTAACGTGAACAGTTTCCGTTGTATGAAATTCTCTGAAATGTGGGTTTCTTCTGCACTCCAGTTTCCTCCTATCAACATTACAATAACGAGTAAGGAATTGGCAGGGCATCCCAAGTAGGATCCTCCTGAGAAGAGTTTATAGACTCGGCAGGACATTCTTGGCTAAATGATTGTGAATCATGGATCAATGACCATATATGTTTTTGGCTGCATTTGCCAGTACAAGTGTCAGTGACATCTCCATGGCACTTGTTCTAGGTGCACTTTTAAAGTTTTTTGGTGTGGTAAAATCTCATTGGCAGAAGGTCACAACTACAGACCCAAGCGTCACGGGTTATTTCCTGGGCTATTCACTCCTATAAAAAGATCTACTATTCACTAATATGTGGCAGTGATGTCCAAATGGTGGTTGTGCCAGGAGAGGTGCACTTTGTAGCTAAGTGAAGTGTCAACAGTTCGCTGGTGGGAGATCACTGGGCAAGGCCAGGTGTTATGGATTACTGCAGAGGTACACACGCACAGACTCAAGCATACCTGACTTAGAGGGAGAAAAAAATGTGAATTTGAGTGATTGAAAGCAGGTTAATACATGTGCCTGGAGCATTATGTAAGGTTCTTAGTAACTGTCAGACTAGGGGAAAAAGAACACTGTCAAATACTTAGAATAATTCCTGCAATTGTGAGTGTGGTTGTAGGTAATTTTCTTTTTGGTTCAAGGTGGGCAAACTTACTCTCATTGCTGCAGGTTAGCGTGACTTCAAAACATGCGCAAAAGTCGAAACATTTATTTGCTTATTTTGGCACTTTGCGCTCACTTTATTGCTGTTGCAATGACACAAAACTTTCTGTTGAGAATTTACTTTTACAGTGAGTAATGTGTGAGCCACCAACCTACGAGAATGACACCACAGTTACATTTAAAGTCTAATAGACATCCACACTAAGCGGTGCACATTTTTATAAGTGCCTATTGTGTGGCATCCATTGATAATATTGTTTTTAAGCATCACAGAGGATTTCAAATGAGATGATAACTCCAATGTAATATTTCGTTAAAGGTGACCAGCTGAGGATGCTCAACTCGCTGCGATTGAGAGTGTGGTTTAATCACGGGTCACTGAAACCCAGATTTGTACACAGGATCACACGCTGCGTTCCTGTGTGCACATAATAGCCCACGTTCCCACGGCAGCCTTACAGGGCCAAGCGAAGCCGAATCTGGGCCTGCAGCTCACTCACGTGGCACCTTTTGCCAAGGGCACTATTCTGTTCAGCCGGGAAAGCAACAAAACCAGTTGCTATGTTACAATGACAGCACCTGGGTTCTATTCTGAGCAATTTTTTTCATTACAAAAGAAGATTGTAGAAAATTACAAATGTAAACAAATATTTTATGTTTTGGATAACATAGAACCAAGGCTATGTAATTGGCCGCACACAGACCACATATATCCCCACTAATGCTTTGAGAGTGGCCCATATAAATATATGGCTCGTCGAGACAAAAGCATATACACAGTGAGACAACAAAAATGCAACGTGAGAAAATAATCATAATAACAATAGCATTTCTAGAGCGCTTTTCACCCGAGGGTCACAAAGATAGATGAAAGACCTGGAGACAAGCGGCACAGATGTTATGCACGTCATTACGCCACGTGATACAGCATCTGCACACCATAACGTTACATGGCCTGCCACCACAATGCTAATTTTATCATTTGGCTCACTGGAAAAATATAGCTGAACGACCGTGATGTGCACTTACCCAAGCACGTACAATAAACCCGCTCAAAACAATGAAAACAATGTATTGCCACTTGCTTCTGGCTGTGGAGGAGAGGGAGGCAGGTGTTGGACGGAGGGTAGAGGCCCAGTGGAGGATCGGGGCCAAAGCCACGGGGCCAAGAGCTCACGGGTGGATCCATGCCCCGGCCCAGTTTATACTCTTTGAGAATGCAGCAGTTGTGGAGTTGTTTCATGACTTTGACACCATTGTTGGGTGGCACGGTGGCATTGCAGTAGCATTCAGACCTCACAGCAAGAAGGCCCTGGGTTTGATTGCCTGCCCGGGTGCCTTTCTGTGGCGGGGCTTGTGTGTTCGCTCCTTGCCTGTGTGGGTTTTTGCCAGCTACTCCATTGATTTATTTATTTTACTATAGCTGGAGAAAAAAAAACTTCTATTTGGCCGATAAAGTCGTAATATATACAGGACACAGTGTCTGGCAAATATTAGTGCTGGCTAACCACGTGGCTGCCTTTTCCTGCCTCTGCGGTTCTTCATGTGGTCCGAGTAATTCTATGTTCCAGAGTGAACAAATTCTGCACGTGTGACGAGCTGTACATTATGATCATTAGTCCCTTAAGCCACTGGGCCACATCACATTTTCCAAACAAGCCAAGCCAAGCCAAGGGAATTTTACCGAGTAGACTTGCACTTAATGTGTAAACTGAGATGAATCTCTGAATGGCTCTCTGCATTCAATGTGTCTAATAGCATATCAATAGTGTACTCCTCATGTATGTCTCTGCAGTATATGATTATAATAATCTATGATTAAAATTCAAGTTACTCTCATCTAGCCAGGTAGCTATGGTTGATTTACTTGAATTGCAATGACTTAAATTCCAGGTCTGGATCGCTTAAATCTGTCATCTCTACAAGGTTGATCGATTGAGTACCACTTCGTTGGAATTGAATCATCCTGTGAAAAGACTATTGCATACCATAGCAATGTGGAATTTTCATCACTGGCCCAATGATGGCAAGGCAAATGTGTCACGTGCCATTTTTTAGGGCCACAAAGACAGTTTGACTTAGGTTTGAGTATTCATAACTGAAAAAGCTGACACAAACGTATGACCCCAAAGTTCTCTGGTGCATGTGTGTAATTAACGGATCATGCGCGCACACACACACACAGGAACACCTTCCAACTTCTTTCCCCATCAGTGAGCCCATCGCAGAGTTGGTCCTTTGAGCCGGGATTAGTTAGCTGTGGCCGCAAGGCGCAGGTGCCCGCACATCAACTCAGCGCTCTCCCCAAGCCACAGCCCCTCTAAGTGTCTGTTCGTTGATCTTCTATGGCGTGGAAGCGTGTGGGCGTATAATCTGATGTCATTCATATGGGGCTGTCTGCGTTTGCTATGGTTTGATATAGTTCTTTTAAGCTCAAGAGTATGAAAACAACCGCCGTAAAGATGTCGTAAGGTCTAATATCCTGGTGCGCATCGCATCGGTGTTTTGAATATACGCGTCTGTCTTACGTGAAATATAACGTGGAATGTCTGGCGCGGCATTCCTTTGCCCAAGGTCATTGTTGCAAAAGCTGTAAGCACAACACAGCTTATTATGGTCTCGTGAGAGACAGGCAGACTCCAGAAGTTGCTACATTTGGATGAGATGTGAAAATGAGATCCTGTCTGCACTACGGATATTAAAGAGTCTGTTCTTTTTCGATAAGAGAAGATTACCATGGCATGCTGGCTAAAGTACCGCTACAGCTGAATAAGAATATATTTATTTACAAAAATCATACGCCTGGTGAAAAATCCTCATTGCATGATTGTAAATTATTGTTTGGATGGATATAAGAGCCTATTCGGAATGTTTGACAAATTACTCGTAGATAGAAATGCAATGTAATATATTTAATTCTGAGTCTCACGACACTCATGGAGAAGAGAGCCTTGCAATGGCATTCTCGTTTTGCAGTTCCAACAATCCTGCCTCCAAATCGCTGGGTTACTTGTAATGGATTGTCAGTCTAATGGCAGGGATTAAACGTCTGACCTTTGTGTAAACTAACTTAGTGGCAATGTCACTAATTGCATCATTACCAAGCTGCATTATCAAACAAACAAATTGCTGGATAGCAGGTGTGGTGCGAATCAAGCCTTTGGCCGTTCACCTCGTCACAACGGTCGGTCACCTCTTTGTGTGCCAGAGGCGTGATGGAAATGCACGCTTGCGAAAATTTGCGTGCCCCGCGATTGTTGCGTGACCCTGACGGGAATGGGAATTCGACAAGACAGGGACATGTAGTCACGGTAATAATTATCAAGTTCACTTCCCGTGTTATTTTATTGCCGTAATACTGTGGCGATCTGCACAGCCCTGTGGTAACCTTTCTAAAACAATATGCAGCCACAATTGAGGCCCAAAATTTATCTTCACCATTCGGAATGCCAGCCCTTTGATGGACAGTCTTCATTTGGCATTTGCGATGTGCGACTGAAAGAGTTCAGTTAAAGTCATTGTTTTTCAAATGCCACAGAGAGTGTCCGTGCACAACAGTGACATTTTCAATTATTGACTTGAGCCATACATATATATTTTCTTAAGAACATACCGCTTTTTAATTTGAGAGGGTCAAACACTTTTGTGCTTCTCTCTCCCCTACTGTTAAATGGAACATATCACATGAAACATCTCCACACCTGCGCGCCATACCACGTGGGAATCTGTCATCCGAAAGCCATTCGACTGTCATGTGTGGATAAAAGCCACGTGATGCCTATGAGTAAAGCACCTGGAATGTGCCTGATGTCTTGAAAGCTAAGCTGGTCTGAGCCTGGGTAGTCTTTGGATGGGCGGCTACAATGCACACCAGGTTGTTATAGGCTTTGTAACTACGTGGTGCCGAACAGAAGGCAGTGCAGCAAAATAAATTATTGTATTGTACTTCTGTGCTTCCACGTCTGCTCGCACCATCAACCCGAAACGACCAGCATGGTTAAAGTATGGTCAACTGAATCCCCACAACTTAAACACTGTATGGGAAGTCACTGATCCAGCAGTGGTTTTACATAGGGCTAGCTATGTGTGCACGTTATATATTACTATGCAAATTACCTTTGATATTATCGAGCATGGGACACCCGCCTGCATGCATTCCAGGGTCGCGGTGGCTTGTGCGGAATAATGGCAGCCGTCTGAACCACCCAACGTGCAAAACTACACGTTTACCAGTAGATGGCAGTACAGCAAGTAGGTTTCTTACCTGTGCCGTTTAAGGTGTTGACGCATATGCACGGATTTGAATGTACGATTTCTTACATGTCAAACTTTTTCTTAAATATCAGCACAGAATACACTGCTGTAGTGATAATGAAATTTCAATCAAGACTAAAATTGTATATGCGTTATGAATACCTGTATGTATTCATCTGTGCATGCGTATCTGTGTGCACGTGTATATTTATGAATGTGTGTGTAGCCTACTGGTCAGTGTAACCCAAGTTCGATTCCTGCTCACGACCAGTATCAGTGACGAATATCTGAAATAGTCCTGGGCCTCACCTCGGTCGACTCGGTCTCAAAAGAGTCGCTATTGTCAACGTTACAACTGGGGAGACAGTGGCGATTGGGCATGGTGCTGTGCACCCACCTCGTTGTGCGCCATACTGGCCTTAATAGGTGCTCGCTAACAGCACTTGGCGGGCATGTTTGTGCACATGTATGCATTAATATCTGTGTGCGTGTGTGTGTCTCAAAGGGAACACTATGTTTGGCGAATCGGAGGCCTCGTGGGACTTCCTAACAGCGGCGGTGGATCCAGGAAATCCACCTCCTGTGCTCAAGCTCTTCACCAAGTGAACCCAGGTCGCTCACCCAGGTCGCTCACCCAGGTCGCTCACCCAGGTCGCTCACCCAGGTCGCTCACCCAGGTCGCTCACCCAGGTCGCTCACCCAGGTCGCTTTCTGGAATTTGCTTCATTGTAACAAAAAGGCATGATTGAGGTGACTGGGCAGCTCGTGGTGGAAGGGGGGGGGTGTGAGAGGTGCTAATCCACGTGTTGTAGAACAGAGCTTCCTAGATGCTAGGTTTTAATTCCACGCCTCCACCTTACCTTGCGTTAAGGCGGCTTTGTCAAGCGTAGCGGCCACCTCTACGCCTGCACCACATAATAGCTGCATGGAATTTGGCGTCGCACTTTATTTGGCTTCACTGAGCTAAGAGGTGTTTGTCTGGCAGACTCGGATGGTAAACCACTCGCTCATCTCTTTAGATAATGAACGTGCCCAAGAAGTTATGTCGATGTTTACTTATGAAGTATACCGGGAAAAGGCCGTGTGATGCTACATCTTGGTTATGTCCCCAATTCGATAAGAGGCTCTGCTTTGTTCATGGTTTTATTTACGTCTAAAGGCGTTATGCTGTGTGCCAACATACCATAACCTGATTGGGTTAAACTAGATTTAAATAATAACATTTAAAAATAACCATATACCACTGCATGTACTTGTTGGTGCTTTAATTATGTAATAACCACTGTCTTTGCCTGTACAGTTAAGTATTGGTAGACAGTATGCGACTTTTATTGTGCTGAATAGTGGGCTCTCCACTAACCCCATTTAAATGGGATCATTGATACGTTTCTTACTGCCATCCTGAAAAAACATAGTATGTTAAACCAACAATACACATTGGCTATATCGTGCCTGTTAAAGCACTTGTGGCAATGTTAGCGATGTGTACATGGACCGGCGTCCCGTCGTCGGGTGTATTCCTGCCTTACGCCCTGTGTTTCCGGGATAGGCTCCGGCTTCACCGTGACCTTATATAGGATTAAGCGGTTTCAGATAATGAGACATTCATAACATAAGTCACTTGCAAAACAACTTCATTATTCCAAATAGTAAGAGGGTTGCTCGACTTTTAAAAACAGTAGGTTTATTATGATGATTGCTTCGAAAAGCTGCTCTCTCGGGACAGCCGCGGCGTTTCGCCTCACACGTTAGAGGCATCCTCTAAATATTGAGCGTTTAGCAATTATAAAACAACACAGCTTGCTAGTTGATTTTTATGTAGATTTCTACATTTGCACAATATATCCGTAAGGTGATAAATGACATTTTCAATTGTCAGATAATGTACGAATAAAGGAGGTTTGAATTTATTTTAAAATTCTATAAACTGAATTGCAAAATATATATTTCTTCAACAGTAACAACTCCAGGCCCCAGGTCTCTTTTCCAATCGAGATGAATACTCTCAGTGCGCTGTCACTGTGCTAAATAAAGGGCAGCAGGGTTGAATTTTTGGCCTCGGATGAGAAATGGGTGAGTGAATGAAACACTTGCTAATCCGATTCTAACAGCAGCCGGCAAAGATACACATTAGGAAGGAACACTTCATGTACCTTTGCAGATCACCACCCATTATTTTAGGTGACAAGTTTAGTTAGAAGGGCAATCTCTTTTTGCTGAAAATTTAATTCCTTCCGCTGCAATGCCGCAGAATAATATTATGTAGCTATGCTCACACGTACTTGGTCACCTTTTAGCATTTATCTAATCTTTTTGTTTCAGATGTACCGTTTTGCTTTGTCGGGCAATTTTATTTGTGTTAATAAATGTTGCTGTTATTTTATGTGGAGATGACTGTGGTTTATGTAACATCTACAAAAGGAACTCGGGTGTACAGAGGTGGATGGACATTGTCATTTTTACATTGATGTAGGTTTTCACGGCTCTGTGAGAATTTCTGTCATCGTCAGGCTTGATGGGCCCTCCAGGTGTGGAGGCAAAATTCCGTGAAGGAGAGGAGGGGTGCTGGACATGGCTATCCTCTTGAGAGCAATTTTAACGCTCAATAATCTGAAGATGAACCATCCTGAAAATGATTTCTGAGACTCAGTGAGATGACTTGGGTAAATAAAATGTTTGTTGTTGTTTCCACCACCCCTCCCATGTTATTCTAATTACACTCGTTCGGATCTCATACAACTCTTGAACCCTCGGTGTGAGCGACCAGGCCACATAATTATAACAGAGCTACATTCTATCGCAAGTATCCCGCATCCAGAGCTTGCAAGCTCACTGGGGTTTTTTTTCTTCTGTAATTATAAATCTTATCTACCAGAGATCCCTTGCAATGACGTGTGGCCCACACACAGTAGAGGGCAGCACACTCCCACCCACTCAGCATATGGGAGTGACTCATCAAATCCTTATTTAAATTCTCAGAGGTGGATTAAGCACGGTACCGAATTTTTCTTGAAACCAGTTATACCACCTATGCAAGTTATTATTAAAATGCAGTTCAATTATTCGACTCAAACGTCTAATAAATCAACCACTGCTATCCTGTTATTTACACTTTCTACAGCTGATATTCCTGATTACACACGTGTAACCCATTTCTGCAGGAAGAACCCTCAGCCTCGTGCCCTACCCCTTGTTCCCACAGCTGATGTTAGTTTTAGGCTCTTTAAAGTATTGTTTAACTTTGTTCTATTGTACAACCACACGAGTGCACTGCCAAGTTGTTCTTTTGTGGGTTATTTGGCGATTCCTTCATTATCAATACCCACGTAAACCTATACAGGGTTGTGGGGCGCCAGACCCTCTTCCTACAGACACAGGGCACAATGCAGGGCTATACCCATGATGGGACACCAGTCCATCGCAGGCCATCGGGGACAATTGAGTCAGACCAACTGACCAAAGCAAAAACATGTGTTTGCACTCTGGAAAGAAACTGGAGTACCGAGGAAAAAACCTATGTGGCTACGGACAATGTCCTAAGTCAACACAAACGCACCAGAGGTGGGAATCAAACACAGGCCCTTCCTGTTGACGCGACAGTACTATTCACTGCACCACCGCGCTGCTTTGTTGGTATTTGCTGCATGTTAAAAAAGCGTTTCATAGCAAAATAATGCACACAATGTGAATCGTGCGGCAAAGTCAATTCTCTATTCAACAATAAGAGGAATGAGACCGTGGCTTGTCAGATGTGTGGGTGTGTGGGTGGTTAAAGCACTTGGCCTGAGTTTTGCACGGCTGCTGTGTTTTTTCTGCAGGCAATCAATAACTGTCAATTAAAACAATTAATCCCATGACACGTGTGCCATGGGAACGACAATGACAGTGTCAGGGGAACACGATGTGCGAGTCGGCAGCTTGTAGAACCAGTTTTTGAATACGCACATGAGCCGCTTAGCTCTTAACAAGACCCACTGCCACTTTCTAACTGAGCAGGGAGAAAGAGGGGAATTGTGGCTTTCAGGCCAAGCAGGGGCACACACCTCCGATTGAACAGCGGGAGACCCTTTACAAAAGGCAATTGACAATGCTAGATGCGGGGGTTACCATTAGTTAAAACAATCGGGGGCAGTCGGCTGGCAAACAGGCTGAGGTTTTTTTTCTTCTGCCAAAGTGGTCTGCAAGTGATAGGTGGCCTGGTCCCTCCGCTGCCTCCCAAATCTAAAGGTCCAGATCGCGCCTTGTATTGCTGTAGATGTTACATCTCGAAGTGTGATGAGAATCCCTCTCAAGAGCCACTCTTTCAGGACAGCCGTGTCGAGC
>JAZEWT010000010.1:23810388-23823533 GCA_036362905.1 Mordacia mordax
GTCGGGTGGCGGTGGCGGATGGGCGTGCGGGCGCAGATTCCCCTGCCCAGCTGGGGAGGAGGTGTGAATGGGCCCCGCGGAGAGGGGGAGCGGAATTAATCACAGTCTGATTAGCCCTGCGCGCCGCTGCTCTCTTCGGCTCCGACAGCCGCGTGTGTACGCGTGTAGGTGTGTACGTGTAGGTGTGTGTGCGTGTAGGTGTACGCGTGTAGGTGTGTACGCGTGTAGGTCCGTACGCGTAGGTGTGCGTACGCGTGTAGGTGTGTGTAGGGGAGCGGTGGCGCAGCGGTTAGCGCGCTGGCCTACAAACCCGGCCACCCGAGTTCGCATCTCGCTCACGGCCAACACCAGTGACGATGTTCTCGCCCGTGGTGCTCACCCAGTGAGAGGAGAAGTGAAAACATTCACTTGTAACCCAGCTGGGTCACCGGCTACACGGGACTTTCCGAGCGGTAAATAAACATGAGATGTTAATTACGGACCCAGGAATAGGTTCAAATCATCACACACGTACGGTACATGAGCAAACCACGTTAGTGACCACCATGGGTCAAACAACTCGAGAGTACTTGACACGGTGTGAACAGCCCTTCATCCGGCAGGGGGTTAACAATCCGATAAATTTAAATAATAAGAAATCCCACAATGGCCCATTCAGGACATCACGCGTAATTTACATTTGCAAGAGCCCCCTGCAGCATTCAGTGGAGGTGGCATCTCATCAGAGACCTCTCACCTGATCGGAAACAACGGAAGTGACTGAGTGGCACCTGTGCCCAAACGCCGCCACCTCCACTGAGCTCCCAAGTGGGCAGACACAGTGGGCAGACAGCTCCCAGACAGCTCCCAGACAGCTTCCACACAGCGTGGATGCGAGCCGAGTTTATCTTCATCAGTCTCCATTTAACCCTCTATAGGGTCACGGTGAGCCAGAGCCTATCCCAGAAGGCACAGGAGATAAGGTAGGGCTATACCTAGGATGGAATTGCAGTCCATCGCAGGACACTGGAGGAAATTTAGTCAGCAGGTCAATTGACTTATGCAGCAGCAGTGTGTCTTTGGACTGTGGGAGGAAACCGGAGTTCCTGTTGAAAACTCACAGACACGGGGAAAACGTGCAAATTCCACACAGACAAGCACCCGAGCCGGGAACCGAACCCGGGCCCTTCTTGCAGTGAGGCAGCAGCGCTACTCACCGCGCTACCACAGTGCCACCGCTACGCGCTTAGTTAATTTTAGCACAACACGATTCCAGTTTGGGTGACGGAGCGTGATGCAGAGCGGCGCTTTGGAGCCCCTGCTATCTACCCGCCGCCCCGCCCCCCGCTATCCATGAGCCTCACGATTCCATCTCGATCTTGGACAATGACCTCCCCTCCACTATCAAATAACTGTCGGAGGGCCCTCAACCAGCAGTGGATTGACCGAAGTCTGCGCGTACGCGTATACAGTACCGCGCCATAGTGCGCACGCATCCACAACGCTCGTTACAAAGGTCATTGGTCAAAACGTAAATCTAAATTTTTTACGCCCTGTTGCGTTGGTTCGTTCGGACGTTTGTTGTGTCGCAGGAGTCCCGCATCCAGAGCTTTGCAAACTCACTGGGTACTTCCTGCTGTAATAATACTAAACATCTATCGAGGCATCGATTTAGCCATCTCTTGTAAATGTGCTGCATTCATCCAATTGTATGCGGCAGTAGAGTTTCGAACCAGATGATTGACCCAAAATCGACCTTCACACATGACTTTAAGATTGCCGCTCGATGATTATAGCATCCCAGCTAAGCAATAAGAGAGAGCAGCAAATATCCTTACAGCGTTGCTGTTGGACGCAGCACTCATAGATCAACTGAAATTAACCGGAGCAAAATAGACTCGTGCATTGTTGAATATTCTGCAAATGTGGTTCTGGATTGGGGGCGGCCGGCAGGCAGGACAGACAGCAAGAGGCAGAGGAATGTTTTGTTTGCGATTTTGAACGTAATAACCTAGGGAAGGCTCGATAAAGCGATCCGTTCCGATCGGCGCTCGTCTCCCTGAATTTAAATCCGTGCCTCCTCTCTCCACCGGCAGCATTTCCACTCTGCGCGGTATTAATGCGGCACCCTTTATGAATGCGTTTTAATATTTCTACGAAGCGATTCACAAAGCTTCACCCTCAATTTTCCGCCGCTCGTTCATCGCAAACGAGGATATATTTTTTGTGATACGTCCCAAATGTGTTTCTGCTTGATGTACGTATATAGTTTCGTAAATAAAAATTGGCAACGTTGCATTAAAGAAGAAATCAAATTCTGGAAATTATGATTAAAACATTTATGTATTCCCTTTCTTGGTTTGAATATTTCACTCCACCGGTGCGTGCCACTCTGCTCAGAAGAAATGTGTTAAATTTTAATCCGTGAATATAAAATCGAGCATAATTAAATTCGTGTTTAATTCATACAAGAATAGAATGTTTGAAAGTGTGGCTATCTATACCTAAAGAATAGGTAGGTGGTGCTTACCCATCCCAAACCAGTGGTGGAAAGTCCACATTCCCCTGCCAGGGACCAGTATTCCATAAACACAACCAACATTGACTTTCCACAAGGTGCCACCTGTTTAATCATGCTGTGAACCATGATGTGAGTTACCAAAACAACCATTGGGCTGTTTATACTTGACCAAATGGGAGGCTCTTAAAACACACACACACACTTTACAGTAATGTAGTCTTATTTCATGATGTTATTGATTCACTCCAATTATAAGGGATGAACCAACAGCAAGTGTGCATACAAAAATAACCTGCACCTCCCCTCTTACATCGCCAGCTGACAATGTCATGTTTGTGCATGCAGCGCGCACAGTGCAACACCGCACCTGAGAGGACGCCTACAGAGGAGATGGAGCTCGTATGCGGGTGCTGGGTGGATGCTAAGTTACACTACAGCACCATGAGAGACTGCGATGGCTTTGAGAGACCTTCATCCAGCAGTGGATTGATCAACGATGATGGCTACGTCATGTTCAGAACAATACATACATCTCTACAAGAATGCAGTCTGGCGTGACAGAAACATTCCTCTCAATCTACAGCTCAAAATGAGAGCTTCTGTGGCTTTCATTCTTTGACTGCTGCACTTGTGAGTGTGTTTACGATCTTTGTGTGTTGGGGGGTGCTGGCTACCCACCCCCTGCGTGTGCCGTGTCGGCCTTCACACGTGCTAATACTCGCTGAATCGCTAAGCATCGCTTGCCCCAACAGTCTGTTAAGGCTATTCGGGGGATATATGTCTGTGTGCATGTTTTATATATTATATATATTTTCTCCTTCTGCCACAATTATTTTGATTTACCAGTGGCTGAAGCATCGTAGGCCCTGTTGGGAATCCACGTGGAGGGATTGGTGCGTGCCGCAAATAAATATCTCACGAAAATACACACAAAGGATTGAAATAAATAATAACCAATCACAACGCACGGAGACATCAATGCAGGCCGAAAGAAAAATAAGCGGCGTGCATTGAATGGAAACAACACGGACAGGAAGAACAGACGAGAGAGAGAGAGAGAGAGACACAAACCCAACAGAGAAAACCCCGAGACTTCACTCGTGCATCCGCGGTGGCTAAATTACTGCACTCGAAATCCCCAAGTTCGAGCGCTCATTAGTGTTGCTTCCTGTCGAAGGCCATTTAAGCGTCGCTCCTCTGTGCGGGGGCCCTTAGGGGAACACAGCGGCCAGCAACAAGCAAATAACGACACCCCCCACCCCGTGTTCCCTGTCGTCTCCCACCGCCGCCACCACCACCACCCAAGCCCGGAAATAACGGCGACACCGTCCCTAATGTGGACACCACCTCGCTCTGCCCGATGATTTCGGTTTTTCGTTTTGACGGTTCCTGCCCGGTCTCGCCCACGAGTAGCGGCGGTGGCGGCGAGTGTGGCCCCGTCCGCCGCTCACCAGCCAGCAGCCGGTCTGCTGCTAACGACGTGATCGCTGTGCTCTGCAAGCCCTGCTGCTGCTGCTGCTGCCGCCGCGGCGGTGGCGGCGGTGGCGTCGCGCAGTCACCCCTGGGGGCCAATACAACGGCGCACGCACGGTCGCGGAAAACGCGCACAGACAAAGGCTCCCCGTGCAGCCCGGACACGGCTGCTGGAGCAGGTGCTGTGCGCGCTTCCCGCTCACGGCACGCGAGGTGGCGGCGGCTCTGCTTGGACAAGATCCGCCACGCACGGCCGCGTTCGTCTGCCCGCTGCTGTTCGCTCTGCAGACCACGCAAGGGCAGTCGTTCGAGGCCGAGTCGATCGAGCGGACGCACCAAGACCCGGTCACATAACCGTCAAGCGGTGTCGCGACGGTCGTAGGCGGGGGAATCTGAACTCGGGATCAGCGCGGGGCTAACCGCTGCGTCACCGCTCCCCAACACGAACATACGCACGCACACGCGTAGAAAATAAATATGGATCGTGTTTGTAATGTTGCGCAAGCCAGAGCCCGCCACAGACAAAGCGAATGAAACCGGGGCTATTGTCTGGACGGACACCGATTTTCTTGCCACTAAAGCCACCGGACCCTGCGCGATTTAAGGGCGTTTGGCAAGCAACACAAAAACCGAATGACATTTGAGTTTGTGAACTACCCGTGAACTGGTTAAGGTCTGTGGCTGGGAATCGAGCTTGGGTCACCAGGTTCACGGTGTGGTGAGCAAACCATTGCGCCACCACTCGCCACGACAGCGCGCCGACACGATCCACACTCGATGACTCAGCCCACACTGAGAATGGGAACACTTTGAATTTCAATTGTAATCACATATCTGCTCAGATAAGTAAATCAAAAGTAAAACAATCAACAGCGCATACTGACAAATAACCAAGACACCAAAGAAAAACCCACGTTGGTTTGCAAACGACTCCGTGAAGGAATGCCTCTTTAATTCGAATGGAAAGACGTTCAGATTTGAGCAGTTTCGCTTCATTGAGCCATTCCCCCCCCTCTCCGCCCAGCGGGCGCCTTTACCCGGCGAGATACAGAACACAATCATCAAGTTCTCTCTATCCAGGTCCCGCACGTCAGTTAATAAACACGAGCGGCTATAATAATCGCATCATCACGGCCAGTGTCACAGCCACAGGCATCGCTACCTTTATTGAGACGCCATGCCCAGCCAGCAGCAGCAGCAGCAGCCCAGCCAGCCAAGGAAATAAAATCTTCCCTTTACATGACAATCAGTCACAGGAGCCATATTTCACGGCGCGCACGGCGTCTGCTCGGAACGCGGGGGGAGTCTCCGCTGGCCTGGCGAGCGGGCGGGCGAGCGGGCGAGCGCCATTGCGCGGTAATGCAAGGCTCTCTTAAAATAAAGCTTCGCATTGATTTCACGTCAAGTCGTTACGGGGCTGTGCGCCGGGACGGCGTCGTTGTCCGCGCACCGCCGCATTTCCTTCTTAGCGGCGGCTGCTGCTGCTGCTGCCTCTGCCTGCGAGCCGAGATGCCCTTGGATTCCGTCGGGACGGAGGGGTGATGGTGGCCGCCGCCGCCGCCGCCGGCTCGACTCCGGGATTCCTGATTCTCGTTTCTATGGCGGTGCTGTGTGGAGGGAAAGGAGCCCAGTTCGTTTCGAGCCCGATCGGTGTCGTTATCGCGGACACGTTTAATCGGTTGAATCACAACATTGCCGCGTCGCAGGAGGAAGGCCCTGACGCCTGTGTCCGGCTAAGGTGCCTTTCTGTTCGAGTGTACGTGATTAGAACGTGTCTGCCTGGGTTTCCGTCGGGTGCACCGGCATCCTCCCATAGTCCAAGGACACGCTGCTGCTGCTGCTGCTGCCGCCGAGCTTGATTCGCATGCTGACTAAATTGCCCTGGACTGGTCTCCCATTCTGGGAACATCCCTGCCTTGAGCCCTGTGCTTGCCAGGATAGGCTTCAGTTCAACGCGACCCTCTGCAGGACAGTGCCAGGACCGATAATTTATGAATGCGTCAACATTATTTTTCAACAGATTCCTGCGGACGGTTGATTATTGACTTTTTTTTATTGAGCGTTTTTACAAGTGAGCAGAAACTGGAGTACCCATAGAAATCCCACAACATTACAGGGATCGTCAATTAACCCGATACAGGCGTCTTGAGACTCAACGAGGCTTTTTCCTGGGTAAATTTCCATTAGATAGAGATAACACTTAAGATAGCCCGAGAGAAACCCGCTTGCTGTGGCCACCCACCCCCCAACGCACACCATTGCCGTGAAAGCGGTTATCTCATGAACAACACAAGATGTCAATCTCCGCGTTGAACCGTCTATCGTGCCTCCGGGTCACTGCATTAGAGTCACGGATCATCACAACACACGGCCAATACAGGGACAACAGCTCACAGTCGAAAGGCCTCTGGGTCCAGCACTGCAGGCCTTCCAACCAAGGAGGACGATCACATGCAGGCGACCAATGGGAAGACTCGTGGCGGTGCAGCGAGAGAGAGCGATCGTGTTGGCAGAGTCCACGAGACTTTAGATTGTGACAAATCTCTCTTTGCGCAAACACAAATATCTCTTATGTAGCCTTAACCAGACTGCTGGAGCAAGTGTTGTGAGCACATATGAAGGCCAGCACGGCACACGAGGGGGTGGGTGGACAGCACCACGCCCGGCCGCTTTTTCTCCCCATTACTGATGTCTTCGCACCGCATGACGCACTGATTTGAGGGCGAGTCAACCTAGGAGATACATCATCTCATTGTCAGAAACCGCTTAGTCCTGTACAGGGTGAGCCGGGGCCTATCCCGGCAGACACAAGGCGCAAGGCAGGGATATACCGGCGACGGGACGCCAGTCCATCACCGAGATATATAATCGTCTCCATTATTGGTCCTCAGCAGGAACCGAAATCCGGTTCGTCAGGTTCGGAGCGCAGTGCGCTAACCGCTGCGCCACCGCTCGGCCGCTTCAAACCGGGCGGGCGCTCATTAACGGGGTCGTGCGAACTGAGAGCGCGATTAGGCCGCTGCTAGGAACACGCTGACCCGAAACTGTGAGACAGGGTCATCAGCAAAGGGCAGGGCACTGGTTGTCATCAGCCAGGGGCCTGCAGACCCTTAGCAACCCCACGTTAATGTCCTGCCTCCTTCTGTGCCTAATTGGCTCTGAAACTACGGATGAGCAAGGTTGGGAGAAATCCGCGGAAGCACAGACGTTCGACCTCATCAACCGCGTGCGTTAGTTTTTTATTTTATATTTGAATACGTGCGCTAATTAGTGGGTATTAATTACGTCGAATCGGCCTTAAATGAACACCTGACGAGGCGTGTAAACATCGCCACTCGGAAGACAAAGGCGATCAGGTCTGGTGTTGGCCATCCATCCCCTCGTGTGCTGTGTTGGCCTTAATAGGTGCTCGCTAACAGCAATTGGTCCTAAAGCCTGTTATGGCTAACTTTATATCAATTACACTTTGTGTTTGAACTATCGATTGTTATTCATACGCTGGAGCCACCGTGTACTCACGGCGTGGTCACAACGCCGAGGGTACATCGACGCGAAGGCTTTTGGGAATTCCCACAACAGGTGGAGCCTCGCGTCATCAAGAAACACCCCTGGAAGTGGACATTACAGAACTCGGGTAAAGTACTTCAAGTCCTTTAACATTAGGTCTTCATCGTCCAACACGAAGCGCTGCTCCTCGATGTTCTGTTAACGTTCGTCGTGCGTCAAGCGCCTGACGTTTCCTGACCGTCGTTGATAATCTTGTAGAAGTGCGCAGCATTGAATTAGAATGTCGAACACGAGGCACCGTAGTGGTTGTAGCGTGTCACGGCTCGCTGTAGGCGCATTGCTCTCCACAGCTGTGCTATTGGATTGGCCGTGTCGAGTGTTCCTTCCATCTCTTGCGTGACGCATCTCAGCGTGGGAGGCAAAACGTCGAAGGCAGAGAGGAGGAGCACTCGACACGGCTGCGATCCCGAATGAACAGCTATGGAGAGGAATTTTATGACCGTAGGTATCGGATTCTACGGGCTCGGCTTGAGAAGAGGGAACAGTAATTACTGGTGGCTGCATTAATTCAACTTGTCACTTCTGCAGATTTCTTTCAGTGCTAGTAATGAGGACCCTCACAATCTGCAAGAGAAAATCACTCCTCCTCCTCCTCCTCCATCGCGCGATGCTCTCTCTCTCATCACTGCCAGATGTTCTGTGCTCTATATCACTATACACAAAGACGAAAATAGTTCTGCGAGTTCATCCGGCGTCTTTCCTGCACAAACACCGAGACCCCAGTCTCTGATGAGGCCAAGTGCCGCGAGCGATCATTTATTATGACTGGCACCGTTCGCGCGGCGGCGGCTTTGGGAGTCAAATGTATACGCGTGGCCACCTTTGTCTTCTCAGGGTTAGTGATGACACATCGTAGCAATTTCTCAAATCCTATCCTGAGTTGACTATAGCGAGGCCCCAGCTGGTTACAGATAGCAACTGCCACTGCCAGGAACCAAACTGAAAGGGCTGTATATTCAGCGCATCACAGGATACATTTTTTTGTCATTAAATGTCACCTGCTGGATTTACGAAGTACGTCGCATCCTCACACCGCCGTTTCTAATGACAATGCTCCATTAAATCATTCGGTGGATCCTTCTTCAGTTGGTTAAACAAGAAAAAAAAATCTCTAAAATACGGCTCCTGGCATTACTTTCAAAAAAATAATTGAAGGAATTATTTGGAGATGCTGCTGCTGCTGCTGCCGCCGCCTTTGAGGTACATCACAAGCGGAAATGACACAGCACTGAACACATTCGTCATTCACAATAGGTGACGTTTCAAGCAAGGGCCATGGCTTATTAAATGGCTTTGCTGTGACCCATAAAATGGCTTTCTTGATATGATATACTATGTATATGATCATAGTATATCATATCGTCACCCGTATTATTTTCTTTTTAACACCAGCGTGTTATTGACAGAACTGTTGAAAATAAATGTTAATATATTGAATAGCCCAGGGGCAGAATCTTGAGAGATTCCCCAGACTCAGAGGGCCTAACTAAGGAACGGAAACTGCCGCTCTGTGCGCTGAGCGAGCCATTCTAAAAACATCTAAAGTTGTGCCCACTAAATATGTTATTATGCTATTATTATTTGTGTTGGCTCTCTGCTCGCTCCAGGGAGTTTGGCTTCACCAAGCAATTTCCACGAGGCCTCGATGGCAGTCGAAAGGAAAGTGGGGTTGGAACGAGCGGCGGGTCAACCGCTTCCCTCTGAGCTCTCCGCGTGGAGTAGACACACACACACATGCGCTTGCTTGCACTTCCATTATCGATCCGCTGCTGGATGATATAATCCCCCGTTCTTACACACTATCGATTCAGTATTGTGGTGTTGGAGGTAGGTTGTTTTACCATACTTGAGGGTCAATAGAGGCAAGAGAAAGAGATGGTTCAACAATCACTTGCTGCTGATGGTAACCATGGACAGGAATCAAACTCAGCCCTAGACTGTTGGGTCAACAAGAGGCCAGAACGGCACATGAGGTGGGTGACTAGCATCACGCCCGCCCGCCTTGATCTCCCTAGTGGCAATGTTGACACACTGCACTAGGTACTCATTTGAGGCTGAGTCGACCTAGGGGCGGCCCAGGAGCGGATCAGAAAATCGTCACTAGTGTTCGCTATGAGCGGGATTCGAACTCGGGTCGCCGGGTTTGTAGCCCACAGTGCTAACCGCTGCGCCACCGCTCCCAACTGCACACATACACAGCCACAATTATAATCCTTTTCTCTCTCTCTCGGAACGAAAGGTCATTGTAAGGTCATCATCACAGCAACTCCGATATTAACATGTTTTTATTTCGGTTTCTTTCAAAGGTCCCAATAAAAGTCAGAACAGTGTTTGTAAGAAACAGCAGCTCTGGATTCTGTTGTCTAGAACGAGACATCCGAGATGGATCACACTAAAGTAGAGCGCACCACTGAACAGAGATGGAATAATCATGAAGCACGCATGTTTTCAGCACGGATGCATTGTAGCTGCGCAAGCGGACAATCAAGATTATAATATTAATATTAATAATTGCATTTACAGAGTGCGTTTCACCCGAGGGTTTATGATAAATTAGGGGCTTTGTACTAAAAATGCTGCTACCTTGACACTGATGCGCCTGCGATGGCTGCCAATGATGAGAATAATCGTTCGGGTTACTTATACTGATAAGCATGATGATGTTTACCGCTAAAGAAAATAAGATGCTCTGGTTGAAATGCCCTTCTCTCCACAGCTCCGTGCAGCGCTTTGTGACCCTCGAGTAAAAAGCGCTCTGGACGTGCAACTATTATTATTATAAAGATGTTATGATGACGACGCTGGTGGTGGTGGTGGTGATGAACAGTGCCTGTTGGCTGGGTTTTCGGATGAGACTGACGAGGGACTTTGAGGAAGCCTGGGTGCAGGGGTCGTGTGAGTGGTTTGCAGGAGTCCGCTCAGCCATGGGATTTTAGTTTCCCAAGAGATTGCAAAGTCACGTGCAGAATGTGGGCGGCGCAGCGAGAAGCGCTGCTGCCTTGCAGCGAGAACCCCCGAGTTCGATTCCCGGCTCGGGTGCCTCTCTGCGTGGAGTTTGTGTGTTCACGCCCTGTGTCTGCGTGGGTTGTCGTCGGGTACTCCGGTTTCTCCCCACAGTCAAAGACGCGCTGCTGCAAAAGGTTAATTGGACTGCTGAGGAAATTGCCCCCCCAAAAAAGCTCTGCGATGACTGGCGTCACATCCTGACCATAGCCCTGCCTTGCACTCTCTGCTGGGATAGGCTCCAGCTCCTACGTGACCCTGTACGGGATGAAGTGGACATTGATAATGATGATGAGATGTAGAAAGTCACCCCAGTTAGGGTCTGGGGGACAGCTCCGATGTTTGTATTGAAGCGAGTGTGCGACATTTCTCGGTTTAAAAAAAATAAAAAAAATGGCAAACTCTTATTTTTCTCAAACTCCCTCACCGCCGACTAAAAACACAACTCAGTTTGGGTCAGCGTGCCTCCCTGCGCCGAGGGGGCAATGGGACAGCACTCAAATGCAGCCCCGAGCAAGTAGTGGAAATTCTACATTCCTATGGTGGGGACCAGTCTGACTAAAAGCCAAATATCAAACATTGCTTTTTTTTTTACAAATTCACCCAGTTACGCATCCTGTTTTGTCGTTATATGTATCTTGCGTAGGGTTGTGCAGTATGCCTCAGGAATTAAAACTCACCAGTGATTATATTTACATTGTTATGTTTGTCGTTCAAATATCAGTGAAGCAGCATTGGTGGAGTTATGTGGATGGGACAGCAGAAATGGGTTCAATCAGGAATGAAACCTCCACACACGTGTGTGTGTGCCATGTTGAGAACGTTTATGACTGATGCCAATATTTTCCTTTCAAAATATTCCGAATAAAAGAATCGTACCTTTCCGTGCCACAATCGTTACACTCTCGTTTTAAGAAGGCAACTTGCACAGCACCTTGTAGAGACACATTTACTTTAAATAAAAGCTTCATAAAAGTGTCCGCTTGCATTTTCTTATTTATTTTTCCCACCTGCCCAGCACTATATTCCAATAAGGTATTAATGTGACGCGCATGCGTGGACCTGCCTGACGATTTACAAGGTCATATTTTCGCGCTATGTGAGCCGCCACGGTGTCATGGTTAGCGCGCCGGACTCGCAAGCCGCAGTTCGCCGCAGTTCGAATCTAATGCCAGGTGAAATCATGAGCAGATTTCCCAACACACACACACAACCCCTGCCTCTGTCCACCCAGCAACATTACATGGGGTCACCCGCAAGCTGATCCGCAGGTCGTGGATGGTAAGCTACTAAGCTGAAGGTAGATCACTTCTTTAAATACATCTGGTCAACGTGGAAGAGTAGGCCAAGCGTCAAGATCTTACAATACCAAATAGACACCTTTCACAAAGTTTACATTTTTTAAATAGTCGTAAAAAAATATTTATACATCAAGCAACCGTGGCAAACCACTCATTCTCAACTCAAAATGTTGAGGGTTTCTCATTTTGGTTGTAGGGTGATGGTACAGCCTGACTAATCTGTCCGGTCTGTAAAATTATTCATACCGTTGTACTAAGTAAACAGTGGTTTTCAATTTAGAATGGGCCCTGCCATAAGAGCATTTTCCACCAATGACCCAAATGGCTATGAGCACTTGCACCACACTCGTTGGCAAAGTGGGTTTGTATACAAATATAAACTAAACGTTAGTGGCAAATAAAATCTAGCAAAAATAAATGTTCAGTAGTAAGCAACACAGTACTGCAATTATGTTAATATATTGCAATACAGAAAGTTTAAATACAAAACAAGAAAAACTAAACGTAAAAAACGATGTCACCGAATATATTCCATTTAAATCACGAATTAAAATCTAATAAAAGTCACTTGTGATTGCCCGACTTGAAAGAGTAAAGACAATTGTCAATCATCCTTACCAGTGCCATTCAGCAGTACAAACATTCACCCTGTTGCAAATTAAGCACAATTCACCTGCTCGCAATGCCTTCTCAGTTGTAGACGGACACCGATTGTGCTACGGGTATTGTGGATGAAGAGTCGTACGCGATGGACTGGCGTCCCGTCGTCGGGTGTATTCCTGCCTTACGCCCTGTGTTTCCGGGATAGACTCTGGCTCACCATGACCCTATATAGGATTAAGCGGTTTCAGATAATGAGATGAGATGAGAGTCGTACGCAACGCCACACAAGCCTGAAACCTCGTCGGAAGAGAAAAAAGGTGGTTCGTTAATGAATGCAATCCGTGGCAAATAGGTCTGTGGGTGGAAATCGCCGCGCTAAACACGAATCTCCGATATGCACATTGGACAAACAGCCATGCTCTCATTTGCAGGGCTGCTGATGGCACGGAGGAGAGTGTCGTTATAGATTTATGTCTCGGCAGTTTACATAAAAATGACAAAACATTGTAAATAACACGTGTTAGGCAAAATAACCCATTACAGATACCAACAGAGGACGTTTCAGGTCAGAGGAACGAGACGTGCTTGCCTTGTGAGCCAAAGCGAAAATGCCCTTTTAAATGGCTGCCAATCATCCTCATCCTTCACCTCATCACCATCATTGTAATTGTCCAGGATTTCTCTTCCCTTCACGCTCG
>JAZEWT010000010.1:23827932-23849789 GCA_036362905.1 Mordacia mordax
ACCGAGATTTGTGGCTCGACGCGCAAACCCAAGAACGTTGGACACGGACACGACGGTGCAGGCGCTCTCACAACAACGACCACCACCGCAGCAGCAGCAGCACCAGCCCGCGTGAAAAAATAAAGGCAAGCCAACGAGGCCGGTTGGTTTGGTGATTTATAAACTGCATGCAGCCACCACCACACCGCTAATTAGCGACCAAGTGTTAATTGGGGGGGAATAAAAGAGTAATTGTCAGCTTAGATTTATGGAGCAGTCGCCGGCATACGATACCGATATGTAAACCACGTCGCTAATTAAGCTTCAATCCCCCCAACACACGCGCGCACGCGTGCCACACGCACGCAGCTATGAGCACGCACGCGAAGGAGAGGGGAGCATATTTGCATACGGGGCATGCAAATGAAGATGGGAAATGTGTGTATGCGTACGAGAGCGTATAAGCCGCCTTCCCATTAAATGAAATATCAGTCACGAACAATTTTCAATCGGGGCGAGCCGCTGGAAATGTCTTATGTTGATGAGACAAACACAACAACGGGATGCAACGTTTGGTCCACTCACGCAGGCTCCGGTAATAACGCGGTTGTTGTTTTTGTGTTGTTTCGTGTCTGTGGGAGGCAGAGCTGCGTCTGCCCGTTTGTCGGAGCGCTTATGCTCATCATCCCAGCGCCGGGTCAAACGCCAAGTGTTCGGACGCCGCAGCACATCGAGAAGGGCTCTTATTAATTAACGCGCCACTCATTTACATTATTAAACATTCATTATGCGTGCGGGTTTTTTTGGTATGCGCCGTGTTTTTATTTTAATGTTGCACGGACCAGATTCAACAGCTTAAACACCAAAACGTCCGCTGGGAATATCCGCGCTGTGGTGTCGTTACCCAGAGTCTGCCACTGTGAAGGGCATCTTAAATACTCCGC
The DNA here is from genome assembly GCA_036362905.1 of Mordacia mordax. NCBI lineage: Eukaryota > Metazoa > Chordata > Hyperoartia > Petromyzontiformes > Petromyzontidae > Mordacia > Mordacia mordax. Next base: position 23,828,856 of record JAZEWT010000010.1, read on the forward strand.
CGATATCATTGGCAAAGTGCAGGCCATGGCGCGCGCGCGCCACTCTCGTTGTGAACATCCCACGTTGAAAATGTAACGCGACGTGCTCTCCCAGAAGAGTTAACGGATCTAAATCGGTTGAAACCCAAGCAGTCGAGCAAGGATAATTCGCGGCGTTTGTGTTCATTGTTCCACCGAATACGGCTCCAAACACATACTTGTACATCACATCGTCACTGCCATTTTTAACCTCATAATCACGAAGTACTTCACGTCTAAATACGGACGGTGAATGTTGCCGCGTCGCGAGGAGACGCTATTCCCCTCGCCTGGCACGCGGCAGGCCGTGGGATTGATCCCGAACCCTGACGACGGCGTTTATATTTTGGGGGTCCGCGTGTTCTTGCCGTGTGCGTATTCCTCTACGCTGTTCCTCCGGTTCGACCTCCTCCACATCTTAGAACCGCGCGTTTAGATCTTTTGGGTGATGTCAGCCACTGATGACCGCGCATCGTCACGTGTGCGCCCAGGTCACCTCTGAAAAAAAAAGAACTAATGGCTCGGTGGGCTTTACTTGGTAAGTAAAATAGTAGCTAGTAAATAAGGACAAATATATTCTGGGCGTAAACAATGATGTTGTAAAGACTGTACGGTAGATTATTACTGTAATAAAGAGCTATTAGCTGAGGTCTGAGCCTCAGCACACTATGCTGCAGCAGAGGCAAATCCAGCAATTGGCGCAAATTATGAAAAAGGTTATAAATTGGTTTAGCAAAACAAAACACGTTTTGTCAAAGCAAGCGTTCACCAACAATAACGAAGCTCTAAGCGCATTTTATCACAATTACTCATTCTGTAGGACTGCAGTTATTGGAAAAATATATATTAAAAAAAAACTAAAATGTGATGAAGATAATAAGCCGCCAAAATGAAGCAAACTAAAATTCAAATATTAATAAGATTGTTATGGATTAATATGCAGATTTTGTATCATTAGGGCATGCGATTCTTGTGGAATACATTACAGAGTCACACTGCCACCCTCAAACAAGCCACCTAATTTACAGTGGATGGCAGTGAATGTTGCCATGGTCAATTAGCAATGTCCCACAGAAGGTGGCAGGAACTTCAATTTGGAAGCAGCAAGCTGCAACACATTTGCGCGCGCGCGCGCGCATAGGCGCACACGCGCGCACACACACAAATAGATTTAAATGACAAACAACCCTTCATCACCTCGACGACGATGAAAGGAAACAAAGTGTTACCACTGTATAAAACAACACCCTGTATTCTCCAGTAGGTGATAATTACTGTGAATCGGACACAAAAACAGTCAGCCAACAGCGCGTGGTCACTGTATCACTCTTTCAGCAAATTATTATCGATTGAGCACGATGGGACTGCCGTCATCATGAAACAATTATCAACAAATTATTACTTTGTTCTTATCGTTAGCAGAGATGGCAATTTTTGTATGCGATATTTGCTATTGTAGCCACTTATTAAAAAAAAACAACAGCATTGGTAGTGACACTCTTTCACAACAGAAATGCGAATAAAATACCACCTTGGCAAGTGACAATCTTTGGAAACGTTGCGGATGATGTGTCATCTCTCGCTGTGACAAGAGGGCTTAAAACATTATCGCGTCTGTTAAAAGGCATTGTTCACGATGACGATGACGACGATGACGACGATGACGATGATGACGATGATAATGACGACGACGACGATGACGATGATGACGACGATGATGACGACGACGCCTCTCATCGCGAGTATTTTCTCGCGATATTTGCGCGCAAATTAAAAATGTAAAGTGACTCGCCAGTCGCAATCGACACATTTTGGGAAAATAAACAGCGTTAAAGCTGGCAAAGAAAGCCACAGATAATGAGAAGGAATAACGTGAACGCATCATTCTGATGAGGAAACATCAGCGATAATTACCAGCGAGAGGAAGGAAAATATGTAACCAACACTGTGTTATGCGAAGATTTTACACGAGCGGACCGAAGCATACTTCATTTCACTCAAATGTTATCAACTTGTACTTTTACAGAGACATATCGCGAGTTCTAAACAGCCGATTTCGAATTTTGCAACCCAATTATAAACCAGTGCAGACGCCTAACGCATTAAAAATGCTAAGTATTTTACTATATTACGTTTAATGACAAATGGGATGGCACATTATTTTTCGGCTGACATAAACGGGTTCAAATTCATACCACCTTTCTTCGCAAGACAATTATAAAGTCTACTGCCCACATAACAATTGTGATTTTCTTTGTTTTTTCGCGTAAAATATGCATTTTGAAATGGAAAAAAATACTAAACATTTTTATAATACAATTTTTTTTAAACAGAGAAAGGCTTCAAAATCAAACCACTTGCATCTTTTTCAAAACCGTCTGGGTAGAATGAGGAAAATAGTCCAAGTTTCATCTGGAGGAGGAATCTGGAACTGTCCGGTGGAGTGGCTTTCCTGCAGTGGTGGCGTGATCGGGAAACTGCAGGCCTGCACCTTTATCTTTACATTTGGTAATAGTGGAAACGTACCGGAGCTCAGGCCGGAGGTCTCCACCAGGTGCCATGGGACGGGATGGCTCTGCCAACAGTGGCGCCGCATCGCGGCCGAAAAGTGAGATTGATTGCCGATATGACGCGTCAATTTGCGGCTTTCAGTCCTGGTTGCGGCAACGGAGTTAGATGGCTCTCGGCGAGAGGCTGCGCACGCGTCCGTGCGGACCTCGCTAAGATCCTGGGCCACGCGGTTCGAATCCTGGCCATGTACAACAGCGGTGGGCAAGTGGTCCCCGAACCGGTGCTCGGCCACTCCTCCTCGGTGTAGGCTCGAAGTTAAACGGAAACCCAGCGACACTGTAAGATAATTTCCGAAATTTCGTTTTCTGGAATTTAAATTCTTAATATAAATGGTGAAAGTACTGGGGAGAAAAATGTGACCAGCCCTGTGCTGACTTTATCTGCACCTCATGTGCTGCGCCAGGCTTAACGGGTAATCGCTAACATCGCTGGCCTCTGTGGTCTACAGGCTTGAAGAGACGGAACTTCACGTGTTTGTGGTGAGTGCGTTTGCGCTGTGCATAACGAATTTATTTCCCTTATTGTTGGTTTCCTACATTCAAGGCAAACAAGGTCACAGGCAAGCGGATCGTCCAGCAATGAGACCCGGGTTGTTGGGATCAGAGCGCCCTGAGCTAAACCACAAGGCCACCACTCACACCCATGCACACGAACACACCACTACGACTAATAATAATTTTTTAAATGCAAGCACCATCAATCCGGCGGAGACAAAATTAAGGTTCTGTCGCTGGTGCATTTACGTTGCGTTTAAATTAACATTGGGTGTGATTAAATCCGTGGCATTTTCCTAATAAAAATTAAATTGCCCAACCAGAAACCTGCCTTCACATATATATTTTTTGCCGACCCTTTGCATATTTTGTGTCACAGCAAGCTTAATTATAACGTTGCATTTTTTTATTTTTTAAAAATATTATTCATAGGTAGTTTCAAATTAAATTGTTATGAATACGGTAAGTTTCATTTAAAAAAGCAGCAGTGTCTGGCGTTGCTGCTTAATTTGAAACGTGAAACTCTATCACCACATAAAATACTGAATATATCAATAATTATGTTCCTCCACGAATTCTGTTGTCAATGCATTTATATTTTACCAGCATAAATGTCTGTCCATTGCATACTTTATAATGTAATATCAATTATGTGAATGTTACTAATTTAAACACAATGATGCACATAAAGTCAGTCTACGAAATAAATCGAACCATTTGTCCCATCGATGTAAATTGAAACTCGGTGTCTTTGCATCAGCGGCAATATATCGCTCGCTGCATCACGGATTACGCAGGCCACAAGTCTCTCGGTTCGTTGTTACAGAAACAGCCTTTCTATTCTTGACAAACTACGAAAGCCTCTACAGTTTTACGTACTTCTGTTATCGTTAAAGCTTTGCACAATTAGTCTGAATATCACCACAAATTTACGAGTATGCACTATCCCTGCTTTCTGTTGTCATAGCTTTAAAACATAGTTTGTGAGTTTAAAGTTATTTTTGGAAGCAGCTATATCCATTATAGTGATGGAGGTTGTCATTTGCCTGATGAGGTCTTCGATGTGGGAGGCAAAACGCGTGACTGAGAGAATAAAAACGCTGGAACGATCACCTGGAGAAACACGCTCTCGCAACTACATTTGTCAATTACTTTTGAAATGTATTTCCATTACTGATTACAAACGGTTTTGGAAGTCATATCACAATCTTTAACTCGGTATTTTTTCGAAGCGAATTAATCTGATTAGTTTTCAATATGATTACGAAACGTTAGTAATATTGTAGGCTTTGTAACATCATCCCAAGTTCTGCTTTTGCATCTTTAGCAACCTCAAATTGGAAACACAGTGCTATCTCCTCACGTAGTGGAGTTTCTCCTGGCACTGTGTGTTTCGTCCAAGCTATTCAATTGAAGTATTTTCAAAAAATATTTCTTTCTTCAGATCCTACTCCTAAATGTTTCACCAATGCAATTGTTCACCGACACGTTTGTGTGCTGGGGGAAATCAAAATCACACAACCTACATCCTGTACTGCCGCCCATTGACTACCAACAGCCCCTCGAGATAAGAATCCTGTGGATATTCTTCCTCCCAGAGGTGATCGTAATACATTTCACTAACCACTGCGAAACGTCTTTACTCGCACACGCGATGAGACGTGTGGCATTGTGAGGCTTCAGTGTCAATATCAACGAATAAATGGCTCACGAGGCCAGGAATCTAAGCGGCGGGCCTGGGTAGGGCGCATCACTGATGAGGGATGACAGTGGACGGAGGAGACCGACAACAATGACAGTCGGGGCGGGGGGGGTTGGGGGAACGCGTCCGAGAGGACGAGCGCAGATGGAGCGATGAGGTCGACTAACGGGCTCGCGGCATCGCAGGGCCGTGAGACGGGGAGCGGGAGGTGGTGGCAACCTCGGCAGCTCTGCATCCAGCAGTGGATAGGAAAGCTATTGACGACGACAACGACGATGACAAACGAACGACGAGCATCGCCGCCGGCATTATTTTTGTTGTTTTGTTCAACGTCGCGCTTCGGTCGATCGGCGCGCAGACCGAGGGGCGACACCGCGCGGAGCGCGCCGCGGTGCGCGCCGCGGAGCGCGCCGCGGAGCGCGCCGCGCAGAGCGCGCCGCGGAGCGCGCCGCGCGTGACCTTTATCTTTATAAAATGTCCGCTCGCGAGGCGCGCCACAATCGCGGGGAATTGCCGCCGACAGTCGGTCATCGGCTGTAATAAATCGAATTGTCGCGACATCATTCATTTCCTCTTGTCACTTAGATAAGTCCGTGGGGGGGGGGGACACCCCCACGGACACGGCGGGGCGTTATGGGAAGCGACAATATGCATATCGCCGCGCCGTGGCGCCGCATTACCACCGGCACCGGGGGGGCGCCGTGCGGCGGCGGTCCCGCCGACGTGCGCGGACGCGACCGCGTTCGGGGCTTGCAACGTCAGCGCCGCCGCCAGGCACTGCTCGGTCCAGATGTCCACGTCGAGCGTTCCTCCTCTCGCGACGCCGCGCCTCTCACATTGGAGGCATCGGTCCGGTTCGTGACCGGACGCCTCCGGCGTGGGAGGCTAAACGTCGCGACGGACAGGAGGAGGAACGCTCGACACGGCCAGCCTCGACAGAGCAGCTCCAAAAAGCAATTCTCATACATTGGGCAGTGAGCACCGAGATCGCACCTTACACGCGGCGTCACGTCCACGCCTGACACGCGTTGGTGACGGACGCATGCAGATGCAGCACCGTCAACCTTGTGTCGCTGGCGTGCAGTCATCTCGACGTCACGGTGAATTCAGCAGCGGAGACGATTAACACCGCGCTGTGCTTTGTGGAACCAGGCTGCTCGCTTCACGTTGTTCGGCGGCTCATTCTGAGCTCGACGAGACTTCCTGTAGGCCATAGCGCCGCGTGCTCCGGCTCAGCCTCCGTAAAGACCTTTGGTCACAATGCGTTCTCACACGGTCACTATAATACACCATGGATAATATAAACTACAGATGGTTGGATGTGTGTGCGCATGCATGACGTTGAATCATAATTGCAATAGTATTATATCGTTGGACAAAATACTATAAATAAACTCTCTCGAAGTATTTATCTCAGGCAGGCCTTCTGCCAGCAGTGACTTGACCACGCAATTGTAGGGCTGTATCTTTGCCCTTATATTTGCGATACAAATAATTTCTGATACAGTTTGTATAATCTGTAAATTCGTATTGTCACTTTACGCGCGCAATATATTTTTTTTAGAAATCGTAATGGGTCATTATGACCCGCGCGTGTGATAAAGTTTACCTATTTCCGTACATTGTGCTGACGTTAGAGCCAATATTGTGTACGCGTGCGTGCGCGTCTGTACATTGCCAATGAGGCGTATGTAAATCTTCGCTGCACGCGTTTACGCATCGCATTCGAATACGTTTTAAGCACAGCGAGCGGCGTGCGCGCGTGCGCGTGTATAAATACTATCAGATGGTAATGGGCAATGCCACATCTCGTCGCCTGTTAGGCTCTGCAGGGGGCACAGCACGCGGTTCACCAGTGATGAGGCCCGTGTACTGTTTAACATGAGACTTAACCCCGGCCGACCTATGTTTGCAAGCGAAACCAATCAATCTTGCAGCCATCAGCGGTGGCGGCCAAACCCAAGCGTGTTGCTTTTGCTATTTTATAATCATGATCATCATCATCTTGGGCCGCATTTCTCCCAGATACCATCCGTGTAACCCTTCTCGAACATCGACACAATTTACCGCGGTCGTGCTCATGTGTGTGCGTGTGTGTATTAGATGCGCGTGTATGTGTCATCAGTGTACATGTTCTATTGCAAACGTAATTTATTCATAATATACAAGTGCATGTTTATAGACGCATTACACTGCAATGGGAAGCACATTTAAATATGCAGTAGTGTGTGTGTGTATAATACGTGCTCTAGATGTGTTAATCGTTGATAGAATAACTGTATATTACAATTCAAACCTATCGACAAAATAATTAACAATCAGTAATGTGCTTATAGATGGATGTATGTTTAGCGATGTGATCCATAATCCTACAAAAATAATGAGTTCACACTATTATGAGTAAAGACACAAATGCCAACTACAGCATTATATTATTGTCCGAACATCATTAATATGTACTATTTAACAAAGCAAATTATTCTATGTAGCTGTGTCATAGATTCCATAAAGGACTCGCCCACACATCCCGGGATTCCAAGACAATGGTAGGATCGGGGATGTGGTGGCGTTTTCACAAGCCTCTACAGATATCACCATGACTCCCACGTGGCCTGAACGGGAATCGAACCGCAGCTCTGTAGGGAGCACTGGCAGAGTTCCCTCCGCACCGACGCCCGCCCGCCGACACTTTGGGATAGGAGAAGGGGTGACGAGTGGGGTCAGCGGCGGACGTGGGCTGACTGGACGGGGTGGCTGGCGGAAGGAGCCTCTGCTAGCGGCGCCACGCACCGCAATTCCATCGTTGTGACGAACGAAGAAAGCAAAACAAACCTTTTTTTTAAATCGATCGAGTTAAAGATGGCGTTTGTTTAACATTCGGAGAGACGGGTAAAGTCGTTTACGTCGCATCCGCACGTCACCACCAAGGCTTCCCCTATCGGGGCTCCGTCAGCTGCGACCCGCAGCCGTCACGCAGCCATCGACCGGGCGAGCGGTGTGAATTACGCGGGGAAACCGGGGGGTGTGTGGGCGACAGCGGACGCGCGAGCGGGACGAGCAAGCCGGCCAGCGCGCAGATACGCGGGGGCCGCAGAACCAGCGGGAGAGAGAGAGCGAGCGGGCGCGAGAGAGCGACGGAGCGAGCGGGCGTCGTGGGCGAGCGGGGCACGTGTACGGGCGAGGCGGTGAGCGAATGCCGCGGGGGTGAATGCGGGGCCGGGGAGGTGCCGTGCACCAGCTGAGAAGCGCTTCCTCGATGTCCTCTTTGCAGGACATTTCCTCACTGCCTTGCGTCGCCGTTTTCGCTCTCATTCAGCGGCCAAACAGAGGCACGGTGGTTCGGGCGCCCGACCCACGATCACAATCGTCTGAGTTCGAGTCCCGGCTAAGCTTATCGTCACGCTGGGGCTGGTATCTAATGGTGGCCAGCTTGTGTGAATGCAACAGTGGTTGTCCTGCAGTATGGCTCAGTCTTGCCACAGGAATGTGGAAGTTCCTCGCCTGTGTTTGAGATTGAAACTCAATGCAAGGTGAAACAGGTAGTAATTATAATTCTCAAAAGCAACTGCGCAATTAAATAAGTAAATAAAAGCACACACGTGCGCACACACAAAGGGAAAGCAAAAACAACAGCAGGACAGATCTGGTGTATGCCTGCGCACAGTCAGACAACACCCCCATTAAAATTGAAAAACCCTTAGCTGGGAGAAAATATATAAAAAAAACAAGAAAAAACTTTTAAAGCAACATCAAAAACGCGGAGCATGAATAAGAAAACAAAAGGCAAACTTCAGAACGGCACCGGTCAGAGAGAGAGAGAGAACTGCACAAGGGGACGAGATGAGAGAGCAGAGATGAAGACGGACGCTTGATTTCTCCCATGTCCCACGCGGTGACATTCGTTATTCCGTGTAGCCTTAAGATCTCACCGTCAGAGGCTATGGCTTCAGCCTTCAGGTGCCTAACGTGAGCAGACGCGTGCAGCGCCGGCGCACATAGCCTCGGGGGTTGATGGCAGCGCTGTCATCTTACGAACACTGAAATAAAATATCCCCGCATCAGGAAGGTAAGGGGGCATCGCGGAAGCAACGAACGAGGAGTCCGCACTTCCAATCACTTGTGCTCGGCGCTCAAAATTACTTTTCTTCACCGGTACGGTTATATTGCAAGCCGTTTGTTCCGCTTGTACCGTATCGAATGATGCAGCCAGTTTCTTACCGGTGCGTTCATCACTGGCTGGGCCCCCCTAGCTAAGCCGCTTCGTTTCGCCGCGAGCACGGTATACGGAGCCAGTCTACCGCTCGATCGGTAGAGCTGAGTCAGCAGTGGAAATTCCACATTCCCCAATGTGATAGCGTGTTTAGCCCCCACACCACATTGCACTCTTCAATGATGTTTGGCCAGCATAGACGAGTAGGCCTAAGCATCCTCCAGAGTGGATAACCTGCACAAACAAGCAATTGCAGGGTTGCGCCTTTACCTACAAGCTGTGGCTCACAGCAGGAGCAACACCCACGGCCTGATAATGTGGGTCTGATGGTGACACAAAATAATAATGCATAAACATTTTGTGTTACTGCCCTTTGTCAAGCCACTGCTGTGTGTAGGCATCGCACTCACAGAGGTCGTTTGACTATACTTCACCACGCTGGACAATGCGGTTGCTTGCGAAGACGACGGGAGACTAGAACAGGCTCAGAAATCGCTCGCCGTTGATGTTCGCCGTGACCGCGAATCGAACCTCGGGTTAAGAGGTTCATAGCACGGTGTGTTAGCCGCAACACCACCGCTTCAACCCGACACGTGACAATAATGGGTCTGAATCAACGCTGGGGCAGCCTCGTGCAGCCGCAGTGGAGCAATCGGCACGGCGGAATTAGCAGTGGTGTCAGACGTGTGGCAGCACTCGTGACTACTGGAGGCCCTAAACCGCTGCTGTAAATTCCACATTACCTTGACAGGGGCCAGCTCTTAACAAGACGAACAGATTTCACTTCCCCAAGAGGTGGAAGTGTGGAAGTAAATATCTGGGCCTCGGAGAGATCGTGAGTGCCGGATTGAAGCCGGAAAACCTGACAGTCAGGACGTTGGCAGCAGTATGTGTGTGGTGAGCAGCATTGGTCTGCCTGTGTGTGTGTGTGCAAGTGTGCGTGTGTGTGTGCAGATATGGTGTGTGCATGTGTGGTGTGTGATTGTGTGTGCGTGCGTGGAGCGGTAGCGGTTTGTAGGTCCGAGTTCGATTCCCACCCACAGCTGGCACGAGTAATGATTTTCAAAAACGGTCCTGGGCCTTCCCTTGGTCGATCCATCGCACGTGGTGCTGTGTGCAAATATCACCACTAGGAGACAAAGACGGCCGGCCGAAGCGCTGACCACCCACCCCCTCGTGTTCCGTGTCGACCTTCATAGGTGCTCGCTAATGGAACTTGACCCTACAGTTTGTTCAGAATAAACAAGGGATCTTTGTCTCTGGAGCGTTAGCGTGGTGGTTAGCGCGCCGTGCTACCAACACGGTCACACAAGCTTCAGTCCCACTCACAGCCAACATCGCTGACAAATATACGAACGGGTCCTGGGCCTCGCTTAGGTCGACTCGGCTTAAAATGATTACTTCGTGTGAATACATCAGTACTGCGGAGAGAAAGGCGGGCGGGCGCCCTCATTAAGTGCTCACTCACAGCGCTGCACATCATTCTCTCAAAGGCTATATGGGGAATCTTTGTCTTTATCTTTGCGCGCGTGCACACGTGGGGGGGGGGGGTTTGCTTCTCGCGTGATGTCTCGGGCCCCTTTCCACCTCCACTCCCTCCATCGCAACCCTGAGAGTCCGTGCCACCCACACGCTCTCCCCTCCGCATGCCCCTGCACACCCCCACCGCTCCAAATTCTCAAACCCTTTCCCTTCCAAACAGCTTGAATCATTACGGGGCGATCATTACAGCTTTGACAGTGGCGATTTATCTCGAGCACTACAAATCGATCTACAGCCCCGGCCCAACGTGAACGCGCTTCCAGACGCCGCCGCCGCCGCCGCCGCCACCGTTAACCCTAGCGGTAGCGTGCCCCGCTCTCAACGCCCTGCTCACCTCCAGCAGACGACCTGAGTCAGCGGTGCAAATTCCACATTCCCACGACGACATTACTGGGGTTCAAACTGCGTTGTTAAAATGATGACAGTTCAAATCCTCTTCCACAAGGTGGTACTCATTTTATCGAGCACGAGCAGATGATGACAGGCTGGGTCAACTCAAGGCAACCCCCACGCCACTTCCCTCCAGCCCAGCTGGGGATTTGAACTCGCGACCTGATTGCATGTCGATCAGAGCGCAATGTCTGCTCCAGTCTTAAAAAAAAAAACATTCCTATCCCAAAAGCAACAAACACATTATTTTTGGCCGTGACATGAAACCCTGTCCCTTGTGTGCCCCCTAACCTCCCACCAACCCTCCCATCAACAGCACCTTCTATTTTATTTGAGCAAAGTGCTGTTATGACAAACATAAATACGCTGTCGTGTACACACAATCATTTGGGGCAAGGGCACGAGAAAGCCACGACTTTAACCCACGACCTCCAGGGGAAGAAGGTTTTTTCGGGGAACCGGAGAGAGGCCTGAACGCGGATTCCAGCGGACGCGCGCCACGTGCGTGCCTACGAACGGTTCCCTTTGGATCAGATTTACAACAACAACTTTACCAAAATGTCCTAAAACGTCTCATCTCATCTCACTGTCTGAAGCTGCTTAGTCCTGTACAGGGTCGCGGTGAGCCGGCGCCTATCCCGGCACACACGGGGCGCAATGTAGGGATATACCCACGATGGGACGCCAGTCCATCACCGGGCACTGAGGGCAATTTAGTCTGCGAGCCAATTAACCTATGCAGCAGCGTGTTTTTTGGAATGCGGGAGGAAAACGGAGTGCCCGGCGAAAACCCACGCGGACACGGCGAGAGAACTCGCAAACTCCACACAGAAAGGCACCCGAGTTGAGATTCGAACCCGGGACCTTCTTGCTGTGAGCAGGCGCCAGCGCTATCTACTGGGCCCCACTGTGCCACCCATGTTCTAAGTCGTGGCGAGAATATGGTCGGCGTGCGTCCACGCGCGCGTGTCCTCTCTGCGTGCGGAGCTCGCGGTACGCGGGACCCCCTGTCCTTTACAAACCGGATTTCAGAACGCTCCGGCCGAGCGCACGGTAAGAACGTTGACTGTCTCGTTGGGAAGAGGAGAGCGGGGGGGCTGCTCGGCGTTGCACCACCAGCAAAAGCGTGCGCTCGCCGAACGGCCGAGAGCAGCGCCTCTGGCCTCGCTCTCCCATTCACCGCGTGGAATGTACGCCTGCGTTTCACGCCTGGTGACAGACGGTTGTCCTTATATAGACAACAAAGGGAAGGCCCCCCACCCCCCCCATAGCCTACAGTGTCAGGGGGAGAGCAAGCGCTGTTACCGTTCACCTATGAAAACCTCAGCGGCGCACCACGGGTGGTGTGGCGAGCCCCCCACGCCCGGCCGCTTTTGTCTCCCCAATGCTGACTGAATAAGGTATTCATTTAAAATTTAATGGCCGTGGAGAGGGCCCATGACTTCAGATATCTATCATTGACGTTGGCTGTTGATGGCACTTGAACGCAGGTCGCTGGGGTCGTAGGGTAGATCGCTGACCACCAAACTATCGCTGCTCACTCCACACGCCGCATAAAATACACAAAGACAAAGATCCCCTGTATAGACTTAACCGACTGGAGGGTCAAGTGCTGTTAGGAAATCCACACACTCGCACCCACGATCAGAACAACGACAGATGACACTGATCAGCGCGGCACTTATTTTAACCACCGTGGAACGATGATGGTCTGAATCGTCTAACAAAAGGCAGCTATTGGAAGCAATTATTATTTTAAAAAATCACATCTTCCACCGATAGCTCTCACAGCCAAACGATCTGCATCACACCATAGGAATGTGGAATTTCCGCCGGCTCAGGCGGCTGCCAACAGTGATTGACGGTGAAAGCGCTGCTCATCGCGTGTGCAGCAGTGGTGGCAACGCGACCCTGACGTTAACTCTTTAGGCGTCGTCACGACTACTTCTTAATTAATTTGCGTTTCAGCGCCGGCGACCCGGCAAACGTGTCGGTGGCATAACAGGAGCGCCGAGCAAGGGTTAAGCGCTCAGGGACGGAATATCGATGCAGTCGTTATCTGGCAAAAAGCTCCGCGTTTGATTTTTTCGGTTTCAATTACGACTAAGCCACACGAAGGAAAAATGACCACGGCGATTGCCATCTTAACTGCGGAATTTAAACAATTACGCCTCCTCTCTCCGCGGCCCGTCTGCACCAGCGTGACCCCGTGCCGGCTCCCTGCGTCCCGGATTGTTATCCTAAGCGACGCCCGTTTGATTTTAGTCGAGGTCTCGTTTGCTCATTTATCCATTTCACAATTCGACCGCCGCCGCCCCCCCAACCACCACGGTGTGTCGGGGGGGTTTGTTGGTTGCTATTGTTCGCGTTGCTGCTGCATCCGGCGAATTCACACTTTCGATTTCAAATCCTGGCGGCAGATCTTCACCCGTCGTTGTTATTTCACGGTGGCACAGAGTGTTCCTTCGCTCTCCTCCTACACCTATCTCCGTTTTATCTCCAACGTGGGAGGCGAAACGTTCCGAAGGAGAGAAGGGAACGCTCGACACGGCTATCTCGAATGAGCAGCCAAGGAGAGCAATTCTCATCACACACCGAGCTCTCTTTGTAAATGAGGGGGTTTTTTGCCTGTAGATAATCATCGCCGCGGCAGCGCAGTGGCGCAGTGAGTGGCGCTGCTGTCTCACACGGCTCGGGTGCCTCCCTCTCCGTGTGCAGTTTGCGCGTTCTGGCTCTCCCCGTGCCCGCGTGGGTTTTCGCCGGGTGCTCCGGTTCCATCCCACAGTCCAAAGACACGCTGCTGCCTAGGTTAATTGGCCGACTGTGTACACTGCCCACATTGCCCTGCGATGTACTGGCGTCACATTCTGGGCGGATCCCCGCCTTGTACCCTTTGTCTGCCGGGATAGGCTCCGCCGCCGCCCATGACCCTGTACGGGGATTAAGCGGGCATTGATGATGATGAGGAAATATAAATATTCGTAAGAAAAAAAAACACGAGCGACTGTCAGCTCATCTACCTGCTGTACTGCCTCCTACAGGCAACGCGGTGCCATTAACGCGCGCTGTCATGCGCATGTGATAGTTGTTTAAAGACTATTTTTGCACGTTTATGCCGTGGCTGCTTTCGAACGCCAATCCGCACGTAATTTATGAAAGCGATGAGTTGTGTCGTGCGGACGACATGATTCTTCATCACATTACAGCAGAGGTATCGCACTTCGGTTCTGCTCCATCATCGTTTGTCCGCGAGCTTCCTAAATCATTTAGTTCAAGTGGCCACTCGATTTTCAGCCTGAGTCCACGTGCGAGGAGGGTCTGAGCGGGAGCTGTGCGCGCACAAGCGAGTGAGTGAACGGGTGGGTCGGTGGGCGGGTGAGTGAATCTACGCGTGCGCAGGCCGTTGAGTGAATAATGAACCGGTGAGTAGATGATTGAGTCACACTGTGAGTGGGTGACTCAAGTGAGAGTGGTGAGTGCGTGAGCGGTTCAGTGAATGAGTCGGTGAGAGCGACTGTGAATGACGGAGCGAGCCGCAGGTGAAGGAAATGAGTGAATTAATGAACGAGAACCCAAGCGGGTGAGTGGACGAGTGGGTGAGCAAGCAGTGAGTGTCGCGACTTATCAAGTTAACAAGATAAATGGGCGATTGATCAGGTGAGCGAGCGAGGTGATCGAGCAAGGAGGGGTGACCGGGCGAGCGGGTGCAGCAACATCCCACGTCCGGGTGCATCGAGCAATCGGGTCTGCGTGTCCTCGAACCTCGATGCCACCCGGCGCCGCGGATCAATCAGCATCGTCGCCCGATGTACATCCATTAAACCGGATCCCAGCAATCCATAGGTGTGGAGAGGAAACTGATTCTCTGAGATCGTGACAGCGGCTGACGCTCGAGGAAAGAACGACGAGGTGCAGACTCCATCAGCACGCCAGCCTCTCTACCCACAATGCCGTTCAGTGGGCCTGCCAATCAACACTTGCTCGATGTATGCGTGAAAATAAAAAAATAACTGTCTCACGTGCAACGAGCTACCTACCGGTGCAATTTATGAGAAAAAATGACAATTCCACATTTCTATGGCAAGCAACCAGGCTATCACAGCACAATCGCTGTTGATTCTTCATACCAAGTGGTAAAGTCTGGCAGTGGTGGTGCTTATTTAAAAAAAAAAACCCATTTGATATATCTATCCAAGCTCCTTACAAGAGAGCAATCACATTGTGCGTGGTGGAGTTATTCTGACTTTACAGGTTTTTATCAGATGCCCTTCAAGGTTCTATATTAGTGTGGCCATCCACGGATGAGACAGCGGATCAATCCATGCCTGTCTAAAAAATAAAGCCTCAGAGACTGGCTTTATTGCATTAAGCACAATACCAATTATTTATATTTTAACCTGAGATTTATTTGCGCAGTAAATCGTGACTGGGCCAAGGCCATCAAATGCCCGTCACTTGAGGAAGACGAGGTGGCGGTCGGTGCCCAGATTCAGACCCAAGATGTCAGCAGTGCATCGCTTCTGACGCGGCCATTATGAGCCTCCAAATCTACTTGGCCACCACCTCAAATACCTTGACCGCTTCCCACCGGCTCAGTCCCCCCCCCCCTCAAAACGGGGCGACCTTTAACCCCACCCCAACATGAAATAACATCGCTTGCTTGTTTTCTCACGAAATTAAATTTGTGCGTATTGTGTTTATCTGACACGCGCGTCCGCGCGTACGTGTAATGCGTGCACGCGTGTGTTTATTGCATTTATTCCCCGTGTGTATTTTTACACCGCGCTGGACGCCAGGCGCGAGTGAGAAGCCAGAGGAGGAGGAGGAGGTGGGGTGGCCTTGCTCTCAGAGCCTACGTCTCCTTTACAAAGATTCGGCACGCGTCCATTTGCCACGGTCCCTTGTGTATTACTGTCCATCATGCAATATTCATGCTTTCCTTTGACCTTGGCTCAGCAGTCTCTGTTGAGAACCGCCGGCGCGCGTGCTTTTACATTTCAAGCCCTTTTCTCTCCCGCCCCGTCCTTGTTGTCGTCCACTCTTCGCGAGTGTTTATATTTCTGGAACAACCCAGCGTCTGCGGGCTGAGTTCATCACCTTAAACTCCGCGCGCCCTGTGCGGTTTAAACGGGGAGGGCGTTGAGATTCATGGCACCATCTCTTTGTCGCGAAATGAAGGAAGGCATCAAAGCCCAATGTTGTGTTGAGGAGTGTCGTACGTTGAACGTCTGAGGGTGCCGATGTACGTTTTCACGGCTCGACACGCGAGAATTGCTCTCCAAAGCTGTGATTTCGGGATAGCCGTGTCGAGTGCTCCTCCTCTCTCCTTCGCGACGTTTCGCCTCCCACGTTGTAGGTATCCTCAGGCTTTCTTCACTCAAGTCTCAGAACGCCTGAAGGTACCTCTAATATGGGAGGTGAAATGTTACAAATGGGAGAGAGAGAGAGGCAGCACTCGATGAGGCTGTTCCGACAGAACAGAATTGTAATGATGTAGGTTTGCACGGCTCGATGCATGATGATTGCAACATGTTGAGTCACCTCCACAGAGTTGCTGCATTCCAGCATCAATGGACGAGTGTCGGGGTCCACTTGAAAGGGTTCTGTTGTCCTGCTCACACCCCGGAATCACATTAACCCCATCCTGTTCCACCTGGACTCATCTCCTAGTTTGCATCTCGTGAAAGAAGTTCCCAAACACTTAGTGATTCCCCTCTAATGTCCATATTTCAGAGCTCTATATCTATGCACTGCTGACTTCAATTATTGGCCTCCAGGTTTGGCTGAGCTTTATTCTCATTTCTTGTTTGGGGTTCATAGTCTTTTCTGTCTTGTGAATCTCGATTGATTCACAAATTATTCCTTGGACCTTTATGGCGGATGGCTGCTAGTACTCACATCTTGTCAAAATCGATTTTATGTTGTTTGTCTACACTGTGTGCTGCCGTTGCTGATTTATCCGTTTGCAGCAAACGCACTGCTGCCTCGTGCCCTTTCTTTATTGTGGCTATTGTTCTTCCTGTTTGCCCGATGTACACTTCCTCACAGTTGCTGCAAGGAATACCGTTACAGACAGAAGGCGTTTACTGCGGTGGAGGGGACTATGCATACACAGTACCTACATATAAATAGGAGTCACACAAAAGACACACGCGCACTGCACCTGAGGATGCCTCTAATGCGTGAGGCGAAACGTCGCGAGGTGGAGAGAGGGGGAGCGATCGATGCGGCTGTCCCTTTTCGAAGCAATCATCAGAACAGAAATAGAAAGAATTTCTAACGTTCAGAGTATTTTTTGAATGTCACTGAATTAAATTGTTGCTGAGGTCGCTTCTAAATCACTGGCAGCATGGTCT
The DNA here is from genome assembly GCA_036362905.1 of Mordacia mordax. Lineage (NCBI taxonomy): Eukaryota > Metazoa > Chordata > Hyperoartia > Petromyzontiformes > Petromyzontidae > Mordacia > Mordacia mordax. The sequence goes on from JAZEWT010000010.1 coordinate 23,846,139, forward strand.
GTCAAATTGTTCAATGTTGTTGGAGGGAGGTGGGTTGATTCAGCCTGTTAGCGTTTAAATATATTTTCACATTATCTATTTTAATTCATTGGTTTTGTTTACTTTCAACTGCTCCCAGTGGTTTTAAAATTCACACTTGCAAAAAAACACCCTCCATACGCTGCACAACACACAACACCGGCTACAAGGTATTCGCATCTGCAGACGTGTCTGCGGTCGCTTGCCATCGTCATCGTGAAAAGCTGTGATGAACAGGTGGCAGAGTGAGAGACACTGAGCTGGCACAGCGACGATCCTGGCTTTAATTGCAGACGGCCACCTGCGATTCAACCAAGGTGTCAGTGCTATGGGTTAAGGGTCTCAGCCCGGTTATCAGTGAATGCACAATGGGAACGAAACAGCAACATTGAATTGAATTTAGTTTCACACTTAATTTAGCTTAATTGTATCTCTCTGAAATTCAAACACTGCTATGTCAAGTGACAAACTTTTCATGGTGGGAGGGAAAGCGCTGCCCGTAGTGCGGTTACAGCATCTCTGTAATAGGAAGATGAGAAACTGTAATAGGAAGATGAGAAACTGCTCGTCGCTCCCCCTCCTCGTCGCTCCCCCTGCGCGTCGCTCTCCCCGAGGTCGCTCCCCCTGCTCGTCGCTCCCCCTGCTCATCGCCCGCTCACACGGATTCTTTGACTCATGACGCTGACCACACAATGAGGATTCACGTTCCGCAAGAGGAAACTAAAACGTTTCGTGAGAAGATGATGATCATGACGATGATTTGCTTACAAGTTGATTGCAGCCTGTTTACAAGTTTGAATTGTAACTGGCATGCAGTGGTGCAGACCTGAGAATAATTACTTTATTATAATAATTCCATCGCTTCTCCAGCGTCGAGGTCGTAGATCACAGTAGCCATAGTGGTAGCGCAACACCCACCCTTCAAGCCACGTCACAGTACGGCACAGAGGCCTTTGACCAACCTGTTCCAATTTGCGCGTGCAAAAAAAAACGCTTGCCGGGAATTTAACCAAAATATTTATAAAAATAGATCATTACGAATCAGCTGCGGCTCTTCCACATTTAAAAATATTGACTCGCGTTTACTGTCGATAAGCAGCGAGCGGCCACCCGTGCCGTATAGATTTATGAACGGACGGACGCCTGAGAGAGACGAGGACCCGTTTGTCTGCTCGAGGCGTCGGAGTTTCTGAGCGGATTCTTGCGCCGCCTCACTCGCCCCGGTCTGCAGGCGATGATTTACAAGTGCCTTGAAAAATTTAAGAACTTCAATGGTAATTGGTGTGAGTACAGGTCACCGAGAGATGCTTAGCTATGCGTACTTCCCATCTCTAAATTATTTTAATGACTTGGGCGAAACTTTAATGGCCGCAGAGGAGAAGCAAAACATCCTGAAGATTTCAAATCTGTGGCCTAATTTGGTTCCTCCGCGATTTACAGCGATATTTATACAAAATTTACGGCAAAGCCGAGCAGGAGTTGACCTCGAAGAGCTGATAATGCTGGAGCAAAAACTTTTACGCTTCTGCACAAAAGTACCGGAATAAAGCTGATGAAATGTTTCAATAGAGTCTCTGTTTTGTTATATTTTACACTCTGATTTTTATAATTGTGATGATGGTCCATCAACAAACTCGTCCAGAGATTAACAATGAACTGGATACAAATTTAGCAATTGCCAAGTCTTCTGATGGCCGCAATCAATGATTGTTCTATCAGCACTTTGAGCGACCACCCCGTACATTACACAATGTGTTCATTTGTTTTTACAAAAGTAACTTTTGCTGTTTTCACCGATTCGCCACAATCACCAGGGCTCCTATGCTGTTCACAGCCTCGAGCCAGTGGTTGGCATTATGTGGCAGGGTGGCGCAGTGGTAACATCTGTGCCTCACACAAACGAAGGCCCTGCCTGAGGCAGTTCGATTCCCACCTGGGGTGCCTTTCTGTGCGGAGTTTGTGTGTTCTATTCCTATTCTGAATGGGTTTCCTCTGGGTTCTCTGGTTCCGTTCCACAACTAAAAACGCTCTTTAATGTATTGGCCGATAAGATCTGGAAAATGTTGGCGCTGATTTACCGGGTGCCTGCCTTCCCCCCTCCCTGCCTCTTTGCCATTTCCTCCAATAAGACTGGAGGCAGACATACCTGAGTTGACTTAGGCCTGATTTGTTCTGAACCGACAAACATTCCGATACATTCTATAGATGGATGCAATAACGTAAATTAAATTTAAAAAACGCAGAAAAATGATGAAAATATTTGTCCCTTAAAACATTGGGGTGGGGGGGGGGTTTGAATAAATATATTTGAATTCTGAAAATAATTCTAATCAAGTGGACAAGCATATGGATGTGATTTCTATATTTTATTATCTCTGGCTACTGCGGCCACACAATTGATGGATGAGTCATGACTCAAAGAGAGTCGGAGGAGCGGCCAAAGAATGCATCTGAAATTTGGCAGTCAATCTGTGCCCCATGACTTCAATAATTAACCATTTAAATTGGAACGTCTCTGTTCCATAAACGTATTCATTTGCACGGTATGGCAATGCCCGGAGAATATGCCCAAGGCAGACTTGGTGGCAATTTACAAGATACCTGGACTCACGTAGGCCAGAATGTTGGTTAAAGTGCTCTTTGAGAACATCTAATAATGCCGGCACAGCACAAATCGATGGTGGGGGATCAACTCACGGCCACACATTCATTGCTTCCTTGCCTTCCCTACTGACTGCTGACGCTGACCACGACACCACTGTTTGTATCCGGTGCATATTTTAGGCTAAGTAACCCTAGGAGGAGCCCAGGCTGAGGTTCTGACGTCGATTCCTGGATAGCTGGCCCTGCAGCGGAGTGCGTGAATCACTCTAACACGGCTTCTCTCACACAGATAAAGACGCCGCATGGAGAGGCAAGTGCGATCAGTGAGCACCTGGGAAGGACACGTGGACTGCGGGGGATCGGACAGGTAGGTCCTTCGTTTGCTCAATGCGGACACGTTCAACGTCCAGTACTCATTTGTGGCTGAGTTGACCTCGCAGAGGCCCACGGCCATTTCCGGAGCGGGAATCGAACTCGGTTCGCCGGGCTCCGGAGCACGGCGCGCCAAGCCCTCCGCCGCCGCTGGACAGACACGCGGACGCGCGGCCTCGCTCACCGACGCGCGCAATAACGTACACGCTGGGAGCGAGCAGGAAGTCTGCTCGCTCCCAACTCCCGTTAGCATCCACCGCCGCAAGATCATGTGTTGCCTTATAAAACATTCAGAGCTATTGACTGACTTAATGCAGCATGAGACGTGGGCTGACTTTCAATTACACGCCGGGTCTCTCTCTCTCTCCGCTCCTCATTTCGCTTCATTCTCCCTGCGCGCGCCGCGGTGCCGCCTCCGTTAATTTAAGAAGCGCGGGGGCGACGCGGCTGCCCGTACCTGCGTCCGGTGCAAAGTGCGCGCCGCGCGCCATGGCCGCACCGCGCGTGTGTGAGCTCACGTACGCGTGTGCCACGTCCTTCGGTGTACGCGCGCAATGTTTACGTGTGCGAGCTTGACGGACGCGTGTGTGGGATGGAGCGGTGGCGCTGCGATGCGAACCCGGCAACCCGAGTTCGATTCCCGCTCACGGCCAGCAC
>JAZEWT010000010.1:23874327-23884655 GCA_036362905.1 Mordacia mordax
GCAACACAAAAAAAATCAATAGCACTTTAATTTGGTGGCGGGAGTGGGAGTGTGGCGCTGGATCGATGGTGTGTGAGCGATAGAGGCTGATGAATGGGGCTCATGCCCCGGCATGGAATTGGCACGAGCCAAGCACTAGCAATCTCGCCAAAGTGACCTGCGCGCGCACACAGCAGCAGCAGCAGCAGCAGCACGGGCAAGCGCGTGTTTGTGAGACGCACGCACGTGCGTGCGTACGTGGCTGTGTGGGCGCGCGTCTGCGTGTGACGCGCGCCGTGCACGCGCGCCGTGCACACGCACGTGCGTGCGTACGTGGCTGTGTGGGCGTGCGTCTGCGTGTGACGCGCGCCGTGCACGCGCGCGCCGTGCACACGCGCACCGCGCTGCGAACCCAGAGACCCAAGGGTTAGATTCCCGCTGACGTCAAAATTTGTGACAAATGTTCGAACAATTCATGGGCCTTCTCTAGGTACCCATTGCGGTGTGTGCATGGGGGGCGTTGCTGGTCTCACACCCCCTCGTGTGCCGTGCCGGCCTTCGTAGGTGTTCACTAACAGCACTTACTCCAACCGTCTGGTCAAAGCTATACTGGGGATTGTGATCTTTCGTTTTGTGTCATGTCAACGCTGCGTGTTTGTATATTCATCTGGGTTGTTACACATTTTTTAAAATTTCACATTAACGACTGCCATTTTTAAAAGGCAAACTATACTTTTTAAAACTGATCATCAGTGTTCTCCATATAAATATAAATCTAAGTGTCTATTAACACAGAATGCAGTAAAGTTGGACTCCGGATAAAGCGCGAGCAGAATTAAGGTCTATAAGATTACAACAGGTTTTACCGTATCTGGCGATTATACACCTGCATAATCGCCAGATACGGTAAAACCTGTTGTAATCTTATATATGTATACTGGCAAAAAGTGCCCATAGAATTAAGGTCACGTACAACAAGTTGACTGTTCAAGAGACACACATACAGACACACACACACACTCACAGGTGTGCGGTGCTGTCTGTATAAAATCTGTCACCCTTCACCAGACCACCAGCTACAAAACAGCTGTCGACCCGCTTCCTCTCCTCAAAAGGTCTCGTCGGTAGAGTGCCGTCACCATCGCTCGCCAAGAAGACTTGAAAATCACCCCGCTCCCAGCACGTGCAGCCTCGATTCCTGGCTATGAAGCACAACACTAGGAGCGAATGAAGTCTAAGCTTAGATGTCCTCTCGGTCTACGAAACCAAAAACGGGCACCTGCACAGGTGGAGTTGTTCTCAGTGCCGAGAAGACAAAGATGGATGTTTGTGAATAATGTTAACCTCACCACCGCCAACAGTTCCACACCAAAGGTTTAATAGGCGCTCACCAACATTACTGTGTGTTGAGAGCACGCACACGTCACGTCCCCGCACGCACGCGCGTCCACGTCACGTCCACGTCACGTCCCCGCACGCACGCACGCACCGCCACACCGGGCTGTCACGCGTACAGAGAGCGCCCGTAGCCTTTAGCGGACTGTTCGGGTCAAGTGCTGTTATCGAGCGCGGGTACACGGCGAGGTGAGCAAGTCAGCACCCAGTAGTGACCTTTACTCACCACTCCAGGAGTCATTTGAGGCCGAGTCCACCTAGCGGGGGTACACGGCCAGATAAAATATTTGCTACCGATGTTGGCCGTGAGCAGGAATTGAACTCAGGTCTCTGGGTTCGCTGAGCGGCTTGACAATCACCGCACCACCACTCCCCATGGCACACCGCGGCAAGCGGGCAGCCGCACAAATATTATGATTATTACCGAGCAGCCTCAACAGAGTACAGGGTCAAGTGCTGTTAGCGAGCGCCTATAAAGGCACCACACCCAGTCGCCTTAGTATCTCGCGTGGTGACGTTCACACAGCGCACCAGGTACTCATTTCAGGCTGAGTGGGCCCTGGGGAGACCCACAGAACGGTTCAAACGCTCAGGTCCACCGACGGGTCGTGAGCGGGAACTGCGCACGCGGCGCGGGGTTTGTCACGCGGCGCGCTAACCGCTGCACCGCCGCTCCCCCTACAGCGGGACCGCTTACAGGCACACCGCTGCACGCACGCACGCAGCCACCGCTGCAGGTGTAGTCGCTGCACGCGCGCACCGCTGCACGCGCGCACCGCTGCAGGTGTGGTCGCTGNNCGCTGCAGGTGTGGTCGCTGCACGCGCGCACCGCTGCACGCGCGCACCGCTGCACGCACGCACCGCTGCACGCGCGCACCGCTGCACGCACGCAGCCACCGCTGCAGGTGTAGTCGCTGCACGCGCGCACCGCTGCACGCGCGCACCGCTGCAGGTGTGGTCGCTGCACGCGCGCACCGCTGCACGCGCGCACCGCTGCACGCGCGCACGCTACGCTAAGGGTGAAACCCCAGTCCGCTCGTCTTAATCGCTGCTGCACTATGATTAACACCAGCCTGCCAGTTAAACAGCTTACACAGCAATTAATTATAATCTGATGTTGTAATTAATATAAGCCTTTAAATAAAATAAATGTAGTTCCCTTAAGGAATGGCCTCCTTTATCACGGAATTAACGTAAAGCTCGATCTCAGTCTAAAGTTGAAACCTCAGTAATGGGAACATTTGCTCTCTGCTGAGAAATGTCAGCGATCGACATTTCTCCGGGCATATTTTTAAAAAGTCAAAGTTCCCCCTCCGTCAAATCTTCAATTAGCGTTGGGTGGTGACTGTGTGCGATCGCGAGTCAGTGATTTAAATTCCACATTCCTATGGCAGAGGGGACTCGCGTTTCTATCGAACCACTGCGGACCTGGCACAAAGCGAAACAGACCTTGCGAACCCTGGGATGAACCCGCTCGCGGACCTGAACTTAAATGCTTCGCCACAACGGCGCGGACCGCAGAGCGGGCGTGGAAGCAAATCCGCGGAGCGGGTGTTTTTGTTTGTTTGTTTGCGAGGAGCGCGTAGAGGCGGATGAGACTGGGCGCTCGTCACGGCAGCTATCGGTGGCGGGCAGGAACCGAACTCGGGCCGCCGGGTTCGGAGAGCCGGCGCGCTCTACGCGGCGTACACGCACGCAGACGCGCGGACGGGAAAAAAATATCACAGGAGATGCGGGTACGTCGTGGGAAATGATGGATGGTGCGGAGCGATGAAGAGTGAAGGGTAATGAGACAGCCAGCACTGGGGCGCTTGCGAGCGATAGTGGGAGGGAGAAACGCTCGTCTGGGACTGTTTGGGGGGGAGAGGTGACATGGAGCCGGGACACCGCGTACGTAACAGGCTGGGGGGCGGGGGGTGAAGCCCACTGAGTGCTGTGCCGATGATCTCCAAGAAAGGTGACTGTGGTTCCGCACGGAGCTGCGTGGCAGGGTGGCGTGGAGGTAACGTTTGTGCCTCGCACTCGGAACGTCCTGCCCCACGTGGTTCGACTCCCACCTCGGGCGCCTTTCTACGCGGCGTTCGTGTGTTCTCCCCCTGCTCTGCGTGGGTTTTCTCCAGATTATCCGGTTTCCTCCCATGATGAACAAAAATGCTGTCTGCCAACGGCATGCGCTGTACCCGCCTTACGAAGTACGTGTGTTCGCACACACGCACACACACACAAACATAAAAACTAAACTCAAAATGTTTTGGCCTAACATCCTGAAGCAAGACTCTGGAAGATGATGAGTTTGAAGACTGTTAGTAAACATTGAGCCACTGCTCTCTTCTCTTACAGAAGACTAACATTCCCTGTATAACCTTACCAGACTTTTGTGAGCAATTGCTGTTCGCAATCTCCTATGAAGGCCAGCTCGGCACAAGAGGCAATGGACCGGCAGCAGCCACTCCCGGGTTAGATAATCGTCACCGGTGTTGGCTGTGAGCTGGAATCGAACTCGGGTGGACGGGATTTATCGCAGAACACACAAACCACTCCCCAAACACACACACACGCACAGCCGTACGTTCCTACCATGCGTTACTCCAGAGCTGATTTGTGAATACACTTTAAAAATTCGTTGAGGGGGGTTTACTCACGAAAATGCTCTGCGAAACGCTTCGTAATGAAAACTCCACGTGGCAAGGTGGCACCGTGGCACAGGTAACAGCGCCGCAGCCTCACGCCATGAAGTGCTCGGGTTCGATTCCAGGCCCGGGTGCTTACTTACTGTGTAGAGTTTGCGTGTTCCCCCCATGTCCACGTGGGCTTACACTGGGTACTCCAGTTTCATACCATCCCCAGACGCACTTCAAAATTCGTGGAAAAGACTTTTTGTGGTGGTTGCCCCTCGCTTTTGGAGCATTGCCAGTAGTGACACACGTCACTACCATAACTATGCTACATTAGATCCCAATTAGTTTCAGAATTTTGGCTCCGATGCATTTGCATGAATGGATTATAATTTTCGAAGGGTAAAAAATTCTCCTTCCTTTTGTTGTGGAAACAAACGTATTTTCCAATGCCACTGTTGATGTTCTTTGTCTAATACTAGTTTATTGTGATGTTCAATCAGGTGTTGTTGTGTACATCATGATTATGGTTGGGGTTTCATTTTTCTGTAGGTTGGTGTTGTGAGTTTGTTGAATTGTGAAATCATAAGTTGAACTGTTTACTTTTACGATTATGGTTACAGTTTCATTGATAAACACATTTTCCTGGAAGTTTATTTACCCTTTGGTTTTATGCGTTGTTACGATGGTCAGTTTGGACGTTTTTTTGTGTCGCGGGAATTCCACACCGACAGCTTCAAAGCTCACCGAGTCATTTCTGTTGTAACAATCAACATCGATCCTCCCACAACCTAAAGACATGCTGCTGCTCAGATTAAGTGGCCTGCTCACTAAATTGGTGCCCCATCCTATATATAGCCATCCATGCTATGTGTCCTGTGTCACAGGATAAGCCCCAGCCCCTTGCGACCCCAGAGAGTGAAGAGGGGGACTAATGAATGGATTAATAGTTCCGCGACTCCACGCGCCCCGCACTCGCGCTCCCCGGGAGGGGCGGTGCGACGTAGGTGCGACGTCTACGCGACGTCGGTGTGACGTCGGTGTGACGTTTTATTTAAGCAGCGCTGTGCATCGTGGCCCTGAGCGTTAGCGGCAGCACGCAGGGCCACACGCTTTCAGGCTGGTGGGCCATCAGCCTTGAACGACAGCATTGAGCAGGGCATCGCATGAATTCACATTTGTCAACGGTTTAGAGTTTGTCGAAGAATTTTGGCCGGCTTCGCCATAGTTTTATTTCACTTGAAGAGTTCACCACTCTTGTCCACACAAGCCTGACTTTCCTTGTGATTTGAGAAGCTGTTGCGCTGATCAGTTCGAACGTTTGTTGTGTCGCAGGAATCACGCATAGAGCTTGCAAACTCGCTGGGTATTTTCTACTGCAATAATAAACATCAATCTGAAAACACACCCCCCCCACGCCGCGCCAATGAAAGTCACAATAGGAATCGGAATTAGCAGCAAACAACACGGTAAGCATTCTCAGATGTGAAGAGGAAACCACGTCTGACTACCTTTGTCTCTACGAGTGCTGATGTTTACACACCAAGTGCTCATTTGCGGCTGAGTCCAGGACAGGTTCAGAAATTCATCACTGGTGTTGACCGTGAGCAGGACTCAAACTCCGGTTTGCCAGGTTTGTAGCCTGGCATGCTAACCGCTAAGCCACCACTCCCAAAACCATTCCCCATGCACACTCACATGTTCACAAAACACACGCACTGCGAAATTTTAATGAGCAAACTCCATTAGCAGCCCACTTAAGACATCCAAATATAACATCCACTCCCTGGGTTCCTGCCCGTGTCCACAAACAGCAAACATCACCAATGTTTCATATGTGTACCTCGCATATACATCGGTGATGTATTTGTGAGAAGCGATACAATTCACTCAGTTGGAGGACAACAGCAAGACTTCTGAAATCATTCCGAGAGGTAAAACGCACTGAAACAATGAGACCGAATTACGGACGTAAATTTTCCCATTAAATGTTCATCGCATGCCCGGTCGTGATGCCTCACTGGAACGTCATCACATTGTGTGCCCGTACGCTGACGCTGTAATGCTGGGGCAGAAACCAAGAGGTTCTTATTGGTTTGGCAATGCTGAAAATTACCTTTACAACTTTATTTTCCTTTAATTTTGCTTTGCGAGAGTGCGGTTTATCGGTTAAACGTGCACGGCAAGACCGTTTGACTGCCAAGAAGCGACAGATTATCCTGGCTCAAGGATAATCTGTGACTTCTTAACGTCCATTGGCAAGCCCTAAGCCTGTGATGGAAATTCCACATTCCCATAGTGGAGACAGGCATCTCCAGAGCAGGAAATCTGTTGAATTTTCTGGAATGTGGCAGTAACATTATTGGTCTCGGGGGAATGCTGAGTGGTCATAAAACCAGGATTTAATCTGGCGACCTTGCTATTGTTGTACAGTCAGAGGTGAAAGTAAGCCAGTACGGTCCAGTACGGCACACTGGAAAGAAAGCGGTCGATGCATTCAGTGCGGTACACGTGGGAAGGGAGGTGGACGATGGGACATGTGAGTTACTTTCACACTCGCACTCGGCTCACTTTAATGGAAGGATTACAAGCTGGGTAAACCCAGGATTGGGATGTGATCTCACAGGAGTATAATTGTGAGCATGGGTTTAGAGACGATGAGATCGCTCTATGATCTAATCTGCTGGCATTAAAGTTATTTTACCGTGGTCTCTGATACGGCTCTAATAACACACACTACACGAAAACTAAAAGTTTCAAACTTTTTTAACAATTAAATTAATTGGATATTTTCAAAATCTCATTTATATATTTTCTCCTACTAATACCAGTTACATTTACTCTTCAGAAACCGTGCGATTTTCTGTGCAGCAAATGTCAATGTGATACGTTTGTTGATGTACATGAATAACAATTTATATTGTTCTGATTGTCTGGACAATTATATTGCATTTTGAATTAAGAAGTAAAAGAAAATATTTTAACTTGAGGAAAAATTATGTTTTGTGGCTGCAGATTTTTAAAAATCTTCTTAAAAGCTGCTCTTTTAGGAGAGCCACCTTGACGGAGAGAGGAGAAACACTCTACACGGCTGCCCCGAAGTAGCAGCTCTTGGGAGTAATTCTTTTGGTCGAACATCTTTAAATCGAGGATAACGTGCGGGTAAGTGATCACGTGATCACGCAGCCTCCACGTACAGAACCTGGTGACGCAGAACATTCACTTCCCTGCTGGAAGCACACGGTTCTGTGGCCCGCAGCAAGTCGCAAAGTCCACTCGGCACCGATCCTGATCCACGATCACCCAACCGCCAGCGCCTGACCTCTCTCGCTCACTCGCGCCAAGGCAACGCATCACATGAGCCCTGGCACGCACGATATAAATAGCAACACTTTGCCTGCTAATGGACAAAACGAGAGTTTCGTGAGGCTGCGTGTATCCTGTCCCAACCGCGCCTGCACCACGGTCTCCCCCCACTCGCCCGCTCGCCCGCCCCAACCCTTCTCTGTGGAGGCTGTCTCGCCGTTAAAATATTTAACGGGATGTGCTGGTCACATGAACACCTGTGTGAGAAGCTGGGCATTCTTTCTCCTCTCCACATATTCGCTGAGTTGGCAGTGGCAGGCACTGGATAAATAAGGAAAGGGGGGGGGATTTTTTTGGCTCATGCCCTTTAATATTTCAAAAGTTTTCCGTGATTGTTTCTTACAGAAGTGGTTTTCAAAGTCAATTCTCTTTAATCTCAATGAAGGCAGCAGCCCCGTGTTTCAATATCAGAGTTCGGAAAACACAAACGCTGCTTCAGAAACGGTTCTGGTCGTGAAGCTGCTGCCTTGCTGTAGCGCGTAAAGAGAAAACAGAGAGAAGAAAGGTGCAATAATGAGCGCTGGAATTCGCATCTAATAATTAACTTATTCTTGCCCCCCCCCTCCCTCACACACTCCTGACAGCAGCATGGCGGGAAGTTGGGAAATAGAATTTTCCAGAGTTCAGTCGCGGACCATTCCTGTCGAAATTAAGCGCCGACGATATTAGCATTTGAAATTAAATCTCCACGCACGGGCATTTGTTATCCGCTGACAATTTTTATACGTGCATTATATATATAAATAATGCTTGAAATCGCGGCTCAGCCAGGAATTTTTCTCTCGGCTCCCCGTGCCTACGGCGACAGCTGTCCAACTGAGCTCGCAGAATGCCGCCCTGGTTTAATTAGGAAAATAATCCACCCACGTCTCGTGCACTGCGCCACCCCCCCCCGCGTTCAACATCGCTGCCTTGCAGCCCCCCCCCCAACGCTCTCTCTCGAGCTCTCGAGAGAGAGTGAGAGAGAGAGGCGCACAGCCCACATCTCTGCGGTTCGTGGGCTGACTGGAACCAACGATAAGGTGAGGAACTTAATGTGAACCGTGAGGAATATATGACGACATGCCTTTCTGTTGGCGGGAAGGGCGTAGGGGGAACCCACAAACATTTTGATGAACAATAGAAAAATAAAGGCACGGTTGAGGATATTTGTTACGGTTTGGGTTTCGATTTTAGTTTCGAAATTGCAACAAATTTAGAGCTAGAGTCGAGCAGGATTTGTGCCAGTAATGGGGCAACTGATGTTGGCAGTACGGTTGGGGAAATGTACATGACAGCAAAGGAGAGATTGTCCGGCAAAAGTGGTTGGGATTGTGAGGAAGAGGCACGGTGGTCGTGTTTGACAGCTGCCCAACACGACTCTTTGTTAAAAGGTCTTTCAGATTTTCATAGCGAATAATAAAAATGTTATTGCTGCTATTAACTGGCTGGGGTTTCTTATTGTTAACTTTGGACTTCAAGGTTTTTCTTGCAATATCATCCTGTAAAATAATTCCTAAATTATAAATAACAGAAATTAAAATGTATGGGTGGGTATATATGGTGTAGAAATTAATAAATCTCTGCCCTGTCTTATGGAATTTAAATCCTAAAATAAATAACGGCTCTTGTGATTTATCAATTGCGGAGCCGTGCTGCAATTTGCATGCATTATTAACGGCACTTTCGGTAAACACGAGCGTGCACACACACACACACAAAGATCCCCCGTATAGCCTGCATGGGCTGTGTGGGAAAGTGGGTGCATCCACGAACGTCAGTACGTAATCTGACGAGGTGCGTAGCCAGCACCACGCCCGGCCGCCTTTATCTCCCCAGTGGCGATGTTTGTACTGTACATCGCACCCTCTAGTCATTTAAGGCTGGGTCGACCCAGGGGAGACCCGGGATGGGAAGAGATATTTGCCTAGCCGCGTTAGTAGCGTAGTGCGCTAACCATTACACGACTGCTCCACTCCCCAATAGATTAATACCACGATAGATTCTGCACGCACCAAGTGCAACAAAAATATACTTTACTGGATTCCCAAATGAAACTGACGCCCGAATTACGGTGCATCATCATCCGCTTACGGTCGGAGTGAAATGTTCGCCAAGTATAATTAGCGCCGCAAGTCTTCACATCACTGTACCGGCGCGGACAATACCGTTAACACGCGGTGTAGTTTAAGGTCACAGTTCATCAACCCGACAGTAAAGGTCAAAGTGTATTCATACCAAGAGGAACGTTGGATTGTGTTCAGTGCTTGCTCGAGACAACGGAGTAAATTCGTCGGAGTTCCCATCACACAACCGCCGTCTGCTTCACGCAAACTGGTACCAATTTTGTGGACCGCCAGACGTGATGATGGGCTGCGTCGGCTGCGGCTGTCACACACGACGTGACCTGCAACCCATCCAAGTGTGCACCGAGCAGACAAACCGTAGCGCGACCGGCGAGACGACGCAGCGCACGCGCCAAGTACGCAAAGCGTTAAAAGATTAAACGCAACAATTACAATGATGCATTGTCAGTGGCTGCTCACGTTCGGAGCAGGGTGCTGTGGAGAAAGAAATAAAAAAAACCCGGGTTCCGTAATTACTGTGTGTGATATACATTTGGTCAAAATGCAATTGCATATTAATTGAGGTTAATGTGCCAATTGCAGTGCTCATTGGAAGTGTAATTACAAGTCCTATTACTCCGAGGCCTGTTATACTTACATCAGTGGGGTCCGACATGCAGTGAATGGGTGTCTGTGTGTGTGTGTGTTTTCTCCATGCATATGCAGAGGGTCTGTTAGAGGTGTCATCGATTAATCCTCCAATTATAACCAAGACGTCCGGTTGGGCGCCGCTGTTACGGGAACGATGAAGTGTTTGCCAGGAAAGTTAAAAAAAAACTCCATCTCCTAGTAATCTCGAGCGATCTTCGGCGCAGAGCAGAGAGATTCCAAAACCATGGCGCGTGAGACGCCGTCGGTACATCTGGGA
>JAZEWT010000010.1:23887578-23900988 GCA_036362905.1 Mordacia mordax
AGAGGCCTCGGATAAAAGGAGCTCGGAGACACGAGGACGCGGCTCAAACCCCCCCCCCTTCTCGTCACGATCAATTAACGAAGTCAGACGTACAATTAAAGGGGTTTTTTTTAGCAATTAACCCGCTAAATTATTATAGCGGGCGCCTTCTCATTATGCCCGATATTCATAACGGGCTCATTTGCATAATTTACATATCCTGTAAAAACAATTAAGCACGGCCGGGAGAATGTGTTTCGCTTAGCCTGCGCTGCTCCCCTGCCCCCCACCCGCTCCTAATCGCTCGTGGCTCAGAGCCAGAACATCTCCACCAAGACAAAGGTCCCCCGTGTAGCCTTCACAGACTGTAGGGTCAAGTGTCGTTTGCGAGTAGCACTTGCGAAGGTCGACACGGCACACGAGCAAATGGGTGGGTGATGAGGACCTCGCCCGGCCGCCTTTGTATCGACCTCGGGTCACTGTTTGTAGCCCAGCGCGCTAACCGCTGCGCCACCGCTCCCCGTCACATCTTCACCAATGCACACATATGTCCATAAACGTACCTGTAGGCCCATGTGTGCATCCATGAATTGGTTTATAGACACAAATAAAAACAGACCAAAGACGAAGAAATCCCTTATAGCCGTGAACAGAATGTTGGGGGCAAATGCTATTCGTAAACACATATGAAGGCCGGCACGGCACACGAGGGGGTGGGTGGCCAGCACCATGCCGGCAGCCTCTCTCTCTCCAGTGGCGTTGTTTACACACGGCGCCAGGTACTCACTCGAAGGTGAGTTGGCCGAGAGAAGACTCAGGACCGGTTCTATGAATCGTTACTCGTGTGAGTCACGATCAGGAATCGAACTCATGTTGCCAGGTTCGGAGTGCGGTGCGGTTGCGCAACAACAACCGCCATTCGCCACTAAGTGGCGGTGACGTCACCACGGCGCCTGTGCCAGGCCATGTGCACCTTGAAGTCACGTGCAGTGTCGAAGGCTCGCCAACAGGAGGTCACGGGACAAGTCCAGATGCTATCAGTTGCCTGACTGAGATGACTGACAGATGCACCACCCATGCTCCCTCCTGTACCAGCCTGCTGTGCTGTCGTCGCACACTGCTCCCGCTCGTTGCGCTGTAAGCCTCGCTTTTCTACTCTCCGCTGTTGTTGGAGGGCGACTGCTGCCAACTGCCCCATAGCATCCTTAACGACCTTACTCAACAAAGGTCGATTTTAACACCACTTGTATAGCAGTCTTCCGTAAGTCCACTCAGCTCCAGATTCTCCCGTGCTACATCAGTCCAGCTCTTCTCCAGCCCGTGCCGCGCATATTTAGTCCCCTCCATCCAAGCCAACAGAAGCTTCTTGGGGATGTAGTAGCTGAGCACAGAGGCTACATGACCTAGCCACCAGACCCTCGCCAGCCAGAGGAGCCCACCTATAGGACTTTGTACAAATCTTTCGAGAATTTGTGAGCTCCTAACACAACGCAATCTTGTCAACTCAGGACGGATCGCAGGCAGGCAAGCCGGAAAGTTTAATATCAGCGCAGATGTTCCACTCGGGGGGGTATACGTTTCACAAGGATAGAGAAGAGAGGATATGATTGCAGCGAAGACGACCCGAAGCTTAGTGTGGAGTGACAGGCCAGGCAGCTTCCACACAGCGTTACGTAGCTGACAAAAAGATAATACCGCTCGACCGATTCAGAGCGAGACCTCCGCTGTCAAACCGGAACCTGCCATAAGCACACTGCCTAGGTATGGAAACTTCTCCACTATCTCTCCAACTGCTCCATCACTCAGAGAGCGCAGAGAGAGTGGAGTGTTTTGTGGCATAAAATACCCAGGCAGGTGCTTAGTTTTTGTGGGGCTGATAGTAAGATCCCAACTCTTTGTGGCACGCTCCAGGTTCAACAGCAGAGCCCCCAACTGCTCCTCAGAGTGAACGGCAATCACCAAATCATCGGCATAGATTACACGGTTGGCCAGTGCAGAGCCATCCCTTGACCGCACCGGGGCATTGATCAGCCTCCCATTGTACCTAGGTGAGATGGAAATTTCACTGGTACATCCGTGGAAAGCCTCTCGAACTACACGGTCAAAAATAATGTTAAATAATGTAGGAGTCAGATGGCATCCATGCCGCACCCCAAGATGAACAGGGAATGGCTCTGACTCCCGACCACGTAGTTTTAACGGGACTTGCCCACCTTCAAAATTTTATATAATTGTGAGTCGAGAGTTATGAACCTCGAAAGCATGTAGAACGACACACATCCCTGGCCTATTTATGGTATCGTAGGCCTTAACCGGGTCAATAAAGCGTATTTGCAGGTCCTGTTAGAATTCCCTACAACTCTGCTATAGTAGCCGGACATCGCAGTGTGCACACACAAAGACACACATAAGTACACACACACAGACACTAAAGCAAACACCCACATTCACTCTCATGCACTCGTGCATGCTAAGGCACGAACAAAATATGTGCAGAAAAACTTGCCCGAGACATCCCCGTAAACATGCCAGTGTAGGTCTCTCGTAGGAATGTTTACTGAGCAGATAGAGCAGGGCAAAATAGCGTGTTTTAAAAACGTCTCAAACTTTCCAATGGAATAAGTAAACTAATTTGACACTTATTTCGCTTTTGAAAAGCAAGCTTAAATATTTTCACAGATTTATTTTTTCTTTCGCCTTGGAGTTACATCACTTCTCAAATAAATGCGCCAAGACAAAGGTCCTCCACATAGCCGCCGTGTACACAAAGTACTGGGTACTCGCTTCATGATGAGGCGATGGAGTACAAGAGCACCACCGGGGCAGATATTCGCCACTGACGCTGGCGCTGTGAACAGGAATCAAACTCGGATCGTGGGGTTCATAGCAAACATCGCACCAACAGCTGCGACACTGCTCCCCATTACACGCACAGACATACGTAACACATACGTGACACACACATTAAAGGGGGGTGCGCGTTACGAGCTTGTTGGAGAGCAACGAGAGAGGCCCACGGTGTGACGAGAGGCGGACGCGGTGTGGACAAACACCACGCACGCCTGCCTTGTCTCCCCGTTACCGACGGTCGCGTTGCGCACAGGCGACGACTCATTTCAGGCCGAGTCCACCTAGGCGAGAGGCCCGGGATGGGTTCAGACACCACTCACCAAGGGACATTAACCGCGGTTTGGTCAACTCAGCTTTGTGTGTTGGCTATCAAAGGGCACGAGCGTGCCGCGCGCCACCATAGCCACACACGCACCGCTCACAGCCGCAATCCACATCATTCGTTCATCCGAGCAGTTGAACCCCAATAACTGAACGCGAGCCATTTTACACGGATTCCTTATAGGCAGTGGCTAAAGCAGATAGCGCGAGTAAAGACGACTGTGTTTTCCACATGAATAGAGAAGGAAAAGAAAGGGGGAAAGCCAATATTAAACCTTAGCAGAACCCATACATTAATGTGATGTATTACCTACGACACGGCACACTTTATTCCTTAATGCTTCATATGCTGCTATGATTATTCCCATTTTTTTGCTGCTTGACTGTTTTTTAAATATTTCAACTTCTCCGGCCCTATTTTACACATCAAGCCAAATGCAATCGTATTGGTTTTGCTTTTTTTTAAATATATACACTGGATGTACACACGGATATATATATATATTTTAAATCGTTTAAATTGGCTGCCACGGCAGATGCGCGATGGGATTGCGATGCCGATTCGGTTGCGGGGCCATCATCAACCACATCGCCGGGAACGTAACGTCCGTTCAGACGGAGACAAAACACGTCCGCTTGGAACTCTGGGCTCTCGAAAGGACAGCTCGCGAACGCGCACAGTTCAGACATCGTGGGATGCCCTCGTTTTTAAAGGGCGACGGCGTACGCGATATAAAATACAGCGGGCGCAATAACACGAAAAAATATATTTCTTTAAAAAAAAGCTGACCACAATAACCACGAATTCAACACTTGCATTCCTTTTTTTACTCAAAAGAAAAATCTCATTACGAAATGGGTTTAAAATGGGTTTTCCAATTGCACAATTTGGTGGCCGCCTTTTGTAGGCTATTAATTATCGTGTTCTATTAGTACTGACCAGGCATGCGTTAATGTTTAATTATTTTCCTGCAGCCACCGCTGGTGGAGGGCAATGTGTGAGAGCCGAGACGATTTCCGTAAACTCAATTTTCACATTTTTAAAAGGAGCCGCGCGGCGATAGCGCGAGTGCAGCGCGCGCGTGAACGCGAGTGCAGCGCGCGCGTGAACGCGAGTGCAGCGCGCGCGTGAACGCGAGTGCAGCGCGCGCGTGAACGCGAGTGCAGCGCGAGCGTGAACGCGAGTGCAGCGCGCGTGAACGCGAGTGCAGCGCGCGCGTGAAGCGCGAGTACGCGGCGATAACGCGAGTGCAGCGCGCGCGTGAACGCGAGTGCAGCGCGAGCGTGAACGCGAGTGCAGCGCGCGCATGAACGCGAGTGCAGCGCGAGCGTGAACGCGAGTGCAGCGCGAGCGTGAACGCGAGTGCAGCGCGAGCGTGAACGCGAGTGCAGCGCGCGCGTGAACGCGAGTGCAGCGCGCGCGTGAACGCGAGTGCAGCGCGCGCGTGAACGCGGGTGCAGCGCGCGCGTGAACGCGCCTCACATTGAGAGCCCGTGAGCGGTTAAAACACAAAAAAAGGATGGGAGAAAGATTTTTTAAATGCATAATACGAATGAGAAAATTCCGATAAAATGTAAATTGCCGTATGCCTAGCCGTGTGTTAATTTGATATATTAAATTGGGCAGTCTGCATATTTAAAAAAATGTACCATAATAGGCTTCTTTAGCCATGCAGACATTATTGCAATAACTTTACCCCCCACTGACGCCAAGTCCAACGTGTTATGAAAAATCTAAATTGGATAGAATTTTTCTTATTATTATTTTCACGTTAGCAGGCATGATGTTGCGAAATTCCGACCTCTCACATTTGTCCAGGAAAACACTTACAATTAAAGGCTATCAATCATACGAACATAATCTTTGTAATAATAACACGGACTCTCAGTCGGGTAGTCAAACGAGGTCACCGGGTTCAATCTCCCGGCGAGGCAGCTGAGACGATGGCCACACATCTCATTCCTCTCCGCCACTACCCGCGCAGCACTATGGAGGGGTAGCTACCGCACCCTGGTACGTTGACCGGTAGCCAGCTATTTCAGGGCTGCACCTTTGACCGTGAACATTGTTCCCGCTCGGGGTGATGCGTGCCTGATGCTTCACACATTGACGAACAAGCAGAATGCCGCGCTGAAGGCCCACGCGTCGTTACGAGCTGACGATGGGTTCTGCGTATTCGTGCAGTTAAAGGCAAATCCGTGCCGGTGCCACCGCTAAACAGAATCAGGAGGCTCGCCGAGAGAATGGGCTTTGGCCGGACACCATCAAGACGTTCATTGCGCTCAGTGTTTCTCCAATAACATTACCCGTTAGCGGTGCTCCAATGGTGATGCTGAAGCCAAAGG
Source organism: Mordacia mordax (assembly GCA_036362905.1). Classification (NCBI taxonomy): domain Eukaryota; kingdom Metazoa; phylum Chordata; class Hyperoartia; order Petromyzontiformes; family Petromyzontidae; genus Mordacia; species Mordacia mordax. The sequence continues at coordinate 23,893,075 of JAZEWT010000010.1, forward strand.
CGGAAATTCCACTCGTCCGTGACCTCATTGCTCTCTCCTGACTGCAAACGCTATTAACTTCTAACAAAGCGGTGCTCGTTTTATCGACCCTAGAGAGATGATAGTTACTTGGCTTACAATCGGTAAGGTAAGAAGTTCAAATCCTGGTCGGGGGTCCACTCGGTCTAATTATTACCATGGTGCAGGGCAATATCCATCTTTCATTTTGTGTTTATCATTAAAGCCATTCCCTCGTGGGACACGCGTGCGTAGTGGCTCTCACACGGTGCTGTGTGGCAGCTCCGTGCCATCATCAGCTTTGCTCTGCAAGCCAGGCTCGTGGAGCCCTGTTTGCCAGACTGAGGAAGGGAAAATCCGTGACTAAGCAGATCTGACAGCCCCTTATTTCAGTCATTACATTTGACACCGAAAAACGTCTCATAAGCTACACACGCGCGCACACAAGCGCGCGCGCACACAAATCGCAGATCCACACACGCGGCAGCCAGAACCAAAGCTACCCCCCTCCCCCGCATTGACTTGAACAGACTGTTGGGGCACGTTCTGTTAGCGAGCGCCTATGAAGGCCGGCACAGTCCAAGATGGGGTAGCTAGGACCGCGCCCGACCACCTTTGTCTCCCCAGCGGATGATGTTTACACACTGTACTGGGCACTTATTTTAAAGGCGCAGTCTACCTAGATGGAGGAATGGATTCGAATATTAATCGCTGGCCATGAGTGCGAATCGATGCTGGTCGTGAAGTTGGTAGCGCACTGCGTTAACTACCACGATGGCGCTCCTCCAACAACCGCCAATCAAGTGGCAATGATGTCACCACAGCGCCTTGTGCCAGGCTAGATGCACCTTGAGGCTGTCACGTGAAGTGTCGAAGGCTCGCTGGACAAGGAGGTCACGGAACAGACCCAGGTGTTACGGGGCTGCCTGGCTAAGATGACTGGCAGATGCACCACCTGTGCTCCCTACCGTGCCAACACAAACACACACTGCCATTCACACGCGCGCGCACACACACACACACACACCCCGCGTTCACTCTGAATCGTGTACAGCCCACACGCACACCAACACACAGCGTAAGTGTTGTGTCAGCAAAAACCTACTGAAGCCAACGTGGCAAACGTGGAGGTGTGGATAACCAAAGTCATGCATAAGCCACATTACCTGCCCATTGTTGCGCAAGGTAATCCTTTAAGGTGAAGTTAAGGGGGGGGGGGGGTGTGGTTGTACAACTGCTGCAGACATTCTCTACAAACATTAGCAGTGGGAGGGAAGCGAACTCGTGCGCTCAGGTTCGTTGCTTGGCGATGCTAAACCACAAGGCGAGCGCTGCGCCCCCACAGGCACCGGGCATCGCTTGTCCGCGGCCCACGGGGGAGCGGGGAGGTGGGGGGAGGAGGAGAGGTGCCGGGGGAGCCTGCGCGCAGACATTGTGCTCCGATGCGCCTCTCGCGTTACGCGACGGCCACGCGATTGAAAACGAACCCGGGTTCCCCGAGCCACACCGCGATCGTGGTAACATCACCCTCGCAGCCAGACCCTCCATTTCCAAACATCACCCTCGCAGCCAGACCCTCCATTTCCAAACATCACCCTCGCAGCCAGACCCTCCATTTCCAAACATCACCCTCGCAGCCAGACCTCCAAACATCACCCTCGCAGCCAGACCTCCAAACATCACCCTCGCAGCCAGACCTCCAAACATCACCCTCGCAGCCAGACCCTCCATTTCCAAACATCACCCTCGCAGCCAGGCCCCTCCATTTCCAAGAACTCATTCTTTTTACCGCAGAGTCCCTCAGCCTCTCCCTCGCTCAGTGCTGCACCAACATTCCACTGTTGTTAAAACGAATTAAATAAACTACAAAAGGTGGTTTAGTGGGGAGGAGGAGGGGGAGGGGGGAGTAAAAATAATCTTTAAAATGAAAAAAACTCACAGCAGCTCGTGAGGGGTCACGGCTAAATATGTTCGCAGCCTGATTAAAGATTGCGAGGCCTTCTTCTTCTACTCGCCTAACCCCACAATCCATGGGTCGAGGGGGCGCCAGTGGCCGGTGTTTATTGACGGCGCTGTCCCGTCAACGTCACCTCGATGGCAGAAGCCCGATTAAGGCGGCGGGGCGTTCCGTGGCAGAGCGAGGAGCGAGCGCGGGGCGCTTCCTCGCGAGGAGCGGCCCCACGACTCGATTCAATTACCGGCGAGGAGAGAGAGAGAGAGAGAGTCACGAGGCCTGCGGCCACATTCTCCCGAAATCGTTCATAACGCTTTTTTTGCCCCCATCTTCCTCTCCTTCGTAAGAAAAAAAAAATCTCTTAAAGTTATGGGAGAAAAAATAAACATAATGTTGTGCGCCTGCCCACAGCCTAAATTTAATTGACACGTCTCTCTGTTCATTTAGACTTATTACCCCTTTGGATATAAACCAAAGGGATGCTTTTTTTAAAATCCTGTTTGGGTTTGATCTTCTCGCATGCAGTAATAAAGTTGATTTATGGTTTAAGTGTGCGTTCCCTATGGCTTAATTTCAAAGGAGCTCTGTAGTTTACTTTTGGAGTAATGTTCAGCCTTAATGGATGACGTTTGAGGACAACATCCCTTAACAACTTTTACAATTACATTAACTACAATACTGTAATGAGAACTTCATCATATTTATGCCAATTATTGCCCCGCTGCAGATTATCTGAAGGCTTTCTAGAATGCTTACGGGTGCCTCTAATCCAGCGCGTTTTGAATGTCTGGTTCATTAATTCATTGACAGTGCCCGAACAATCCTGTACAGGGTCACCGAGCACTGAAGCCTATCCAGGCAGACAAAGGGCACACAGCAGGGTTATACCCAGGACGGGACGCCAGTACATCGCAGCATACATGGGTTTATTTAGTCGGCAGGCTAATGAATCGAGAACAGCAGCAGCGTGTTTGAACTGTGAGCGGGAGCTGGAGTACACGGTGGAAACCCACAACGATATGGAGGGGGACACAAACTCGACACAGGAAGCCACCTGGGCTGGGAATCGAACTCGGGTCCTTCTTATTGTGAGGCGGCAGCACTTCTCACTGCACCACCGTGGTGCCCGGCTGTGGGCTTGGTGGATCGCAACAAGATAATGCCATGGGTGTTGATATTCACTGTAGGAGGCGGTACTTTGAGTAAGGTCATTGTCTTTTCTGCAGATCCGTGTGGCGAATCCTCTCACACCCATAGGGTTTTCTCCGGGCACTCCATCGCAACTCGCAACAATGCTCAACGAGAAACCGAGCAAACATGTCGAGGAGCAGGACCCTCAGAATAAAGAACGCGGAGACTCAGTGAGGCTCTCGAACGTCTCGTGTGCTCGCTGTAAATATCCATCGGTGCTCATTTCCGAAATCAACTTCCCATTTAATGAAGCTGCTTCGTATCTGCTGTCGTGTTAACCAAACGACTTCACCAGCAGCCTGATTGTCCCAACCGCGACACAGACGCATGTGTAAATAGCTACGAGAGAGGGGGCAGCGGGGGAGGGAGAGGAAATGTTAAACAGCTAACACAATAAAATAAAAATAAAGATGCCTAATGGTCTTCTGGAGCCACCACATTTGTTACCCCCCGGTACAATAATGTCACCATTAAAATATTTGTGCAGCGCTAATTTTCAAAATAACTTCTCCGAGATTTGTGTCATCAAATGAATGAGCTTTTATCGTTTTAAGTAATTGCAGCCGCAAGCGGGGACGCGGTGCTCAATTCCCGTCATAAACATTTTAAGTTTGGCTCCCCCATAGAGCACAGCGTGCGTTTCGGAGACACAGCTATATAAATAAGGAGAGCAAATAAATAAATAATGATCCGCATCCCAAATTCGTTTTGCGGAGGCCCGTTATTTTCCGGTGACAGACTTTCCATGTTCCCTCTAAACACCTCCCCCTCCAGCCTTTGAACCTCACTGCCAATCAAAGTGACAGGCTGTTTTTCATTATGCAAATACCGTGGTACCCCCTACTGTCAATGGAAAAAGCGTCATTAACAGATGTGAGCTGGGGGATAGGAGGGGAAGCGAGCGCACACGCGCGCACGCGTGTACACGCGTGCGTGTGCGTGTGCACACGCAAAAATAAAGATCCCACGCATAGCTTTCGCAGACGATGGCGGCAAGTGCTGCTTGCGAGCGCCAACGAAGGCTGGTACGACGCCACACAAGGGGGTGGGTGGCCAGCACCATGACCGGCCGTCTTCATCTCCCCAGCGGTGGCGATTACACCCTGCAGCAGGTCAGCCTAGGGAATGCCCCGGACAGGATGAGATTATCGCCAGCGATGGTGGCCGTGGGTGGGAATTGAACTCTGGACGCTGGGTTCATGGCGCAGTGAGCGAACCGCACTCCCACCGATGCCGCTGAACGAGCGACGCACTTCTTCCTCCTAAGAAATGTTGCGCAAAGCCCCACGTGTCTGTATTGGACCTCATCCCTCCCCGGCTCAGTTTTACTTACATTTTTTTCCGCATTCGTATTTATAACCGGGAGGGAGTGAGGCCAGCGAATGAATGCAGAACCTTTCATAGCCGGGGTTAAATAGATGCTGCGTGCACACACGTGCATGTGTGCGTAATGGTGGCGTTCAGTTCCTGAACGCGACGCTCAGATTCCTTGGGTGAAAAGAATTTTCAACGTATAATAGTAATTTATTATATTGGCGTCTGAACTAGTCCTGAGCGTTCACTAAGTTGAGAAACCGTCTCAATGTGGCAGCCTTGATAGCGTCTCACGAACAGCAATTTTACCGACCGCCTAAATCAGCGATGTGCATTTCTCTTGAGATTCAAACAAATATGTTGCCACATTATTGCACGCTTTCGGAACCTGTGCCCATTTGAACACAATGTTACGGGCGATTTCTTGAAAGAAATAAGAAAAATGGAAATGCTTTGGAATTGCGTGCAATGTGTGAGCCCACATGTGCAATTTTTTTCCTTTCCACAAGCTGAGTTTCTAAAATCTAAACCGAGCATTCCAGGCTCAATAGTCACACAACTCCACAGTTACCAACGCGGCTCTATCGCCAGTGTGAATAAACGACCACCCCTCACAGAAAGTAAATAAATACACATTTAAATTCAGGGCGGCAAGGCCGTTAGGAGGGGGCAACGTTGGAGAGGAGAAAATCGTGGCGCCCATTTGTGCCTAAAAAGACGCATTTACAACTTTCCCAGGCGAGACTTGGGGTCGGGCAAGGGGGATGGGGAAGGGAGAAAGGACTTCTTGAGACAATAATGGCACCGAGCCTGTTTGTCTAAGGCACCGGGGCAGGGGCAGTTGGAGCGAGGAGAAAATGTGGAAATAAGAGAAAATGGGAGTCAGCGGTGGTGAGAAGCCGGATCGGAAACCAAAGGGAAGCGGTGATAATGTGGGAAAATCACCGAAGATAGGCGCGCGTCCTGGGGCGCGGGAGCGGCGGGGTGAAGCGGCACAGGGAGGGGGGGGGATTGGGGGGAGTTTGAGGGTCGGGAGTTAACAGCCAAATCCTGTGTTTCACAGTTGCTTGGGAAACAGGAGGCGTCTTGTTTTAACAGGCTGTCTATTTTGTTGTTGTTGTGTTTACTGTCGCTTGTATCGGTGCCAGTGTTTGCCTGTGAAAATTATACCATTTGAACCCCAGCCAAAGCTATCGTTCTCAAGCTGGGGTTTTCCTTAAGAAATTCAGTTACATTTAATACAATGGTATTGTTCCTCCATTATTTGTCAAAAAGCGAGAGAATATAAATTGCACACACCCTACAAATATATTTACGTTCAAAAATGTTTTTTTCCAGAATTTATTAGCTATTTTTTCGGAAATGTAAACGAAAGACATTTATTTTTGCGAGGCATTTTAAAAAGTTAAACAACATCAGAGTTTCTGTCCTGAAATGAACATGAAACATTTTTGTAACCTAGTTTGGTTTAGGAATAGCAGTTAGAATGACATTTATCTGCTGATTTATCTCAACATTCAGTTAATTTCTGAATTTCAGCTCCTTATATTGAGGAGTCAATAACACACATGTGAGATAATTAAACACGAATTTTATGACCAAATGGTGTCCTATAAATAAATCGGTAATACAATCTGTACAATTTCTTGGGGTTCACAGTACAATGCGTTACCACGGTGCCACCCTGCCCCCGCGGGTGGCAGGGTGGCACAGTGGTAACGTCCACGCCTCACAGAAGGTCCTACCCAAGGCAATTCAATTCCCACCTCGGGGCGCTTTTTTGTATGGAGTTTGTGTGCTCTCTCCCTGTTCTGCCTGGGATTACTTCAGGTTCTCCAGTTTCCTCTCACAACAACAAAAAAACCACTCATTAATTAATCGGTCAATAACATCATAAAATATAAGAAAGCAGTGTCTGGCAGGTTGGCACTAGCTAACTGCCTAGCTGACTTCTCCCCCTCTCTGCTGTTTCCTCGCGCCTTTGTATTTCGTCCGTGCAGACTTTGCGCGGCGTGTTATAAATTGCATTATTAGTCTTTTATTCATTCGTACGCACCACCACACATGCAGAAACATGCTCCCTGCCCACAACCCTGCGGTCAGCAACACCACGGGAGCGTGACACTGTGAGGCCCTGCGCAAGGCTTCTCGTTGGCAATGCTGCACAGTCCCATGACCACACTAGGTTGCAAGTAAGCGTTCTCAGTTCAGAGCGTAGCAGGTACATTCGACCTCTGCTTTAAAGTTTAACAAAAGCGCAGGCTGCCAGAAACCGCCACAAATTAAACATCCACCGTTTTGTTGCTATCGTTTATCGCATTGCTTTTAAAACGTAACTTTTTTTTTGTTTGGGGAGGGGGGGGGGCGAACAAACGGAAGAGACGTTGACTTTGGGCCTTCTCATGAAATCATCACCCTGCTCACAGTATTGTGGGGGAACACACGGACACACACGTGGACAGCTCCAGGAATGGCCGCGCTATTTAAACGTGTCAAGGAAACAAGGCATCGGTGTCAAATGTATCTGGGAAACATGGGCCTGGCTGCGAGCGCAGTTAGTCTCACGCAGAGCGACGTCAAACACAAATCCATTTTAACCAAACGTGTGATTGGGAAACGTGTTGTTGGCAAGGAGTCACATCTACTGCTCCGAACTCGTGCCAGAGAAATAATCAACACTATATTTCAACACAAATGGCTAAAAAATAAATATATAGAGAGCAATTCAACAGCCCCCCTCCCCCTACCTCACCTTACCCCGTCACCAATCACACTTTCCTCGTAGATTTGCCCAGACACGTTGGGTTTAGTGTTTTGGGCCATCGCCTTGGTATCCCGTGTTTATTTTGAGCGAATCAAGAAACACGGAATGATGGGCTGTTGGCGTTGAGCGGTGACGTGAGCATTTGTTATCGGCACCCATGTTGCGCGCTAAGCGCCACTTGTAGCTCTTGACTCAATTAGATATTTTTTTCCATTGTCATTATCATTGTCGTCGGTGTCGTCATTTAAACATCAATTTCAGCGTCTCGCGATACGGTTGGAATTTGACGCTCTGTAAATCTGGCTTGCAATGTGTGGCTGGGGAAGTGTGGCGGAGAAGTGAGCAAACCAAAAACAAGATCTCCGTATAAAATGTGCAATGTCAGAGTGTCTTCACGTTCAACTTCACCACCACTGGCAGTTGTGGGAAAACTGTTGAAATCCAAAGTTCCTATGGCAGGGGCAAGTCCATCCTTAACACGGAGATAATAGTTTTCAACTTAGATAATAACACCGGCCAAATCCTTCCCAGCCACACACCATACTTTCCAGCGAATGATTACGCTATGTGCTGTGTTATTTGTAAAACACACAAGGCACTACTCCATGCACTGCTTGATTCGACCGTGTGGCTCAACGGTAAGAGAGGCTCGCCATCGAAATCGTGTGGGTTTACATCCCAGTAGAGCGTTGAC
>JAZEWT010000010.1:23901428-23911690 GCA_036362905.1 Mordacia mordax
TCCCGACTTTTCGCCGGCTTTTAATATTTAAATATTGCCACCCGAGCGATGGGCGCTGTGCGAGCAGCTCACCGTGAGATGTATTCCCCATGTTAACGAGCCTGCGATCCTCTGTAGCCAAGCCCGTGGGCAGGGGTCCAATCTTTTTGCTTTATTTCATGTTTTTATTAAGTGCTAATTTACAAGTGGCTATCAGGGAGCAGTAAAATGATGCAACGCACAACGCAACGCTACGCTAATAACACTTGACTAAATTTTGCACAATTAAGTAAATTAGCGCAATCACCACTTCGCTTGTTTATAAACGAATGGACAACGCAGGGCATCGCAGTGTTGCGGTATCCCTGGACCGCGCTCTCGACCCGGCAATTAAATATAACATAAATAAGTGTCTGTTATATAAACAAGGCTTAGTGCCATTAACATTATATCGCGACGTTTGGGGGGGGGTTCTAACATGAGTTGTTGCGTTTTGTTCTTTATTATTGTTGTGGAGCAATTATTTAGCGAGAACAGATGTGCTGTGAATTAAGAAGACGAGGATAAATTCTATTTGTGCTATCGAAGATGAGTGTGTTATTGTGGGGGGGGGGTAAGAGAGGTGGGGGGGGCAGATGTGCGACAACAGCATGCGGAGCCTCTAACGATGGGAACCCCACTCGGGCAGCGAGACGGACAGTTCCGAGAAAGCGAGATTGTGAAATCCCAATCAGCTGGGACACGTGAGCGCCGATCGCAGGATGCACACTCTGGATGGGAATCAATGAATTCTGAGAAATTCCCACAATACTCGCGGTTGCTCTTCTGTCTCATTCCATATAAATCTCGAGCATTGTTCGCGTTGACACGAGTTACGGCGGGAAACTTTCACGTTGCGGACAAATATCTCGACGCACAGTGCTCTGCTCCTGACAGTTTTGTCAAAGGGTCATTAATATCAACAAGCCGATAGGGATCATCTGTCCCTTCCATAACCTCATTAGCGACAATGCTGCCAAATAAATATCTGCCACGCTTCTCTTTCCTTAGCCGGCATTACCGCCTCGTTCAATCCCCTCCGTCTAACCGCTGCATCTACCCACCTGGCTTTCTCTCTGCCTCTCCTCTCTCTCCCCTATTTCCTTCCACATGTGCACACAATTGCCAGGCCGCTGCGGCGCGATTCAAACGGCGCAACCGCCGCACCGCCCGCGCTCTGGAAAACCGCTCAGTCGGGAGCGCGGCCGAGCTAAGTCGGGGGGCATTCGCAAGAGCGTGGAAATGCATTTCCAAGTGACTGTGAATGGCGTCAGCAGAATGCCGCACTCCGGAGTTCCAATGTCGCGGCGAGGCACACAACGGAGGCCATTGTGGAACCGCGATCCCCAGTTCGCCGCACGTTTTCTTTTGTTCCCAACGCAGCGCCAAAGGGTTAAATCAAAGTACGCACGCATAAGCACACGGGCGTGCTCTGGACGCACGCTCGCACAGACGAAAGAGGACGAACATGCACGCACGCACGCACGCAAAAACACACCCCCTCTACACGCACAGCGACACACACACACACACACTGAAAGACATAGATCCCCCATATAGCCTTAACAGTCTATAGGGTCAACTGCTGTTAGCGAGCACCTATGAAGGCCAACAAGGCACACGAGGTGGGCGGCCAGTACCACACCCGGCCGCCTTTGTCTCCTTAGTGGCGATGTTTAGACACTGCACCAGGTACTCATTTGAAATTGAGTCCACCGAGGTAAGTCTCAGGACCAGTTCAGCAGCTCTTCGCTGGTGTTGGCCGCGAATGGGAATCGAACTCGGGCTGCCAGGTTTGTAGCGCTGCGTGCTAACCACACACACACACGTGCGCACACACACGCCTACCCGTGCGTGGGGACCCACACACACACACACGTGCGCACACACACGCCTAGCCGTGCGTGGGGACACACACACACACATGGACGCACGCACACAAAAAACTCGTGCCACCCTAAACACACCGCCACCTTTATCCTCTTAATCCTATTTAGGCCATAATGCAGCAGAATTAGCATATCAAAGTCCTTTAATCCAAGTGAGGAATCATTAAAGCATTTTTTTAAATACAGGAAAAGCTTTTTCCTGCCAGCAACACTTTCTCCAGCCCCAAACTAAGCAGCAAATTCCGACGACGTAAACCAAAGCATTGATTGTTCTTCCAAAGCGAGACCGATGACCTCAGCGCCACAGTTTAGCAATACAACGGTGACATAAACAGAGAGAAGAGCGGAGCAAGAGACTGTTGGGGTCAAGTTTGTTACGGAGCGCCTGTTAAGGACAGAATCGCAGACAAGCGTGGTCTGTGACCATCACACAACGCACAGGTGACTCAATCGACCGAGGGGGACCCAAGACCGGTTGAGATCGACGTTGGCCATAAGCGAGGTTCGAACTCGGGTTGCCAGGTTCGTAAAGCAGTGCGCTAACCGCTGCGCTACCAGTGTGTGTGTGTGTGTGTCCACACAGATGGACACGCACACGCTGCACGCCAACAGATAATTTTATGGCCTCGCGAATGAATAAATTAGCAGTCGAGACAGACGCGTATCTAAATAAACACCCCGTGTCCTTGGCAAAACTCCCAGATGGAAACTTTCCGAAACAAAACACTCTCCCCCCTCCCCAAGCCCCTACACTCACAAGGTCCATCTCTGCACGCTGGTGATGTTCGCTGACCCGTTTTCCTCTTTCACTTGTTGTTGTTTTAGGCTGGGCTGAGCTGACCTGGCGGAAATCCCAGGAAAAGGTTGAGACACTGAGCGCCCCAGTGGCGGAGAAGCGTCACGGACAGGACTCTAACTCGGGTTGCCGCGGCGTGCGGCCACATGACCGCGCCGGCCACTGGCGCGCGTACATCTGCTGCGTACGCAGCCAGCGGTCGTACAGGGAATGTGTGGACGGGACGAGACCTGCGCTGGTCCCGCAGCGCGTTTGGTATTCGCGGAGTCCCGTGTACCTTGGCGTAACGCCCCGCCGTGTGCCCTCGTCGTGCACCGCTGTATCGCGCAGACACAGTTCTAGCAATGCGCACGGTCACGCGCGCCAAACCAAAGACCCCCCCCCCGCACTCGGCCTCGCAATTCATAGCTATATCCTGCCGTTAGCGATATCCTGTGACAGACCGTTGGACAGAAAGCATGGGAAAACGCTGTTATCGAGCACACGCTAATGACTGGGACGATGCACGAGGGGGTGCTGTGGCCAGACCAAGAGCAAGCGATGATGTTCGTACACCAGAGCATATTTTTATTTCTGGCCGAGTTGACTTTTGAGAGGCCTTGAATAGGTTCAGATGCGACTTCCCGGTACAGGGCTGTACAGAGACACTGCGTACGCTGCGCACGCGGATACTGCGTTGTTTCCTCACTGCCCGCCCAGCGTCTGCGTCGCTGTGTCCGCGAGCAGCGATTACGGAGTGGTTCGTGCACTGCGCCACGAACGCAGCCACCTGAGTTCGAGTCCTGGCACCAGCTGGCATCAGTGGCATTTGTCTGCACTGGTGCTGGGAACTTCGCGACACCAACTCAGCCTTAACCAAGTGCTCAGTCCAAGGTGCGAGAGGTGGCACCATCACATTATTTTGGTTAAGGCCCACTGGGCTAAGAAACTATTTTCTAGCAGTGACCCCTTGTGTACCATTAATAGGCGCTCGCTAACAGCGCTCACCCCCAACAGTTTGCACGGCAACAGGGGGATTTCTGTCCGTGTAACTTACAGATACACACTGTACGCGAACGCACGCATTCACAAGCAGACACCGCACCACTACCTTCGCCTCCTCCTCCTCCTCCCCCATACCTCCCACACCTCCCCCCCCCCGCACTCCCACCAGCCCAGCCTCCATCGCCTGCAACCCAAACACTGCAGCCCCTATGGCAGAAGATGCTGCTGCAGACATTAAGGCCTCAGCTGTCTCACCCCTGGCCGCAGACGAAAGCGTGAGAGGGGGAGTAGAGACGGGGCGAGAGGGGAGAGGAGAGAGGGAAGGGAGAGAGGGAAGGGAGAGAGCATGCACGCTCCTGGCTAACTGCTTACAACAGTGAGCACTGCAAACATTGGGCACCATCACTAGGAAAAGTTGTGTCACTCACGAAGGACAGGCAGGCATGGTTGTGCTCTGGGTACCAAGCTCGCCTGGGTTCAAGTCCTGACCCGGGTGCCTTTCTACGTGGAGTTTTCATGTCTCCCCACCCCACAGCCCACCCGCACCGTCTCATCGCTGATTTCGCTGGGTACTCCGGAGTCCTCCCACAGGCCAAACACATATCGCTGCCAAGGTCAATCGGCATGCCGACCATACTGGGGTGAGCGTTGTTTGCGGTTGCTTGGTGGGAGGTTTCAGTTACTGGCCTGCCTTGATGTTGGGCGCACAACTGCGCACAACTGCGAGCTGGTCGACCTGGGTTCAACCCGTGCTCGTGATGCATCGGCCGCTGCTGCGCTACCGGGTGGTCTGATGGCACGAGTGCCCGACACAGGTGGAGGCATCAACCTGGAGAGGTTGCCGGGATGCGTGCGTGCGTGCGTGCGGATTTCCCAACCGCTGTTCGATCTCACGGCATGTGTACACACACACACACACACATCTCCATTTAGCCTTATAGATGGTGGGGGCAAATGATGCTGGCGAGCACCTATTATAACCAGTAGAGTGGTGTACGGTTGGTACTGCAGCCTCTGCTGGACCACTGCTGTTATCGATCACACAGCATTAAGGATTAATTTTAGGCTAAGTCATCCTAGGCGAAGGTGTGTTCCAGTTGACAGCTGGCAGTTCCCACCATGGACTGGAATCGAACTCGGTTGGCCAGGATGATAACCGCTTCACAATGAATGACGGGCGGTGTGAACACGGCAAGACAATTAACCTATGCAGCAGCATGTTTTTGGACTGTGGGAGGAAACCGGAGTGCCCGGCGAAAATCCACGCGGACACGGGGAGAGAACTCGCAAACTCTGCACAGAAAGGCACCCGAGCCGAGATTCGAACCCGGGACCTTCTTGTTGTGAGGCGACAGCGCTACCCACTGGGCCACTGTGCCACCCCGACAAACCTGAAGCAACAGACACACTCCTGCACGGACACACACACCCACACACACCCACACACCCACACACGCACACACGCACACACACCCCTGCACGGACACACACACCCACACACACCCACACACCCACACACGCACACACGCACACATACCCCTGCACGGACACACATACCCACACACGTGCGCTCGCACACACACACAGACACGGCCGCGCGCACACACACACACACCTGGAGGCGTTTTTCTGACACTGCCCAAGAGCTCGCATCAAATTCCACAATTAATTCCACCGCATTTTCAAACCAGGTCCCTGGGCCAACATTAAAAATATAACCGTGCGCACACAAAGACAAAGCTCCTCCGTATAGCCTCTACCGTGCTGTCGGGGCAAGGGCTGCGAGCAAGCAACACCCACCGAGGCCAGCACGGCACACGAGGGGGTGACCACACATGCACGCGAGGTACGAATGCGTAGACAGAGACGCACGGGCGTTCACGATAATATAAAAAAAGCCATGCTCACAAAAACCTGCTCTAGCCCAGAAGAGTTCGCGATTTTGGCCGCAAAGGCTGATACTTGAAACTAATTGCAGCTGCGTGCGCATACCAAGTATAAACTGCTCTGTACCCTCCCCAGTACCAAGAAGCCCAGTAATTACAACGTTAACCAGCAATGAGTGGCACTGACGTGCAATGCCGCATGCCCATTAGAAGGCATTTCCAACGCACACCTATAATTACCAACGTCAAGTTGTGGGTGGTGCGCGCGGGGGGGGGGTCCCTCTTTAACAGCATTTTTTTTAAGATGCTTTGGTTCTTGTCAAAACCCATAACCTTTTCAAAAGAGGCATTTTACTCATTCACCGATATGTCATAAGGCTGTGATAGCTTTTTTTATATTTCCTGCATTTCTGTAGAGTGTTTTTTTATGTTTGTTATTGATTAGTTCTGTAAAGCCAGAGCTCAGGTGCGTGATGGGGTGGTGCCAATCATCTGGCCATCCCGAGCCCCACAGTAGAAATTCCACATTCCTGTGATGGGAACCGGCCCATCCCAAAACGGTGCTCATGTTGTCGAGCCTGGGATGGACCTGGCTCGATATGACCAGGATTTGAACTTACGTTGTGACAATCGCGATTCGAGCAATAGAACCGCGCTGCTTGCAACCCTTATTGTACAGAGTGACCCAAACATCGCGCCACATAGGGATTGTAAATAATACAATAAAATCATAACAAATGTTAAAATGTTTACCTTGAGATGTTATATATTATGGGTACTTTTTGCCAGTGTACATATGTAATAAGCAGAACAGGGTTTTACCATTTCAGGCAATAATACACAGGTATTAAGATCTTAAAACGCCAAAATAGACACATTTCACAATGTGTCTATATATATTGCTTACGTTTGTTGTGTCGCAGGAATCCCGCATCCAGAGCTTGTAAGATATTTTCTTTTGTCACAATAAACATCTAACTTATTGGCCATTAACTTTCTTTCGTAATAAAATTAATCTTACAATAACATTATTTTGGTACAAATATTATTTTAACAATCATTCAGAATCCTGTGGAGGGTTAGTCGATTCAAATAGATAATGGGGCACGACTTTTGGGCCAATCTGACGAAGCACAGGACATCCACTAAGCACGGTGACTGGTTCATGTGGGGAGCGACTGCCAACGCAAGCTGCTGCAATCTGATGCTCATTTGAAGCCAACTTGTTATGTACTACTTGCGCACATTCGCATGTGGCTGTGAAGCAATTTCAAGGCACGTGTCATGTTCACTGGCAAGCCCAGACGCGGCACTAGGCGTAAGCAAGACACGCAAACACTTCAGACCCCAAGCAGTTCAAGAAGCCCTGCATTCATATTTTGAAACACAGATCTCGGTGAGAATCGCTCTACGAAGATGTTCTTTCGGGATAACCGTGCAGTGTGTGCCTGCGCGCTCCTTCGCGACGTTTCGCCTCCCACATTGGGGGCACCTTCAGGCTTCTCAGACATCGAGCCATGAAAACCTACATACATAGGGTTGCATATAGTCACTTCTCTGAGTCTCATCACTACATCTCTATTTGTGTCTTTTCATTTATCTCTATCTCCGTTCATCATCTCCCATGATTTTGCTATTGCATGTAAATAACCTATTTAATAAATAATCCCCCCCTGCCCCGCGAGCCAGTGCCACCACTGGGTGCGCAATTACAAACTGAAGCGTGCGCTAGGCCGGGGTCAGGCGTAACGGGTCGACAGGGTTAAAAGGCGTCCATCGCTGGCCACCGTGACCCACACTGTGCCATCGTGTGGTCCGAGCGGCTGTGACGAGCCTTCACCGCGCAGTCAACGGAATGCAATGATAAATTACATTTTAAAAGGGACATGGAGCCAATTGTAAACACCGGGGGATGTGACTGGGCTTGCTTATTAAGACGGCACATCTGTGCAAATCTCTCCAGCAGAGCCAAAGACAGATCCTCCTCCTCCTCCTCCTGTTTTTCGCTGCTCCCCTCCTCTCTTCACCTTTTTTTACATTTCTTTAAGAGACACTAATCCCAGCCACTTTGCAATGCGGAGGAGGTGGGGGGAGGGAAAGAATTTTTAAAATATGTTAAGGAAAAAGGAAATAAAAGCACAATGCCCCTGATGGAATGGCTTTGTATGGAAGGCCGCCCGGAGAAATTAAACAAAACTAAATAAATAAATAAACGTCGCGCACCGCTGGGGACTTAAACTGCGGTGACCCCTGACCTGCGTGACCTTTCACCTCATGCTGGTTGTTAGGAGCAACCAAGAGAGGATTAACCAGCGGGGTGCCGGCTTACAGGCGCGACCCACACAGGGCCCCATGACCCAAGGCACCACCGCAATGTCTTCCTCCCCTGCCTTTGTGCCGCAGGGCCGCCCGCCCGTGCGGACGGTGGCTCCACCTTGTTCCGCCTGAGAACTCCAACCCCTGCACCCGTGTACGTGCGTGTATGTCCGCACCGAGAGTGCCCGGGTTTGAAGCCTTCATGAGCGCGCATTTTATCAAGTGCAAATATTGTCAGGTCTTTTATGTCTTATTTCAGCTTTATTTCCCACTTATTGATTATCCTTCTGAAACTTCAGAGCGCCAGAAATGTTCCCAAAAGGACACCAGGAATAAATCCAGTTCAGAGCAATCAAGTCGGCAGAAAACGTCAATATCAAGAGACATGATAAGAAGGTGTTACACACTTGGAAAGAGATCGCCCGTGGGGCGGGCACTCTGCTAATAGGTATAATTTAATTACTGTTTGAGTACGCCTCGGTAAATCACTTTTAACAAAATAATACAAAGTCTCTGCAGAAGTCGGCATGTGGCAGCGTTCATGGAACTCCAGTGGCCCTGAGCCACTGCTGGTAATTCCACGTTCATGACAGGGGCGAGTATATCCACGCGACAACTTCCCATGGAGCGGTTCTCAGAGAGGCCATGGCGCAGCTCGACCCCCGACCGGCAGTGAACCTGGCTTCGTGTTATTTGCGACGTGACTGCTCTGCCCGGTCACTTGTTAACGTGACACCAGCACGTGGCTGTGGCGGCAGTACTTGTGGCCCGCACACTGACGAGCAGAGTCCGCAGGGCATCAGCGAGCTGCACTCTCGGTCGCTTTTTCAGGGTCTCACTGAAAAAAGGTTGTTCGAACGTGGAGTGAATTTCAGGAGCTGAAGGGAGCTTCCCGACACGTGCAGCCGAAACGTCGGAACATCATACCCAACGACAACACGTGGTGCGACCCGCTGCTGGATAATGGCCTGCCCTTGCTGTCGGTCGCTTGAGTTAACTTGATCAGTGCAGGAGTGGTTGAAGGCAGCGATTGCACAGGAGCAGGTGAAAATGTCGCTCGCTCACGGCGTTATCCGTGATTATCCGTGGCTAGGAATCGCACACGACCAAGCCAGGTGCACAGTGCGGTGCGCTTACCGCTGTGCCACCACTCACAACTGCTGTGAATGGCTGGATTATTGTGCCATAATGGGAACACACAATTGCGTGTGAAAGCATGCTTTCAGGTTCGCCACAACGGCAGCTGATGAGACTTCAACTTCTATCTAGAAGTGCTCCGTGTGGTTTTCTCAAGAAAGAGGAGGCCGACCACACCGGGTTTGCTTTCAATCTTATGTTTTTGTATTCTTAGATTTTGCCAAATTTGCATTTATTGCAGCGTCGGGAAAATGTGCAATCTGTGTGTACCACACATCTACCTTTGTGTGTACCACACATCTACCTTTGTGTGTACCACACATCTGCCTATGTGTGCATTGAAGACTTGCCTGCATTTTGAACATGGTACAAATGCACAACCGCTGAAGGGCACCATAAGCGTATTTATTTTAAAGCACTGATTATTTGTGTTGAAGACTTTGTATGCAGGAACGGTGGTTACCGGACTTCTCAACAACTAATGGAATACAATTAAAAGTTCAACACTGAGCGTTATCCCAGTAACTAACGATGCAAAAGAAGGCTCGTGATCTACAGGGAAAGTCGCAGAGACTTCTTGACTGATAATGGGATAATTTTTCATCTTCCTCAATCACCCTTAGTAGTGGAAATTCCACATTTCTATGGCAAGACCCAACTTTCCACGATTAAAGCGCTTAATTTACCACAAAGTGGTAGACTATACTTCTGACTTTTCTAACAATTTTTAAGCATTATAATAAGTTTAGTAGCAGTAGCGATTTGTGTAAACGCTACCGCACAGCTGAAGAATATTGAAACGGAGGCAAGAGTCCACAACTTTATAGCATCGCGCGGGTCACTGTGACAAAGCAGCACTCGCTCACCGCGAGTCGAACAGCTCGAACCCCTGCGCTCAGACCCGCGAGCAATTCAGAAGGGGCGTTCATCGAGACGCACGGCGATCCCGAACGACACGGAGAGTCAGCGCACGGCCCCGACGCCGCGGCCCCGACGCCGCGGCCCCGACGCCGCGGCCCCGATCCTCCGATCCGAGAGAAGCCTACGCGACCGCGTCCAGATTCGTTTCACTCAACGGGAAACGTTGGGACGTCCGCACGTTCGCACTCCCACACTCCCGCACTCCCGCGTCCACACTCCCGCACTCCCGCACTCCCACGTCCGCACTCCCGCACTCCCGCGTGCGCTCAAAAATATGCAGCCACGACCAGTTTGAGGTTTTTTTTCTCCACGCGG
>JAZEWT010000010.1:23927966-23938170 GCA_036362905.1 Mordacia mordax
TACAACAGTCGTCCGTTCCTGAAGAAGCTGTCAGGCGCGAAACGCCAGACAGTGCCGACCAAACGGCTCGGAGCAAGTCGTAAACACGTCGCGAGACGAGAGGGGAGACTCCCTCACTCTCTCTCTGCTGCCAAATCTGGTGCTGGGTTTGTGGGGAGGGGGGGGCTGACGGGAATGGGTGGTGGGTGCAGCCGCAGGTCACATTCTCGAGCCGCTACATAAGCAGCTTTAAATATAGCGCAGAGTTTGGCCGCCACATCGAGGACACGAGGCTCCTCGGTGAGCCCGAGGCCCTGCAGGGGGGAACTTTAATGAGGGCAGCCCCTTAGGGGAGGCCAGGCTTTAGGGGCTCGCAAACGGTTTCTGCAATTATCACGGCCCCTACGGATCAACAAGGCGGGCTCGAGCCCGGCTCGCTCGATGGCACGGCGACGAGGAGGAGGAGGAGAAGAAGTCCGCGGGCACAGGCCTTGAGGTCACAGAGTTCAAATCCCAGCCGAGGTCGAAGAACCGGCAGCACCGGTCGGCCGCAACGGTCATCGCTGTCGCCAGTATTATCTTCACTACCATCATCTTCACTACCGTCATCGTACATCTAGGGTTGATAAAGTAGCCACTGCCTGAGGCTACACCGCATGGTGGAAAGTCACCCAGCGGTGGTGCCCCCGTGGATATCCTGTTACCCGCCATAGGAATGGGAATTTCTACCAATGGCTCAGGATCACCGATCCGATACTCATTTAAACAGGACCTTTTCCATCCAACATTGATGCTGAGTGTGCGAACACCGCAACGCACACGTGGCAGGACATGGAAAGCAGTGCAGGCACTGGCAACCCTAATGCAGCAAAGTCAAAACACGTTCACGGTGCGTTCTGCAGCACGCATGCAGCACGGAAATGTCGCGGTCAAAATAGCACTGCCCCTATAAATACAGCAGCCGCGGCCGTAGAAATCATAACCCGAACCCCGCGACCACAAGTCGGCATCATCAGTCATCGCCCCGTTACTCCTTCAGCCACCCACGGCTTTTATGTTTCGCAGGAAAATATTGACATAACGTCATCGATATAATGACACACAGACTAAGCGTGCGAGTGGGCCGGCAACACTCTCTCGTCTGCGATTTCCGTTCAAGCGAAAGCCCCCCCCTCCCCCTTGTCTGCCCGCTTAAACGCACCGCCTCGACGCGCCCCAGTGTTACAGCCCAGTCCACCCAGGTGCACGGGTCCGACACAAATGCACCTGGGGTTGTCAGTTTCACATCGGACACGAACCCAGCGAACTCTGTGTGCGCGCGCATTGAGTCTTCGCACTAAATGGGCCGTTCTGAATCCACCGCTTGAAAATCCGTAAACTCTTCCTCTCCATATGTTGCCGTTAGTTTGTGTTGTTTGTTTGTGTTTGTTTATTCATTATTTTGCATATGCAACATGATTAGCATATGCCCCATGACAGAACAAAAGTTGCCTTTCAATTGATGTCAGTTGAGACAGGAAATTGTAAACCAAAGATATGATTATTTGATAAACAATATGTTGATCTGGTTAGAGCAGATATGTAACAGGAAAATGGTTCAGAGTTAGAAGGTGAAATATATTTTGCAGGATTCAAGGCAAAGTCACCGCCATTATTCCTTCCAAGAGAGAAAAATCTGTCGGAGAAACCTTGAATCGTTCGATCAGAAGAGATTATTAGCGAACACTGGGTTGTCCCTATCTGTGTAAGGTGGCCCTGAAGCAATAGTGGAAATTCTCCATTACAATGGCAATGATCAGTACGTTTAACCAATATGAACGTGACTGTATTCATATATTTCAGCAAACACTGATATTACAACCCAAGGACAAATAAGTCAATCATGCCTTTGGGGTCGATAAAGTAAGTGCCATGTAATTGGAAGTGAACACTAATTATTGTGAACGGCACCGATCCCTGCCATGTAAATGTGGAATTTCCGACGCCGTGTCAGGAGCGTTAATGGAGATGAGCATCACCCGGCACCCGTTTGAGGAAGAAAAGGGTGACTTCATCAAAAGTGCAAGTCGTTAATATTATTATTATATTCCATCAACACCCACAGTCGTGTGCGTTCTGTTAAGTTGCATCGCGAATACCTGCTGAGCCAAACCACTGTTGGGCCAAACTGGCCGCGGGGCAGTGCGTGGCATATTTATGACAGCTGTCGTTATACACACATTTGCGATATTGTGACGAGACTCGCGGAGGGTCAGAGTGCGCGTGTGCCTGCGGTTTGTCATTCCGGTCCAAACGCCAAACGCAATTTGTGAAGCGCACGGCATGCGCGGGTAATTTGACGGTACTTTTTGACTCTCTCTCTCTCTCTGTGTCTCTCTCTCCCTTCCTCTCCCACGTGGCGGGGATTTGCTCGAGATGAGCCAACGCTAAAAGTCTCCAGGTGTCCACGAGTGTCTCTGCACTGATCCGGACAGACGAAAATACCAGACGAGCCACTCTGCTGGTAATTACTTGGGTGACCGGCCAAAGTGTGCGTTTTTTTGGGGGGGTCCGTCAACTGATACGCACATGACAGGGTTATTTATAAAGAGGCAGCCGCACTCTAGATACAGTGGAGTGGAGTGCGGCGGCGGCGGCGTTCACGTTGCTCGTCCGAAAAACGGTTCTATATTTGTGACGCTCGGCTGTGGATGACCATCACAGGACGATAAGAATGGATCAAATGACTGACGGTTTGCGTGTGTACTTTATTATTTATGCATTAAACGTTGTATGGAAGGTTATGTTAAAGACACAAAACTACTTAAAATAAAGGATATTGTCGAAAAGGTTTCCTCTGGAAGGCAGTGTGATTGACAAATGTGTCATGTGCCACTTATGCTTTTGCATCACTGGTGATGCAGAATCGATTTAAAACGCGTTGTAAGTTAAAGAAATATGTCGAATAATCGCATATTTCTTTGTACACTATGCATGATTTAACCACATGCAATGCTATCGCTCTCAGACGATCATAAAGTGTTCGCTTTAAAAACATGAAGGCAATATAAAACACACGTGCAACAATAACTCGCAACGATCCTCTCGCGAAACAATTAAATTACAAACAGTAATTGCGGTGCCATTCTTTATTCCGCTACGTAAGCCTCATTTTGATTTTCGTGTCGCATTAATATGCACACGCGTGTCCGCACACATGGCTGCACACGGCGCATTGTCACACAAATTAGGGCCCGAAAATCTAACGCGTACACGCACGCACACGCATTAACACAAAACACGAACAGGTGACTGCAGAACAACGATCTGGCCGGGATGTCCCGGCGGTGACAATGTTCGGCTTGCAATCGTAAACATCGCGCGTTCACATTTTAATAATAAAAACAGCGAACCATGCATATGGAATCGCCAACTGTTATCCCGCAGCATTCGTAAGCCCCTGCCATGGTAACGTGGAATTTCCTCCCCCCACTTGAGCGCTGCCCGCCGCCGAAGCTCGTTCTGGCAGAGAGGCACGGAGGCGACTTGCCGTGGCTGGTGCTGATCGTGCGCTCGCACGGTGCCGATGGCGCGCGCTCGCGCTGTGCCCATCGTGCGCACCCGGTGCCAATCGTGCGCCCGCACTGTGCCAATCGTGCGCCCGCACGGTGCCAATCGTGCGCCCGCACTGTGCCAATCGTGCGCCCGCACTGTGCCAATCGTGCGCCCGCACGGTGCCAATCGTGCGCCCGCACGGTGCCAATCGTGCGCCCGCACTGTGCCAATCGTGCGCTCGCACTGTGCCCATCGTGCGCACCCGGTGCCAATCGTGCGCCCGCACGGTGCCACCGCTAATCAAGCTGCGGTCCCCCGCGTATCGCTCGTTACGGCGACCAGCGACGCAGAGGCCGTGCGCCGCAGAGCGCCGCAGTCACCGCGCGCTGAGCGCTGCTCGCGGGGCCCACGTGTTTACGCCAGGCCTGTGCGTCCGTCGCACAAACTGTTTACGGTTTTAATTACGTGGCGAGATGCTTGGGCGACACGACAACGCGCAATGTCCCGCGCAGACGTCTCCCTCGTACAGTTCAGCGGCGGCGGCGGCGGCGGCTGGTTTTGTGGACTGGTCATGGTTTGTTGCGGCACGGATTATGATGTTTTAAGGTCGCTACCAACTGCGCTGTAAAGCGCTCGCGTGTCTGCTTGAATGGCATCGCCTCGTTTGTGCTTTACCTCGCAAAAGACGTAACGAACCTTTTGGAGCGATGAGAATGTCTCCAACATTCACACACACGGATGTCTCCATAGCTTTGTGCAGCGCTTTGTGACCCTCGGGTGAAGCGCGCTCGAGAGGTGAAATTATTATTTCCTCCATCTGCGAGTCGGTGCTGAAAATTCGACATTCCCATGAGGGCCAGTACATCCGTAAGACGATGCACCTGGGACTGCTCACAAAGTGGTACCGATTTTATCAACGTCGAGAGGGGATGGGCTTTGGTTCAAAAAACCTAAACTTGCATCCTTTCCTGTTTCAAGTCAAGTACTCTGGCCACAGCCTGGCCCAGTCACACGACTTGAAGCAAAACGAAATATTCTAGCGTGGGAACATACAGTAATTCTGTAAATAATTAAACATTTCTCAGTTATTACGCCGACTGACTTGCACACTTTACAATTTGTAGGTTAAAAATGACTGGATATTGACAGGTGGATGCAGCAGTGCTTAACTGTGACTGTGTGATTGATACACACCCATATGTAACCGCTCCCAGCTATACACAAAACACACACAAAGACCTCCCCTCCACGTCACCTTAGACTTTAGAGCTGTTAGCGAGTGCCTATTAAGGCTAGTACGGCACATGAGGAGGTGGGTGGACGACACCACATGCCTGGGTGCCTTTGTCTCTCCCATTATTGATGTTTACACAATTCGCAGCAAGTACTCATTTAAGGCCGCGCTAAACTAGGGGAGGCCCAGGATCAATTCGGATACTTTGTCACCGATGTGGGCCATGAGCAGGAACTGAACTCAGATTGCCGGGTTCGTAACACACTGTGCTACTGCTGCTAGGTATAGCGCACACGTACAACATCAAGCTTGGCTATAAATATCAATGACTCGGGTTTTCTATTCACGTGGCCGTGTCCAAACACAGAGACGCGCGTTCAATAACGCGGTAGCGAATACAAGAGCAGGGTGCATTAATGATTTACCCAAACACAGAGACGCGCGCGCAGACGCACCGCGTATCGATGATCATCACGCAAGGAACAGCAGGCTTCAGAAGGACCGTATCCCGTTGGAAAGGGACAATCGTGGCTCATGGTCGAGTCTGGTCATGGAACGGCAGCCAAACGATGGAATGTGTGTGAGTAGGACCACCGTGGACAGGGGGCGATGATGTTATTTCATGAGCTGGAGGATGGAGAATCTGATGGCGAGACGATATAAGGAATGGCTATGCCGTGGTAAGGCCTTTAGTCAGCAGTGGACTGGTCATGGTTGTTTATGATGATAATAAACGGCACGGATTTACAATTGTTTGAAATTATATGCAGATGACACGTGTGAATGGTTAATCGGAATTTCAGAAACCTTTATTGTGCTCCGAAAGTCTTTCTCCAGCAGTGGACTGAGAATGGCTGGAAATCACTTCGCGTTTGTGTGTGTGTACATACAATAAAATACACTACACTAATTCGCATGTCCACAAACACACACTGCTCGCGTGGACAGAGAAATCTAAATATATACTGCTGACACTGTGGGTTTTGAAACATGATAGGACATTCACCCGAACGTTGTTGGCTAATACTATACGGGACATTGTGTGCGGCTTAATAAGGATGCCACATCTAATGGATGTGGATTTATGCTTGAGCAAGTGCGCCTTCAGCACGCGATAGGGTCTCAAAATAAATGCAAATGAGCGGCGGATTTCAAACGGCGATACTCGGTAAATCCCCGCGCGAATTGTATCGCCGCATCACGATACCATCGCGATAACAGCGCGTAATCGCACCTGCGCGCATCGGAACACCGCATGCGTTGGCAGAACGCACGCAGGTTAAGTTCTCGGACCATCGATGTGATAGTAACTCGTTTACGTTTACGTCTAGTTTAAAACTACAAAAAAAATGACAACTGACAGTCGTGGGTGGACTGACAGATTCTCATGGCTCAAATTATGATCACTGATCAGAAGAGCTGCTCTTTTGAGTTAAGTATATCGAGCGTTCCTCCCGTCTCCGTGTGTGGGTCTGTGTGTGTGTACAAACCCGGTGGACACCCGAGTTCGAATCCCGTTCACGGCCAACACCACTGACGAGTTTCTGGATCGGTCTTGGGCCTCCCCTAGGTCGACTCAGCCTCAAATGAGTACCTAATGCAATGTGAAAATATTACCACTAGGGAGACAAAGGCGGCCGGGCGTGCTGTTGGTCACCCTCCCCTCGTGTGCCGTGTCGACCTTCCTAGGTGCCCGCTAACGGCACTTGACCCCAGAGTCTGTTAAGGCTATATGGGGGATCTTTGTCTTTGTACTGTACAGGTCCGCCGCGATTGCTTTATGGGAGGAAGGATCGCGCGAGTACAAAGTGTGTGTCGTCCACCCGACTCAACGTGACCGCGGCCAATTTCTTAAACCGGCTGTGTTGGGTGGAGGAGGGTGTACGACACAAATTTCAGCCGGGTGATCTGACCGGACAAAACAGACAATGATGAACGAACGCTGTTTACGAACAGTGGCATTTACTCGACTTGTGAATGTTGAACAAGACTCGAGAGGATATAAAAGAACTGTGCTACAACTACCCAATTGAGATGTACGCGAGATTCACAGCTATGGATTAAACGATCATATTACAGGTGGCTGAAACTGGTAGCTTTATGTACAGTTTAGAGAACTGCTCCTGATAGCTGCTCCTTTGGGATGACCGTGTCGAGCGTTTCTCTTCTCGCCTTCATGATGTTTCGCTTCCAACAGAGGCATCATCAGGCAAAGGGGAGAGGAAAACGCTCGACACGGCCAGCCCCACACAGCAGCGATTTTAAAATCTATGCTCATACATTTAGCAAACCTACATCGGTAAAATGTGGCAATTTTTTTTTTTAATCTGGACAAAACTTGTGCTTACTGGACCTGGATCCTAATGCTTTCCCTACCTCTCCACGGTTAAGGAATCACTCGTGGGTAAAGTGATTGTGTCAAGTGGTGATGAAGTGACGTGAGCCGAGAGTGAGATCGAGAGTTCATCCGGGAGGGGATTAAAGCCTTGGGACATCGATGATGATGATGATGGACCAAGAGCGCTGCACCTCAAGGAGAGCGTTTTGAGAAATGACGCACCTTCATCAAGGATATTCATCGCTCTCCGTCACACCACAGACCTCACCATCACTCGCGGTGTAAACACCATCGGCAAAGTGTGTGTTTTTGTGAGATATAGAAACACATTTATGCAGAACCGTAGAGTATGCAGGCTGAAAATGTGACCACTGTTATTGACAAGAAATGTGGCGTTGTAATTGAAACATGCGTGATAGGCTAACACTGTTTTATTATAAATGTATTTCTCTGCACTTATAAAGCAACGTTCTTTTCTCATTTAATGACCGTGGAACAATGTTTAGCCGTGTCATTGCGCACCGCTATCTGCACAATTCCAAAAATGTACTCGCAATGATATATATATGTGAAGTTATTCCATCACAAGGTCACACATGTGCACACCATAAACACAAATATGCTGCACATCGGTGAGAATTGTTCACACTGAACGTAGGCTGGGAGCGAACTGTACGCATGTATAACATGGCCTGTGTAACACATATAAATACGTGTAGCACACACACGCACACGCAGCGGTTAAGACGGCGCACGCACACAGCAATCGGCGCACGCACACAGCCATCGCATCAATCATTGTGCACATATCGTTTAGACACACGCACGCGCTCACACGCGCTCGCTCGCAAGACCTGTCGCTAATTGACCCGGACTTACCTGTCTTCTCTTTAATTTCGCACAGCACGCTGAACAACGCAGGCTTCATCCGATGGCAGTTGAGAGCGTGTTTTCTGCAAGCGGAACAAACAGCGTGCGGTCAGTGGGCAGAATTTTAAAACGAGCCACGGTTCGACGCTGACCATGCAAACCATACTTCGGACCGTATAGTAAAACCACTGTTAAGTCTGTACGCCTTTAACGCAGCAGCAGGGGAGGAGGAGGCGAGGGAGGAACCGCAAAACTACACGAACATTCTCCTGAAGCCCTCTCGCTGCGGCTCGCAGACTTCAACAGTGGCATGGAGCTCGTAAACGTCATGCACAGGAACAGAGCAGCCGGCCGCATTATGCCACAGGCACGGAACAGCTGCACAGCTATCGAGGGTGCAGGCGGTGCAGCTGCACCAGGCCTCCCTAAGCCGGGTCAACCTGAATGTCGGCCGTTTAAACCAGGAACAAAAACTTGGGAGGCCCATACCAAGCACGCTGTGGAGTGGACATAGCAGGCAGGCCCAGTGCAATGTATTAGCATTCTATGGACTGCCTCTAAATCGAAGTGATTTTCTGTTGACATTGCACGTTTTACCGTAGTACAGCGACAGGAAGCACGGCGTATTTGAGAAAGGGGAGAAAAGCGAAGGAATGGAAAATGCGACAAAATAACCTCGAAACGGGACCTGGCACGGATCTCCTGACCACTATTGTCTCTCCCCAGTACCCAATGTTAAATCACATGGTCACTTAATTCCGATCTAGTCTGTTAACATGCACCCACGCACGTGATAACGTGATATTAAGTCAAAAGGTCTACAAAAATATTTTTTAAATATGGCTCCCAAGACATTACAGCTGAGAAGTGGGCTGGTTTCCCTCATGTAAGGCCTACTCACCCTAAGCTTTGTATTCATAGTAAACACAAATCTAAATGTAACGGAGCAAATGTTTGTTTACATGTCCACACGGAGGGTAGGAGCTTAAAAGCCTTCCTGAGCACAAACTTTATCTTCACAACACCAATGCCGTTGTCTTATTTCACCTCGACTTCAATAACAAGAGACATGGGAAGAACCTGTTTCACGCTTGGAACAAGATCATCCACGGGTAGGGTGCTCTGCGAGTATTTATAACCGGTCAACAAAGTACGTTGCGTGACGTGGGGTGACGCGGAAGCTCCAGATTTTTAACAAATGCACAGCAGCTAATGTAGAATGCAATACGGGGAACGGTGGTGTAGTGGTGAGCACACTGTGCTGTGAACCTGGCGACCTGAGTTAGATTCCCAGCCACACGTAGCACCAGTGGCGAGGGATACCTCAACCAATCTCGGGCCAGCACCCCTCCCGCACTTGCCCAGATCGCACCCTCATCCACTCGGTGGCCTTAGCACTGTTGATGCTGCTCACTGCTGTGTGTGTGAATGATGGCTCACTGTTGACCTGTTCCTGCTCAGGAACACTTCTTCCTTCATTCATTCATTCGTTTAAACAATTATTTATTTCTATTTGATGTCCTTCATTGATTTATGGTCATTATTTTTATGACGTGATCTGATGTTGTTTTTGACATGCCGTTCTCTCCTTAGCTCTGTGTAGCACTTTGTGACCCTCGGGCGAAAGCCGCTTTCTAAATGCAAATATTATTATTAGCTTGGTGAAGTATGGTCAAATAACCACGCATAGCAAATATCATAAGGGGAGGCCTTTATGCAGCTTTCCCAGCTTGCCACTATCCATACGATGCAAATCACCGTCATTTACGATTGGATTGTAAATTGTTATTAGTAAATTGTATATCCATGCACACAGATGGTTACATTGTTAGGCTCTCGGGGGAACACGCTGCTTGCGAGCACCTATTATGGGTGGAGCAGTGGGAACACTCGCAGAGAGGGAGTCATACCCGAGGTGGTTTGAGTCCCACCTTGGGCACCTTTCTGTGCAGACTGTGTCCTCCACGTGGTCTGCGTGAATGTCCTACGAGCTCTCCGGTGCTCTCCCACGTCTCAAAATCGCTCATTAATTCACTCGCCCAATCACATCGTACTATGCAGGTCTGGTGGGTTGGCACCGGCTAACCACGTGGCATGCCTGCCCCCCCTGCCCCCTCCGCAGGTCATCCTACGTACCTGAGTGATTCTCGCGTCGAATGAATATCTTCGACATTGAGCGACGGTGCCGTGCGTTCTAAACAACATTTATTACTGTAATGCGCGCACACGAGCAACGCGCGATCGCTCGG
>JAZEWT010000010.1:23940505-24009275 GCA_036362905.1 Mordacia mordax
CCCCCCCCCCCCCCCCCGCCGCTACCCCCCCCCGCACGCATCCGAACCAAGGTCACGGTGCAGCGTTGGCCCAGCCGGGGGCAACACAGAGGAGGAGGAGGAGGAGAAGTAGGGCAGTGGGGGTCTCCATCCCATCTCGTGCATCAAGGCCCGAGCTAAACGCCAGCGTACAGTAGCAGCACAGTAGGACTACCACTAACACCACGTGCTTGTGGCGCACACGAACTCCGCTGCTGGATCGAGGAGGCCGCAGCATGGAGATCCGCTCGGTGTGCGTTAGGCCCGAGAGGCAGGGTGCAGCGGTGCTTTGAAGGTAGCGGGTGGTTGTGATCTGACGGAGGGGAATGGAGAGGCCAGTCCGCGTCGGCTGAAGTCACGTGCCTGTTATGGATGCGTAGTGGGGTGGGTGGATCACGCAGAGATTGTGCGTGCGGCACACCGACCTGCGGAGCTGTCCGGTGGATTCGCAGGAGGGAGTACAGCAAATAGGTTGCTGATCAACCCGTGTGGAGTTTTAGAAAGTGTCATATATTCGTACATGCAGGCTCTTCTCTAAGGAGTCGGGGACAAATCCACTGTGCAGCCCTAACAGACTCTAGGCTCAAGTGCTGTATTTGAGCAACTATAAAGGCCAACATGGCACTGAGGGGGTGGGTGACCAGCACCATACCTGGCAACCTTCGTCTCCCTAGCGATGATGTTTGCACACAGCACCAGGTACTCATTTCAGGCCAAGACAACCTATTAGAGGCCCAGAAACCGGTTCAAAAAATGTCAGTGGTGTTGGCCGTGAGCAGGAATCGAACTCGGGTTCCCAGGCTCATAGCACAGTGCGCTGACACTATGCCACCACTCGCTCGACACAGAGGATGCGCGTACAGCACAGCACCCAGAGCTACAGAGCGAATGTGCATAGATACCACACACATACACGACACGTACACTGATGCACATTGTCCGGAATCGCATGAACGGCAGCACTAGCAGCAGCGGAAGATCTGGCTTTCAGACTAGGCTGGTTGTGAAAGACATCTCATGCCATCATCACCGGACCATCTCACCTTATTTTCCCACGTGGTCATTCTGTGAAAGACTGATTTTCATTCTCTCTCTCTCCCCTTGAATTAAAACTACTGATTTTGGCAATTTGTGTTTTATTCAAGAGATATGGTAATCCGTCAATGTCAGCCAGCTGCATCTACTGCGAGAGCAGGTGTGCTGTTAGCGAGCACCCATTAATACCGGCATGTGCGCATCTCCCCCTCAGACCGAATGCACGCACTAAAGTACTTATTTAGGGCTGAGTTCACCTACAGGTGGCCAAGTTCTTTATAATCAAAGGACCGAGAATCGAACCATGCAGATGTCACTGCTCAGCCTCCGCGTCACACGGGGCCGCGCAAATATTACATCCAATCAATATTAATGCCAGTTCATTAAACGTCCTTTATTAAACCATGCGGGATCCTTCACTGCTGCTGCAATGGAGACTTGGGAAGTTATACAAATATCGTAATAACATTATTCTACCAAAGCTGCAGGCGCTTTCGAAATGTAACATTTCCTTGGCTTGTCACAATGACAGTGCCCTGCGCTGGGAATTATCTCTCAAGACCATTTAACCTAATAATAATAGCATTGTTATAGTGCCTTTCACTCGAGGGTCACAAAGCGCTGCACAGAGCTGAAGAGAACGGCATGCCAACAACAACGACATTAGAATGGAAAATCTGCAACAACGTTTATATGGGGTTTTTTTTTACAAATCCGAGCTGTGGAGAGAATGCCGCGTCAACAACAACATCAGAACAGTTCAACTGAAAGTCAATCAGTAGCGATAAATTCTAGGACAAAGTCAGCAAAAAAAAGCAAACGGACTAACAGTCTATATTACACCCAGCCACCCCACCGAGCGGGCTTCATTTGAACCAGAGGGCCTTATTAGAGAGACAGAGGCCCTGGTGGGGATATTGGGCCCATTCCTTATCTAGAACATCGGCGTTAATCGGTGTTCCTCGAGAAAACCCATGCGAATAAAGGGCTGATGCTCAAGCTATACACATAGAGGCCAACGACCTACGTGCTTTACTAGCATGTTACACCGCAAGTGGATTTTTAATGCATAGTTGAAAAACAACACGTACAAAGAGTCGGATTACAGAACATTCACTGCATAGGCGTTACAGGATACAAATGTACAGAAACAATACCACATTACAGCCCCACAAAATGTACCTTTAATATAGAACAATGATCTTGACAAGGAAATTAATGCGT
This sequence comes from Mordacia mordax, assembly GCA_036362905.1. Classification (NCBI taxonomy): domain Eukaryota; kingdom Metazoa; phylum Chordata; class Hyperoartia; order Petromyzontiformes; family Petromyzontidae; genus Mordacia; species Mordacia mordax. Next base: position 23,942,783 of record JAZEWT010000010.1, read on the forward strand.
GTTTTATAAAAACAAGCTGACAAGCCAATAGATTAACCAAGTCTTCACCACGTTAGGCATTTGGCTTTACAGAGAAATACACAAACCGAAACTCCAGCGTAAACGACTGTGCATGGCCACAAGCTTTTGGTGGAAATTACACATTGCTATGCCAGGGGCAAGTTTCGTATATATTATTACAATTATTACATTTTTAAGCAATTGCAATTCTGTACTAAGCGATGCTTTATTTTATCAACCCCAGAGAAATGATGGTCCGAGTTCAGTGGCGTAATGTGGTGGCATGGGTGCTGGTGGAAGACACGAAATGGGAGTGGAGGGGTGGCACCACTCTCGAACCTCCCTGCTTTGCATAATGCCAGCGCCTGGAGTCACCCTCTAATCTACCGGCCCTAACGCAGTTGCATTTCCTGCACCACTCGACAGCCACGCCACTTGTCTAGGTTAAGCAACAGCGCCCCCCCCTCCACTCTTCACGCCGGCCCCCCAAGTGGCACAGGTGAGAGGGGGGTGGAGTTGCGATGTCCGATGCAACCGCGCCGGTAAGAACCTCGGTTGCTTCCACTCGTGGCAGTGACGCACGGCGACGTGCGCGTGCAGCTCGACGCTGCGCGGGCGCCGCTCCGGGCTCGTGGGATCATCTCGCGGTACGCGCGCGGAGGTACGCGCGCGGAGGTACGCGCGCGGAGGTACGCGCGCGGAGGTACGCGCGCGGAGGTACGCGCGCGGAGGTACGCGCGCGGGATCCCCACTACGAGGACACGGTGCTTACGAGGGTGCGTCGAGGTCACGCAGCGAGTGTGTCGGTCGAGCCGGCCTCAACTGCGTACCTGGTGCGATGTGTAAATATTGCCACCAGGGGCTGTGCTGGTCACCCACCCCCCTTTGTGTGCCGTGGTGGCCATTATAGGTGCTCGCTAACAGCACTTGACAAAAAAAGTATTCAAAGGCCATACGGGGTCTCTTTGGCTTTGTACTTTCGTGAACGTACAGAGTCGTTCGTCTTTATGTTCCATTATCATATCCGTCTCTCCACCATTGTTTTTATTCGACAGCACATGAGCCCAATGGCCTTCTGGGAGTGCATAAGAGCAGCGGCATTGATTCAGAACAAGCAAACTCTGGAACCGAATCTCATAATCGCTCGAAGGCGTGCAGGTATCACGCAGATTCTCTGCTGGCAAATATAACGCAATATCCGTGCACTGGGAACATGCAGGCCTGGTGTGTTGCAATACCATTCCTTCTACATTGAATGAATATGTGCCACGCGTATTTTATCATTATTTAAATCCGTGAACTCTGTATTGAACGTAGCGACACTGTGCTGTTTGACAGCTATACCCAATCTGCTCTGCAGTACGAGATTTGTGTAAAACCACCGCACAGATCTAGGTGTAGACACGTCGTCACACATAGAATTATACCATAATGCATCAGTACCCTCCACATGATTGCCTACGCAATTAAACTACCAATATATCAGAACTGACTCTATAAACCTACACACTTTGTTATTTATCACCTACACTGCCTATTTAATCCTACGCAGCGATAACACACAGACATATATTAACCATACAATTGCGCATAACGCACATGCATGTCTATGCGCCCTAATATAGTAGTCTCACACATTATACATGCAAACTAGAGAACCCAGTGTAAACAGGGAATATTTAATCAACGTTGGATGTTTAATGAGTATAGCCTCGCGCGGTCGTTCCCAACCGGTGGGGTCGTGACCCATCAGTGGGCCGCGAGCGCCACCTCGTGGTCGGTGGAGGCCAGACTCAAGCGAACCTTAAGGTAAAGACGTTTGAGAACCCTGAGCTTGGCAAAGCCCCTCGTGTGTGTCGTGTTTGGACACTTTGCAAACCAGACTCGTAGCGACGTATGTTACATATACATTGTATAGTTTATTAGGCACACTACCGTCACAGTATTGTTTCAATGCATTGTATGCACACATGGTATCGCGTCTATTAAGTATATTACAACATACACACATGTTGAAGCAATAAATGTATTATACGGGGTAGTAGGTACACACACTACCTACAAGTACAATGTAAAAATTAGATCAACCACATATACATTGTATAATGTATTAGGTTAACATTCTACATATCTGTACATTGCATCAATACATCGTACATATACATTTGTCTCCTTTGGATTAGATACACGGTGTATTATGTGTACACTATGTGCACATTGTATAACACTGAATGCCCTTTCTATACATTGTGGATCATGTTACGTACGAGTCCACTGCGTCAGTGCATCCCACGTGTACATTGTACATCGCATTACATATACGCGCCAGTATAATCGTAGGTACCCATTGTAGAGCCTATCGCACGCACACGCTACGTACCCGTACACACAAGCACCCGTGTGACGCAGCGTCATCGTCCGCATACGCAGAGCACAGTCGGTTATTACAGTAAACATTATTTATTACGTTATCCGCCGTGGAGTCTATAACGTGGCCCCTCTGTGCGGTTCTGCTCGGCGCAACTGAAGCTGCTCTGGCTGGAAATGTCCTTAAATCAATGGGCAGCGACACAGCAGCGAGAGATGTGTCTCGGGTTCCACACGCAGCTCACTGATCACCCACCAGACACACCTGGTAGTCCCACCAACCACCAGACACCAGACACCCCTTGTAAGTCTCATCCACCAGACACACCTGGTAGTCCCACCACCCGCCAGACACACATGGTAAGTCTAACCCACCAGACACACCTGGTTAGTCCCACCACCCGCCAGACACACTTAGTAAGTCTCATCCACCAGACACACCTGGTAGTCCCACCACCCACCAGACACACCTGGTAAGTCTAACCCACCAGACACACCTGGTAGTCCCACCACCCACACCTGGTAGTCCCACCCACCAGACACACCTGGTAGTGTGTGTGCGTGAAGTGTAAATATTGTTCAAGCATGGTCATCAATAACGCGGCAGCAGTTAAAAGGAAAATTATGGTATGCAACGTTCCAGGTAATGGCCCTCATTGATACAGCACACAACACATTCGTCGTTTGCATAAATTATTCACGTACACGCTGCAAAAAAAAGAGGGTCACGGCCCGAAACGTTGACTAATGTGTGGAGTTGTAATTGTGCACCACTGCCAATGCTGCAGCTCCACCAAGTAATGTGTATGCTGGCTGCTCCATACATTATTAACACAGTAATAACATCATCATAATTATAGCAATTATATTTTAAATATGTTCGTACCCTCCCGTGTATGTGGCATGCGTTTGCGTTTAAGTTGTGCGCTGCCCCGGCCTTACCTAATGGGTGCTCGCTAACAAACCTTGCCTCCTAGGAATTTTGCTAAACGTGGGATTTCTGTTGTGGGTCCCCTGCAATTTTAAAAATCACATGGACGTGACAGTTCGTCACGTCAATTACATAATCTGCTCTCTAATGATTGATTAACACCGAAGGACTCCATACAGCTGAAATTGACATAAACCCTAATTCCTGGAAAATGCCTGTAACAGAAATATCGGGAAGTCGCAATTAAAAACATCAGTTTGGAGGTTGACTGGTGTCACTCATGTGGCTGGGTCATCCGAATGTTTTAAATGTCTCGAAATTGTGGTAAATAAATATTTTACAAATACCGTGCATCACGAGCCATCGTCACCAAACTGAGTCGCTGCCCTTCGAGTGTGACGCTACAAGCCGATAAAAAGCTGGTGAAAACCCTCCACGGTTAACTGCTTACACTGCCCTTTTGTCGCTACTGCTGGACTTGGACCACTGGGCTATTATTAAATTATAGATAAATATTTAAAATAATTCTGCTCGAAAACCGACTTCGACATACGACAGTAGGGTTCGTAAAGACAAATAATATGCACAAGCATGCTGTGATAACTCGTAGAATTAACGTCGTAGTGTTCCGAGACCATCACAATTACCAAGCTACTTTAGTCACACAATACGCAACACAATCTGACTCGGTCAAAATGCTGCTCAGCCTCAAGACTCACTTTTCAAGGGCGCACTACTCGCGCCGTTTGTCCAATTCCCTAACAAGTCAATTCCACGAGCAGGCGCAAAACCCAGAGTGCCCGGGGAAAACCTCCACACATACGAGGGGGGCAGCAATAAGATTATCCGCGTAATACATTGGGTGTCAATCTCGCTACGCACCCTATCAATAGAGTTGTTGTTTTTCAAATGAAGGAATGGATAAATAGCGAACGGATGGTTATAAATGGAAGAGAGCCTGAACAGTGCAGCTGCAACCCCACGGAAATATGCACGCTGGCAATTGGGACAGAAATAGGAAGACGTGAATCAGGGACGGAACGCAAAGGAGACGTCGTCGGATCGGCTGCCTGGGACTAAATAACCGGGGCTGGGGCAGGGACTCGTCACTAGTACCGCGATGGCTGGTGGGCGAGACCCGTGATGGAAGAGCAGCCAAAGGTAAGAGAGTCGTGCCAGAGATGACGACCGCAGCCACCGTGGGGAGCGTCGAGATCGGTTCCCGTGCGGCAGGAAGGAGATAAACGGGAGATGGATCACGGCACCGCGTGTCGGGAGGCCTTCATCCAGCAGTCGATTAAAAACAAACGGTTCATTTGTTTTCAAGACACACACGTCGACGCACACAGGCGCGTTTACCCACACGTAATGTAAGTCCGCCATAGAGCTACACGGTCTCACCATAAATACGCACACCGCTACCTCCTGTCTGCTGAGATTACGTGCGAGCCGTTATAGAATGCAATCGCTATAGTTGCAAGCCTTAGTAATTCTAGCGATAGAGGCAGGTGAATGCTATTACGCGGTTGCCTATGGCCTAATGTAATGTATAATATAGGCCGTATAATGTTCTCCGTATAGACGCATTCGCCAATAAATAGTTGACACCAACTCTCGCGCCCGTATATTACGTGTGTTTTATTGTGCGTCTCGCGTAGAAATATGATGATGCATTACGCACGTGTACACGCGCAGATTGTGTTCATACATCACACTCGCATTGCATGTACATGCAATATTACCCGCACAGAAGTTGCATTGCACACACACATTACATACATAATACATACACATTACTATTTAATACATAGCTACAAGACTATTATACAAGACGTACACATACACCATTTACATGGAATAAAAAAACTACAATATCACTATTTAATGTAACTCCCCCCCCCCCGTCAATCCACTGTTGGATGAAGACCTCATCTTCCTCTGCCCGGGGAATGCTTGACCGTATTTCACCACTGTGGTCAATGTGGCTGAGCAGTGGTGGGGGTAGGATGGGGGTGGGAGGAAACACATGACAGGTTCAGTAATCACTCGCCACTGATGTTGGCCGTGGCCGTGGCCGGGAAGGGGGGTGGGGGAGCAATCATCTATCTCAGGTGGCCGGATTCACGTGGCGGCACTCGGCGCGAACCGCCGCGCCACCGCTCTCCGCGAGCAGCCCGAATATATTGCGTACGGCAAGCCGCAAGGCATCGAGTGGCGTGTATGGAAGTGAACTCATTACGACGCGCGCACGCGCTAAGGCCATAACGTTAATAATACATGCCGTTATTGATATTCGCGGCGGTACCCTGGGCGGCGGTACGCGCGACTCCGGAGTTCGCCGTTATTGCGGGGGACGTGAAACGAACAGCCGCAAAGAGGGAGGGAGCGGAGTACTCTCGCTCGTGGTATTTCCCCACGTTGAGAAGGTGCCATTTAAAAGCAATGGCGTTCGTGCTCGGGTATGTTGCCGTAACGTTGAACAATGTGTGTCATATACCGTGTTGGTATAATAGTCACGGTGGTGAATGAGAGTGGATTAAACACGCAGCGTGCTCTCAGAGTGCGAACTACGCACGATTTTAATCGGGGATACACTAATTATACGCATCGCTCATATACACTGCTGTGGAGTAATTTATAAATGCGCGCGTCTACATCTGCTTGATGTCGTCAAATAGCTCGCAAACGCCAAGTCCTCGATTGATAAAGTCAAGGGAATGGTCTCGCGTGGTTGAAGAATGTGGCGTTGGGACCGTGTGGATGTGAGGACGTGTAGGCCCCAACACAGCGTTCGGTGCGTCCGTGTGACGAGGCATCGTGGTCTGCGGTTACAAAAAAAAAATCTCCTGATTTGTAATTCACGTTCTTGATCACTTGTTTAAAATTAACAGCACATTCGTCAGTAACACTATAGACTCAAACATGTACAATAGGTGATGTGTCAGGCAGTGGTCCTTCTTTATAGCATGGAGAGGCCAGGCAGATTAACATATTGATAATATCCGTGCCATGATGAAGGCCCATTGCCTGAAACGTCGCCTATTAAATATGTGTTTAAGTCCATATTTAATATGCGACGTTATTGAGGAAGGTGTCGAGTTGTTGGCTGTGCTCGTGCAACCACCGCCACGAATTAACAATAGTGACGTCGCCGTGACGTCGCCGTGACGTCGCCGTTACGTGTCCGGATCACTGCGGCCGAGGGCTCCCCGAGTCCACTTGAAGAGTATTTTTTTTAAGTATTTTTTAAAAGTCGGTTTCTTGTCTCTCTCACTAACGACGCCGGTTTAAACTCTAGTGTCAGACGGGTCCGGGACGCACGGCCTCGGCGTGGTTACACGTAGTCACGTTACAGACGGGTGGTATCATTGAGCAGGCAATGTCGTTCTGGACGCACGTGGAGGTAAGGCCAACATTTGCTCTCGTGAAGCATCGACACACTCCTGCACACGGGGAGCGGTGGTGCAGCGGTTGGCCATACGAGTTTGATTCCAGCTCACGGTCAACAACAGTGACGATTTTTTAAACCGGTCCTGGGCCTCACCTAGATCGACTCAGCCTCAAATGAATACCGAAGAGATAAACAAAGGCGATCGGACGCGGTGCTGGCCACCCACCCCTCTCGCGTCGTGCATCGTCCCAGCCCTCAGAGTCGCTCACTAACAGCGCTTGACCGTACAAAGTGTTAAGGCTTTAGGCGCTACCTTTATCTTTGTGGTAAATATTAGCTCTGCGTTAACACCAGTCCTGGGACGGCCCCAACTCCCCTCTGAGTGGAGGTGACGTCACCACGGCGTTTGTGCCAGGCTAGGTTCAAGTTAAAAATCACGGTCAGGGAATAGAACTCGGTGTTGATAAAATCAAAACTAAATTAGAATAAACGTGTGCTATGTTTAGTACACACGGGTGTAGGTATCCTGTTGTGGACCGCGTATGCGGCGGCGTGGATGGCACACAGCCTACGAAACACGGCCATCGCAGTTAGACAATGGACAAAGGCTGGCATCATCGGCGATTACCTTGAAGCGGTCCTCTCTAAGGTCCACTCAGACTGAACAAGATAGTGCGCTGTATAAATATTGGCACGGGGGAGAGCAGGGCGTGTTGGTGAACACACAGCTACTACCTTGCGCTTGATGATCGCACTTTTCCCAGCGGGCTCGATGTGGCTATACGGGGGACCTTTGCCTTTGGTACGATCATGCAGTGTCCTGTTGGTTCTGCGAAATAATATCACAGTCCGACCCTTTCATCTTAATAGCGCACGATGTGCTATCGAGACGCTGAAGGAATTCACTTTCCCTTCGGGGGAGAGAGCCCATCATCCTTTGGGGGGAGGGGAGGTCGATAGAATTAACGGCAACGGTCATTTTCACGCAGTCGAACTTTCGCTGGCCATAGGAATGTGGAATTCCCAGCACTGGCTCCAGGCCGGGGATGCGGACGGGTCTCTCACACTGGCTCTGTAATTACCAACGATACGGAAAGCATCACACGATTATCTCAGTCGAGTAAAATCATTGTCCGACCGCTTTCATGTTCTCACTGTGGAACGCTGCACCGAGTACTCTACTCATTTAGGGCCGAGTCGATCTAGGGTTGGATGAAACCCGGACCCACGGCAACCGCGCCGCGGGGGGTCCCAACGGCGTCTCCAAGCAATAATGTTAATGTGGGTCCTCTGGAGAGAGGGGGCCGTGCACCGCACGGGTCGGTTGGCTCTCTCTCTCTCTCCACGAGGGTACGCGGATCACAGCGAGGGCTCCTCGGCCGCCCCGAGCCGTCGCCAGAACATCTCGGGACCGTCGCGATCATCGCTCATCGGCGTCAGTGACCCGAGAAACTCGCCTTGTGCGTGGAGTGCGACGCCAGGGCGGAGAGAAAGCGATCCAAGAGCCCCGCGTGAGGGTTACACTGCTCACATACGTGAACGTGTGTCGAGATATCGACGGGAGCGCATAGCCCAGAACACACTCTTGGGCAAAGTGCTGTCAGCGAGCCCATATTAGCCAGGACCCACGCCCGGACGCCTTTGTCTCTCCCGTGCTGATGGTTACACACCACCGCAAGGTACTCGCATTATTTGAAGCCGAGTCGACCTCGGAGAGGCCCGGCACGGGTTCAGAGACATTCGTCACCGACGTCGGGGTGGCGGTCGGGTCGCGAGGCTCCCCCACCGAGTGCGCTTCACCACCACGCTGCCGCTCCCCGCTCACACGCTTGCGATGAACCGCGCGTGAGAACGAGCAATTATGACGGGTGTTTAACAGTGCCGCGCAGGTGATCCGTGTTTTGATCTCCGGTGAATGATCATACGGGGGTACGGTGCCGCGACACACACAGGCGTCTATTCGAGGGCACAGCACACGCTCGAGACGCTGAGATGAACACCGGTGCACTGAGACTTCTCTGCCGACTCACAATGTAACGCGCACTGCAGAACGCACCGTGAGATAGCGGTGAGCTCTGCATTACGCGTCTCCTCGTACAGAGACAAAGATCTCCCGTATAGCCGTGACAGGCTGTAGGGTCAAGTGCCGGCAGTGAGTACCACCTATAAAGGCCGGCAAGGCACACGAGGGCGTGAGCGGCCGGCACCACGCCGGGCCACCTTTGTCTCCCTAATCAGCGATGTCTGCACCGCGCCAGGTACTCGTTTCAGGCCGAGTCGTCCTAGGGGGAGGCTCGGGACTGGTTCAGAAATTCGTCACGGGTGTGTGGGTGGCCGTGAGCGGGAATGGAACTCAGGTCGCCGGGATCGTCGTACAGCGCGCTAACCGCTGCGCCACCGCTCCCCAAAACATATATATATATTCACTACATGGATTATATACGGCTCACATCGATAGCGACGCGCCCTTGGACTAGTGTCTGGCCAACAACACAATACAAGCACAGTAATACAATACGACTAATTACAATGAGACGACAGCGCAACTGTAAGATTACATTGTTCAGTAACTCCTGTAGATATATTGGGCTAACGCTGCAATGCACCAAATAATAATACTATTATATGGCGTTTATAGAATAAATTATTATTCTTCCCGAGCATTGTCACTGCAAACGCAATGTCGGAAGCTTGGGCAGCACAACAAGTCGGTTGGTGTGCCGCGCAGTGCGGGTTCATTTGTACGCGAGACCAGGCACGATGGTCCCCGCGTACACTCGGAGTACGGAATTCACTGAACGCGAGGTCACCGCAGGGTCTTCACTGCAGCCTCGACAGCAAAACAAAACCACCACGACGTTACATCTCGAACTTAATCTCCGACACACGGGACCCACGATGGCTGCTTCTCAAAGCTGCTCTTTCGAGATAGCCGCGTCACCGAGCACTCCCCATCCCCTCACCTCCCTCTCTCCTTCGCGACGTTTCGGCTCCCACATTGAAGGCATCCTCAGGATTTCTGAAATCTACATCCGTAGACTGGACGAGAGGAGCTGCTCCTTCCCTTGTGCTTCTCGTCAGTCGGTCTAACATTATATTCACAGTGACGTTTGTGTTCCTACACATATGCTGTTTATACATTGACAATGTTTGTGTTAAAGTATGCACGGAACGCCCCGATTCATTCACCACGTTCTGTCGAGAGTCTCAGCTCCACATGCAGAACGCGGAGAGGAAGTCTGAGCACACGGGGTCCGATCGCACCGCGTGGTGCCGTCGCTGGGCCCACGGCTAAGAGAACGTAGTGCGCACAGCCGCACGTGGGGATCACCAACTGGGACTGCCTCCTGGTACCACGACTGCCAGAAAATACTTCGACTGGAATTATGTGGTGACGCTGCAGCGTTTAGTAACGAGTGGGTCCTCCAGCACAATTAGCGACACACTCCACCAACAACACAAGGGAAATATACACAACACTTACCACAAATGATGAATGACCACAACCGCACGAAACGTCGTCTCTTTGGCCACGGTGTTATTACGAATGCGTTGAATGTGCAGTTTATTCGACATTGAGAGTCTCGTTCACTACCCACTACGCAGTGATTTCCCAAACATTTCCATTGTAATCCGTGACGGGTCGCTGGTACCTTCACAAGGCGCACGTCGTGTGAATTAACAAAACAATTGCCTCTTATAGTTATGATTTTAACTTGTGCAGACAATGCATTGCAGGTCTACATATAGGTGGCGCTAATACATAGCATCTTGTCGTATTGCAGTGTGTGGTGGCAGTGCAGTGCTTAGCGCACGGTTTCTAGCAACCTGGGAGAATCGAATTACATTTCCACCCACGGCTAACACTGCCGCTACGTGAATCGGTTCTCAGGCATCCTTTTCATCAACATGCACTAATACATCGTGAAGTATGGCCCAACAACCGCCAGGATGTCTTTATGCAGCAGTGGGCTGACAGCGCCGTGAGTCGTTAAGTTAAAATGTATCAAATTACTGTACAGATGCAGTTTCGTCACGGCTTCATGGATTGCTTTCTCAAGCTTCTAATCTGGGGACAGCCGTGTCGAGCACTCCTCCTCTCTCCATCGCGACGTTTCGTCTGCCACCTTGGAGGCATTCTCAGGCGTTGAGTCTCAGACACGGCTAATATCCCGTAAGGACGGCTTTGGGAAGCATTTGCCAAGATGTTGGTACGAATCGTAATAACGTAACGCCTTCTTACACGATGCGTTGACGTACGACTGTGCATTGTGCGAGGACAGAGCAATGCCGCGTTCCCTCGCAAACTCCTTGATTGCGTCCGACACCACTTTGCGAGATGTCCCCGTGTGCGCCACGGTTAACACCGCCACTCCACAGCAATGTCATCGCCATAAGCCATGTTCTGTCCACTGTTGCATTAAAGACTTTGCCTGCACCTCATCGCCAGTCTATTAGGGTCACGCCATACAAAATATAAAAAAATCAATCTTACTCGCCGTGCATTGCAGGTGATTCCATCGCTCCATCTCCCCACTGGACGCCCTCGGGGTTTCCTTATTTCAGCGACGCATTCTACCCACGATTATTTAATCGCTATGCCTCTAACGTCAACTGATGCAATGCATCTCAAGTGAAAGTCATATTAATTGCGTTATTCATCCCAACACGTCCTCGTGTCGCAACAATTGATTTCAGGAGAGATGATTGGTAAAATTATTTAATTTTAAGTTCGATGTTTTGCTCGTTTTGATAGAAGAGCTAAAGACCGGGAGAAAACCTACCACGCATCGAGGGGGAGATAATGCTGAGCTTCACACAGACAGGTTCGCCAACCCACTTGCTTTGCTACAACTCGCCCAGCCACGTTGCAGCACAAGAGTGTCACAAGTCTCGTCGTAATCCACCAACCCTTGCCTCCACACAGCGCTGGGTCGGACGCGTGACGTGATTATGTTGTAGTGATGCTGGCTCTACCGTACATACCCGCAGACTATCGTGGCTAAACGGCCGATGTAAATTCTAATGATCTTCTCAAAGGAGTAGAAATATTAAACTGTGCACGGACACAGCCACAAAGCCTATTACTTAGAAGCAGATAAATCACAAAAATAAAATGCTCCTGGACACCTCCAACGTAAGAATATACACGGCTCGTCGGTTTATTGGCTGTACCCGTATTCTATATTCGTAAACATTGCTTCAAATTAAACATTTACAAATGATTTACTGTTTTGGTAATCGTACACAAGCACGATTAATAAACAAACATTCAAGACTATAGTCAATAGTATTGTAGATTTGATAGAAAACTATACATTGCATGGGATGCGTATTGCAATGCGTCGTCCATTATACATTGCAATGCATAACCAACTCACAACACTGGGTCTCACGGTAGTCGCGCTGTGCTGTGCTTACAGCGCGACGCTGTCACGAAGATGCCGCGTTCCACGGCACACAGGCCGTCATAGCTACACCGATGTGTTAGGCGACGTTACCCGCAGCAGGTCTTTACCCAAGCGGGCAATCTGCGAGCCATTCCCAAAATTGGGATACATCTCCACGATGACACGGCCGGTGCCCGTGAGCAACCCGGTCGTTTTATAACAACGTCACAGGCATTACTCAACGTCCACCGTGATGCAGAGGACGCCTTGCTCTGATGAGTACCAACCGCCCGTATTATTCAGGGCGGCCGCCGGTGCTCGAACCGCAAACCTCTGCAAGTGGCCGCACGTCACCGCCAGTGTAATGCGATTGACCTTTGTGAAGCCGGACACAGCGCGCCGTAGTATTCGGCCTAAACCTCAGCGAGAGATGCGTTCCTCATCATTACCACCGCGTCGCGTTGATGTGGCCGTGACACAGACACTCGCAGACGGCTGAGTGATATGTGCGGTCAATCTTCTTTCAAACTATAGGCTATACAAAGAACATTAAATATGGCAAGACGGTGGGTGCATTGTTGTCGCTAATTTACAACCACTGTGCAGCCCTTTATTAATCCGTCTGAGACTAACGCATCCCAGGCCAGGTATGGTTATAATATAGGGTTCTCACCATACTTCACCACACTGGTCAATGAGGGTTGGTGAAGGAGGACGGAGGGGAGTTGGGCAGGGTGTTAGCCGCGGCCGGGAAATGTATCTGATTTTAGCCGAATTACAAAGATCACGCTGCTGGGTGCGCGTAGAGCAGCTCTCGAACTAGTTCGGCGGCGACTTTGAATGTTATGAATCGCTCCTGGAATTGAAGTAGTCACGTAGACGCTAAACTAAGGTCACGAAGGCCAGTTTACTGCGCGCACACAATCCGATCAACGTGCAGTGCGTGAAGAGGGGGCATTGCACTGAGCTGCACGCGCATTCAACAGCGGCTCTACGTTCATCGGCGTTGCTGCACAGACTTATTTAAGCAGAGTTCAATACCACGAAGCACCCTACATCAGCTAAGTTATAAGTTCAAACACAAAGATCGTAGGGTGAAGTGCTATTAGCGAGCACCTGTAAAAAGAGTGCACGGCACACGCTGGGCGGTGAACACTACACCCGCCCGTCCAGGTCTCCCTATTGGCGATGTTTAAACACCACACAAGGTACTCATATGAGGCTGAGTCCACCGAGAAGAGGCACAAAATCGGTTCAGAAAAAAAACGTCACCGGTGTTGCCCGTGAACGGGATTCGAACTGGAGTGGCCAGGTTTGCGGCCCAGCGCGATAACCGCTTAGCCATCGTTCCCCAGAAGCGCTTGCGTTTAGGAGACGGAACAGTGAATTAAAGAGCCGTTCCTCCGCCCTCCTTCGCGAAGGAGAAATCAACAGCGCTCGGCACGGCCATCCCGAAACAACATCTCTGCAGAGCAATTTCCATCACACATCGAGCGGTGACGGAATCCATTGGGAACGATCATTGTTCTAAGAACAATGAGAGAAAAACTCAAACAGCAACGCATTCCGAGCCATAAGCAATCTAGGATTCACTGGGTCATTATCTACAGCGGGTTGCTTAGGTTGTGGGAAAGCATTTTTTATTTATTCATACGGATTGAATTCAATTACTTAGATCAGAATTCACTCACAACGTGTGTGTAGGCTAATTCCATTACCGTAAAATAATACACATTCACTAACACTATGGATTCACAGATGATCAATAGTGCGTGCGCAATATTGTCCGATGTCTGTGCCAACACATGCTAAACATAAACACAGTTATGAATGAACACAGCACATATGATGCGGTGGGGTATGCAGCGTAGCCTACTCGTGTATGTTTAAAGTGTAACAGCAATGCACGCAGCTCCACGGCCAGGGAATGACAGCACGCGGGGCTTTGATGACTGCAGACGCGAGCAGAAAGAATCAATTCGGGCCCCTGTTAGTCGTTCAACGTCGAGCCCTCGTTGCGATGCACGGAAGACCGTTTAATCGTCTGCGCGCGTCTGCGTTAACAATGCGTTATCTCCGTTACCAAGGCCCACGCACACTGTGCAGCGTGCGAACGGCGGATACACGAATACACCCAAGTTACACTCTACGGGCTGTCAATGTACTTCAACACGGATAGATGTGTAAATCGTTTATCCGCTATAGTACGTGGGTGTATGCTGTTTGTATGGACACGCTCCGCATGTGTACAAGTTACGGCGTACAGACCACAGCACACACGCACACTACAACCACATTATCCCATCCAACTCGTGATGTAAATCATGACCTGCACAACTCATGTGCAAGTTGATTGTGAAGAAGAGCATCGCTATCGCTATCGCGTGCATCTCCTTGTCGGAGAGTTTGTAAATTAACTAAGCGCGTCCACTTAGCACGGTCGCGGCCTCCACGCACTCATAGCCACCGTGCATAGCCACCGTGCATAGCCACCGTGCATAGCCACCGTGCATAGCCACCGTACATAGCCGCGTGCATAGCCGCGTGCATAGCCACCGTACATAGCCGCGTGCATAGCCGCGTGCCAATGCCATCTTCACGTCCGTGCCATTGTTACTGGCATCTACTACTTAGACAAACACCCCCTTGTTTGCCCTAACTTAGTAGCACCTATGAATGCTTGCACGGCGCACCACGGGGTGGGTGGCCAGCAACTGCGCCCGGCCGCCTTTGTCTCCCGAGTGGCAAGGTTTACGCACCGCCCCATGTACCCCCATTCGAGGCAGAGTCGTCCTAGGGGAGGCCCAGGACCGCTTCAGCGAATCCGTCAGCGGCCCACGGTCGTGAGCAGGAATCGAACTCGGCTGGCCGGGTTCGTATCGCAGCGCGCTAACCGCTGCGCCACCGCCACCACAGTGCTCTTCTTTACACGGACAGGCAGCACACACAGCAGCACGTTGTACTGTGCCGTGTACTGTGTGCCTACTGGGTGGATGGGACACCGTAATCTTGTGATCGTGTTGCTAATGGATTGGAATTGTCTGCCGGCCGTTTTACTCACTGCATTATACTTACTACGAATTGTAATTATAATACAGTCATCTATAGCGGTTTCTGAACGTCATTTGGGGGATGAAGGGCACCCCCCGCCTCCACGGCGCGTTGGATCACGTTGGATGGTTTGACCATACTTCACCGCACTCGTGAATATTACGCATTGTACATTAGGACAATACAGTGTAATATCAGGGGGAAGCGCTTCTACGTGCGACTGCGGGTGCGCATAACGTGAATAGTGTCAATCGGATAATAATATATTATATATTCAAACAATACAATACGCTACAGTGTAATAACGTGGGCGCAATGAGCTTGGTGTAAAATGCGACGGAGATGTTCACCTAAGCGATCTGATAACGATGTTATAAAATAACGCAAGGGCTTATTGATCGCATGCATGGGTTCTATGGTAAAACAATGCCCTCCCCCCCCATGTAGCCTAAAAAGACTGTTGGGGTAGGTGTTGTGAGCGAGTAGCTATGAAGGCCGACGCGGCACGGGAGGAGGTGGGTGGCCAGCACCAATCCCGGCCGCCTTTGTCTCCCCAGGCGGATGATGTTTACAACCCGAACCAGGTGCTCCATTAAGGCTGAATCGATTTAGCGGAGGCCTAGGACTGGTTCAAACAATCGTCACTGGTGTTGGTGGCCGTGAGCGGGACTCGAACTGAGGTTTGCAACGCAGCGCGCTAACCGCTGCACCACCACTCCTCTCAAGGCAAAGAGAGAGAGCTATGTTGCTTATCCCGTGTACACGAACTCACACTACACAACAAAACCGTGTACATAATTACATACAAGGGCAGTATTAGTTGAGCCAATCACATACACTTACATACGTACACACACACACGTATATAGTACACAGAGTGTGTATTAAGAGCACAGTAACTTAACGTAAGCATTAGCAGTGAGTCTCAAAACTCCGGTAAGAGATAGTAAGTACGCTTAGCAAGCTTAGCACAAACTTGAGCGCAATATGCGTTGAGTGACTTGAATCACGCAGGTAAAATTTAAATCCTCGTCTTCTAAAACTAGCAACAAGACGGATCTAGTTTCAGGTGGCGAGCCTGCTCGAGTGGCGGAAATTCCATATTCCCGTGACGGGTACCCGTCTATCCACACGTCGCGAACATTGGACAGGGAGACTACACGTATACGTTGTGTCCACTCAATGGGAAGGAAGGCTGAGAGTTCAAACCTCGGTCGTGTGGGTCGACTTTGCCCATCATCATCGCTCCGGGGTTGATAAATCGAGCACCACCTTGTGTAAAGCCAACGGTGGTCGCCCATGGAAAACACAACAACGGAACGTGAAATTTCTACCCGCTGGCTGCTAGAGTTGCCAACGGAGTGCAGACACTTTTGACAGACTCAACATGAATCGCGCAGTCATGCACGCGTCTCGTATGTTACACGTATATGTGTGCGTGTGATGCACGAGTAATGCAACCGCGGCGCGCAACTGTGAACAGTAGTTTGTATTACAAGATAAACATCTCACCTGGCTTGGGCTTCGTCTAAGCTCTGGTCCGTGATGGTCATGATCTGCTGAAGGATGTCACCGATGTCCTGTTTTCCACCTCCGGCGCCTCCACCGTCCACCCCGTCCGGAGGCCCCATGTGCGGGTGACCCATCCCCACCGCTCCGGACAAGCCGCCCATGCCCACGCCGATGTGGCTCTGCAAGAGTCGGCCTTGCTCGTCCATCATTTGGAACCCCGCAATGATTGACCGCGGACTAAACAATGGGAGTGCGCGCCGCGCCTCGGAGCGGGAGCCCGCGGCGTTACGGGGAGGAGATGCGCGAGAGCGCGCGCGGGGGGGGGGTCACGGATTAAGAGTCACGTTCCGTTTGCGTCTATCAGGCTGCCGTGTGTGGTTATCCCACAGTCACACACGCAGCCCCGACTCTGCACTGTATACAGCTGGCGATGTGAAGAAGCTGGCGTTGGTAAAGCACAAAGAAGAAGCTTCTCTCCTCCGCCCGCCCCAATCGATGGCTGAGAGCGCCGGGTAGGAGAGCGCGCCGCGTGCTGCTGCTGCTGCTGCTTCCCCAGTCCCGCGCAGCCGCCGCCGCCGCCGCCTCCTCCTGCTGCTGCTGCTGCTGCTCCTCTGTTGTCGCGCTCACCGCTCTCTGTGCCTTCGCTGCGTCTGCGTGGCGGTGTCAGCCTGGGCGCTTTTCTCTCTCTCTCGCTCTTCTTTCACTCCCCCTTTATCCTCCTCCCCCCACCATCACCGCCTCCTCCTCCTTCTCTTCGTTCTTCCAAGCCCAAACTCCCCCCAGTGTTCAAGGGATATAAAGGCGGCCGGGCGGGCGCTGAGCTCAGCAAACTTGACCGACTAAGGGATTTGCAAGTCGCCCCGAACACCACTTTACTCACCAGCACTCCTCACCACGAGCACCACCGCTCTTCGCTGCGCGTTCCCTCCGTCGGTAGCGTTCCTCCTCCCCCCCGCACCAGCAGCGGGAGCAGCAGCGGAGCAGCGGCGAGCCGGCGCTCGCAGGCCAATGGCAGGAAGCGTGCGAGTGACGGCTCCGCCTGCCGTGCCGTGTGATTGGGCGGACGCGCAGCGTGAACGTCGAGCGCGCAGCGGAGCCGGAGCGACGCGGAGACGCGGCCGCTCCACGGTGGGCCACATGTCCTGTGACCCCCAACATTAACAACGGACGTTGCTCGTTCATTTCTGCTTTTTGTATAAAAACAAAACAACAACCAAGGGCCGTTTTGTTTGTGACGGCTGTTTTACGAGTTCGCCTGCTTGTAGTGAGAAAGCTCATGAAAGATCACGAACTGGTGAACAGCACTATGAGATACGGGTCACAAGACATGTGGACCGACCTGAACTGTTGCAGGATGGGAGTTGCGGGTACCCGTTTACGTAGGACATTACAAATGCTGTTCTATTTTTTCCAATATATCTCAGTTTCAATGTAGACCTGGGTTATATGTTGCGTCTGAAAAAACAGCATTGTATTTCTTTACAGTAAAAGCCTGTACACAAGGGAAGCTCTATTGACCGCGTATTGTATCGTATTAAACTTACATCACATCGTTACACGCGTTTATATTTCTTATACTTCAGAAATGTTCGGATAATGTTCAAATACGAGTTATGTTTGTTTTCTCTCCAGAATATGTGCAGTGTGGTATATCATAATGCTGAATCCTGCCAACTATATTTCCCTAGGATAACGTTAAAGCACGAGCATGTTTAGTGATGTTTACCTTAATGTGCATCCTGAGTTCAAGGGCGACAACCAAGTGCACTGCACTGAACCGATTCAACATCAACACGCATTCGAATTGATATCGTGACCAAAACAAAAGCTTTACTCTCATTTCCGAGACGATTTGCTTCCAGATGTTTGGCCAATTTGTGTTCTTAGTCAAGATTGTTTTATGTTTGAGGAAATCTCGAGGAAACCGCCAGGACAAACCTCAAATAGGTTTCTGGAAAAGAAAAAAAAACTTTTTTTGTCAGAAGTCGAGTCTGCCTTCGAGATATGTGGGTGCAGTCTCATGTATTCGTTATCTCCTCCATTATCCAATAACCCCACTCCTGAAGTGGGGTGTTCGTGACACTTAATCACAACTCACAGCCTATTGCATGTACTCAAGGAGTTCGCCATAGCTGGACCTCACCAAACGGAACAGCACACGCAGGACGTTTTAAATAACATACAAATATGATCAATTTACTGTTGGTGGGCTCGGGAAACTGCTCTAAAATGTGCTTTTGCGTGAACACACGGGGAAATGACACTAAATACAAGACGATCCTATTTCTAGGTTTTATTTACAAGAAAACTCCCGGCTGTCTTGCCGCATGATTTACATTTCGGGTGAATTATTGAGACGCAGCAGGGTCGGCAATGAGAGCAATGTCACGAATCATGGCCGAGTCCGCCAGCGAGGATCAACTCGGCTCACCACCCTGTCCATTTCACTGCAACACACAAAGGTCCCCCAAGTAACCCCAACAGACTGTTGGGGCAAGTGTGTTCGCGAGTTGCATATTTGGAGGCCGGACTAACACACGAGAGGGGTGGGTGGCCAGCACGAACACATCCCGGCACCGCCATCCTCAACATTCCGAGACGTAAATCAAAATTCCTCGTCCCTGTACTTTCATTCTTAGCGTTCTCCATACAAAGGGACGCAATGCAAATATAATTCAGTTAGAATGTACCAGCGTGCAAGAGAGGGCTTTCTCCAGGGTGGTCTAGATGTCTTGCAATCCCTATTTAATTCTCAATCTGAACATGTGTGTATGCACCAATGGGTGTACAATGTAATGTAAGTAATTTTAAAAAGACGAATAAACCTTGCTCACAATAATTGTTGTAAATGTTAACAATGTCCTTTTTTGACCAAAAAAACATTGTTTAGGGGTGAGTTCAATGCGGGGTCACAAGATATCTGGACCACCCTGTAGCGTTATCTCGCTCTAGTTGAGGTCCAGTCGCTCGCAGTGGCATGAGCAAGATACTTCAGGGCTGCGCATTCGACAGTTCTACCATTGTGCATCTGCTTCATCAGCACGGAGCACGCATTCCTTTCCACGTCCGTTATCGCCCGTGTTGTTGATGGCGTTGATGTTGTTTTGCCTCCGCTGTCGAGGCCGCGTGTTTCCGGAACCAGTGGTAAGAATGTGACGAGCTTGTATGTTTGGGAAATTCAAGTTGTCTCCAGTGGCGGGCCACGACCAGGATTTGGGGGGGGGGGGGTCTCTCCGCACGTCTGGTGTCACGCACAGCTGTCGTGAGCGGGCCGCACCACCTCGCTCATCGCAAACGTGGCTTTAAACGCTTTTATATTGTGACCTGTGTGTGAAGAGAATTTAATCCACACCAGCTCCACGTGACCTGCATAGCCCATCGGTGAGCTTCGTGTGTTGCTCGCACCTCGCTGCCACTGCTGTAGGCATGGAAAGGCACGGGTACCGCGTATACTGCACGTGTGCTATGAAGGTAAAGGCGCAGCCCTGCAATTTCTTGCTCACACCCAAGCTGGCAGGAGGGCCTCCTCCCTTCAGAAAACGCGAGAGATTACCCCTGGAGGATACTTGTTCTACACTTCCACGCTTGCCAGACGTCTTGGAATAGGTGGCAAGCACTCACACTTTACCCCACCAGCGTCACCTGCAACTAAGCGACTGTCGTGTACTCATTTATATTGCGGCGAGCACAGAGGCGGGGGTGTGGTGCCGGGTGTAAATCTGCTTCAGCTGCCGCGCCAGGAAATCGAGATGAAACTCTTGCACCGTCCTTTACTGTCAATGTTTGCCTCATCTTCATCTAACAACACACAGAGAGACATGGACGGACAGATGTTCATTGTGACAGCAGAAAATACGCAATGAGCTCGCAAGCTCTACATGCGGGATGCCTGCCACACGACACAACTATGGCTGCAATCAAAACGCCAGCAGCTGCTGATGAAGTGCACTGCGGTCCTTTTGCATTGCGCTCTTAGAAACCCTTCTCATATAGACACCATGTAGTCGGTGAATGAACCCCGCCACGCAAACAACCGGCGTGGAAGACATTCCCAGCATTGACGCACGCTCGCGGAATCAATTACCCCCAAGACCCATCAACAGATGACTGCTGCAGCCACTTAACAGCGGCACATCATTCGCGACAAACCCAGCAGCTCGTGAACATTCGGATAAGTCCTGACTTTGCGTGTGTCGTCAGCTGTCAATGAGTGTGTACACCTCGTGAAATGTGTAAACGGTAGCAGTGGGGAGATAAAGGCGGCCGGGCGTGTTACTGGACACACAGCTACCCACCCACTCGTGTACATAAGTGCTGGCCATAAAAGTTATCCGCTAATAGCACTTGTGTCCCAACAGTATATTGACTATGTTGTATATATTTATTCGTGTTAACAATTATATTATTTTAAGTTGACGTCTTCATTGATTTATAGTAATTATGTTACTTATTTGATCTATTCTGATACTGTTGTTGTTGACATGGCGTTCTCTCCATAGCGCTGTGCAGCGCTTTGTGACCCTCGGGTGAAATTCGATTTAGAAATGCAAATATGATTATTATACGGTGCATATTGGTACGTTTTTAAATTCAGGCTTCGCTGCCGTGCGCGTAGATTATGTATAGCTGCTGACTCCCCTTGAATGCTGCTGTAACTGATGATAACCACCACTGTGACTGGCAATTAATGATGATGGCCAATAATTGATAATGATTGATGATGAATAAATAGTGATGGCGATTGTCAGTTATTGGTGATAGACAAGTGTGATGATGCTGATGGATGATACCTGTTGAAAGTGAGATGAAAAATTGATCATGATGATGATGATTGGCAGGCAATGATTATGATCATCTCAGTGACTACCAAAAAAAATGCTTGTCCAGTTGACGGTCCTGACCCTGTGGTGGAAATTCCACATTCCTGTTGCATAAATCAGCTGCAGGTGTTAACAAGATGTAATTATGTATTCGCTCAACCGAGGCTTAAGACCCACTTACGAGAGGGTCCTGTTCAGGATATTTGGCGAATTGGTGCACGGACCGCTGTTTGCTGGAAGCTGTCAGGGTGCCCGGCGAAAGCCCCGCAAGCACCCGAGGAGAGATCACACTCAACCGGGTCGCAACAGTTAACCCGACAACCTATTTGCTGTACTGCCCCGTTAAATGTCCTGATGAATGGCTCACCACCGCCACCACAACCACAGGCGTTTCTATCGCACGCTTTGTTCTGCCAGGTAATGGGAGTGTCGCCTGGTAAACGCGCTGATGGAGCCGTGTTAGCGGTTCGTTTATACCGCTAATTAAAACCTTTACCACAGATCCCCCCACCCACCCACCCACCGTGAGCTGCGAGTCTGAGTCATTCAAACGGCCTACGCACCCATTTGTCTTTCTCGCGCATCATCATTCCATCATCATCACCATCACTCCAGGGCGGATAAAATGAGCACCACCTGGCGAGGCTGCACCCGGTGGTAGGCTATGAACAAGTCATAGCTGTATCATGACGCGACTAGATTTTGCTACAATAACGTAGAATATCCACCACGAGCCATAGCATGCTCTCGGATTTGTATCAACCCCTGGAATTAGCGACGAGATGGTTGGAGCGCGCGTGTTGTTCGTGTGCTAGGGAGGGCTGGTGCGGTCATTAGTCGCCTCACGACTAATAAGAGTCGCGAACATATGAACCGGTCCCTCGGCTTTCAGTGGGTTGACTCAGCCTTAAATGTGTACGTGGTACGGTATGTAAGCATGAGCACCAGGGAGACAAGGGTGGCCGGGCGTGGTGATGACCACCCCACACCCTCGTATGCCATGCCCCGTACTCTCGTTAAGCACACTGGCACCTACAGTCTGTTAGAGATCTTGATGTGTGAGTGCTTAATGATGTTAGGGAATTACATTTTGACAAGTAATTGAGGGACTGCAATCAATCTGCACTGGACCATCGGTGGTGAAGTATGGTTAAAGCCTCTCCACGACTGACACCCTGTCTAACGCAGCAGTGACTTGAAGTGTTACATTTTAATAGGGACTCAAACGGGAAGAAAATTGTTCCAAGCTGTCTGGCGACATCCTTTGATACTTAGAATAATTCTGATGCAAAGAATAAGTATTGTATATAAAACGTACGTTCGTAGTTGTGTACCTTTACACACATGTTTATGGTTGTGAAATCACACTCAAGGAGAGGCAAATTACAGCCAATTCCACATGAGTAACTGTCGTGCATGATACTTCTTAGATCAAGGAATGTGTACTCAAAAAACGTTAGGCTACTCATAGCTCTGAATAAACCCAATCATAACCTCATCTCATTGTCAGAACCGCTTAGTCCTGTACAAGGGGTCGCGGTGAGCCGGAGCCTATCCCGGCAGACACAGGACGCAAGACAGGGATAACCCTATGATGGGACGCCAGTCCATCACCGGGCACTGAGGGCAATTTAGTCTGCGAGAAAATTAACCTATGCAGCAGCATGTTTTTTGGACTGTGGGAGGAAACCGGAGTGTCCGGCGAAAACCCACGCGGACACGGGGAGAACATGCAAAGTCCCACACAGAAAGGCACCCGAGCCGAGATTCGAACCTGAGACCTTCATGCTGTGAGGCGACAGCGCTACCCACTGGGCCATCGCGCCGCTCCCAATCATAATCCCAGGCACACATTAACAGGACTGAAAAATAGTCGTTGATATGTTCTAGTTACATAAACAAATTAAACGAATTTAATTTTTCAGAGGAACGCTCGACACGGCTGTCCCGAGAGAGCAGCTCTTGAGATAAATTCTCAGACGACAGAGACATGAGACGATACGTGTCGAGTCTCATCTTCGAACCGTTCTGGAACATCATTATAATCTCCACCAGTCGAGATACAATCGTCTGTGCGTCACCGTGACCAACCCGCCAAGCAATGTGATCCACTGGTGTCTCTTAACTTACTGCGCGATGATCTACAGAGATATTCATCATCAACATCCGCTCAGTCCAGTAGGGAGTCACGCGGGGAGTTGGAGCCTCTCCCGCAAACACAGGGCGCAAAGCTGGGCTAAACCCAGGACAGGACGCCAGTCCATCGCAGAACACTGGGGGCAATTCAGTCAGCAGGCCAATTAACCTGTGAGGCAAGGTTTACCTCCAGAGAATAAATGTAAAATATTATTTCCATCTATGGCCATACGTTATTGTTTATAATGATGTATTAATTCTAAATCGGAGTTTTTATTTACCATCAGCCATAACCAGAATTGTTCTTTTTGCTAAAATGACTGTGTTTCTTATGGTTCGTAGTGAGATCCACAGCAATTATTTTGTGATCCATGTGCAGGATAGGTCGCCGATGAGACTCCGTGTATGAAATATGAGATTGCATACACGCAGATGTACATGCATTAGCATATACACACACACAATTTACACGTGCACACACATATAAATGCACCACATTACGTGACAAAGACGTAAATCGCTCAAACAAGCATTTTGGAATACTAACTGTTACAAATCCAGAGCCCTTAGTGGAAATTCCACATTCTCATGGCGAATGCTAATTCTCTATTCAATACGGATATGGACTTTTTTTGATGTATTACAGTATGCCGCGAATGCGTGCGTTGCTTAGTAGACTGTGCATTAGCCTGCATAGACTATCGTGGCATGTGCATGTTTGCGAGCACCTATTAAGGGCCGATGCCGCAGGGCGTAAACTGATGATGGAGTCAATACTGCGCATGCCTGCCCTCGTCTCGCCAGCGCTGATGTGTAACAAACATTTGTTTTATTGTTGTTGACATGCCGTTCATACGTTCTTGTTATTGTTGACATGCTGTTCGTATGTTGTTGTTGTTATGCCGTTATCTCGACAGCTCTGTACAGCGCTTTATGACCCTCGGGTCAAAAGCGCTCTAGATTTGCAATTATTATTATTAACACTACCAACAGTAAGTGCTATTCATTTTAGACTGAGTTGACCTAGCGGTAGCCCAAACCAGCTTGTGATCCCAACGGCCACCAATAGTTATGATGAATATATATTTTTTATCAGTGCTTAACGTCTCGTTCGCTGCAAGGCTGGCGTGTTGTTGTCATCATCGACGTAAGGCACTACCACTGGACCAACGGTACCCCTGTCCGTAGCAATCATATGAGTATTGCATCGTACATTCCGATAATAATCGCACTTCTGGAGCGCCCTTCACCCGAGGGTCACAAGGCGCTGCACAGAGCTGGGGAGACATGAACACCGTTCGGACAACGTAGACGAGGGAGACTTGGAGTGACTAAAACAACGAGAGGAACAGCCTTTCGCACCGACGGTGACGATATTAATCTTCACAAAGCCCTGGGTCAGGTGAGTCGGGACTCGAACCTCAGCGGCTGCCGAATCTTGTCGCCGTGCAGCTGCAGGCCGAGAGTCTGGCGACCCCACGCGGTAGAGAGCAAACTGCAGTCCGAAGAAGAGATGCGTGGCAGCGGTGCCGCGTGGCACTCGCGATACAATGATATTCCTGCGGCAATCGCCTTACTTGCGGGAAGGGGAAATGAAAACGATATCAGAAACACGTGGCATTCAATTACCGCAGACAAGGCCCGGATTCGGTGTTAACGGCGGTCACGGTGTATATGCAACGCCACGCTCCGGGGAGCTCCATTGACTTCCCATCTCAAGAGTCAAAAGCCGAGAGTGAGCTGCGTCTTCATCCCCAGCCCGTTCTCTTGTCCAATGCCAAACGAAAGCCTCCGCGTACGCAGTGGTAATCGCACACCGGCGCTGTGCTGTTAGCATCGACCTCATCCTCCTGCATGGGAAACAAGGCTCATGGCTCCGTCTCCGCGGTGGTCGTCCTCTAATCCAGGGGCTCTCAACCTCTGGCGCATGAAGGCCCATTTGAACCACTTGGGTCTGGCCCACTCCTTTGCTTTCAATTCCACCACCAGTCTCGCCCATCGACCCTCATCACGCACAGCCATGATGTACTCCGCACAAGCCTAGTCACAATTGTTGTGACTGTATTGTGTTATTCCGGGCTGTGTGTTACAACCGAGTATTCTGGAAATCTGAGCATCATGCTTAGGATGCGCCTCGTGCGTGGGTAGTTCGATATTTTAGACCTCATATGACGTTACATGACTCACTTCGAAATTGAGCTGCGGTCGTTAATTCACTCGCCTCAGTCGCGTTATAATGTAACGATTGCAAACAGACTTTAATAACTGCGATACTTTATGTATGTGTTGTATGTTAATGATTTAATAGATTAAACTTAGAGGTAGCTTGAGCGTTCATCTGCGGTACGAGGTGGCCCATCCTGAAAGAGGGAGGCTCCACAATTCTATCACTGAATACAAAAGACAAGTGCAGTGTTTGTGTGAAACACAGCAGCAAACAGCTGGGCCGATCGTCCTCATGTATTGGCTCGGTCAGTTTCGAGACAGCACAATTTGCTTCCAAAATGTTGGGACCGATCTGACTTTGGGAACGACCAGTTACCAATCAAGCTTAATAACGCGGTTGCTTCGATTTGAACGGCCAATTTGTTTGGTGTGATAAACATAAATTAAGCTTTTTGAATTGTTAATCGACAAAAAATACTCCTTGCACACTGTCATTTTTTTACTCCAGGCAAATACAATAGTACTCGAATACTCCTAGCGACGTCACGCCGGTTAATATTAGTATGCATATTTACATGTATTAATGTACATAGATATGTTGGCTTCGTGAGATTGAAAACGGTGTTTCATTTCAGCTGGAGCTGGCCATGGCTGAGCTTCGGAAAATGCCCACCTCCCTTCTCGAATCCTGGGTTGTCGGGCAAGGGGAGGAGATGAGTGACATTGGAAGTTTTGTGGTGTCCTGGTAAATATTCTGCTAAGAATCGCGCCCTGATTTAGAAGAGCGCATTTCAAGGCTACCTGACGTTTTACAACAACATTTTACGTGATGCACAAGTACGTGTGTTTCATTCACTGTACGGTATTAACGTAATGACGGAGAGATGAAGAATGCTCGACACGGCTGTGCCGAAAGCGTGGCTCTTCGGAGCAATTCTCTCAGTAAATAATAGGATTGTTGAAAATTACAGCATTTTAAAGAGTTACATATTACACAGTCACAAACGACTCTCGGTTATGGAATAAAAGCTAAGACTTAAATACGTCATAAAAAATGTTCACATTTTAAAACGTGTTTTTGAGCAACCTTCTTCTGTTTACACTGCACGCAGTAAACTGCGTGCAGTGTGTGCTCCATACACACCGTGTCCTACGGTGCAACACACACACACATATGCACGGCATTCAGATTTTTTTTTACGTTCCGAAGGTGCATTTGTAATTAACATAATTATTTAACGAGCGAACTAGAGGCACTAATTGAATTCGCGTGAAAATGCTGATAATGATGATTATAAATGCACCCGTGTGCGTGTGGTGTGGTGTGTGTGTGTGTGCGCGCGCATGCCATGTAAGCTGCTGCTCGTACTATCAAGCCCTCATTACCTGGTAAGGGGAGGCCAGATTTGAAATGGATGAAAAATAATAATAATAATAATTAAATCCAGCTGGGGCAAAGCCAGATCGGTGAACGTGGTTGTTACTTAATAAATCATATTTTAAAGCAGATATTTCCGTTGTTTGCCTGTAAGAGATATTCAATGTACAGTACGTATTGTAGAGTTTTATATGTTTAACTTGTGAGATGCGGAATATTTATTCCCCTAACATATTGCGAGTCTACCGTTTTATATTTTTCATCTCATGCAGTCAATCAGCATATGCTTAATTCTGTGCAGGGTACCAGGGGATTGGAGCCTATGCCGGCAGACACAGGCTAAAAGAGGGCTATACCCAGTATGGGATGGCAGTCTAACACGGGGTACAGGGGACAATGGAGTCAACAGACCAATTAATCTAAGCAGCAGTATCTTTTTGGACTGTGGGAAGAACCCGGAGTACCTGGAGAAAACGCACGTAGACACGGGGAGAACGCGTAAACTTCACACAGAAAGGCAGCAACGGATTTAAACGAACCCGGGGCCCTTCTGGCAGTCAGCAGCAGCAGCAGCACCACTACTCGCTGAGCCACCGGCACGCCCTATGTTTCATCTCAATAACTCTAGTAATCCGTGTAACGCGTGCAGTGTCATAACGTTTAACTGGTCACACTGGTCTACCTCGCCAGCGACTCTTGCCCGGTTCAAGGGCAAATTGTGAATTTCAGAGAACCTCGCCGACCGCGCATTTCTGGTTTGTAGATTTACTCCCTTAACCGGTTCGCGTATTTGCCTTATTCGCCAAACCGGTTTTCCAGGAATGCAGCCCCCGCGGTCAGCGAGGTCCTCCTGCATAGCTCTAATGCCACGTTCCCACGACCACTGACCACCGCGAAGCGAGCCAGTGTGGCGGTGGACAGAATGGAGAGGGAGGGCTCAGGCCTAAATATCAACGCAGCTTTCCCAACCAAGTGGCTTCCTGTCAGTGACCCGCTTACCTGGGTGGCAGAGATGACTTCCTTCTCGCGGCACAGTGGCGCACAGTGGTAACACTTGGACCTTACAAAAACAAGGCACTTGGTTGTTCGATTCCTGCCACGGTTGCCTTTCTGCGTGGAGTTTGCGTATTTTCCTAAAAACGCTGCATGATCGTCGATAACAACTTAATGTATAGAGGACGCAGTGCCTGGCGGAATGTTGGCACCGGCTTATCGCCTGCCTGCCTTCCCCCTCCCACGCCTTTGTGCGGCGCCTCTACGCTTCTGGATCGTGAATGAATACTGTGCGCGCTGTAAGTGGTGGATGATCATGATTAATAGCGGGCCCCTTGGCTCGGATTACGAAGAAGCAAGCTGCAAGCTGCGGCGTCGCAAATGGAAAGCAGTCGCTCACAGTGGAAACGAGGAGACGCAGCACAGTCGTGGACATCTCTCGCTGGAGTTGTGGCGCAACAATTACAATCGTAGACTTTTTGTCTGGCAATAACGTAGCCTAAAGCAAGCGCACGAAAAACCTTTCTTTATAAGCAATTAAGACACCTTTCTCAAAAATATATATTTCCGCATGGAGTTTGCTGCACGTTTTGTCCGTGCACGGGGGTTTTCGCCAGGTACTCCAGTTTCCTCCCACCGTCCAAACACGTGCTACACCCCCTCCCAAGTGCTTTTGTAGATTGTGTGTTCTCTGAAGTATTTCGAGCTTTAATCCAGTCTGATCTTTACGTGGTCATCTGATTTTTGTTGTTTTGTAAAGGGAGACGCTGAGCACCCAGCGTGCGCCGCGCGTGGCCTGCTGAACAACCATTCAGCCCCCTTCCCGTCGCTCTCCTCTGCCCCCCCCCCTCCCACTGCTCCGCACCGACCAATTTGGCCAAATAATATTTAATTTTTTTAGTGCTGCAATGTATTTTTTCACAGTTCATTAACTTAGATTGTTCTTTTTCTGCTGCAAAAAAAGGTATGCTGGAACGTAACTTCCGACCACTTTACTTATTTTGGAAAATTAGATTTCGCTTTAAACGTTGTTTCGCTTAACGGTGAACAGTACAAAAATGGAACCAGAACAATTGACAACTTCAACCATTCCCCCACATTGCTCTCTATGACGTCGCGATCGTTTGTACGTTGTGATTCTCTGGATTCTCAATGTTGAACATCGACACTTCAGTCTTGCATTTCCATCTCGTCTCATCTCATCTCATTGTCTGAAACCGCTTAGTCCTATACAGGGTCACGGTGAAGCCGGAGCCTATCCCGGCAGACACAGGACGCAAGGCAAGGATATACCGACGATTGGACGCCAGTCCATCGCCGTCGTCTCATCTCATTGTCAGAAACTGCAGTTTGCTTGTTATCCCCGTGTCCGCGTGGGTTTTCGCTGGGCACTCCTGCTCCTGCATAGGTTGATTGGCTTAAAGGCTAAATTGCCCACAGTGTCCGGTGATGGGCTAGCGTCCCATCGTGGGCATATCCCTGCCTTGCGTCCTGTGCCTGCCGGAATAGGCTCTGGCTCACCTCAACCCTGTACAGAACTAAGCGGTTTCTGACGATTAGATGAGATGAGATTTTTAAGAAGTACAACATTCTCTCCTTCCCTTTCCACCTCGTTCGTACGATTTGCCAATTGATTTCTGCCAAGTCTGTCTGGAGTTCCACCCAATTTGATTCGCTAAATCCAGAAGGCACCTTGTCTGTTCCCAGGATATGCTTGTCACCCCCTGCTCTGTCGCCTACCTAGCTGACACCACAGCTAATGAGTCCCAGAGTTGCTGGTGAGAGGTTTTGGCCATACTTCACCACACTTTGTCTCACCTTTCGCTGTATACTAGACGGCTATCGGTGACCCTGTTGAGCTACACGGCACTTAAGCATCTCTGCTTCGAAAAGGTAGCAACCCAAGGAGAAGAACGGTAAAGGTGGAGCCCTGCAATTACTTTCTCACACGAAGGCTTTCAGGGGAAGGAGATGTAGCGAGGCCCTCTAGATTATTCATTTATTCGTTATTCATTCCCGCTTAATCTTGCAGAGCGTCGCGATGAAGCCTATATCGACAGACACGGGGCGCAAGGCACGGCTATACCCATGATGTGACGCCAATCCATCGCAGGACACTGAAGTAAATTTTGTCAGCACGTCAATTAAGCCAGGCAAAAGCGTGCCTTTGGAGTTTTAGAAGAAATTTAAGGATGTGGCAGGGCCCATACAATCTTACAACAGGCAACCTGCTGATTGATTGTGGCACGCGTTTATACTGGAGGGGGACGGGGGGGATTAAGAAACATTCAAATTGTTAACTGCCGCGCCAGGAGATCGTACGGACGACCTCAAACTTGCAAATGAATCGCTCTAATCATTAGACGATGTCACCATCCGCAATTATCGCGCTTTAATTATTTGTTTTAGAACGTCTGTGGAGATTTTGATCCGCGCTTTAAGCGGCAGGAATTCCTTGTAAGATTAGTAAAGTAGACAAGCTTAATGGAAATTACAAAGACATTAATATTGCAAAGAACTATCTATTACACATACCTATGTATCAGTTCGGGCGTTTCGTTGTATCCCAGAAATCCCGCAAGCTCGCTGGGTACTTTTGCTATAATAATAAACAGCTATCTCTATGTATATCTCCCATTTAATCCTGCGTGGGGTCGCTATGGGCCAGAGCCGATCTCATCAGACACAAGGCGCACGGCAGGACTGTACCCACGAATTGACGCTAATGCATCGCAGGTGGCCCGTATCGTGGAGGTAAACTGTATAAGACTGTACGTGTAACTGTTAAAAACCGCACTTTGG
This sequence comes from Mordacia mordax, assembly GCA_036362905.1. Classification (NCBI taxonomy): domain Eukaryota; kingdom Metazoa; phylum Chordata; class Hyperoartia; order Petromyzontiformes; family Petromyzontidae; genus Mordacia; species Mordacia mordax. The sequence continues at coordinate 23,973,720 of JAZEWT010000010.1, forward strand.
GTGACCTGTCCCAGGACAGCTGCCCCATAAAGGAAAATTACCATGGCAAAACCAGGGCATCAGAGGCAAATTGGTTCTCTGGCTAGGACTGTTGATGCGGCTCACTGTTGTTGTGCTGGGATGATGGCTCGCTGCCGACCTGCACCTGCTCGGGAACACTTATTCCTTCCTTCGTTTGTTGAGCAATTATTTTTATAGCATATTTTATGTCCTTCTCTTAACGATAGCCATTATTTGACTTTCAATGTTGTTGACATGCCCTTCTCTCCATAGCTCAGATTTGTAATAAAAAATGTTACGGTTGTTGATTTGCCGTTCATATTTCGTTGTTGTTGCTGAGATGCCGTTCTCTCCACAGCTCTGTGCAGGACTTTGTGACCCTCGAGTGAAAAGCGCTCTGATAGTTCAATCATTATTATTATTAGTCAGCAGGCCAGTTAACCGAGGCAGCATGACTTTAGACTGTGTGGGAGGAAACCGGAGTACCCAGCCAAAACCGACGTGAACACGCGGGAGAACAAGGAAAGACCAACAGTGAAAGGCACCCGAGTTGGAATTCAAAACCAGGAACTTCTTGCTCAGGCAGCGGGGCTGCTTACTCGCTACGCCACTGAATGCCATTGAATTTTTACAGCAATTGCTCGAATTTGAAATTCTATTATGCGGGCAGGGGGAGGGGAAATATGGCAAGCATACAAAATGAAAGTAATACAATGCAGCGCTTTGTGACCATCGGGTGAAAAGCGATGTAGAAATGCAATTATTATTATTATTACAATGCACTTACATTGTTTCGCAGTTGATTAATTGCATAAGCGTGCTCTAATGCCCATCAATTCTAACAGATATATGTAATCAAGGCCGGCACGGTGGCGCAGCACGAGTGCATTTTGTGCGGCGTTTGCGTGTTCTCCCCGTGTCGACGTGGGGTTTTTTTGCTGGGAACTCCGGTTTCCTCCCATAATCCAAAGACACGCTGCTGTCTTGGTAACTTCGTCTGCCGGCTAAATTTCCCACGGTGCCCTGCGATGTACTGGCGTTTATCCGGCCTGTGTCTTGCAGGATAGGCTCTGGCTCACTGCGACCCTCTACAGGATTAAGCGGGTTCTGAGAATAACTGGATGACGTTTAAGCCTAGAGAGAGACATGAGAGGGGGAATGTATTTCAGCATGGCTCATACAGAGAATTCAGTTGTTAGCTATGCACCAATGTACTGATGTAGGTTTGTACGGCTCGCTGCATGACGATTGGTTACCGAAGCTGTTATTTCAGCAAAACCGAGTGGAGCGATCCGAATCTCGCCTCTCGTTTCGCCTCCTACGTTGGACGCATCTTCAGTGGAACTGAGATTGACTGAACTATCACGGCCAAACCGAAAGAACAGCAATGGTAAGCAACCATTACATATGTTTGTTGTTTCGGAAATCCGGTCAGCGGAGTCCCTGGGCATGTTCAAATCCCCTCTCAAGACTCACTTGATTCATCAGGCCTTTGAATTCCTCTGGCGATGACTGATGCTGCTGCTGTGTACTTGGATAATGGCTCGTTGGTGACCTGTGCCTGCTCAGTAGGGCTTCTTCTTCTTTCCTTTATGTTTAACAATTCTTTTATTTGCATTTTACGCAGTGCCTGGTGATGGACTGGCGTCCCATCGTGGGTATATCCTTGCCTTGCGCTGTGTGTGTCGGGATAGGCTCCGGGTTACCGCGACCCTGTACAGGACTAAGCGGATTCTGACAATGAGATGAGATGTCCTTCACTGATTTATAGTCAACATTTGACTTAATTGATCTAGTTGTTGACATGCCGTTCTGACCACAGCTCTGCGCAGCGCTTTGTGTTCCTCGGGTGAAAAGCGCTCTAGAAACGTGTATGGTCATTATGGCCAGCTATACTTCACCACGTTGGCCATTGTGGGTTTATTTAGGTTTTCACTGCTCGACGCATGATGACTTCCGTCCAAAGCTAAGGTGGGAGGCGAAACGTCGCCAAGGACACAGGAGGAGCGCTCGACACTGCTATCTCAAAAAACACCTTGGGTAAGCAATAATCAGTGTGGGTTTAGTTAAATGTACATCTTAATTAAAAACGTAAACGATTGTTATTGTTAATTAATCAACATGTTATTTAGTGCGTGTGGCGCAGTGGGTTAACTAATACGTTGGATTTTCAATACAGAAGTCACCAGTTCGATTCGACCTCGCGGCGCGGCAGCTGAAGCACAGAACTCATTTTTCAAATTCCCTGCCTCTATCCACTTAGCAGTGTTAATGAGAATGCCACGATTAATCGATGGTTAGGTCGTGTGTGGTGGGGTAAGGTGTGAGTAATAGCACCTCAAGCAGGGTCAGGCGAAAGCTCTATTACACAGGGGCTCTGTATCTCAGTAGTGGAGACCCCCCTGTCAACAGGGTCGTGAGCGAGCAATTGCAGAACTGCACCTTTACCAACTATTTTGTTGCAAACGTTGACGAATACAGCCACTCTGCAGCAGCCAGCACACGCTGATAGCACGAGTTTTCACATCCAGCTGTGCAGTGCTGGAACATTTCAAATGAACAATAGCTCACTGACAGTCCCAAAGTGTATATGTTGTATATACATTGAAGATGTCTAAGTCTACACTCAATCAACCCATAATGGACCCCCTTAAGTTGTTTTATTCGTAGTGATCCATTTATAGATACCTTATTAAAAATAATAGGTATGAGTTATCGAGAACACTGCTTTTGAATGCTAAGCCTCTCCACACGTCTCCCGCCGCGGCGTAACGGCTAGCACACTTGGACTTGTAGCCCATAGGTCGCTGGTTCAATTCGATCTCTCAGCGAGGCAGAGGAAATCCTCTGTCCAACCAGCCATAGATTGAGTTAATCTATAGACAGCTAACTTGTGGTGGCGTAAAATGCGTGGGCAACTCCCGCCAACGCCAAAACGTCTGCAAGAGTGAGCCAAATACACTCTCTTCGAGAGGTTCTCTGGAGCGGCCTTTAGTGGGGGCCCTTTGGCCAGAGGTGGCGAGAGCAGGTTAATTGTTTGCTATGCCTTTAACGCGTTTTCCCACCGCTCTCTCTACCGATTATCACCAGTCAGGACCCGCCTTTTGCTGCACAAGGTCGCTCGGGGCCGGATTCTATCTCGGCAGACACAGCACACTAGGCAGGCCTATACCCAAGGTGGGGGGACACCGGTCTATAGCATAGGACCGGGAGCGAATTAGAAATCCAATTAGGCAGCTTGTTGCTGAACACGTGGAGAACTTACAAACGCGGCACAGAAACGCATTCTAACCGGGATTCGAACCCATGGATTTCTCATTGCGAGGCTGCCGTATTCATCACGGAAAGATGGTCATCAGATATCAGCTGGGGGGAGGCGGGGAGGGGGCATCTCTGTTCTCAAGACACGTGGGACAGACCGCGCGGAATGAGTTCAATTCCTGGTCGGGGGAATGACTCAGCCCATCATTAACCCCCGGGGTCGATACAATTGGTACCACTTTGTAAGTCAACTTTGGCTGTCCTAGAGATGGGGGACTCGCACCTGTCATGTGAACGTGGAGTTTTCACCGCTTGCTCGAGACTGTACCCAGGAAACGAGCATTTCGGTTCACCTGCTGTAGGAACGTGGAATTCCCACCACTAGCTTGGGGAATGCGAGCACATCGATATTCCCGCCCCTGCCATAGGAACGTGGAATTTCCACCACTGTCTTTACAGGGATGCCAACAGGTGTGCAGATCGATGTCCCGACGAGCGTGGCCCTGGACTGCGCGCACAAAGTTCGCGCAAAGCCGTGCTTCCCCCATAAAGTTATTCTCAAGAGCCGGTGAGGAAAACCACGAGACTGGCTGACATCTCGCGAGACTTGCGGCCGTTTCGCCAGTTATTTATTATTTTATTTCTTGCTTTGTTTACAGTGGGACTCAACAGCGGCGGAGGTGAAGGGAAAACCTCCAAGAAATTAACCGCCAGCGGAGGTGAGTTCCCGCCAGCAGGTCTACTCCGTCTCCCTCCCGTGGGTGCTTTTAAATGTCCGGGGTAAAGCGGGGAGAGCGAGGATCCCGGGACCCCGGCGAGAGACGCCTCTGGCCTAGATCTGGTACCGGCTTTCCTTCGAGGTCCCCGGTTGTCCCGCCAGCCCGTGGCGCTTAGGCCTCTCGGGGTTCGTGCTCATCGCTTTCCTCGCTCATTACCACCGAGGTTATTGTTTGAGTTTCCGTTTGTATAGTTTAAACTTGTGGTGAATGTTGCGGCGACTTGTAAACGTGTGACCTTGCGTCGTGCAGGGATTGATGTGTGGGAGTGAGCGTAACAGTTGCGGGCGTCTAGTTCTGTTGCGGTGCGTCTGAGCGGACTGGCGTCGGCCGTAAGAATATGGAGTTGACACCGCATCCACGGGGACTGCAGCGAATCTGAGTGACTTCCCATCGCGTATTGAGGCAGGGATACACTCTTGTACTCGACTGATCACCAAATTACACCGCAACAACTTAGTAGAACAACTACTCACCGTTTCATTTGCTTAAACAACAATAAGACAAAATTGCGTGCCAGATTGCTTTGGGTAATGAACGCCGAGTAGATTATATGCATAGTGTATATCTAAAACTACATCGTCTTTGAGTTGACAACGTTTCACTTTGCGCCTCACTGTTGCTGAACTTGAGTACGGTCTTGTTTCATTGACGTAATTCGTTGCAAATTTGCGAGATGTGTTCACTGTGTTTTAACCTTTTCCATGAATAAAACTAAAGTATGTTGTATTTTCGTTTGTGTGCTGGTTGCAGTGGCTGACTAGAAACCTTCATTTACCCCAAGCTAGTCTTACAGAGTGGTTTTTACTTTTCAAAAAGCTGCTGCTATTCCACTCGACAACATCGGATCTTTGACGAAAGAGCCGCAGATAGAATTTTAGGTTAGACAGTTCCAATGTTTAACCGTAATTAAAGATTATTACCTGTTTCGCGCGGGTCGCAGTCAATTTGTTGGTCGAGTGTACTCCCTGGAACAGCGGAGCATCTTTCGGAAGCAGAGCACACACTTTAAAGCCACGACGAATGGGCTGCAAACAATAACGAGTCTGCTGTACGTTCAGCCAGCAATTGCTTTGCTTAAAACTGACAATATTGAGCAACTGAAACGCACAATCTGCCTTGCAAATGTGGTCTCGAAACAATAAGTGATATTTTTGTAGAATAAGTTAAAGACCATTCTGAAGTTGCTGAATGTCACCATTTGTACAAGATTGAGGGCTTCTTTAAAGTGCAGATAAGCCATTTTTTTAAAAGATCAAGAACGAAGGGGTTGGTTGGGAGGGGGTGGTGGTGGTGGAAGGAAACAGACTTCAAAAGACATCATGGCCTTCCTGGACAACCCGGCGATCCTCCTGGCTCACATCCGCCAAGCGCACATAACCAGTGACGATACGGGCATGTGCGAGATGGTCCTCATCGATCACGACGTGGAGGGCGGCTGCATATCCAGCGGCCAGTACGGCCCGGGAGCCATGAGCCGTAGCTGCCCGCCGTTTGGCACCGACAGCCGGCGCCTTTCTCCGGCATCACCGGCGTCACCGGGTTCGCCCGTGTCGGTGTGCTCCATCGCGTCGCTCGTCTCATCAGGCGGGCGCAGCGAGTGTGAGGCTCCCGTACCGGAGCACTCCCAGTCGGTAGACATCACCTCCGGTTGGGATTTTGGAATCCGCCCACGCTCCAACACCGGTGAGGCATGTGGCTGATGGGGAGTGCTGCTGTATTGCAGCAGTGTTGGTGGCAGCTGCAGTATATGGTTTGTTGTGATGGTGTATCACTGTTATTGTCGTGGTAACAGTCGTCAAATGCTGGTGGGTGGTTGTTAATATACCCTGCAGCAGATACTGTTTATGGTCTCAATGTGTTGGTGTAATAATTGGAGTAATACACTGGAAACCAGCAAGTCTAAGCGTGATCTAACACCGATGAGTAGTAGTGGCTCATGGTGCTGTAGCGTAAATGGCATCAGAGTACCCAACTGTGGTAATTTTACATGCCTGTAATATTTGGTAAAGTGTAGGCAACAGTTGTCATTCTTACACCAACAAATGACTGTGACTGCAGCAGCATTGCTAGTATCGGAAGCTTGCTAGTTTTGGTGCAGGGGGAAGCCTGCCACTTGGATTTTTAAACAAGCACTACAGTTTCATTGAAATGCTATGTTATTCAAAATCAGCTCTGCGGTAAATGCTAATCAGAGCTTTCTGTAAGCATTAAGTTTGGACCTTTTCTGGATATTTTATATTGCATGCAGTAAGAGCAGAAATTTCTGCACGTGTGGATGGTATTTAGTGTCGCCTTTTGAAGTACTGATGATAATACCAGTAATTATGTTTTGTATGTCAGAATTCTGTAGCTATTGCATACGTTTTGAAAAATTGAAAAGATGGTAATTGGCTCAATTTAAACACTACCTAAATATTGACGTTGTGAAAATATATTCGCCTTTAGTAATTGTTTTACTTTTAGAGACATTGGTTGAATGTAAGTATGTATAAGTGTTGCACATGCATAATATAGCAATGAAAACTCTAATTAATGACAAAGATCCCGTGTTAATTAAGGTGCAATTCAAAGAGAGGCTGCACAAATAGAGTATCTGAATACATCGTTTTTCTAACATCGTTTACCGCCAATTAATTTCAACATTAACCATTATTTAACCCTCACAGGGCAAGAAATGGCATTGTTGCTGCCATTTATCTGCCTCTTGTCTACAGTTCTTAATTGCTGCCATCCCTACACAATATCCATGAATTTCCAGCTTGCCTTGAAATTCCCAAGAGTGGATGGATGTGTCACAGTGCTGTGCCTCGAAAAGATTAACAAACTATGAACACTGATTGTGGTTTGGGCTAGTTTAGCAGTGGCAGAGCAATGGTGTTGTGTGGGATCTGGATTGAGAGTGGTTGGTTGGTGGTTGACTGTTGCTTAAACTGAATTTTGGGGAATGATGAAGTTGTTTTCTTTTATATGCTTAAAAGGTTTTGGAGGAAAATAATAATAACATGTCAATGTGGAAGAAAGCAAAAAATACAATTAAATTCCTTAATTAAATAATCAAAAATGGGAGTGAAAAATAATAGTTTGCAGTGAGCAGATGATATGCATTTTTTGGTTATTCCAATTGCATTCGCAGTTATGTTGATAAAAAGTTAACACAAAGTTTGACTGTTGCTGCAAAGTGATACAGATTTAATAACCGATTGGTTCATCTGATCTTTTAGACGTAGAATATATTTGCCCCCCCCCCCCCCTTAGCTCGTCTTTAACATTTTGCAACTAAATATTTTCAGAAACATTGTGCAATCTACGTTTAATTAAATGAAATCTAACTTTTTAAGCTGGTGGGGATGTGATTTGCTAAGTATATGAAACCTAAAAAACTGTGTGGCTGGAGTCACTTCAGGCCATTATTTGCTTGCAGCAGGTAAGACGAGATATAGCACGACTTTGTGAGACGTCATCAGAGGTTGCCCTGTACAAAATGTGTGACATTGGGATGTGGAAATGCTTTCAGTAACCGATGCACACTATCCAACAGCAATGCGTTCATTCACGCTGGCTTCCATACACTCCTTGGATAATGCACAGAATAATTATTTCACACACTTTCAGCTGCTGTTTATAATAAAAGCATATGTTTTTAAAAAGATGGTAAAAATGTCACCCGATGAATGTAACCCATGAGTGTTTAAAACCCATGTGGTAGAACTCTGCCGTGTTCACCATTGCCGTGTTTGGTTTTTTCCTGTGGTCCAAGGGGAAAAGGTTACAAGGGGGCGTGGTGTTGCATGTGAGCATTGAGGCCATAATTACAATATTTACATTCTTCTTTCATGTTGTGTTTGAAAAACAAATCAACAGACTATAATTTTATTTTAAAATGTATAATCTGTTCCGTGGCATTCGTGCTAGTACCTGAGTGGTGCAGTCCCCTTGTTAAAGCAGCACACAGCGTGCTATATTGAGCAGGCAGCATTGATGGTCTGCATGACACCGCATTTGCAGGTGTGATGAGTCCTTGCTCTTATATTTATTGATGACGTCTACTCATCGGTCACTGTGTTGCTTCTACATGGTTGAGAGCAGTCCCCAATGTGGTGGGAGCAGAGACGAACCCGGCTGTTCGGGTCTTAACAAGAAGTTATTTTTCGAGATACCACGGTTTGCTGACCTCTCGTGCTATTGGGTGAACCGGGTCCCTTTTTGGCTGACAAAAGATGTTTACATTGAGCTTTGGCATTGCTGAAGCCTTGATTGTTTTTATGTTCACCTCAAACTTAAAGGGTTAATTTTGTAATGTCGACTGTGAGTAGTTGATTAACTCTGCATTGATCACAGCCGAACGTGTCAAAACAACGCATCGTTTATCATTGACAGATCCGGTCACTACATCAACTAATCAAACTTCCCTCGAGTAGGGAAAACAGAATTTCAAAAAGTAACAAAATAAATAATCAATATTTACTTTACATATCTGGTATCCATAAAAAAAGTATTTCTTGCCCAACGGTTGGCTCTGCATGGCCTTATGAGTGGTTTAATTTCAGCAGAATTGTTTCAAGGTAAGCGAACTCTGAACCAACGTTAACATAGTGTCTTGTCAGCAGTTGGTCATGCTGGAATCTGTTTCGATGAACTGCCAGTCTTTGATTGAAGAGCTCTCTCTTTACAATATCAGCTCAGTGTTTGACCCACGACATAGACTAGTGCATACTGTATGCAAAATGAGTAACTTTCTGTAGTGATTACAACGTTATCGGTATTGCTGGTGAGACCTGACAACCCATGGCTCCATCCTGACGGCATGTGCGAGGAGTTGTGCCCCCCTCCCTGGCAATACGTTATTGGGCTTCTCTTTCACATCTGTATGACGTCTGTACAAACGTTTGCTGCAATGCTGCTTGTGCACATGAGAAGTTCTCTCAATCATTACTCCTTCCCCTGCTTCCTATGGTCATGCTTTTAATAATCGATTTGATGTTCATATCTTTGGCATTGATTTTTTATTGTTTTGTTATGTGCAGCGGCGTACGTGCCATCAGGCAAAAAGTAACATTTAGTATCATTGGCGTATAATTTTTCTAAACGTGTAAGTAATTACCTTACGTGTTGTAATGCAAAATCTCTACGTCATGAGTAAATCTGGTGACTTGCACAGTTTCCTCACACCCAGAGATAAAACAATCCATCTCTTAGCCATTTGTTGAATTGTGGAATTGGTTCCTAAAGAAGCTTCCAGCACATGCAGTGAAACATCAGACGTCACGCCAAGCAACACGTGTCGCAAGGTGTGCAGTGGTAACAGCTGCACCTCACAGAAAGAAAGTTCTGGCTGAAGCAATTCGATTTCCACCTTGGGCACCTTTTTGTGTAGAGTTTATGTTCTCCCCCTCTTCTGCGTGAGTTTTCTCTGGGTTCTGTGGTGTCCTACAACTACTATATATAAAAAAAAACCCTCATTAATTGGCTTATAACATGATATATAGGAAATAATGTTGGCGCCAGCCAGCTGCATGGCTGCCTTTCCCCTCCTCGCCTCTGCAGTTTCCTCGCTACGCTTGTGTCTCGTTCATGATCAGGTGTGGAATCTGCGTTCATTGCAAATTGTATTATTGTTACATCAGAGCGTCATTCAGAAATTGAGCTGCAACAATGATTTACTGCTCTCTTATGAAAAATGAGGTTGGAGATGTTTGTTATTGTGTTTGTAACAGTCTGCTTGGTGACCTGTTTACCATCACATGCATACAGTGTCACTAACCCTCAATGAGTAAGGAGCAGCTAAGAATAGAATCGCTATACAGGGATATATATATTATTTTAACAAATTGTTAAATCCCCAAGCCAGGCAATCTGGCTACACACATTCGAGAGTTAGTGGTAACTGCTTCCTAACAAGCCCTTGACTTATGATCTGTACTCACAACAGAACCTTTTTTTAGCACGTGCATTTGAAAGGATTCGTTCAAGATTGAATGCATATGTGCGCTAAATTGTACGTTGTTTTAATGTTACTTTTGTAAAGGTTTCGTTGATTGACTCTCATGTGTTTTACACGCGGGGATATTGGTCAATTCTAATGAAAGTGCTTTGTGCGTGGCAGGAAAACAAATGTTCTATTTGAGGGAGATGACGGTGACGTCCACAGACCAGTTCATGAACTCATCTGATGTACTGTCATCTTATCCTGGCCACTTTGCCTCTCAGACAAAGTCGGTGTCTTAAAAATCTGACACTTCCAGCCCTCGGCTCGAAAGGCCTGCATATGCGTTTGCCATTGTGCTCGGCAGTGATGTTTGCCGTGTGTGGTGTGCGTGTGCTGGTCCACAGCGCAAAGGCTTGAGCGGTTAAGGAAGGAGCGCCAGAATCAAGTGAAGTGCAAGAACATCCCGTGGAAGGATCGCGATACTCGGCAGACGTGTACGTACGCATATTTCAAAGAGGAGTTTACAATCAGGATGGCGCGGTGGCCCAGTGGTTAGCGCTGACGCCTCACAGCAAGAAGGTCCCGGGTTCGAATCTCTCGGCTCGGGTGCCTTTCTGTGTGGAGTTTGCTTGCTCTCCCCGTGTCCGCGTGGGTTTTCGCCGGGTACTCCGGTTTCCTCCCACAGTCCAAAAGCATGCTCCTGGATAGGTTGATTGGCTCGCAGACTAAAATTGTCCCGCAATGCCCGGCGATGGACTGGCGTCCCGTCGTCGGGTGTATTCCTGCCTTACGCCCTGTGTTTCCGGGATAGGCTCCGGCTCACCGTGACCCTATATAGGATTAAGCGGTTTCAGATAATGAGATGAGATGAGACTTTAAGCAGAGTCGACCTACCACCCATGTGACTGCCTCCAACTACCCAGTAGCATCCTTCACGAGCAAGTCAAGCAAATCCACTGAACTCCAACGTATTTTCCTGCCACACCAGTCGATGTCTTCTCTATCCTGTACCGTACCCATTTAGCCCCCTCTATCCAGCCAAACAGAAGCTGCTTGAGAATGTGCAAGCTGGGCATGCGGGCTACATGACCCAACCACCTCCATCTCGCCTGCCTGAGAAGCTCACAAATGGGATTTTGTCCAGATCTTTTAAGAATTTGTGAGCTTCTCACACAATCCAACCTGGTTAAACCCAGGATGGATTGTAGGCAGGCAAGCCGGAAAGTTTCCAAAACGGTACCGATGTTCTGCCAGGGGGATCCACATTTCGCAAGCATAGAGAAGAGACGGCATGACTGCAGCTGAGAAGACCCGAAGCTTCGTGTGGAGTGACAGGGCCGGGCAGTTTCCACACAGCATGACGGAGCCGATGAAATGATAATGCTACCCGACTGATTCGGAGCGAGTCCTCCACTGTCAAACTAGAACCAGCCATAAGCACTCTCCCTAGGAAACTTCTCCACTGTCTCCATAACTGCCTCATAACTCATGGAGAGCTGAGGAGGTGGGAGTATTTGGTGGCACCTGATTTTGGTGGGGCTGATGGTAAGATCCCACTTCTTCGCAGCATGCTGCAGATTCAACAGCAGAGCCCATAACTCCTCAAAATGAGCAGCAATTACCAAATCCTTGGCAGAGATAACATGGTTGGCCAACAGCCATCCTTTGACTGCACCCGGGCATCGATCAGCCTCCCATTGTACCTGTACCAGATGGAAATTCCACTGGAACATCCATGGAAAGCCTCTCGAACTCTGTGGTCAAAAAAGATGTTCAATAATGTAGAAGCCAGAGGGCATCCCTGTCGCACCCCAAAGTGAACAGGCAATGGCTCTGACACCCGACCACGTAGCTCTACCCGGGGCTTGCCCACCCTCATGAAGGTCCTTAATGATGGTGAGCAGCGTCAGGGATCTTGAAAGCACGAAGAACAACCCACAACCCCCGACCTACTGATGATATCGTAGGCCATGACCAGGTCAATAAAGCAGAGATGCAGATTCTGTTGGAAATCTCTACATCTCTGCTGTAGCAACTGGACAGAGAATATGGCGTCTATGCAAGACAGCCCTGGCCTGAAACCACATTGGGGTTCCACAAGTCTCTCTTAAGCGTGCCTGACAAGGCGATGTTGAATGATCCTTGCTAGGACCTTTCCCGGTAAAAAGAGGCGCAAGATGCCCCTGTAGTTATTACAATCGGTGCGGTCCCCCTTTTTAAAGAGGGGCACCACTAGGACATCCATTCTTGCGGGACCCTTCCTTTGCTCCAGACGGTTTTAATGTCCTAAAAAGCAGTTTACACACAAGCACCACGTTCTGTCAAAATTTCACTTGGAAAATCATCTCTGCCCATTGCTTTTCCTGGTCTCAGACTCTGGATCGCCTTACATACTTCCTCTATAGATTCTCCACCAGCCATTAACAGAGTGTGGCTACTTCTTCCATTATCTGAGCTACCGTAGTCCACACAACAATCACATATCCACACATAGACACACACGTGAAGCTATGTGCTCCTGGCCCACAGACAGGCATCCTGTGTAGCACAGCAGCATCCACCGCATCCCGCTTGCCCAGTTTGTATCCCCCAAAAACCGTGGAGTGATGCTGGATGCTGCTCCCACTAGTTCTTCTGACGTTCCATAAAACGTTCAATAATCTAGGTTAAGTAATAATAATACAAGGCAGAACGCCTGAAGATGCTTGCAATGTGGGAGGCGAAACGTCGCGAAAGAGAGGAGAAGCGATCGACATGGCTATCCCGAAAGAGCAGCTTTTGGAAGCAATCATCATGTGTGGATTTTACAAACTTGATATACTTGTGAAAGATGTCTATTTGATGTTTTAAAATGTTAATACTTGTTGTTTTTTTTCCAGAAATGTTAAAACCTTTTGTATATTACATAATCTATATCCTGGCAAAAAAGGTGTCCATGAATTCTGTACATACCTTGTTGGCTATGTGTGTGTGTACGTGTGCTTAGTGCATGTGTGTGCTCGTCTGTGCTCGCCTGCAGCTGAGGAGCAGGCACTGCTCTTTGACAAGAAGGACTTCCGGTTGAAGCGTGAGCAGCAGAAGGCCACCGGCGGGCCCTCCTCGCTGTTGTCCGCACGTCTGGAGAAGTGTCCGATGCAGCTCAACAACCCCTTCAACGAGTACTCAAAGTTTGATGGGAAGGTGAGCCCTTTTGCTGACGTCCCGCAGGCCAGTTCAAACTTCTTCACGGTCACCTTCATGTGTAAAGATGAACTGAACAATAATGCTGGGTTTTTCTTTTTACATTTTTTAAAATGATGACCTACTGAATGTCATATTCAAATTTTGATACTTTTATTTCGGCGTTTTTCTACCCCTGGTAAACATATTTTTAGATATTGTTTACATTGCTCTTTCTAATAAAGTTGTCATCGTATATACGGGCACAATGTGAACAGAACTAAATATGTAACACTTCAGTGTGGCGACACGTGTCAAACGTCCTCCATTTAAACATCCGCTAACACGTGGTGGCTACATTGCCCAATCGCATCATCTCTAGCTACAGTATCGTTAATCTTTCCAGGTGCAATCTCCCAACACTCCACAAATGGTAGAATGCGTTTTTACCTTTACATTGTTAACTTGTTGGTTGACCGTTGGTATTGAACACCTCTGTGTCAACATACTACTAAAGCTTTTAAGTCTCCAAAACTGCTTACATAATAGCCATATGTGTTTTTACAACTACGATTGTGAAATGTTTGCACGGGTAATCATATCCCTGCCTCCTAGCTGTAAGTCTTCTCATGTCAGGCAGTTGGCTTTCTCAAGAGGAGGGAGAGGCCGTGGTTAGTGGTGAAGCTGTCAGTGATGTCGCGAGGTGGTCCTTGCCGATGCTCTTCTACAATGGCCTGCCTCGCACACTGGGTCTACGCAGAATGAAAACTCGCAGTGCCTCCCTTGCAGCTGTAGCCGCCACTTGACCCACGTAACCTGAAGACTTGAAAATATTTTTCTCCTCTACCGTTACTTTTTTGGTGGGGATAGATGTTTAGGTTGCAAAATATTACTAGTTAAGTTACTTGTTTTATATAATAACGCATGCAAATAGTTTGAAAGGCAATACGCCGTTGGAAGCTGGAATAGCAATCAGATTTTACTGTCGCTCGTGCTGATGATTTTATACACGTAGAAAATAATAAAAAAATATCTTTATAACGCGTCTTCTTTTGCGGCACTGCAGTAAGAACACTTGGCTGAACAATCTGTGTTGGAAAACAGTTACCGATTGCCTCAGGTCATCAACCTCAAGAGTCATGCAAGGTCTTCCACTTCATGGGAAGTTGAAGGTAGTTGGACTTATGGAGTGAATGGTATTTGAAGGGTAATACACAGACCTTTTGTGAACACACTGCCGATTATCAGGATTATTTAACTGTGCTTATACACTGTGGGCAGTGTCGGCTGTTGAAGGTGGGTAGAATTAATGTGGATGCATATACCTACAGTACAACAATTGACTTCACCGCAGTGCAGAGGCAGCAGTCTCTGCATTGTTTGTGTGCATTGTGGTCTCCCAGCCGAGCACTACGCAGGTTCCCACCCTGTTGCACGTCCGATATCTGACGAGATCACGCGATGTTTGGTCATGCGCAATTCCCGCCCGTTCACATGGACCGGCCACCACTTGCTCAGGCTCTCCAGTGAAGATGAACGCCGCGTCCCGTGCGGTCTTTGGCAGTGAGAGCGGCATTCAGATCCCGCCTTGTTCACTACCACATGGGGTAAACTGCTATCAGGTCGGGCTGCTAAACAAGAAGGGAGCGAGCCGCTTTAACTTTGGAATGCATTTAATAAGACTGAAATGTAATGCGTCGGCCTGGTTTGTCTTTCAAATTAAAATATTCCCCCACCGACAACACACGCCTCTCAGATTCAATTCCTTCCAATGGAGAGCCCGGAGTGGAGTTGACAACTGCTTCTGCACTCAAGTTAGCTACTAGCCCCCGCCTTAGATTGACACTTAGCATTTTGAATGTGCGCAGTGCATTTACAACAGGGAGCAGTGTCTTTTACAAACGCACAAGCACCACGGCGCCCTGTATGGCTGGGGCATTGCATTTTAAAATACCTCCAAGACAAGCAAGTCTGAATACATCTAGGGTAAATGCCTTTCCGAGTTAAAGTCGGTGTCTGAGTGCTTAAGCGATCGTCGGGGTGACACTCTCCTGCGCACGTGGTTCTGAGCCCACAGTGGAAATTGCAAGGGGCCAATCCTTATTGCAAGATCACGGGCTTCTTGAAAAGGTGGTGTGCATTTCATCAGTTTCTGGAGGTGACAGGGCTGAGCCTGCCTGCCTACTGGGTGTTTCTCTAACCTTTTACTTTGAGATTCGAGGGTTTTGAGCACAGCACCGGCTTGCCGGATAAAGGTTTTTGATGTACTCTTATACATGTGTTTTTATAAATGATTATGTTAATCCTCCATGGTGGAGAACGGTAGGCCTGAATGGACAGGTTCTTTCATTCTTGAGCACTGCTTTGTGTAAATATATCTATATTATTATCGAACGTATGCAGGGCGGCATGGTGGCCCAGTGAGTAGCGCTGTCGCCTCACAGCAAGAAGGTCCCGGGTTCGAATCTCGGCTCGGGAGCCTTTCTGTGTGGAGTTTGCATGTTCTCCCCGTGTCCGCGTGGGTATTTGTCGGGCACTCCTGTTTCCTCCCACAGTCCAAAAACATGCTGCTGGATAGATGAATTGGCTTGCAGACTAAATTGCCCGCAGTACCCGGTGATGGACTGGCGTCCCATCGTTGGTATATCCCTACCTTGCGCCTTGTGTCTGCCGGGATAGGCTTTGGCTTACCGTGACCCTGTACAGGACTAAGCGGTTTCTGACAATGATGATGTATATTGCTACAGTAATCCATTTACATAGCGCGGATAAGCATAGCATTCCTGCCGCCTTCGTAATTCATACACTGGATAACCAAATAGCATTCTATAATGCTGATAATTATAACATCCTCGTTACTTACCCCGCAAGCCATATAAACAAAGGTGAAATGTAAGGCACCGTGAAATGTGTGCTGATGGAACATCAGGAGAGAGAGAGAGGCCGTGACAACGGAGTAGAGAACTTTGAAGAAAGAGAACAACGATTGGAATTCTAGACAAAGAGCAAAATGCCAGGCGAATAGAGTTGCACAACCTGATGCAAATCATCAACGAGCTTTCATTAACGTGGAAGAGCACGACGCAGGGAATATGAGTTACTCTAAAAAAAAGTCAAAAGGAATAGTTTTAAAAAGACTATACAAGAAGAGTTGCCTACTCTATTTAGGCTAGTCGTGGGGGCTTAGCTAGTGGTATCTTTGCAGCATTTAAAGTGAAAAGCGCTTTAG
Source organism: Mordacia mordax (assembly GCA_036362905.1). NCBI lineage: Eukaryota > Metazoa > Chordata > Hyperoartia > Petromyzontiformes > Petromyzontidae > Mordacia > Mordacia mordax. The sequence goes on from JAZEWT010000010.1 coordinate 23,990,074, forward strand.
AAATGCCAAATGTTATTTTATTGAGATGTGGTTTACGTTTCAGGATACTGATGTCTCTGCGTAGCTGTGGGTGGGGCTTAGAGGGGGGGGGGCTACTGAACAGTGTATTATATATACTGATATATGTATTATATACACTGACATATGTATTATATACACTGATAATTTTGCATTTTAAAGTAATAGTTGATAGTCTGATTATTTTTTTTGTTCTGCAACGTGTATATAAAAAAAAATGTTATTGCTGCTCATTATCTGTTCTAGTGCCGTTGTTCTTGACGTGCCGTTATCTCCAGCTCCGTGAAGCACTTTGTGACCCTCGGGTGAAAAGCGCTCTAGAAATGCAATTATTATTATTACACCAGTAGCAGATGTCAATACTCGAGTCGGCATTAATGGGTCTGATTTAAGTATAGGCTACCTCTAGCGATTTTAAATGCTATTGTCAACTAAGGCAAATTGATAATAATTGCAGTTCCAGAGTGCTTTTCACCCGAGGGTCACAAAGCGCTGCACGGAGGTGTGGAGAGAACGGCACGTCAGCAATAACAACGACATAAAAACAGCAAATCAGCAACAATAGCGTTTTTAGTCTCAGCCTATACACTTACCACTGCACAAACCCCACCCCCTTATTATAAACTATGGCTTTCATTTAAACATGCCATTCTCTCCACAGCTCTGTGCAGTGCTTTGTAACCCTCGGGTGAAAAGCACTCTGGAACTGCAATTATTATTAAAAAATGACATGCCATTTGAAAATGAAAGTCCCTTCATATGACACTCCTTACTGGGCACAGGAAAGTTATGGTTGTACTCTTGATGATAACTCTTACTGATCCTACCCTTGTGAGAGCAGCGTTTTGATGAAGGGTGTATAACTGCTTGCTACGAGTTCCAGGGGGAAATGTCATCTAATGGCACGATATAAAGAGAACAATTGGACTCAAACTGAGAATGCAAACCTAAATTTTCGCTTTGAAAAAATTGCTTCTATTAATATATTGTAATTATTTCATAGATGAGCTAAGGTTTTCATATTAAAAGATGGGTTTGACCGTAATAATTTTCGCTTGTGGTCCGGGGGGGATCTCATTTCATTAAGGAACATTACAAATTATCTGTGGGAAACAGAGGTGCACGCTGCATTGCCATCGTTAAGATTTGTTTCAGGTAGTGTGGAATTACAGGTGAAAAGGTTAACGTTTTTAATTCATCATTGCTGCTTTGTATTCTGGGAGCCGGCACCAATAAGAAACCCAGGGCAAAATACACGTTTGGCTATTTGCGGTGTAACGTTGCCTTTGTCTTTTTCCCAAAATAAATCTATCGGTAATTATTTAGCAATCCGCAGCATTGGGACGACTTTGAAGAACTACGTTTGAAATACTATGTTGCATAGAAAGTGCATGAATGTCAATTCATTGCAACAAAATAATGAGTGCACTTTGCAGTACTATGTTGCAAAGCTGACTGGCACGTATCTGAGACGCCCACACTCAGCACAGTGGTGTTTCCGGATGGAGTAACGACATTTCTATAGACGTTCACAAATATGACCTTTACAAAAACGGTGGTGTGCTCTTAATCTCGTCGTGTACGTTCACCGGAATCAAAAGCACTGCGAATCCCCCACGTTTATAGCGGCTTGCGCTTTCATTTTGTCTGCGAGCCCATTTAAGCACGGCGGAGCTTTCATTGTCTCGTGAGGGTCACGTATGCGATCTTTTCTTCCGTACGCGATCTTTTCTTCCGTACGTCTGTCTGATTTCCCAGCGAAACGATTTTGCGACGTACGATGATGTATTTTAACGACATTTAGGTCATTCCTCATTTTCTGTGGATTACTTGTAGCCAGTGGTGGGAATTCCGCATTCCCGTGGGAGTGTGGGGGATGCCCATATTGGAACCTATGTTATTGACGTTGCAGAATGATGAGTTGATGAACATGTTAATACAATTTGTATTTATAGAGCATCTAAGTGCAACTTAATCTCGAGACTGAATAGAAACCAGGCATGCGCCATGATGCGATGTGATTGATATTCGATTCGCGTAGAACCACATCAGGTGGTAAGTGGAAAAGCAATTTAAATACCCCTTTTAAAATTAAACTGCTTCAAGTTAGTCGTGTAGCGCATTCCTCCTCTCTCAATCCTGATGCTTCACATCGTATGTTGGAGGCGTCGGTAGGCTGATGGTTTGCAAAGCATCATTGTTATTTTTAAATTTGTGTTGCGTGAACAGCATTTCTAACGGTGCCCATTTTTACATGGGTTATACCCGTAGTCAGTGGTGCAAATTTCAGGCTGATGATGCTTCCAGTGTCGAAGGCAAAATGTCACGAAGGAGAGATAAGGAGCAGTCGACACGGCCATCTAGACAGAGCAGTCCTCACGAACAATTCTCATGCTGTTAAGTGAAATTGCATAGTCAAAATTTAAATTTGCTTGCACGTGTAACCTCATAACCTTGAGCGGGCTCTGCCATGGTACCACCTGGACGGATACGATTACGCCACTGCAAAGGAATTGTTTTATAAAAGAAGCCAAGCCGTTTACGTTTAAAACAATTACAAAGCTTGCCCATAAATGCACCAATGATGGGGCGCTATTTTTAAATGCTCGTTGTTGCAAATCGTGGTGAGCCATGGATTGGATTCTGTGCAGATTGCGTGTCGTGTAACGGGCACTGCCGCACTCTCAAGATTGCCGTGTGTGGAGAAAGTTGCATTTGGTGATCCGATAGAATAACCCTTCTCGCCTCTCCCACCCCCATGTCTTGCACTGGGGCTATTTGTAATCCCGACAATAATTTGTCACGGATCAAATTACGGCCACATCCTGCAGTTTGTAATGCGTTGACCCCCAGGATATATGTTTATTATACATATAAAATGATAGTAAAAATAATAAAAATTGCTGCGTTGCTACCCTGGGTAGCTCGTATTTGCTGTGTCGGAGGTGGGGAGGGGGGCGGACGCACAGGAGGAGAAAACCACACGACTACACGTAGATTACAGGTCTGTCCGTGACTCCCGAGCAAGCCACCAGAGCTCCCCTCGAAATGACAGAGTATTGCCTTGCCAGGGTCATTTGTAATGCAGACAGTTATTCCTAATAAATGCACCCATAATGAATGGGATTACGGAGGAGCCCCCCCTCTGCATCCGCCCGTTTTGAGCTCCCCACGCGAGCGAGGGATTCCGCCGCATGCCTCCGTCGTGCGTTTATTTTAAAAAATGAATCAAGTAAAAACGAACGTAATGTAATTACTCCGCGTGCCTGTAAACCCGTGGCTTTTTGAGACGAGGGTTGGCGGGATCGTTGCGATGCGCGGTAGCTCCCGAACCCGCGGGTTGGCCGGGTAACGGTCGTGCGATATGGGCTCGTGAACTCGTCCATGCGGAAGTGGTGTCTTCCTTGTGTGTGGGTTTTCTCCGGTTTCCTCCCCTCAAATTCTAATGGGTTTCTTTTACATTAGCTTACACAAGTTTTTGTTGCTGTTCATTTTAGTTTAACTCTGCAGGAGGGTTTTAATGTTTGGTTGCGGATGTCTAGGCTTCTGTCTCCCGCTCCCTTTCCCCTCCGCATCCACAAGCGCCACCTGTGTAATTTTGATATTAAATTACTCCACATCTATAGCACTTATTTTAATATTATATCGACATGAACATTTAATAGGGACGAAAAATTTAGCAGCCTTTAACTTGAATAAGGTGATTCTACCAGCTGATAATAAAATGTGTCTTTGCATTTGTATACGGACTGGATAAATAAATACTGTTTAAGCATTTTGGCAAGCACCTCTTATTTATATTCAAGTGTAGCTCTGTGTACCGGCTGCGGTGTGCACGCCCAGCTGTGGGATTTAGATGATTGTTTTCGCCACAATAATGTCGGAACCTTTGTCTCTAATATGATGCTGGATTAAGCCCTCACCAGTTAGTTTTGGTCATAGGGAAATACTGCATGACCATACTTCTTGCTGGTCACTTTGGCTTGGTCAAAGGAGTGTTGGAGGTGGTGAGTGTGTGTTTGGCCTCTGGCGTTATCCATGCCAGGGAATAACAGATTTGTCACTCGATCGAGCAGGATCACCCATACCATTTTTAAGGTTTTTTTACTTTTGTAAAATGCAAACGCATTCCCACTGATTTGACCAAACGAAAACAACTCCTTAAACACCCTAATATTTGCGAGAGAAATCTTTCAAGCGAGGCTGCCCGGCTGTCTTGCTAATACCTATTGCCCTTGTAATCCATGTTTTCCTCAAAAATGAGACTTGAGTCTACTCCCGTCGATTTTAAGACTAAAGGAGGGTACCGACCGAGCTGCAAACAAAGTGACCGTTATTATCATACAGCCATGCTTCCCAGTACTGATCATCGCGACTGTGGCGTGAAACTGAAACCAGCCCGGCAGACTCTGTGCCAAGTCTGAGCGACATCCGATCCGTCCCAGCCGTGGCAAATTGAGTTACAGGGCGCGAGGGTACGGCGTGCCTCTCGGTGGCGGTGGGCAACAGCCGAGATAAACGGGTTGGTGGGTTGGTGGGTTGGTGGGTGGGTGGGTGGGTGGGGGCAGTGGGGAAGGGTGGCGGCAAGGCAATGCAAAAAAAATGATCCAATCGGTTTTCTCTGACAGCTGGAAAACAAGGTCGGCTTGGCGGTGCGGAGAGTGAGAGGCGGCACGAGAACGACTTTCTTGCTTCAATTTGGCCGTAGTAATGGGAAGTGAAAGGCTCTTGCCGAGCGTCCGCGTTAAATATTCGCCGCCGATTTCCCCCTGGAGGTGGGACGGTGGCGGAGGAGGAGGAGGAGGAGGCGGCGGCAGCGCCGTGCGTTTGTGGAGCGTACGCCTGCTCGCCTGTGCACTCCTCCCAGACAAAGCACAGGTGGTTTTATTTTTGTGGGTTATGTGCATCGGGGGAAGGGAAGACATGGGATATTTTGCTGTGTATTGTAGAGAGATTTCCATTTCATTTTCACTCCACCAACAGGTTTTACACAAAGGAGTAATTCCATGAAGTACGCTTATGTGGTGTATGTATTACTGTATATATAAAGGATTCAGTTATGTTATTGGATTTGTTTTACATACATACGCTTTAATCGTTAATCCATAACAGCTTATTCTATTGTAAATTGTAATCTGTAAAAACAATCCAGCATTTTTTTAGCACATAATTGGGCATGGAGAGTTGCTTTCTTGTTGCAAGCCTCGAGCCCATGATGAAAGATCCAGGTGCCTGTCGAGATGTGATTTTACTCGACTCCGCCAACTCAATCCCCCAGTCCCAGAGTGAAGAACAGTGGCGTTTACATCTGAAGGGCATTTTATCTTTTTATTTTTATTAATTATAACTTAGCTGCTGCCCTTATCCATTGCGGCTTAAATCATCGCAGACGTACACATTTATAATGAACATATAATTAATACAAATTAAATGTGTCGATGTGTTGTTAGACACGTAAGTAATGGTCGTGCGGATGTGTCTCGAGTGGTTTCCGAAGTGAGGTGAATGACTCACGGTCCTGATTTCAATTGGGATGTGATTTCACTATGATGTGGCCAGGTGAGCGAAGCAGCGAGCCTTGGAACCCAGAGAGCGGAAGTGTGGTGGGTGCAACCGATCGACCAGAGCTTGCCGAGCGGAGAAAGCGAGAGGGCATGTCGGGAGACCCCAGAGGAGCAGAGAAAGATGGTGCAGATAGAGGAAGTCACGAACGGCAAGAACCAAGGTTTTGAATGTGATGCGGTGCAGCCACCGACACCAGCGTACACAGCCAAGTGGAGGAGTCGAATGGGAAAAGCGTGGAAGGTAAAATACGAGGCGACCAGTGGAATTTTGAATAAGTTGAAGTGGACACTAGCATTTTACAGGTATACGGGCTAGGAAAGCACTGCAGTAGTCCAGGCGGGATAGAACCAATGCCTGGACCAAGAGTTGAGCGAGTTCGAGAGTAATAAAAAGGACTGACTTTGCAGACGTTTCATGAGTGAAAACGGCATGCATGAGATAGATTGGAGATGTAGAGGTGATATGAAAGAGAAAAAATTCAGGGTGATGCCAAGGTGCCACATAGATGAGGAGACAGAAGGAGTTGTCGAACCAATAGAGATGTTAAAGGAAGAAGGGGGTGAAGAAGATGAAAGAAAAAGGACATCTGGTTTTTGAAATGTTTAATTGGCGATGATGCTCACAGAATCACGATGAAATGGCCAAGAGACACAAAGAAGTGCGGGAACAAAAATATCCGATGACTGGAAAGAGAGAAACCGCTTGGCATCGTTGGCATATAGGTGATAACTGCCAAAGGAAGTGGTCAATGTGCCAAGAGAGCGTTATATTGAGAGAGCAAAGTGGAGGGCCAAGTACCGAACCTTGAGGGACACGTGTGAGCAAAGAGTGGGAGTAGATGTTGAACTGTGCCAAGACAGCCGATAAGTATGATTCACGTCAGCGATTGTGAGCCGTAGGCTCTGCGCACTCCGCTAAGCTGACGGACGCTCATCTGCCTGCAGTTCTCAATCCCGTGGTGTTTTGGTACCATTCATGTAACGTTTACGTTCAGGGCCTTGACATCAACGAGGTTGTGCTTTAAAATTAGAGTTTTACACACGACGTAAAAGAGCTCCTCTTAGCATGGGGAGTTTGATGGTCGGTCTTCGGGTGGTCGCCAATTATTGCACCAAGTAAATAAAATAGGTTTAGCAGTCAATTTAATTAAACCCAGTCACTGATGGGTTATTTGAAACCTGCCATTAATAACCGTTCATAAACTTCATGGCCAAAGGCTGCATAATCAGGTGGTTATTTAAGTCACCGTTTGAAGGTGCGTTGTAGAGGGTCTTGCAAAATCTCTTCTGGGTCATCGCGCAGTGACCTGTAACTGCTGTTGTAGGTGGCTGAAGATGTGTGTGCGTGCCTTTAAAAAAAAAAGAGTGATACAATCATGGGTGCTTCTCATTGAGGAGCATGGGGGTGCATCTGCCAGCTATTTCGGTCAATTGATTACATTTAGATCTGCCCCATGACCTGCCAGCAAGCCTTCTGCATCTGGTGGCCTCGGTGCACCTAGCCTGGCACCAGTGCTGCTGTGAAGTCACTGCCACTAGGTGGCGAATGGCTATTGTTAATTTTAATGCGGCTGTAAAAGTTTCTACATGCTGATCAGTCATGGCAGAGTCAGTGCTACCTTTCTTTGAATGTCAAACAAAAAAGTGGAATAAAAAACTAGTCGAAGTGATTATTTTGAAGACTCAGCACTTATTTTATTTCTGAAGTAAACATTAGAATTTTGTACAAAAAGCCTAGAGTGTTGTCGAACTCATGCTTTATTTTGAGTGTGTAACATCGTGGATAGATGTGGACTGGGTGCTTGTTTAATTTGTTTTCGTTTCTTAGCATATTGCCGAAAAAGAAAAAAATGAATGCTTCAGCAGCATATTTAAATGCAAATAAGGCACCGCACTGGAACTAACGACGCAGTGTCAAAAATCAACGTATTAAAGCATTTTGTGCTGACGGCCGCTGACTAATGACGCAGAGGTCTCGGCTTATTTTCCATACTTTGATGGATTCCGGATTGGATAGCCACTGTAATGAGGTTGTAATGTAAATGAGTAGTGAAGGCCTGCCAGAGCTGGCTGCTAATTGAACCTCACGAATGAAACTGCATGCTTACTTTATTCTCTTGAAATTCCTGCTGCAGAAACCATAACAATGTCCTTTATTTATCAAGGAAAGCCTCAATGAGTCTCAAGACTCTCTTAGAGCATCTTGATATGCTTGGCTGTTTCGTTTTTAATGAGCATATTGCACGTGGTGCATGGCGAAAACCCATGTGGACACTCGTCTGCATGAGTTTAATGATCATTTTCATGAGTTTGATTAAACCCGTTTGTGGAGGTGTGCTGGGAACCCACCGATTCTGCCACGATCTCTCGGCAACTTTGCGACGCCTGGTTCTCGTGAAGAGCGCGACGGTGTTTCGAGACTGCTTTTCAGGTGCACCCTGCACCAGAATGTTTAGCCATCTCCACTTGCGCGTTAAACGTACGGCCGTAAACCTGGACATTTGAAATTATACTGAACTGCACGGATGGCTTCAAGAATATACAATTAGTACTGGCACCTTGCATCTCCGTGCATATGGAGACTCGGATGGGGCGACGTCTCTCCGCGGTCCGCTGACTGCGCTCGCAAAGCTCTCGATTACAGGCGTTCATCGTTGCATCGAGCAGTCGTTTTACAATTCCCGCTTGTAAACGTACAGACGCTAAAAGCTTCCAGCAAGCGAATATTACATTAGTGTGCGGTTTCTCAGTCCGGATTTTTTTTCCCTTTCCCAAAGCCATTCATTGTTCCTTCCTGTGCATCCATCCGTGTACTCATTTATTTATTTTCTGTTACAGAGCCATTTGTCCAACTGTTAATTCCTTCACCTGTTAATTCCGACGTTCATTCATCAAAGCGTTCATGTAACCGTTAAACTGTTAATCTGCATGACCATTAATCCATCCGGCGAATTGTTGATTCTTTCCTGCGTTAAATAATCCATTCATCTCTGTGTACGTGCATAATTTAGATTGGTTATCCCATATATTAAGCCGAGGCAGCTGTGTGACTTAGGGAGGCCATCACCCATGTAATAACATTGGAGCTTTAAAAATGAGGTCCATCGTTATAATCCTTAGTTTTAACCCAAGATCGTGCCAGGTGTAGGAGAGTGTGTGGTCTGAGCCCATTTGGCAGTGACTGTGCAAAACACTAAATTGTGTAAAAATAAGCTGTAATTTAATTGAGTGGCTAAGGCGCATAACTGTGGCTCTCTGGTTAGCATGCCACACCATGCAAAACTAGTTTTTTTTTTTTAAGATTTGTGTGTTTTATAAATTTCAGTAGAAATGTCACCTATCATTTAAACAGTGGGCGGTGCGGTGGCCCAGTGGTTAGCGCTGTCGCCTCACAGCAAGAAGGTCCCGGGTTCGAATCTCTCGGCTCGGGTGCCTTTCTGTGTGGAGTTTGCATGCTCTCCCCGTGTCCGCGTGGGTTTTCGCCGGGCACTCCGGTTTCCTCCCACAGTCCAAAAAGCATGCTGCTACATAGGTTGATTGGCTCGCTGGCTAAATTGCCCCGCAGTGCCCGGCGATGGACTGGCGTCCCATCGTCGGTATATCCCTGCCTTGCGCCCTGTGTCTGCCGGGATAGGCCCCGGCTTCACCGTGACCCTGTATAGGACTAAGCGGTTTCAGACAATGAGATGAGATGAGATTTAAACAGCGTCGGTGAAAGCACGTTTTGCAGAACAAAACACATGGAAGTGATATCCGAGACAACAATTTTTGGCCAAATTTGTCAGGTTTATTTTTTTGTATGAATCCGAAAAACGGGAGAAAAAAAAACATCCTATTGATGTTGGCCAGCACGGCGCAGCGCTCACACTGAGAGTGCAAGCAGGGTGCAGCACTCACACTGAGAGTGTAAGCACGGTGCAGCACTCACACTGAGAGTGCAAGCACGGTGCAGCACTTACACTGAGAGTGCAAGCACGGTGCAGCACTCACACGGAGAGTGCAAGTACGGTGCAGCACTCACGCTGAGAGTGCAAGCACGGTGCAGCACGCACGCTGAGAGTGCAAGCACGGTGCAGCAGTCACGCTGAGAGTGCAAGCACGGTGCAGCACTCACGCTGAGAGTGCAAGCACCGGTGCTGCTCAAACGAGCAATGGAGCTGTGCGACTTTCAATTTCAAGCAAGAGACCCAGTGCGTCTTGATAGTCCACATTGACATGGCAGGGGGAATCAATTTATTTACTAACGGGTGATCCCTGACTTCAGCAACAGTTTGTTTGCCACAGAGGGATGTAAACTCCACTGTGAGCTTTGGAGTGGAAGCGCTCGAACCGCAGCACCACCTGTCTCGGTTACGGTCCCAAAAAAAGTCGTCTTCATTATTCGTGAGGTTGGAGATTGGAAGAGAGAAAAATTGCAAATAGGCTTTTGTGAGACCAGCGAGGAATGAGCAAGTCACATAAACATTTTCTCGGCATTCGGCACATTTGTAATATTGTCAGTACACTGCAGTATCAGCCTTTGTTTATAGTGTGGTTGTGAATGATGAAAGGTGTTTTTTTTCTGTCATCACTGGCAGGCTATCGCCTGCCGAGAGACACGTTGAATTAGGCTGACAATTGCAGTAAATAACATGCGTCGCGACGAATGACTTGGAGAAAACGGCAGCACATTGCGAGTCATTAAGGCAATCTATATCGCATTTTAGCATAGGTTGTTTGTTTCCAAAAGAGACATTTTAAATGCATCTAGGGCGCTAGACCAGCACACAACGAAAAGCACACCACCAGTCGTCGTTACTGCATTCCAGTCGGCGGTTACACACCATCGGGCCGATGTTTCAGGCAACAATCCTTCTGGATCGCTCACATAGATGGCACCTTGCTGTTTACCATGTCCTGTTCTCGGCCAGTGGGTATGGTGGGGGCAGCGAGGGGTGTTTTGTCTGTGCAAGTAAAACATTTTACCTGTGAAGTGTATCGTGATTTTTATAATATTTGCGGCGTGGCGCCTAGGTGCTACCGACTTGGATTCTGGATTCTGAAGCAGGAGCCATGGTCGGATTTGGAATTTGGAAGATTGGTTGGCTTTTAAAGCCTCGTGGTCGGTGAACCGTTTTGCAGAGTTGATGAGTAGTTTAGGGTTAAGCCCAGTTCTTACCTCGGCAAAGCAAATTCACGTTTTTGTCAAGTGATTCACTTGCCAAAACGCAGTAATCCAAGTGGTGGCTTGGAGAGCCTGCACGGTCAGTATAAATGTATGTAAAGTGCTCTGTTGCCCTGTGTGTGTTGTTGTGCACTTTGGTTTTTTGAGCGATCGTGCAACGGTGCGACGATTTGCATGTTGCGCCGCAGTATAGCGCGTACAGCGCTTATTCGGTGGCCGACCGTGCGCGTCGATCGAATATGGTATCCGAGCACCGCCCTGTACCTCTCTCTCGTGCCCACTCGTCCCTAAATGGATACCTGGTGTGGTGTGAGGATTCGGGCGTTTTGACCGATGAATCGGCCTGGGTCTGGTCACTGGAAGCACCGCCCAACCGTGCACCACGCTGACATGACAGGCAGGCACTGGCCAACGGCGTGTGCCTCCTACAAATGGTCAGCGCCTTTGTGGAGGTTCAGGTTCCTTTAGCATTGTCACCCTTACATCGCAGACCGCGGTCTGTGCTGCAGCAGACACCGCTGTCGTGTGCGGTGTCGACTGCTTTAAGTGCGCGATCCATCACACCGCTCGCGTGGCGTCATCGCTCTGCGCTGGTCTATTAATTGCCGCACGTGATTAAGTGCCCTGTTTATTTCGCACGTCTGATTACATAGCGCGTCCACCGCAGTACATTTTTTATGTTGCATTAAAGGAAAAAAGGCATTGGTAGCGGCGGGCGGGAGCGGGGGTGGGGAGGGGATACCTCCACCATGTCTGCATGCTCACTATCGGCTTTCATTAGCGTTGCTTTGTTCATCCGTACATCGACAACAAGATGCTTTTCTTTTGTGACTTCGTCACGTGAGCTGTAAACATCTCGCACCGTGTAGTGTTTCACGTTGTAATTACGGGCAGCTTTTTTGTGGTTTATTTTTCAGGTAAAGTGCAGTAGGAATGTACGAGGCCCTTTTAACGCCTCTTTACACTGTAGCAGCCGAACGACGCTGGGGCCGTGCTGAAGACAGCCTGTAACAGGTTACTAATGGGGCCAGGTAGTTTTTCCATGGCAGGAGCAGAGGCTTTCAACCGAAGATGCATGCCATCAATGAGTCTCGCTGCTTGCAGATGATGCGGCGATGGTGTGTTTGAGTTGTATCGTCGTTGGATTCCCATGCCAGTGCGCATGGTTTGGTGCTCAACTCATGTCTACCGCCTTTAGCCAGTTCTGGACGTCACATTCTTATGATGTCAGCAGGTCTGTCCGTTGGCTACTGAATGCTCGTAAGAAGAATGGGACTTGCTTATACATGTTATTTTGTGAAGGATGCCTAAAGCATGCAGAGCCACGGGTACGGGTAAGGCTCACATTTTGTTGGGGTCACTTCTTCAAACCCCTCGGTCCTGCATGTCCCGAACGACAGTTTAGCTCAGTGTCAACAATCCGCACGGATGAGGTGGCCGGGGTGGCTCAGGGGGCTCGTAATTCCACGTATCGGAGCGCCTCCCCGGCACCGCTGGGGATTCTCGGTTCCGATCGAGGCAGCCATCCGTGCTTAAACCCGGTTCTCAAGCGCAGCACGCTTGATGGTCTTGGTCCGATCGCCAACTGCGCAAAAGCCACCATTCATCAACTTCGTTTTTTCACGTAATTGAGGGATGGCAGTGTGGTGGAGTGGTGCTTTCACCTCACAGTGAGAAGGTTCTGAGTTTGATTGCCGACTCTGGTGCCTTTCTGTGGGGAGTTGGGATGTTCTCCCCGTGATCACGTGGGGTTGTGCTGGTTACTCCAGTCTTCTCTTACAGTTTAAATATATGCTACTGCCTAGTTTAATAGGCCTGACTAAAGTGTCCTGCGATGGACTGGCGTTCCATCATGGATATAGCCCTGCCGTGCGACCTGTGTTTTCAGGGATAGGTGGAATTTAGGTACGCAGAGCTCCAAAGTCTTCCTGTTGTACAGGAGCAAGTTCCAGTGTTAGTCGAGCCATTTGCTTTTATGAATCCTGGTGTAATCTTGATGCTTAATATTATCATTGTAACTGTAGTCACACGACTGAAGCTGTGAATAGACCAGCTGAAAATTCCATTATGCTTCAATATGTTGTCAGCTATGTTTATATATGGCCAGTTCCCATCGGATAATGATAGCCACATACCGCATACAACTGAATATCGCTGCTATTTGCCAATGTGTTTGATTACATAAATATGTTTGATATCGGACAGTATGTGTAAACTTAATTACCGTATCTGCAATTATTGACATGAGTTAATTTATTTCATATGTTAATAATAAATAATTGCATTTACAGAGTACTTTTCACCCGAGGTTCACAAAGCGCTGCAGAGGGCTGCGGAGAGAACAGCACGCCCACAACGACAGAGAACGGAAAATCAGCAACGTTTTGTTTGTTGTTGTACAAATCCGAGCTGTGGAGAGAACGGCGTGTCAATAACATCGACAGTTCCACTGAAAGTCAAGCAGTAGCGATAAATTATAGGACACAAAGTAGAAAAAATAATAATTCTTCAACAAACAAGGAAGGAACAAGTGTTCCCGAGCAGACACAGGTCGGAAGAGAGCCAGCATCCCGACACGGCACCACTGAGCCGCATCAACAGTCCGAGCCAGACGACGGAATGCATTTTCCCGAGCAGGCGCAGGTCGAAAGAGAGCCAACATCCCGGCACAACACCACTGAGCCGCATCAATAGTCCTAGCCAGTAACTTCACCATACACTCAATAGGTTTCTGAAATGTGACAATTGCTCCAAAGAGCTGCTTTTTCAGAATAGCAGTGGCGAGCATTTTTCCTATCGTTTGACCTTTTGACTCCCACATTGTTGGGGAGGCGAAATTTTGCGAAGGCTTGAGGAGGAACGCTCACTGTGGTGGTCACTGGTCCCTCGGGAGCGGCTATTAAGAGCAATTCACATTCGTCGAGGTATACGGAATATATTTTCAATAATAAAACCTATATGGTAAAAAATAAAATGTGCCGACAAGCATTACGCTGTGCCAGTGTGCGTCCAGCTTGCGACGTGCGTTCGTGGCATCGCCCCGCACTGTGCCATACACGCGGGGCGGGAGGCCCGCCGTCGCTCCGCCGCACCACGGTCGGCGGCGCGGCTCGCGTAACCCCGCGTACGGCCGCCCAGGGCCCTTCGCTCGTCGGTGGAGTCTATTTGAGTTGTTCCCTTAGCCGAACCCAGGGGAAGTGGAATGGGACCCTCGTTAATATCGCGGAAGTCTCGGGGTCGCCGACTATCGGAGCACGCCACCACTGATTGTGCCGGCGACGCGGATGCGCAAATGAATGCTGACGCTAAACAAATGCGGTTTGATGGGCGCGTGTGCAAGTTGCGTGGCTCCTTCGCCAATACAAAATGCTTCCGTTGATTTTAAGCGACGTCCAGTCCTTTTCATTTCCTATTTTATTTACTCACTTCCAGAGACACTTTTTTTCCCTCTCTGTCGCACGCCTTGCCTCTCTGCCCCCCCCACCGCCCCCGTTTGCATGGCGGTGAGTCTCAGAGCGTAGTTGCCTGAGCGTGCCAAATGTGGACAAGGAGAGACAAAGGGACTGAGGTAGCGCTCTGTGCAAGGAGAGGTCAAGAGATGTGTGCGCACGGACAAAAAGAGAGAGACACAGAGAGATCGGACAGAGAGCGAAAGGGAATGGAGGTGAATGGAAATAGGTGGAGAGATGAGAATGGGAGAGAGAAAAATCTAGGCAAATCGGTGGGGTAATTAGGTGTGTAGATAGACATTATGTAGGTGGAGAGGTAGGTGCGTTTTAGTAAGTCTAACCATCGGTTACCTATTTTCAACTGTTTGTAATGCGTTGTTAATTTTATTTTGTGGTTGGCCGAGTGGGCAGGTAGGTAGTGAAGTGGATGAGTTCATCGTTAAGTGCGCAAGTAGATAAGGAGCTCGCGGATCGTTAGGTGGAAATTTAGAAACAATTACCAAGCAGCGATTGTCAGTCTGCAATCTGCAATATAAATAAAACGCTCACACATAATACGTATATGGATTTAACTTGTTACAAGCACACCTTTTAATGAACTTAATTAGAAGAAAAAATATCAACTGCTCAAAGACGAATACCAACTTCATAGCGCAGCGATTGCCATAAATTGTAATAATTAAATTTGAATGAAATATCCTCAGCGTGGCTGCTGCCATCACTTGCGTTCGAGCCTTGGAACAACACTTACGGCCGTGATTTCCAATTGCAGGTTGGACGAGCGCAGTGGAATTAGACGGTGGCAGTGGAATTAGGCGATGGCAGTGGAATTCGGCGGTGGCGATGGACAGATAAACAAACGCTCCGCGGCAATCGCCAACAACAGGTCCCCCCTCGCCCCGCGCACCGTTATCGGTCGAGTGTCGCTGATGCCCCACGATGGCGGTGGCTGTTTGGTCAAGTTTAAGTGACGGTTTAAAATTAGTATTTTTTTGGGGGGGGGGGTTAGGGGGGTGTGGGTTTAACGCTGCCGAACTGCTAGTGGAATAACGTCCCCCTCATTTCCGAGCGAATGAGATAAGATCCAATTCAGGTGAATAGAGCGTGAAATTGGCCATAACTGGGGGAAGTATGCCAGCAGCCTGCTGTTTTATTTGACATTTATGGCCCGTAAGGGTTGGGGGTTGTAAGCGGAAAGAGCTTCTCCCCTAATGTCGTGTCTCCCGGACGCATGATTTGGGGCAATCACCTGTACATAACGTTGGTGGATATGGGCGTGGGTGGGCGGGTGGATTATTGAGAAGATGAAGCTTTAAAAAAACAATAACCTCGCGATCAAAATGAGAAAACAGCTACCAATTAGAAAGCGGTCAAACTCGAAGATGAAATGCTTTCATCTTGAATGCGTTTGATTTACCATCTGGAATCATTCATACGCTGTGCCTTGTGTAATTGATGCGCCGCTCAGTGTAAGCACACACTTTGTTCACGCGAAATTGTCGCTTCATCAAATAATGCTGGCTTTATGTTAGACTGCGGGAATGGTAAAAAGCACGGTCAAATCGAAAGCCAGCTGGGAGAACCTGCCAACCAGCACTACGTGCCAATCTCACATTTGTTGGGCAAGTCAACAGACTTGCTCCACAGCGCCATTCATTGCCCTGACCCGAGAGTACGGCCGTTCGGGAGATGCAGCGATGAAATCTGCAGTCTATGGGTACCTTTTTGCCAGTACAAATATGTACAAAAGAGAAGAGGTTGTACCGTTTTTACTCGTGTACAGGTTGCTGGATGGGATTGATTGCATCGCAGCATTGTGAGAGGTGGCCGTTGTCTTGAGGAGTTTCTTCATCCAGGAGTAGATTATTCGTAGTTGATGATGATCGTGGGCTGTACGTTAATGCAGCTGCCTCTCGGTAAAAATATCCTGGGTTCCTTTTTCAGCGTTGGTGCATGCAGTTTGAATGGTCTCCACATTTTCACCTCGGGTTTGACCAGGTGCAACAGTCTGCTCCCACAGTCCAAATACATGCCACCTCGGTAAACTGCCCTGTTGAGTAAATTGCCACACGTGCCCTGTAATGGATTGGTGTCTCATCCTTGGTGTACAGCACCCCGTGACGTCCTGTGTCTGCCGGGATAGGCTCTGGTCTCCCACGAGCTTCTGTTGGAGTAAGTGGCTACTGATGATGAAGCATTACGCGCCCATTAGGCTCTGTTCTGTCTGGTGGATGCATGGGATTGCCTCCTCTGTGCGATTGCCTCTGCACATCCCTTCATTATCCCCCCCCTCCCCTCCTATGTGCACCTGGCACTCGTTGCCGCGCGGCAACCTGAATCATCGTTAAGGGGACCCGCGCCATTAATTCGCCGCCGCTAATTAATTCTGTCCGATTTGAGCCGGGGGTCTGGTGTGTGAGTGTGAGGAGTCGTGGGAGAGGAGAGGAACGGGAATGCGTTCTCTGGGAAATCAGATGCGGGAGCGAGGCTACCGTGAGCCTTTCCTTTAGCACAGGCCAAGATTAGGGTTTCCACCGCGTACGTAATTTGCGTAATTTGCATTTTATTGATGTAGGTTTTCACAGCTCAATGTATGAAAACTGCTCCTAAGAGCTGCTAGTATGGCATAACCATTTGAAGCGTTCCTCTTCTGCCTTTGGTGAAGGAGAGAGGAGGAACCATGATCAACCCATTGCTGGACGAAGAACTCCTCTCATTGTCCTGTTATGTATCGATCCACCCTAGCTTCTGGGCACGAGCTAATTTAGATGCTCCATCTCTGCGGTGGACGTTCCCATACCGGTGTTTTATCCCCTTGAATGGCCACCCCATCGTTATTCCCGCCCACAGGCCGTCATCCATTCACGACTAGCACAACTAGCATGAGCAGTATATACTGTATGTTGGATGGATCTCCTTGGCACTAATTTTACTGCGCTAATAGCTTGTCGGATTTTAAGTCGTTGTCCCAAACACCTGTTTGTAACGATACGTAACTTTGAATGACGATGTGTTAGTGCACAATCCTCGACTGTGTTTTGCAGTCCTGAGCGTGATCACCGTGCAGAGAGCTGAGCACGTCAGTCGAGCCTTGTAAAGAGATCCCCCGCTCCTCCCCCAGTGCATTTCTTCAGTGGGTGGAAAATTGTTATTGCGAGTGAACGAGCGTATTGTCCCAATGTCGGGTCCTCCTCTCGTGTGTACGAGACGAGGCTGCGCTTGGGTGAAAGGGGTGCCGCCCGATTGTGTAAGATCGATGCACGTGTGATATGGCAGTGTTGCATTTGGACGAAACGAGTACATGGAGTTACAAACAAAACAGCGATGTCTCAGTTGCCTGTATTTTTTTATATTTCACTTGCAGCACTGATTCTGATGTCATAACACTAGTGAAGCAGATTGTATTTACGTGACAACATTTTCAATTTGTGATCCTTGTACACCCAATACCATTTGCAGCCATCGCCTTAACATTTCCACAACTACAGCAACTATTGTTTATTCAGTTATACTCTCCACAGCAGCTGTGATTTCTGCCTTGATCATTTGTTCAACCACAGGTGGCTTATTCCTATATACATTGTCCTTATGGGAATCCCCATTAAAAATAATCGCACAAAATTACTCTAAGTGATCCGCATCAATAATGAGTGGCATATTCAAACTGTAGCGGCAGTGTTTTCATGACCCTGTACATGTTTTAATCCAGCTGTGGATGCTTCCACCAGTGTCCAGCACCAACGATTCAGTGGAAGGCTGCCAGGGCCACCCCAGCAAGTCCCACGGGGGTCAGGGGAGCCAATTGCGGTGATGTGATGGTGCAGCTGACATCGTTAGTCTCACTGCGGCGTGCTAATGACGCTTTGTGCTTGATCGATTCCCGTAAAGCGCCTTTCATTTTCACTTTGCAACTGGAGCCCGAGCTAGGCCGGTGAATTGATCATTGTCCCATCGTGTATGAATGCGTGTGCGTGCGTGCATGTTGCCAGATGGATAGCTACTTTAAGCAGATAAGAGGTTATTGAGACAAACGTTGTGTTTTTAACTAGAGACCCTAAGAACATGAAATGGCAGTGTGTCCTTGCGCAAACGTGCCAGAGGGTGCATATTCCACATTCCCGTGTTGGGTGAACTAGGCTTGGCTTCAAATGACTATTTGTGATTTGGCAACACATGTAATGATGTAGGTTTTCACAGCTCGATGCATGATGATTGCTTCCAAAAGCTGCTTTTTCGGGATAGCCGCGAGGAGGAGCGATCGAAGCGGCTTTCCCGAAAGAGCAGCTTTTGCATGCAATCAACATAGTATATGTATAATTGACCATTAAGGGATGATTGGGTAGAGTTGAATCATAAGACATTAACAACTTGAGTGTAATTTGGCATAAACAAAACGGACCTGGACCTTGCCTGGATTAATTAGATTATGAACGAGTACCTGGTAGGGGAAGTGGTTATCATCAGGCTATGTTGTCTCTGTGCGTGGGGTTGTTACACCACGCCTTCCCATGTCTTGCTATCTTTTCATTGGCGATCACGAGCTCCACTTGTCCTTCTTATATGTTGGGAATATTTGCGTATGGGGTCCATGTCTCTACCCGCAAATATGTTATTGGATAATGTAAATTAACTGACGGTATTCAGTAAACTAGTTTTTCCGCATATATGGGGCTTTAGGAATGTATAAGGTAATGAAACAAGCTTGATGTCACGCACATGGTGTATGGCTGTGTGTGTTCAGTAACAGGCAGGTTTGTGAGTAAGGGTAGTGTGGACATGGGGCCCATTTCTGGATTTTTGGGCCACAAATCCTGCCACGTAATTTTTCTAGCAATATTCGATATATTCGTATTGCCTAACACCGAATACTGATGTGGTTTGATGGAGCAATGGCAGGTTTGTATTTATATATATATATATTTTCTGTTAAGACTGGTTGGACGCCCTTTTTATATTACCAAATATTGCTTTTTCATTTTGCAATTCCTACCCGTTCTTTAAGGATTC
>JAZEWT010000010.1:24009465-24032495 GCA_036362905.1 Mordacia mordax
GCTGATGGAATGGAAAGCGTACAGGAAGGCATGTGACGGCGTTGTGAAATGTTGAACCTCCCACTCAGAATGGGCTACCCTGTACCTCAAATGAACGTTAAAACTATCCATAATCCTAATCTATTAACGTATTGTCGCACAATACATTATGAAAGTATCACAATCATTCAGGTATTTCCAAGTATGACAATATTATGTTATTGTGGCAGGTGACATGATCATAGCTCAGATGCAGACCTGTGCTGTGTGATGTCATCTGAGGTCTCTAAAACTGGACTGCGCACGCTCGTAGCCCAGATTCCCAGAACAGTGGCCCTCTGCTCAGCCGATCAGAAATGGGGCGTTCATGTTGTAAGACCCTGCCTGTCGTTGTAGTCAAAATATAGTGACAGCTTGTGGCAGGTAATTGGTTCATTTAAATAGTTCACATGACTGTAGTGAAATTTAAATTTACACTTGGGTTTGCATTTATTGTCAAGTGCATATTGGGACTGGACATGTATCGTCATTTGCCTCATTTCCTCTCGTAAAGGACCATGAGTTTTTTGTTTGCCATATGTATTTATATAAACAAACGTCAGGATCATAGCAAGTGCTTGCTGTGTTATTATACGCACCTGGACTCTTTTTTATCAACCTTTTCACCTTCTACATGTTTTTTTTCTCTATACTGTGCCTTGTGGCTATTGATTGAAAGGTGCTCAGCAATGTAAATTATTATCAACTAGGTGTATATCACAGGATGTTGAGGCAAGTGCCATTAGCGAGCATATATTAAGGCCAACATGGAGTGTGAGAGGGCAGTGTGGCAAGTACCACGCCTGGCCGCCTTTGTTTCCCCAGTGCTGATAATTAGACACTGTACCACACACTCATTTGCGCCGGTGTCTAGGAAAGAGGCCAAGAACTGGTTCACATACTTGTCACCGGTGTTCGCTGCGAGCGGGAATCGACCCCGAGTTGCCAGGTTCGTAGCGCAGCGTACTAACTACTGCGTCACCTCTCGTACTTAGGCAGAGAAAGACAAAGACCCCCCATATAGCCTGTGAGAGGCGGCTAAACACGCTCACACGCGATGAGAAAGAGCTGGAATTCAGCTTTATTCTTCTGAGCAGCTTTATGCCACCCGTCAGCCAAATTACTGATGCGTGGCATTAGGCCCACACCGGTTCGTCCGAAGAAGTGCTTTTTAAAATTACGTCTGAAAGGCAAAATAATGGCTTTTGAGTACGCTTTGCTACAAATTAGAGCGCTCTTGTATTCAGACGGATAACGAAAATTTGTTTCCCCCGACTTCTCCGCTGTTCGTTCAAATCTCTCGATCATTGTAGCTGAGCATCACAGCATTTGTATGTGTGCGCGTGTCTGTCCGTGCCGTGTGGACAGCGGTAGTGTAGCGGTTAGCGCGCTGTGCTACAAATCCGGCGACCCGAGTGCAAATATCGCTCACGACCAAACACCAGTGACGATTTTCGGAATCGGTACTGGACTTCCCCCGAGGTCGACTCAGTCTCATGACTACCTGGTACGACGTGTGAACACCGATTGGCAAATTGTTTGTACGTATTTGTGATGTAGCTGGGCGATGGTGGCAATGTACGGGGGCAGCGATCTCTAGCACTATATGTGAGGGTTGACGGATCACAGGTTGTGAAACATCCTTGCTGTGGACGTACAGGTGCCATACCCCTGCTCTCCAGAAGACAGTCGTGCAAGTGGACTCATCGCCATCGGTATTCATGCATACAGGGATAGCACTGCCCCCTTGCACGCGTGAGTTTTCTCCGAGTGCTACGGTCTACTCCCACATGTGTAAACACTTATCATTATTTGGCTGAAATTATTTTCAAGAAAAACTCTGAAAACGCCCAGTAACTCGGTCTGGCTTGGTGATCCGACTTGACCATTGCGTTGCATCACAGCGCCGACGCAGATGACTTTCCAAGGCAGAGGGGCATTTGACACCGGCGGAGAATTCATTGTTAACGCCTGTCTCCCCCACCCCCGCTCCAAGCCACCACTATTCCCACCACCCCGTCCCCCCAACTATCCCTTTTCCCGTTACAAAGGTTACAGAGCGTGCGATTGAGTCCATCTGTGCGCTGCTGGAAATTAAAGCGCTCTCGAATGGGCAGCCGCAGAATCCGTCAGCCTCTCGCAAACCGCTGGGGATGTGGGCAGGTGCCCGCGGACTGTAACCTGCTCTGCTGCAGTCCCGTGATCGCCATGTAAAGGGATTACACGTGCGAAATAAATTGAAATAATAACATAATGTATTACATGAAATGTACGTTTGTAGCATTTCACGTTGTTTTCTTAGTTACCGTTGTCGCTGTTTTCACATTGCCGACGCCAGCTGTTGCGCCGTGAGATTGGCATCGTAAAGGTTAAAATAGGAACAGACACCTGGTAACGTAAGAATTTAAATCAAAGCAGAAGTTCTCATCACCGTGTACACCTTCATATGAGACATGTTTAATGCCACTGAGTGATGGGTTGAGGGCGTCCGCATGAAAAATTAAATACCGGTCCAAAATTGGAAGAGATTTTCCGTCACTTAAGCTCAGAAATTAGCATATTGCATGAATTGTAAGCTATCGATCCTTGTACGCATTATTCGATGCATTTGTCATGAGCCGTAAGCATGGATATTAATCAATGAACCTGTGGATCGTTTCATCAATAGTCCCCGCACCCCCCCCCCCATAGCAGATATTCAACACCGGGCAATGCGATTCTGCATTAACATTCCGGAGCCATAGCGATGAACCCTCCACGTTATTATGACGGGACCCAATCCATTCACAACACGAGCACTGCCGACGTGTTAACGAAGCGGTTACAACCTCGCCGTTGCGCCGGTGCTGGGCGGATAGGGGGCGATGATCGTGCTCGTGGTGGTGGTTGTGATCGTGGCAATGATTACAAATGGGCCGAGTTGATGAGAGTGCGATTAAAACCCGCGATCAGAGAACTCCTGCTCTGCCCACCGAGCTGTTCATCATCCGCTGTAATGTATTGTACAACGCCATGGCTGAGCTGCGCGTGAGACTGTTTATTCACTTACGGGCGTAAGTCGCGCGGGCGCCGACGATATCACATTAATAATTTACAATCCCCAGTACAGGCGGCGAGCACCGCCTAGATCATAATCGTCATGATTGTAGCACGATCGTCTTGAGCACCGTCAATTCAGCACCAGTCTCCCGTGGCTACTGCAGCTGTCAGTGCCGTGGCCACGGTCATAATTTTGTTTCTGGGGCTGTGAGCTTCCCTGCTTTCCTGCCTGTCCGAGTGGAGCGGGTGGGAGCGCCGTCGACAGATGATGCCGCCGAGTAGGACGTGGGGTACTATGGGGTGTCGGTACAACCAGGTGTTACGAGAAAGCAATTGCACCTCCGGTTCCAGCAGTCACCCACGATGGGTGCACGGCTCTATGCACCGTCACCCCGAGTCATGGTTAGTGACAGGGCTAGCAACAGCTTGGAAGGTGGAACTCCTAAGTGATTGCAGGGCCAGAACTTGATACGCGATAGCTGCGACTTGGCGCGTTACAGCGGCAGTGCCGTTTTCGGTCGGATTTCGAGTTTTGTGCGAAAAAAACACCGATCAGCGTTCGTCAATATTCTGCACGACGCGTGTGGCATCTCAATAGGACTGCTGTTGTTTTCTCACTAAGGTTGGTGCTCGTATCTGAACGTGCAGTTTCTTAAAGCTCGTGTGCGACAGAAAATTAACACGTGCTAACGTGTTCCAGAATGTCTGGTGTGATGTCAGGAACACAGCGTACATTATTCAGAACCTGGCCATCCCTCTCAGGACCAGTCGAGGGATCTCTGCAGAATGATGAGATAGTATTGATGAGGCCGCACGAGATAATTGAACAGAACGGACGAGGAAGCACGGACGAGACTCGAAGACTTGACTCTCAGATCAATTCCCAACTCTGCCTGGTGACAATCCACTGAAGCTTGGTGGGACAATAATCGTTACATGCTCGCTGTGTCGGCAGTCATGTTGTAATAGTAACTCGCTGAGGAAGTGCTGACACTCTTTAAAAATGATAATTGCTCGAAAAACATGCTTTCTCTGGTTCGTCATGGCAAGCGTATATCTTATTTCCTTCATGATGTTTTGCCTCCTTCAAAGCATTTTCAGCCTTGTAGTCCTGAAAGCCTACGTAAAGAATCTTTAAGAGTCGTGGAATTCAATGGCCAATCGCTGCTCGTGACGTTCTTTTGTAACGATGTAGGTTTTCACAGCTTGACGAGCATTGCTTTTAAGAGCTTCGTTCAGGATATCCGGTCGAACGTTCCTCCTCTCTTCTTCGCGACGTTTTGTCTCCTACGTTGAAGGCATCAACCAGTCAGACGCCTGCTGATGCTTTCTGGAAGCATCAGCAGGCGGCAAAACGTCGTGAGAGAGGAGCATTGCTCGAAAGGGCTATCGCAAAACAGCCCCTCTTAAGAGCATTATATATTTTGGCCGGAAGAGCCCCTTGCATGTGTGGGAGATGGAGCTATTATGACTTGTGGGCGAGCGGGTTGAGCTAGGCCAAGTGAAGGGGGTCTCCCGTTAACGGGGGCTGGATGCGATCGGGTTGGGTCCATCAGGCTGCTGCTGCTATACCTGGCTTGGCTCGCAAGGGAGGTGTGGGGGGGGGTCTGTGACTCCCGTTCGCCCCCGCACCCCGCGCCACCGAGAGCCATAGCCTTGAATGAGACGATTCGGTGTTTGACCCGTGCCGCCACGCCAGCCCACGCCACCGTCACTTCCTCCGAGTCGGAGAGGTTCATTGCTACCGCGATTGCTTCCAGCGTGGTCGGGCCAAACCCCCCCCTCCCACGCCCAATCTCGAAAAACATGCTTTCGGCGGCGTTATTTACTGCAGTAATCCAGAGCTCGGGTATAATAATAATACTAATATTTGTACGTCTAGGTCACAAAGCGCCACACAGAGCTATGCAAGTCTCCATTTTAAAAAGTATAAAGATATACCCAGTCTATATCTCAAAGTCATTGTTGCTGTGTACAATGTGTACACGTGATGCGCACATTTTTAATCCACTTTTATTCAATATCGTGGCATTTACAAATAATTTGCTCTTGTGTTATTGTTTTGCTTATTTACCCAGGAAGAGCAAGGTGAATCCTACTGAGTTGTCACAGTAGGGGGACAGTGTCGCTTTGTGCAATCCCAATAGAAGCATCTGTGGACATTTTTTTGCATAATGTGGGTTTGTGGCGCCGTGCGCTAACCGCTGCGCCACTGCTCCCCACAAGGACATATGAGTACAAGAACGCGGAGCGCAAAGGGGCCCATGTTAAGTGTGCATGCTTACATATCCACACATTTACCTTCTAATTCTGTACATGTGTTACGTTTTTATAAAACTATGTTTTTTCAATGTTGCTCAATGTATAAATGCAATTATTATTATTATCAATGTATACAGAGCTGGGCATTGACAAGGGTAACTTTTATATAGATTGCTTTAGGGACTTTTTAGTTTTTGTGGTAATATGTGAGGAGTCCGAGAACGGACACACGTATTTCCCAGCATAGCAACAAACTGCCCATCGGCTTCAAAGCAGAGCCGAAAGCCTATCTTATGTCACACACTTTAGCATCAGACCCACTTATTATATGACAGCTTAAATATACGAAATGCAGCTGATTGGGCAATTTGTGGCGTTGAGGCGGTGTGCTTGATTGCGAGAGGTTCGAGTGCTGCTGCATTCATTGTTGTTATTCTTTCAACCCTAGATTTGCACCGTCATTTAAACCAAAAACATAGCCAGAGGGGAGTGGTGGCAGGGTGATTTGCACACAGCGCTATCAACCCATAAAGTTTGAGTTAGATTCCTTAGCCATGGCCGATATCATTGACGAGCGGTGTTTAAACAGATTCTGACCCCCCCCCCCTTCAATTTACTCTAACCAGCCTGGTGAAGTATAGGCATGCAACCCCTATTATTGAAACATCTAGGAACATTTTGGAAAAAAATATAGATGATGTCTTATCGAGTTGTGTCATAAAAAATACATTTAGGCGTGGATATGCAATGTTCTATTTAAAATGAAACAATTGATTTTGATCAATATAACAATGTGACGCAGCACAAACTTAGGTCAGTCCTGCAGTCGGCCAAATCGACGATGCATGGTGTCACTTGTGACTATGCAATTGCAAATTAAAGTAAAGTTTCTGTTAAAGGTATTATCTAACCGGTGGAACTTTCATTAAATTGTTAGTACAGAAAATTTAAAAAATGTCCACATTCATTGCATGATCACAGAGATTTTTAAATATATCTAATTTAAATTAAAGCCCTATATCTGACAAAAGGTATTCTTATGCTTATACAATTTACGAGCTACTAATTCAGCGCTGAGTAAATTTAGGGGAGACCAGTCCAATATTACTCGCCACTATTTGCTGTGGCTGTAAATTAAACTCTGATGGGTAGTTTTGTAACACCGTTTGTGAACCAATGCCCCACCACTCCTCGCATGCACACTCACACACAAACTTAAGCATGTTTGTTGATGGCCAAAAGAAAATATCAGATTATAAATGCGCTCACATGCCTCCCTGATTAATGCGTCCCAGCAGTGTGTCGATGTAAACAAGGCGGTCTTGGACTGGTTGCCTCTGTTGACTTGTGGCCTTAAAAAGCAGTGCCATTGGGCAGCTCGGTGGTTTGGTGCAGTCGTAGCTTTCCGTGAACAATGCTGGCGCCAACATTTGACGCAAAGCAGTGAGCGGCCGACACGAACGCAGCTTTCCCTGCCCTCTCTCAGCTCGTTTCGAACGGTTCACGCGTCTGTGCAGAGCCCGACAATGTTGATGTAAGTTGCCACGCACATTTTCTAACTCAATTTTTCCATTTCAGTTCTCTCCCCCTTTTTTTAAAAATGAAGCGCTGTATGTCACACATGTTGTTTTATGTCCTAGAAACCAAATTTATATTGAGGAAAATGTTGTGCTAGTGTAAGCAGTGTGTAACACACCCGTCTTCATGTGAGGAGCGGTGGTGCAGCAGTTAATGTCATTGCGATGCAAAGCCGGCAGTCCGAGTTTCAACACTGAGCAGATAAAGGTGTTGGCCACATCACCTGGTATGCCGTACTAACCTTAGTTGTAGAAGTTGTTATTTATCCAGGAACATCTGGAATCATAAGGGTTTATCCATAAAAACGATGAGTGTTTTATACACGTGGGAGGAAAATGAATCCCAAACACAAAACCCACGAAATCTCGGGTACAACATTCCACATCCCTGTAAAGATGGAAACAGCTGGCGATTAGTCCACTCGCTATACCGCCTTCTCCTGGCAAGCCAGGTTACTGCACCGCCTCGATGCCCACGGGAAGGAGAGTTCCCATCCCATCTGTGCGGCGATCCACAAACCCTCGCTGCCACCTGGGTTACGGGTGGCCATGTGCGGCGCAGCCACCACCGCGGCCGCCTAGCGCAGTAGTCGCTCGCCAATAGTGCCGCAGCCCCCACGGGTTACACGCGGCTGCACACGGGGATCTGTGTTCGTGTGCGTTTGTAACACGTATTCCTGAGACGTTAGAATAAATATTTATTTTCTTCCCGGGCCGTGGCTACTGGGAATGTTTTATCTTCATCCCCGAGCCGCCCATTTGAAAGCACTTAACCAGAGCCCTTCTCTCACAAAGCCCCTCTTTGTTTATGTCAATACCGCACTTCTGGGCTAATTATTTCCATATTGATGTAGCCCTTACCGACATAACTTGAAACCCCCCGCGGGTTGTCTTGACCAACCGCACTCTGTGCAGACTGACATTGTCGTCACAGCGTAGAGACTACAACAAAAGCAATCGGCCGCTTTATAAAATCGTTTAACAGTTATCAGATGCAACGGTAATTTGAAAACGTTGTGCGCGTACATGTATGCACGATGCATAGTTAAAAGGTTCTGGGAATTGAATAATAGAAATCCATTGGTGTGTGGTGTGTGCGCGGGGAGGGTATATGCGCGGAGCAGTGGCAGAGCGGTTCGCTCGCTGCGTTACGATCCCGGCGACCCAAGATTGCTTCCTGCTCACGGCTAACGCCGTAATGATTATCATAACCGGTCCTGGGCTTCTCCTAGGTCGACTTAGCCTTATGTAACTACGCATGTCGATGCGTAAACTTCACTCGGCAGATGACAGGCGTCGTGTTTCGTGCTAGTCACGCGCCCCACCGTGTGCCGTGTCAACCTTCCCAGGTGCTGGCTCGCAGCGTGTGCACACAGCCGACGATCCGTGTACACACGTAGCTCGGCTTTAGCCAAGCTACGTGTGTACACGCAACGTATTAAACATTCTATCTTCTTGACGGCGCGTGACATTTCTCATGAGAGGACTTGCTTCTTGTGGCCGCTAGATTCGCATTTGTAGCTGGATAAGAGTGAATAATAAACGTCGGATATAAAAGAATGCGGAATTTGGCGCTTGTGAGCGCGTCAAAGATGTCTTTCTCATAAACTTCTGACCCCGCTGCGTGCCAAGCACGCGACTGGCTTCCAAAAATAACTGTGATTGGCACACGCTGAGCAGACACACATTGCCTGACATTTAGTCATCGTGCTGCGATAAATGAACTTGCAAGCTCTTCAGCTAGGGTGATAAATTGAAGTACACATGCGTGTAAGGTATACAGCGTGCATTTGGCAAAAACCTCTATTTTTTTAGTTCGTTTCAAGTATTTTGTAAAAACCAGAAAATATCTGAGCCACGTAGCTGATTTTAAGGAAGATTCTACTTTTTGGATGTTTGGCCAGTTGTTATCTTTAGTAGTAGAGTATTTTTATATGTGGAGGAGGACTGGCTAGGCCAGAGGGGGAGGGAGGGGACCTGTGTATACAGAGTTCACAACAACAGTAATGAAATCTTAGAAAATATTTTGGACGGCACGGTGGCACAGTGAGTAGCGCTGCTGCTTCATAGACGCGCAGGACCCGGGTTCGATTCGGGCTCAGGTGCCTTTCTGTGTGGAGTTTTGTTGGGTACTCAGGTTTTCTCCCACAGTCCAAAAACATGCTGCCTAGATTAATTGTACCGACCAAATTTCCCCTGGTGCCTTTAGATGTTGCAACCTGCTTGCCCCTCCCCGGTAGACAACTGTTAAAAAGAGCTACATAGCTCAACGGTTCCTTCAGCTTAGGTAAACACTGATTCAGCGCGGCCATACTTAAGCACAGGTATGGCATTTTAATCAATGTACTATGGGAAAGACAGGTGGCCAGATGAAAGGTAATCGCCACCAGTGTTTTCTCCTATATATAGGCCTTGCTGGTTGCTCCCCAAGAGCACTTGCTCCTAGACTCTAACCAGGGATCCTGGGAGGCGAGCGCGCGCGCGTGTGTGTGTGTACTCCCTCAGTGTCAACATCTCTAGCCAGGCTCTTCAGACTCTCGAGGGACTAGTGTGTATGAACGCGTCGCGCCAGTCCAAGCGCTGTTGCCTCTACATGGAGGTAGGAATGTGCCCGATGTGTTTGTGGGAAAGGGAGTTTGCTCGTTAAAACTGTTTTGCATTTTAGCTGGGTTTTCATCGCTTTGTTTTATTGTTCGATGTAAATGGCAGTCTTCATCTCCGAAGCGTTCATGCATTATTTAGTTTCTTCGCTAAATTACTATGCAGTGCAGCTTAAAATTCATATTTGTGGAAGTACCTACATATATTAGGCCAGGTGGCACTGCAATTAAAGCATGTGACTCTAAATCATGAGTTCAGATTGTAGTCGGTGGTTGACTCAGACTCATTCTCCTGGGCAATGCGACTACCGACTCTGTGGGAAATCAAGAGCAGTTGTCTTAGACTGTGGTCTTCCAGAGCAGTGTGGAATTTCCTGCACTTGCTCGGGACTATCGACACACATGTTTACCATCTCGTGGTTATTTGAGCTGTGAGTCAGTGGTTTGTGTGTATGTATATCTTTAATTTAAGACATCTGAGAACCCCGTTCGTACCGTAAATCTACTTTGCATCGGAGAGCGGAGAGACGCACAGGGAGGAATACTGATGATGCGAGCACGGGCGCGTGTCTTCAACGTACATCGCAAACTCTGATTCTAAAACAAGGCAAGAGAAGGAGTGAAAACTGGCTTTGCCATTATTGTCAACATGCAGAGTGACAAATCCTTGTCTTTTGGTTCAAAATCGGTTCATTTTGTTTGATATTTTTTTATCAC
Organism: Mordacia mordax; assembly: GCA_036362905.1. Lineage (NCBI taxonomy): Eukaryota > Metazoa > Chordata > Hyperoartia > Petromyzontiformes > Petromyzontidae > Mordacia > Mordacia mordax. The sequence continues at coordinate 24,019,679 of JAZEWT010000010.1, forward strand.
GTAAGGGAGAAGAGTTTTGCAGAATTCATGTAAGCGTGTGACCGTGACACCTGCAAATAAGAACTGTTAATTGCGCACTTTTAATCTTGTCAATGAACAAGTGCGAGTGTTGATACAATTAGTGTTGTGCACGGAAGGCTTTCCGACATGCCTTCTCGTACATACATCACAGCGATATTGTGCTGGGAATGCCACGATGCTAATTATTTATTCACCCTGTGGAGAGGAAGCCCACGGAGAAAGAAGCTAATGTTTTGAGTGCGGGGTTTTGACATTCTATTTCAAGTGCCGTCTGACTAAATGGACAGAGACGATACAAGTGCTTCTCGAAGTCGCCGTCCGACTCTCCAAGCAATGATTTCAAGTGTTTCCTATCGGGCGAGTTCAATGGGCATCTTACAGGCACACCGGGTTCTCGTGCAAATCATTACCTTCTGTAAGTGTAGTGCGCCAATCGACCAGACAAAGATTCCCCGTGTAGTCTTAACAGACTGTAGGGTTAAGTGCCATTAGCGAGTAGCACCTATGACTATCGACACGGTGCACGAGGGGTGTCTGATCAGCACCACGCCCGGATACCTTTGTCGACTTAGTAGCTATGTTTACACCGACGTGACAGCGTTTATTCAGAGACACTTCGCTCGTTTTAAACTAAATGTTTGAATCGGAGGTTTGAGCCACTTTTCGCGGTTACACCATGTTCTCAAGTGCGTGCCATTGGGTTGTTTCCATCTTGGCTAGAAATGACTATAATTAAACCACCGAGCAGTATTGTGTTTGTTGAAGTTATTTGGCCTGGCCACAAGTAACATCTTTCCAGTGATTAACATGTGGCGAAGCCCTCTTTACAGAGTGGGATAAAGCGCTGATTCAACACTAATGATGCAATGACAAACGTGTATTTGTGTTGCTGCGTTGGCCAGTTCAAACGTTTGTTGTATCGCAGCAATCTCGCATTTTCAAACTCGCTGGGAATTTTCTGCTGTAATAATGAACCCTCTATCATCTCTCAGCACCCGATTAATCCGTAGAGGATTGCAGTGAGATAGAGCCTATTCTGGCAGACATAGGGCCGGGATAGGCTCCAGCCCAAGGTAGGGCTATACCGAAGATGGGACAGGATACCTGGGGAAATTTACCCAGCAGGCCCGTTTACCTCGGCAGCATGGCTTGGGACTGTGGGAGAAAACCGGAGTACCCGACAAAAAGCCCACGCAGAGACAAAGGGGACGGGGGGCAAAATGCAAACGCCACACAAGCACCCAAGCTGGGAACAAAACCCAGGATGTTTTTGCTGTGAGGCAACAGCGCAACACACCACGCCACCATGCTGCCCAGATCCAAACATAGCGCGATGGAAATTGTACGAGAGACCGAGGTAGAATCACCTTCAGAGATATTGTCTATTTCGTGCACACAATGAGTAGACTGCGCCGAGCTGGAAGGTGTTTTGCCACCCCCTAGTGACCAATATAAGCAACAGCACGAAACAATGTCTCCCAATTAGCCAGGATCAATCGCCTGCTTTCATAAGCATCGCTGCAGGGCCGTGGTGGTGGTGATACTTGCAATAGCAGCGATGATGATGATGATGATGCTAGAGATGACGTGTTGTTTTGGCGCGAGATGATGAAGGTACAGAAAGAGGAGGCGCAGGGACTGAGCGCTTCCGTTATTTTGAACGTTTGGTGTGTCGCAGGAATCCCGCATCCAGAGCTTTCAAACTCACTGGCTATGTTCTGCTCTAATAATAAACATTTATCTATTTATCGGTACCCTCTTAATCCTGTAAACGTTCGCAGTGAACCAGAGTCTATCCCGGCAGACACAGGGCACAAGGCAGGGCTGTACCCAAGATGGGACACCAATCAATCACAGGACACCGAGGAAATGTACTCAGCAGGCCAGATAACATAGGCAGCATGCCCTGAGACTGTGCGAGAAAGCCCGAGTACCCGACAAAACCGCACTGTCTCAATGCCTGAGGATGCTATCAAAGTTGTGAAGGGGGGGGGGTGCTCAGCATGGCTATCCAATCGGTTCTCATGTTGCATAACGTTTACATTTTGTCTGTGTTTAGAGCTGTTTGTTTTTTTCCACCTTGGTCTTATAATCAACTTCCTATTAAATGTAATTATTCAAAGCTATTTTAATACATTCACACGAACAAAAGAGATGGTGCAGTGTCAGCCCTGGCCTGATTTTACACAAGTCAGTGCCCCCCTCCTGCTTAATCGAGGAATCTTGGGTGGAACTCATATTCGTTGGTTATGTTGAACCTGTAGTGAACACTCCAGGTTATTATTATGGTAGCGTCAACCGCTCAATAAGACGTCTTTGCAGGATTTAATTATTTCAAAAACTCTGACAGTACTTTGAGTTCTGAGCAGAGCAAAGGAAACTGTGAGAGTTGAGAAATAAATATAATGAGATTTGGAGCTGTGCCAAATAAATCATGATTCATGAAATGCAATAAGAATTTCACTCTTCTGATGGCCCGAAAGTGCATTAAGTCTCTGGAAAGCCATGTGCACTGCAACCGTTTTAATAAGCATTGTACTTTGTTTAAGAATTTATGAGAAATGAGCCTGCTCAATTGGAATCTTCTCTGGCTGTAGATTAAAGTGCATCAATATTTTAGTGTGCCGGGTAAAAATCCAGCGGAGAAAGTTTTGCTTGTTTTATTAATGCTACACATGCACGGCCCAGTGTGCAGTTAACACAAGGAGAGAGAGTTTCTTTGAAGGGCATACACCCTGCCGTTACCACAGGCCTTGTACTTAATAAGCGCCGCCGATATGAAAAGTGCGTGGCAAGGTCTTGGCGTCAGTTCCCTCCTTGGGCACAAAAGGTCCTTCAGCACAGTGAGTTCCATTGTAAAAAAAAGATTCCAGAGCTAATCGCATGTCCAGCGGTGCTGTGATTAGAGTGCCCTTCTCACAATCGGGTTGAAAGGTGAGGGGCAGGGTGGTGGTGGAGGGGGAGCTACTGTTTCCTACTCAAATGACTGCTTTGAACCAGTGGTGAAAATTACACATTCATATGGCTGGGGGCGTGAATCTATTCCCCGGGAAGTGGTACTCATTTCATCGATCCCAGATGGTTTATGCAATGGGGAGAGATGTCCTGCACCTCATCCATGGAAATGTGGAATTTCCACCACTGACTCAGGCGCTATCGGTGGAGAAGACCATGGCTGCACAGTCTTATGAGCAGGGAAACTAATTTGGCGTTACAGTGAATTGATTGAACACAGTTACACCACAAATACCTTGGCACACAACCCTTCTTACGAATAAGACCATAAACAAAGCAGACAATACACTTCCAGCCCATATCTGTTCTTCCGCATAAAATATAAATACATTTTCTATGCATCCCATCAACCATGCTGCCATCTCTAAGTACAGAAATTCAGCAGTATCAAACTCTGGACTGGTTTTGACATTCATTGCCTTATCGGCAACGTCACATTGTACCGACATCAGTACAATGTCAGGTTCGCTTGACCCAATACTGATTAACTGTAGGCAGGGGCAGCACAGTGGTAGTTCTTGGGTCAGGTACCTTTCCGTGTGGTGTTTGCACATTGTACTGATGTAGGTGTACACGGCTCGATGCATGAGAATAATTTTACAAAGCTCTTCTTCCGTGATAGCTGTGTCAAGTGTCCCCCCCCTCTCTCTCTCTCGTGACGTTTCTCATCCTCAGGCGTTCCGAGACATCTGCTTATGCCTCCAGTGTGGGAGGTGAAATGTCGCAAATGACGTTTCGACACGCTACCCTGAAAGAACAGTTTGCTCATTCTCCGTGTCCGCAAGGGTTTTTTTTTCCAGCCGACTCCGATTTCCTCCAAAGACCTGCTGCCTCGGTTAAATGATCTGCTGACTAAATTTCCTCCAGCGCCCTGCGATGGACTAGCGGCCCATCCTGGGTATATCCCCGTCTAACGCCCCGTGTCAGCCGAGATAGGCACCGACCCCCCCATGACCCTGTAGAAAATGAAGCTGGCACCGATTGTAGGCAAGGACCTTGAACGTTAGATACTGGCCCTAGCGATAAATGAGTCTTGAAACTCGGAGCCCTTTCTCGTGTTAACGGTGCTGCTGGTGCGCGTGTCGCGTCCCCCTCCCCTCTCTCCTCTTCCTGCCGTCGCCCCGCATGCTCCGCCAGGGCCACGTTGGCACGACGGCCACCAAGCGCATCGACGTGTACCTGCCGGGCGCCAACCCGGAGCACTCGCACGCCATGCACGTCGTCGTCATGGCTACCGCGCGCGTCTGCGACCTCATCGGCCTCACGTGCTGGCAGTACACCAATGAAGGCCGCGAGCCCAAGCTCAAGTAACGAGACCGATTGCCCGCACACCCCCGCCGACCGCCATGCGTGACGCGAGCGTGGCACCTGCGTTTACTTTGTGTGGGTTCTAAACAAAGCACCTCTGTATTGAGCTGGTTTTTAGGGCTCGGTGCATGAGAATGGCTGCTCTTTCAGGATAGCAGTGGCGTGTGTTTCTATCCTTGAAGTTTTACCTTGCACGTTGGAGGCATCTGTGTGTATGTGTATAAGAGTGAAATACTGCCTGAAATACTTTGGAGGTGAAACGTCGCCATGGCTGTCCCAAAAGTGCAGCTCTTCAGAGGATGTCTTATACATCGACCTATGAACATCTAGAGCAGTACAATGTGTTTACAACCACTACACATACTCCTGATTCACTTCCTAACCCATCCTCTGGTGCCTCACAGTGCCCCTTATCACTTTTTATGGAAAGCAGCCACGCTGTAAGCCAGTGGCATGTGCTAGACGCGGTGTCCTCTCCGCAGTAACACATTATCGGCCATATAGTAAATGTTTTTTTTCGCTATAAGATACCACAGTGCCCGGTGAAAACCCATGCGATACGAAGACAGCACACAGACGCCAGGAATTGAACCCACGGACGTTTTGCTGTGAGGCACTTGTGTTAACCCTTGCACCACTGCTGTCCAACCGTGTCTTACCTCTCCTGCGTTTTCCTTTCTGTCCTTCACCAAAGCCTTATCTCAATATTCACCGAATATTCTTTGCCTTCTGGCTCCAAATTATTTTTTGGAGGAAAAAAAAAATCTCTCCCTTTTTCCCAGTCGGTATTCTGCAACAATCGTAGCTGCCACAGTGCGTGTATTGTCTGTACAGCATCTTTTAGATGTATTTCCGTATAAGCGCATTATAAATGTGAAGTGTGCTACAGGAACGGTGGGCGGGACATGGGAGTCATTACTACTTGCATTCCAGATGCCAGGATTGCTATCACCAGGCCGTGCTCATTTCTCTAGTGTGGAGAAACAGGTGGTTTGGGCAGGAGTAATGCCCATGTTAATTTACGGGTCAGAGGGCTGCGTTTTAACAAAGCAATGCAACACAATGTCCTGCCTTTGCATGTGGAGTGTATGGAATAATAAGTGCAGGTGGAGGCATGCCAGTCATTTAATGGAAGGATATGGTTGGTTACTTGGGAATTTTGGAAAATAATATCGCGGGCGTAATTAAGAAGAGGAAGTTGCACGTGTGCCTAGATGGAGCAGGGCGTATCACTGAGACGGGGACATTCTCGTGGTGCCCAGAGGTCAGTGACCAGTGGGAAAGCCTAAAGCCAGATGGTGGGATAACCGTGAGACCGGAGCTGGGAGAGCAGGTGTTGGACTCTGCAACATTTGTAGATTTTGGCAGAAGGAACGAAGCAATGCCGGTGATATAACTGACAATAGTCGCCATCAACTTTAAGTATTGTATAAAATGTTCCTTGCTGGTATATTGGGTGGCAGGGTTACACATCCACGCCTCTCAGAATGATTGTTTTGCCAGAGGCTGTTCGATTCCCGCTTTGGGTACCTTTCTGTGCGGAGGTTGTATGTCCTCCCCCTGGTCTGCATGGGTTTTCTCCCGGTTCTCCAGTTTCCTGTGTCACAACTAAAAAACACTCATTATTTGGCCGATCACATCACTCTAAGATGCAGTGTCCGGCGGGTTGGCACTGGCTGACCGAGTGGCCTGACTCCCCCCTCTGCAGGTTACGTCACAGCTCTGGGTCCTCCTCTTTTCGAATGAATTCCTTCGAGATTAAATATGTACCACGCATTATAAGTCGCATTTATATTTTATACATAGCTTTTCATGGGTTAGTGTATGACAATTGCTCTCAAGAGCTGCTCTTTCAGGACAGCAACGTTGAGCATTCTTCTGTCCCTCATGACGCCTCGTCTCCCACGTTCGAGGAATCGTCAGTGCCTGACAGCGGCCCTTACTGGATTTGCTTTCCCCCACTAACTCATGATGGCCAACCAGCACAACCAGCACAACCAGCACAACCATCACAACCAGCACAACCAGCGCCCAGATTCATAAGAGGTTAAAGTTCTTGCCAGATGATGGCACAACGAAATGCCCACTTTGGCTGATCGTATTTATTTACGTAATTAGTTTTCCCTGTGCAACAAGTATATTCAGCCACATGCTTTGCTTTTGCTGTATTGACGGTGCATGAAAAGGAAAGCATGCTTCTAAGCGCAAGCGCAGCTTAATGTTCCTGGGCTCTCGGTCGGCCAGTCTGGTGGTGGTGGCAGCATTAGCAGCGATGGTAGTGGCAGCGGTTGTAGCAGCTGTGCGCGCACGCACTAACGCGTTAATTAGGCGTGAGTCATGCGTGCCGGGCAGGGCCGGGTCCCCGCGTGCGCCATAATGCGCCCCAGCATGTAAACTCTTCATTAGAGGGAGCAGGCGACGGTGCGCGCTCGCTGGCCACGAGCCGCGCTGCGCGGGAAAGGGTCGCCCGGCACCGCGGATTACGTTACCGACGCTGGGTGCGGCGGCTACGCCGACAGCCGGGGTTCGTGCGGACAGGGGATAGCGCTGAGCCCCACATCGCTCTCAATCTTCGTCTCCCCCACCCGCGTCACGCGCCACCACCGCCGCCGCCACCACCTCTGCCTCCCGCCGAGCTCCCGTTACGGCTCCCATGTCGGCCATCGCGAGGCATTATCGTTACAGATCCTTGCGGTTTACTGCGATGTAATATCAGCGAGAACACAATACGCAAATGGGCATCAGTGGTTCGGGGCATATTAAACCTTGGAAAATGATAATAACAGCTTTTGTTTAAAGGTATAGTTGGATTTTTTTTACATGGTTTGATTCAGTGCCAGCGAAAACATAAAGCGATTTAAAACAAAATGTAATATCCACTGAGCTAACACAGTGATTAGTTATCACTTCACAATTTGCAGTCAGGGGTCAACGGAACCCATCATACCACTGCGGCTAATAAATTCAGTACCAATTTTCAGGAAAACACCAATAGTTGTCCTGCAGAGAGACTGACCCCATCGTAAATTCTCAGCTCTGTTGTCACTTTACTGCTTCATCGAGGCCTCTCCACGATCACGTGGATTATATGATCATACTTCACCATACTGGTCTGAGATATTCAATGAAGTGGATGGAAGGTGCAGAGGGTCTCGGACTCGATCAGATCTCACCCACCGCCGCTAGTCGGGTCACCAGGTTCACGGCGCAATCAAGACATTTTGAGATGGGATCATTGCAGCGTCGGTCACCAAGTGTTTCTGTGCATCCATTTTGTCACCCACCGGTCACTAATTTGATCTTAATGATGAGCAATTCCTGTTCGGGTAATGTAATGCAACACAGAGCAAGTTGCTGAGCCCTGCCACCTCACTCGCCTCGCCAACTACCCATGAGGCTCACTTATTTATTTCTGCACCTTTAACGAGCTGCAGATCGAGTTTTATCGACTTGATAAGAGACCTGCTGTTTCAGGATCGCCTTGTCGAGTGTCCCCCCCCCTCTCCTTCTTGACGTTTCACTTCCAACATTGGAGGATCGTTGGGCGTCTGAATGCTTTCAATATAGGAGGCAAAATGTTATCAAGGAGAGAGGAGGAACATTTGACATGGCTATCCTGAAAGGGCAGCTCTTAGCATAGAATGCCACGAAAACATCAATCCACCATATAGAATTACAATAATATTTATTGTTGCTGACGTGCCATTCTTTTCACAGCTCTGTGCAACGCTTTGTGACCCTCGGTTGAAGAAAACTCTAAAAGTGTAATTATTATTATTATCCTACACATTTAGAGCCTTCAGACAAATAATATACCTTTGTTGCGGTCTCTTCACTATGCGTGGCATAGGCATGTAACGATGCACGATTGAGCTGTTATGCGCATGATAAATGTATCAAATCATGCTTCTGAGAAGCAGTGACATGCATTGCATGCAAATTGTGTACACATGATATGCTAATGTTCGATTTTAGATAATGGAGAGTTCAAAATTGATATGCGATAGGGAAAAAAGAAAAAAAGCTAAGAATATTATAAAAAAGAGAATGTTTTCTTTACTCTAACCGTGACTTGAGATTATGGGAATTCTATCGAGCCACTGTGAGCACAGACGTTGGTATTTAGATGTCTATTGTTAATAACAAGCCACTGCAACATCTGATGAAACACCCAGTCGCAAAATAATATGGAAAATAACATTGTATGATCGATCCCAATACAACCAAATAGGTTAAATTGCAAGCAAGCCAATGGAGCCAAAACATAATGATTGCATGCATGGTGAGACTAAAAATAAACTGCTCAGTATATCAAAAGCCAAATAGTAAAACGAGAGCCCATTAAGTTGCATTCATATCAAATCCATGATCAAACCACATTATTAAAGAAGCTTGCGTTCCATCGCCCACGTTTAAAGCTTGCACTTCAATAACCCACATTCGTATGCAATAAGCACGTGGTCCGCTTTCACATTCAAGTGCCATCGCGGGGACAGTAAAACGATCTCTCGCGGGCAGGTGGGGTGAATGGGCGGACGAGCGAGCGACCAGGCAGGCCGGGCTGGAGCAATTTGCCACATGGGAAAACCACTTTGGGGCAAGTGTTCGCACACGTGCGTGCCGGTTATCGGCCAAATCTGCTGAGCGGTGCGTGCCTGTGAAATAGCTCGTCGTGTCCTGTGTCGACGCGCATGCTGGGAGATAACGGCAAAACAACGGGCCCTCCCGCCCCGCACACTGTTCCCGTGGACCTCGCGAAGCGCTGTTGCGGCGAACGCTTCGTAGAGGCTCCGGCGTGCTCTTGTCGGCTTGCCCGTGCGACACCGTGAGTGAGCAAGGCTCGGAGACTATGGAAATAAACTCATGCCAGATTTATTTAGCTTTCATTCATATTATCGGGGAGATTAAGCATAAACTGTGAATTGAGCGTTGCTCCTCCACCGCCTTTTGGCGATAGAAGGCGGCTGCTTCCAGTAGACAAAAACAAAACCCGCATTGTCAGTTCAGTCATATAGATTGGAGGGGGCTGTGCTATTTGTGCACACTTTACCCATACTGGAATGGTATGGGAAAGACTGTACCTGGCTGCATTTATCGTTCCAATTTTAATGTATACACATCACACAAGGTATAATTACCATGCTGAGTTAGCCTAAGTTAGGCTGTGGGCAAGGTTCACAAACCAGGATAGCACTGTTTTATCCACAGGCAGGAATCGAACTTAGCTTTTGTTACAAACCATCGTGAGTCAACCAGTACATGAGCAGCATTCCCTGCAGCACACAGTAACCTCCGTCTGTGGGTTGTAATCATTAATGCAGGCAATACCAACTAATGTAGAGCCAGCTGCAGACTGTGGGCTGCATGCAGGGTGCTGCGCACACACAATAAATTAATCAGGACGTTTTTATTTCATCGATTGTGTTGAGACAAATGATTCATTTAACGGTGGCCGCAGTTCAAAACGACCGCACGCTCAGCTTCTATAGAGTTTTGTCGTCTCCGCCAGGTCTCATATCTCGGCCGCTAACACAGACTTTGCTCTGGGTTTTTTATTGTTTGCTCGAAAGTAATTTCTTTCTTTTGGTGGCGTAGTTTGTGCCGTGCTCAGCTACGTGTTATATACGAGGCCTCGAGAATTTCGCAGATAGCTTTTGCCTGTGTTGAGCGAAAGCAGCCGTGGGGTTGATAGTGTCGAGTGATTTACGGCCGCTTGATGTGACTCGGATTGCCGACACGGGCCTCGATGCTTAGATCACCTGGTGCGGCGGTTGTTTGAAAGTAAAGTTTCACCCAAAACCTAAACGTCTGAGTGCCATTGAGCATTGCTCAATGGGTTAATCTGCCAAGGTTAACATGGTCTTGGACATCACCCCCATGAGCACCACACCTCACGACAGCCACCTTCTCTCGAGCAGATTCCACACTGTTGTGAAAGTTGACAGTTGCTCTCCCAGGTCTGCTCTTCAGGTGCCCCGTGATTGAGATCTTCTTGCTCGCTGACTTTTGGAAGCCAGCCGTGACATTCATAGCCTTTGCCCCATACAACTGTGATTGTTTAGTATTTTGGTTTGTGTGAGTGTTCTTTAATAAGGGCGTATTCGTAAGGGACATTCATTTATTGCTATTGTCTACTTGCACATTTGACGAAAGTTTTCTATTTAACTGCCAAATTACATGGCAATGCTACTGCAAGTGCTTTTTTCTGATTTGCATTTTTACGTGTGAAAGGTAACCATAGTTGCCATGAAATAACCTGTGCTTATGACTAAACAGAAATAGAGCTCCACGTATAAAACCCTGTCTGCTTGATGTACTGACATCTGCAGGAATCTGGATAGCTGCACCTCGAGTGATCCGTCCGCTAACCTCTATCCAAGTTTATGGACTGCAGATGCCTGTTGCCACCAATTACTCCCGGCAGTCCACACCGATAGGTTGTTTTATAATACTAATAAGAATTATAACGCGCACAGGGGATTCCGCAGATGGTTGATAATCAGCGGCAGATTCAGAGACGCGACGTGGCTTTTCTGTGCACAGTTGCGTGGTCGGAGTTCACCTCCGGTTTATAGCCCTGAGCTTGTGGCAGAAAGTCCACATTCTTATGGCAGGAGTCAGATTATGCGTAAGACAACCATTATATGCATCCCAAAAATGTGGTGCTCATTTTGTCTACTCTGAAGGCATAAAGTGGCGAGTTGAACCGTGACGGAAGGTTGAATCCAAAGTCTCATCTCATCTCATTGTTAGAAACTGCTTGGTCCTGTACAGGGTCGCAGTGATCCGGAGCCTATCTCGGCAGACACAGGGTGCAAGGCAAGGATATACCCACGATAGGATGCCACTCCATCACCGGGTACTGAGGGTAATTTAGTCTGCAAGCCAATTAACCTATGCAGCAGCATGTTTTTTGGACTTTGGGAGGAAACTGGCGTGCCCGGCGAAAACCCACGCAGACAGGGGGAGAGAACTCGCAACTCCACACAGAAAGGCACCCGAGCCGCGATCCGAACCCGTGCTTCTTACTGTGAGGCGACAGCGCTACCCACTGGGCCACCGTGCCGCCCTGAATCCAAAGTCTTATAATAATAATTAATAACAATTGCATTTATAGTGCGCTTTTCACCCGAGGGCTATAAAGCGCTGCACAGAGCTGTGGAGAGAACGGCACGTCAACAACATTGACATTAGAATGGAAAATCAGCAACAATAACATATTTTTGGGTTTTTTTTTAAATGTACACATCGTTGCAGAACATGTAAAATATATATCTGACTTTCAAGTATAATTGTAAAATGCCAAATTATCAGTGTTAATTCATATATTGGGAAATGGTTTAATGTAACATCGTACAATAATAATTGCATCTCCAGAGCGCCCATCACCCGAGGGTTACAAAGCACTGCACAGAACTGCAGAGAGAATGGCACATCAATAACGAGATAATAATGGCAAATCAGCAATAACGTTTTTTATTGGAGTTTTTTTTTAATTGTGAGTCACACGTGGTACGAGAGCGAGCATTAGAACGACCAGCACATTTGTGCAGCTGCCAGATTTTCGCCGCTGTTTGGTGCACGGGCGCATCTGTTACAGAATAAGCAGACCGACCAACAGTGGTTCGTCAATAAAACTGTGGCCTTAAAAGAAAAACATTGTCGAGCAAGTGACGTTTCAGGCAGTGGCCCTTAGTAAGAGTGCGTATACAACTACGAAGAGCCATTGCCCAAACGTTCCCCTCTTAAGTATATGTTTTCTGCCCAGCAGTGTTACTGACGAATGTGTTGTGTTGTTTATTATTTCTGCACCACTGTCAACGCAGCAGCAGCAGCAGCAGTATTTTTTGTGCCCTTTTGGTTGAATGGCGGTGTGTGGGCGTGTTTTCCATGTTGTCTGTGTGCGCGCTTGTGGGACCCGGCGTGTGCTCATTCCCCTGGCAGCTGCTCTTGCGGCGGACTCTTGCGTTCCTGTTTCATGATGGGTGGCCTTGCAGATAGTGGCCAAGTAGCTCTTAATGACTAATGCACTTACCCGATCCATTGATCACGTTACGCAGCTTTGAAACACAAGGTTCCTAATGCTGCTTTAAGCAAATGAAACTACCCACGAAAAGGCTTGTTTTATAATATGATAACGTGACATTTGTCTCAAGTGTTTCGCTGAAGATAAACGGCCCCTACCATAGGAATATGGAATTACCACCTCTTTGTCAGGGCTACTTAAGGAGAGAAGCGCTTGCTGTTTTAAGAATGGAGTTGCTGTTGTTTTCTTTGACTCGTCACCGAGATCCCCCTTATCAATGAAATCGTTTGAGATTTATGTTTATTGTTACAGCAGAGAGAGTACCCAGTGAGCTTGTAAGCTCTATATGTGGGGCAGCTGCAACAACAAACGTCCGGACCGACCAATGCAAAAGCAATGAAAGCCTGATAAGAGGCAACTGAAAGAGCAAGGATATTTTAAAATGGA